>CM057342.1:423274470-424474470 GCA_030015575.1 Agapanthus africanus | reverse complement strand
TTGTTATATATACCCTTACACCAATATTAGTGGTATGGGACGCTAATATATGTGTATTGCCCCCATCATATTTATTTCTGTACATATATATATATACATACCTTTAGGATGTTAGAAACATACTTGAGATTGGACTTGGGATACTAGGTGATTCATTGAGATTGGATATTGGACATACCTATGTGATTGGTGATTTGTACATTCGGGATATAGGAGATTACTCGATATTGTACATTGAGGAGATGTGAGACTTATATGATGTGAGTGTCCAATGTGGGGGCTGATCTGAGGATTTGGGATTGGAGTATCTTGATGGATTGTGATCCTGCCACGACGTCAGGTTTCCGTGGAAAATGACATATTCCACCCTATACCTCACCATTACCTATCTTATGCACAGATTCATATATTGGTAGTACTTGTAGTGTACCCTTATGATAGTTGCATATTTGCTTTCTCATATCTCTATTGCATAGACATTGCATACTACTATCATGCCATCATTGCTTCACATATTGATTATACCTGCTAGTGTACTCTCCCTATTTCAGCATTTGCATGATATATTATTATTGTAATCGCATATCTTAGATTCATGCTGTACGTGCATTCCTGCGATTACCTGCATATGTTTTATACTATTCACGAGTTGGCAACTCACCCCCGTTGTGCCACAGGTGTTTCAGGTCTTTCCCCAGAGTAGTCGAGGCAGGCTATTCCTTTATTCAGCTATCCAGCTACCACCTTTTGCTACAGACACCGCATCAGCTCACAGTACCATTTTGCTTAGGTGGGTTGAACGGTTATCTGTATTTCATATTGTACCTTCGTTGTATATTGTACTCTCCATCTACTATTGTATATTTGACATAGAGACTTGGTGAGGACGTTAGTGTGTATTATTGTGGATTTGATGTCTTTTATTTATATAAAGCTCCTCTCTACTGTCTTTATTTCTTCGCTACGGCGTCGTATATTTGTATTGTATTCATCCTGACTGGTTTTCATCAAAAAGGGGTGTTGCTAAAATTTTAATGAAGGAAAATCAGACTTTTAAAGAATTTGGGTTGCGATTTCAATAGTTTCAAAACTTATATTATCTTTTCCGTATTTTTCATGGTTTAGATTTCTGGGTTTTGGCTTTCTTTTACCGCGCTACGTCTTTAGGCGTTGCGTAGTATTAGGGCCGTCACGGGCCAAATTTTGGGTCGTGACAAAATTCCACCAAAATGTGGCCGGCCACAATGAATAAATCTGTGGCCGGATTACTGCATTAGTGGCTAGGGTTTCAGGTGGGGCTTCTAAGTTGCCTGCTCGTATTACTGTCAAGGGAACTTTATTTACAACGGTCTCGGGTCATCCCAGATCTCTAAATACCATCACTAAATCGATAAAAACCCGATATCGACAAATCTAAAGTTCGTATCTTGGTTTCTAATCCGGGTCTTGGCCAGTAAAAACAGCACTCAGGGTCTTACAACAGCCATTTCCTTCACCACAACACGATTCAAACAATAACCCTTCCCTAGAATTTTCCATACATCACAAACCCTAACCAATTCACATTCTAAACTAAACTAGAATACAAGAAAACTCAAATTAAACTAAATGAAGGGAATATACCTAATAGGTGCAACTCAAGAAAAACCCTAGCTTCCTAATGTCATTAAAATCCAACTTTGCTTGGCCCATTGTGTAGAGGATGAAGAGGGGATCGTTTTTTGTGAAGGCAATATAGGGTTTTGGTGAATATTTGGAGATGGATCTTAAGGTAGAGGTGGAGGGATATGAGGTTGAAGGAGATGAGGAAATAATGGAGAAAACAAATGGTGATTGAGGTTCGATGGCAGCCCCCTCTCTCTCCTCCTCTTATTCTCACCCACTCTCTCATCTATTTACCCTTTTATCCTTTTCTATTTATTTTCAAAACCAAATCAAATAATACCCCCAAAAAATTACAAGAAAACAACATGTAACCAAAATGCAATATGACATGGTGCACTAGCCATGAAAAACTGTAGAAACACGGATTTGGCTTAATCGTGATTAGCAGTGCACTAATCGGGTTTTCATTTAAACTGCATATAATTGATTTTAAAAATGCCAAATCCTTTAAATATATTTTTAAATGAATAAATCATTTTAATTTCCAATTATTTCACAATTATTGGTATATATTTATACCCTTTTTCGAAAACCCCAATTTCGCAAATCGGCAGTTTTCGGGAAATATATTATTTTAATATTAAATTCCAAAAATAATATTTTATATTTTCTGAAGTGTTACAATCTTCCCCCCATAAATAAATTCGGTCCCCGAATTTAAATTTAAACCCCAAATACTAAAACATTTCAATACTCAACTCAAATCAACGGGGCTCCGAATCACAGAAGATACGGAAATACCATAGCGCATCGCGTGCGTCTGAAAAACGAGTATGAAACTCAAAATCGAACTCCGTCAAGCATCACACAAATCATCAGATTTACACGCATATCCTCGGAGTTACAATGGAGACACAGATCTCGAAATCCTACGCATCCTTGGGAAAAATATCTTAAAACGGAATAAAACACATGCAAAATCCTTTCTGAATCGCCGTGTGATGCGTAACTCACGGCAAAATTAACGGACGCTCATTTGTAAAATAATAAATATAGTCGTATATGTTTTGCTCAGATATACGTCCCGTCCATTTTGAAATATCCCAAAAGGTTTTCCTTTGTAAACGTTCGTGTCATTCACGGACACATAGGAAATAGCGAGACTATAGCTCCTATTTGAAAACCTCTTGTTAAACTTTTAATGCGTGCAAAATACTCAGGTACTATCCTCCGATCAGTCATGTTCGGCTACTATATAATATAGTGCCCATCATGAAAATAAGGTGCTCAAGAGCAAAATCAGCCTCGAAAGGCGTATCCAATAATCACGTGCGTCTGGTGCGCACGGAAATCAAGTCCAAAGACAAGTGCCACAATATGCACAAAATCAAAACTAAGTGCAACGGGTGTGAACGAAAATATCTGTCCAGTGCAACGGGTGTGCACAACAACCACATCAAGTGCATCTAGAGTGCACGAAAATCTCAATCCGGTGCAACTAACATGCATGAATGAAAATCCCAATCGAGTGCATCCGGTGTGCACAAAATCACATCTCATATCATGCGCCCAACATGTGCGAAAATCCAAATCAAGTGCATCCTGTTAGTTATATGTATGCCCTAGAGGCCATTACTGTGCATTGGATGTACATTGTAATGGATGCTGGGACATATATAGGTAGGACTTTCATGCTCGACATGATAGTACGCTATCTGGTTGCTCTTTATCTTAACATGTATACTTTCTGTCTCTCTGTTACATGTTGATAAATCCTTTAGGATGAGTACTCGACTTCCAGGACTATGATGTAGATCATACTAGTGGGGCCTGGGTAGTCCATGAGTACATCCTTCAATGTTCCTAGTCGTGGGAATATCGAGACGGGGCATCGATATTCCAGAGTAGACTAGCTCATATCTTCTCGACCCATGTGATGGGCGATGGATGATCCCATATCCATTGGTGTTTGACATCAGAGATGGTATGCGGGTGCTCAGTGGAGACTAGGTACACTGAACGGACTCGCCGAGAACTCCCAGATGGTATTATACCTCACGTCAGATGGCAGTTCTCTGGTGACACTGGTACAGCTTAGTCTGTTGACCCGAGATCGTCATAGAGTCTTGTGTGTCTCCCACTGTGCTTTTATTTTCACCCTACCACGGATCTACTGAGTCGTGCAAACAGGTGGTTTTTGGGTACAGTCCCGATTCACATGGAGGCAATGAACGATAGGAGGGGATTCGTCTCTCCCGGTATTGGGGGTTGATGTTGCGCTATGCACGACTGGCCATAACTGGAAATCCCTGGCCAGGGTTGCTGTGATATACTGGTAAGAGTTATCAATAGTTTCACGAATGTTATGGACCTTATATCGGCATGAATTATCAAGCTATTGGGGTCTGACGTTTAACACCCCTAGGCGAGATATGCGACATATCAGACGAACAGACCGGACTGTACGGTAAGTGTTACTGGTTGGATTCACAGGAGTGTGAGCGGGCTTGCTTGTCGATCTTCTGATCGCTCAATACCCGGGTGGCCGTTACGTTTAGCAGACCGCTTGCGGCTTGTGGGTGTTTGATATGATCATCACCTGCTGCCGGCGTATTGACGAGTCTTTAGAGTCCTACACAGAGGTTTCCTGGCTCAAGCGAAACGAAATAGGAGCATATATGAGATATGTACGGGACCGAGAATAATACCAGTATGTGATACTGTATTCTATTCTCGCGATTTGTATCATCGGCAGGTTATATGTGATATAGCCGGGTTACCGAATCAAGTGTTGATTCGATACATTGATACACTTGATATTAGTCGGTTATATGCAGTATGACCGGATCATTAAATCAAGTGTTGATTTAATGATTTAATGTATAATTATATATTTGATATATTACTTTGCATTAACTAATATTGGTTCACTTAAAATGGATTTTCTCACTTGAAGTGCACATTGTATATGTGATATAGTTTTGTGCACTTGATTGTATCATGTTTGATGATACATGCAAACTTGGGTTTTTGTTTACTTTAAACCATGTTTAAGTGGATGGTTAGGGTTTTGTTATCTTTTATTAACTATTTATTTTATTTGTTTATTTTAGGGCAAGAAAAGAAATGGTTGCTTCTTTTGTTTGTTTCTTTGAAGCTTCAAGAAGCTTTGACCATTCTTGTTTCTTTCCTAAACCTAACCATTCACCTAACCTTAGTTTATTCTCTACACTTAACCATGGTTGCTAAAATGATAAGAATGACTTTATTTCCATTTATTCAAAAATCTTATCATATTCTTTTTCTTCTTCTTCTTCTTCTTCAAGAAGAAAGAAGCTTGCTAGCTTCGATGGTGACTTGAGAAAAAGAGTGAGAAATCCAATTCTAAAGTGAACCCACTTCCTATTTCTTCATCCTCTACCACTTGCCATGTAGTATAGGGTGTTTTCTTCACAAGTTTCATGACTTGGTGAAGTTGGAGCTTGATCTTGAGTTGCCTCGACGTAGATCATCTTCGGCATCGAAGTCGACGACCTAGCCCGATCTTTTCTCCGATGAAACCACCGTGAGAGTCTAGGATTTCGATGGGTACAGCAGAGGGATGTCATCACGGAGCCAAGGAAGTGGAGGACCGGATCTACAAAGGTTGTAGTCACTTTCCTTTAGCAATAAAGTTGTTTACTTGCTTGCATCGCCTTACCTCTAGTAACGATCTAGTTTAGGGTTTCTCGGCACATAGAAAAATTTTGAATTGGCCATGTTTGATCACTTGTAGAACCTCATGGGTGTGCCTAGGAACCCTACACATCCGTCATGCAAGAATGAAAATCGAAACCAAGTGCACCCCACATGCATGATTAAAAATCTAAATCAAGGGCATCCAACATGCACGAGTAAAATCTCACTCAAGTGCATCCGATATGCACAAAATTCAAAAATCATGCACCTAATATGCGCAAAATTCTACCCAAGCGCGTCGGGTCCGTAAAAGCATATAGTGCAGTAGCATGCACGAAAACGAACGGCAAGTGTCAACGCGCACGAAAATACAAATCTGGTAAAACGAATGCTCAAAAACATAAATCGGCGCAACCAATGTACGGAATATAAATCTAGTGCAATCAACGCAAGAAATAACCACCTCATGCAACAAACGCACGAAATGCAAATCTAGTGCAATCAGTGCATAAAATACAAATACAGTGCATCCAATGCACGAAATAAAAATCGGGTGCATCCAGTGCACGAAAAACCAAATCCAGTGCATCAAATACACGGAAACACATAAATAACTCAAATTTGTATAAAGGAAACACCGAGTGTACCAAGGTGTATAAAAATCAAAAATGTGTGCAACTGCATGCACAAAACACGTATCAATGCACTGCAAGCATATATGAGCTATACCGAGTGCAAAAATCAAATCAAGTGAGTACCACTCTCACAACATCAACTCAACTGTATGAAGTCCATGAAATCATAAACACGTGCTTCCAAGGCACAAAATTGACATGAAGTGCAATAAACATGCATAAATCGCAAATACCCAGTAGGTGCAGCCATGGTGCATGAAAACCAATATCATGAAACCCAATATCAAAACTTAAATCCAAGCGATATAAGCATGATACTCAGATCACAAACGCAAATCACAACAAATGACATTGAGGTACACGTCCTACAGTGTCGAAAAAATACCGGTGCGCCCAAAACTGGCAGAGCAAGATCATCCGCTTACCTCCTGCTCACGGTCTGGTGTCCTCTGTCTCTGGGTCTTCATTTCTCTGTAGATTCACCAATCTCGCAATCCATCGGTCGTCATCCCGGTCAGGTGTGCTAACGGAAACGATTCCGCTATGGCACTTCTCTGGTCATCTCTCGGCCAATTAGTATGACCACTCGTAGAGCAGCACGTCACTGGAGTCAGCCTCTGGCCCTCTGAATCCACGCGACATAACTGGTCCTAGGTGCAAATCTCATCAAAGCAGTGTCCTGGAAGGAACCTGCTCAAGGTCTCTTCCGATCTCGCCTATGCCGAACTATACGGAGACTTGTACTCTTGCATAATCTTTTCTCGTTTCTGGACATCTGCGTTCTCAGCACAGCATTCCTCAGGAACTTGTCGTATCCCAACGCCTCTGTATACCAATCAAATCTCTAATCTCGACGGGGAGTAACAACAGCTCGTCATGCATCTCGCACGAACTTCTCGTTCCACTCGTCCTTATCATCTCCCACTTCGATGTCACGTCATGCTATCTGCGTGCAGCAATGGTCCTCGGCTACAGTCAATCCGGAGTCTCTCGCACAGACTCGTATTTACAAACTCGGTATCTTCATCACTCTGTAGAACATCTCTAGCCGAACACGTCCTCGGGAACTCGTCCCAACCATCGGTGGAATACTCAATACTCGTCCATTCTCGATCAACTCACAACGCATCTTGGTGAGGTCCTATATCCGAAGCTGGTTAGCTTGCTGATCTCTTATCACATGATATCCGGAGGACGTTAAATGTTTCGATCGGTTCATCAAAGCGAAGGGTTACCCTAGTGCCCCAGCCAACTTCTGTGGCCAAATGCGGAACAAAAATTTTATAACGAACAAAAACATAGCACTAGAATAAAACTTGACCGGATCTTTACCATAAACCTAGTTTGCAAATCTAGAGTTGTAAATACTATGATGAGGAATTCTTACCAAACGAACCACGTCCTTCGGTCTTTGTTCTTCATCCTTAGCTCCTCGTAGCCACCTTGAACTCGCTTGATCTTCCTTTTCCGCTCCATCGGCTCTCCGGGATCGAGCTTGTTCTCCGGTCTTCCTAGGTCCTTGATGATCAAACCGAGGGGTATAATCCATGGCTCTAGCTCTTTGCTAAATGTCAAAAGAGCATCTAGAGAACTTGGGATGCTAGTCCAAGTAATCTAGGATGTAGGTTTGGAGTTCTAAGTGTGAAGCTATCTCTTTCTTGCCTCTTCACTTGATTCTCAACACATGAGAAGGTAGTGAAGAGGAAGAAGATGAAGGTGGAAGAAGCTAAAGAGGATGGAAGAGATGAATAGCAAAAGAGAGCTCAAGAAAATAATGAATCAAGCATGAAAGAGAAAATACACATCTAGGTTTTGTGTATCAATTCTTTCATTAAACAATTAGCAACCATGCTTCAATAGTAACTCCAAAATGAATTATAAATTCATTTGATTACTATTGAAGCATGGTCACCTCCATTCATCGCTTACCTCTCACTTTACACCTCATTTCCAATTATCAAATAAAAGGAAAATACATAATGAGGTGGCCACCTTCTAGAAGGAAATCTGTAAAAAAATACAGATTTCAGTCTACTGTACATACATACCGGCAATCAGATAAAATTCCGAACGCCCAAAGAGATAGAATAACATGAAGATACTAAAAGTAGAATATATATATCAAAATACATATACGTAAATTATTAAATCAATATCTGATTTAATAATTCGGCTCAAACCCGAGCCGGCTAGTATTACCAACTGTCCGATCGAAAGTCCGAGTACAAAGTACATCAATCGATCGAACCCTGCACGTATCCAATACGGCTACTACATCGTTTCGCCTGAATCAGGAAAACCCTCTGTGTGGGACTCTAAAGACCCGACAGTACTCTGGCAGTGGGTTTAACCACAAGCACGTCAGCGGCACTAGCTGTACGTAACGGCTACCCAGGTACCTGTCGAAAGGAAGGTCAATGAGCAAACTCATCCGGATCTCCTACTAAGCCTATCCGTATCAATATCCGTACAGTCCGGTCTCTTCGTCAAAGAGTCTCGCATACCGGGTCTAGGGGGTGGTGAACATCAGACCCTAACACCCTGATAAGTCATGTCGATGTGGCTTAGAACCAATCCGGGAAACTACTGATCAACCTATCAGTAAATCCCAAGTGCCTTGGCTAAGGTCTTATGGTCCTGACCAATCGAATCACAGTGCGATATCGACTCCCTATACTGGGAGAGACGAATCCCCGACAATCGCTCACTGCCTCCATGTGGCTCGGGACTGAACCCAACCAAAACCTGTTTGCATGACTCAGTAGAGCCGTGGTAGGGTAGCGATCAAAGTTCAGTAGGAACTCACACGAGACAAATGCCGATCTCGGGTCCAAAGACTAACCTATACACATGTCACCTGAGAACTTCTATCTAATGATAGGTATAGTACCACATGGAAGTTCTCGGCGAGTCCGTCCAGTGTACTCACACCCAGTGAGCACCTGTATACGATCTTAGGTGCATCAGACCAATGGCTGTAGGACCAACCATCCCCCGACGGGGCTAGAAACGTACACACCAGTCTACTCTGGAGTATCAGTGCCCAGTCTCGATACTCACGTGACTAGGGACCATTTAAGGATGTTCTTATGGACTACCCTGCTCCCACAAGTATGATCGCCATCACAACGCAGGTAGTGAAGCAAGATCCTAGGGGCTTTATCAACATGTAACCGCAATATGTAATAACGAGTATGACATATGCCATGTTAGGTAAAGACAAACCATAATAGTATACTACCATATCGAGTCTTTATCTATATGTGCAAACCAGATATAACAACAAAACAAATAAATACACATATCCCGATAAAGACAAGTCAAATAATATACTATAAAATTAAGCAAGATTGTTCTGTACGTATATATCCCTAGTATCCTATATGTATACATATATAATACTGGCCTCTAGGGCATATACATCCAACAATCTCCCACTTGCACTAAAGGCCAGTGATTGGCATACCGAATACCCAACATCTGCTCTAAGGTCAGCTGCTGGAGTACCGCATACCCAACATCCCAAAAAGTCGCTCGAACTGTACTTGAGGGACGGCCTTTGTGAATGGATCCGTCGTGTTGTCTTTCGTATCAACTCTCCGGACCTCGATCTCCTGGAGATCTACGATCTCCCTGATTAGGTGATACCGCCTTAAGATGTGCCTGAATTTCTGATGGGACCGTGGTTCTTTCGCTAAAGCTCTAGCCCCATTGTTATCACAATACACAGGTATCGGATCAACAATGGACGGAACTACCAGAAGTTCAGCTATGAACTTCTTCATCCAGACCGCTTCTTTTGCGGCATCGCTTGCAGCAATATATTCAGCCTCCATCGTCGAGTCTGCGACGGTATCCTGTTTGGAACACTTCCAACATACCGCCCCTCCGTTCAGGGTAAACACAAAACCCGAGACAGACCTGTTGTCTTCCTTGTCACTTTGGAAGCTTTAGTCGGTAAAAGACTCGACCCTGAGTTCTCTATTACTGTAAACCAGGAACATCGCCTTAGTCCTTCTCAGGTACTTGAGAATGTACTTCACTGCTGTCCAGTGGTTCTCACCCGGGTCTGACTGATCCCGGCTCACCACGCTTAGCGCGTAAGCTACATCTGGTCTTGTATATAGTATCGCATACATTATAGATCCTACCGCCGAAGCGTAGGGTATAGTGCTCATGCGAACCCTCTCCACGTCAGTCTTGGAAGACATCTCCTTGGAGAGGGTGATTCCGTGCAATGCGGGTATGTTACCGCGCTTGGAATCTTCCATACTAAATCTCTTTAGTACGGTCTCTATGAACCTGGACTTCGAAAGTCCCAGTAATCTCTTAGATCTATCTCTGTAGATCTTGATCCCCAGAATGTACGAGGCATCACCTAGGTCTTTCATAGAGAACCTTTGTGATAAGAATAGCTTGACCGATTGTAGCATAGGAATGTCATTTCCTATCAAAAGAATGTCGTCCACGTACAAGACAAGGAACACGACAGTTCGTCCTACAATCTTCTTATAAATACAAGGCTCATCCTCGTTTTTGATGAAGTCAAAGTCCTTGGCTGTCTTATCAAAACAGATGTTCCAGCTCCGCGATGCTAGCTTTAATCCATAAATGGATTTAAGCAGCTTGCAGACCTTTCCGTTGCTCCCGCTGTCTAAAAAACCTTCTGGCTGATTCATACAAACGCACTCTTCTAAACTTCCATTTAGAAAAGCCGTTTTTACATCCATCTGCCAGATTTCATAGTCATGGAATGCAGCAATGGCAAGCAGGATCCTAATGGATTTGAGTATAGCCACTGGAGAAAAGGTTTCGTCATAGTCCACAACTGGTCTTTGACGAAAACCTTTTGCAACGAGTCTAGCCTTATAGGTTTCCACGTGCCCATCTACACCAAGTTTCTTCTTGTAGATCCATTTTCATCCAACGGGTTTTACCCCAGGTGGAGCAACTTCCAGGGTTTACACTTTATTGGTGTACATGGACTCCATTTCAGATTGCATAGCATCCAGCCACTTATTAGAGTCCCTACTGATAATGGCCTTCCTGAAACTAGTATGATCATCTTCTTCCAAGATGCAATCCTCTCGATCCCCATCTATGAGAAAAACGTAGTATCTCTCGGGCGGATGAGAAATCCTACTAGTTCTGCGGAGTGGCTGAGGTTCGTCCGGTACTGTTGAACCTTGTGATTCTACCAAATCTTCAATTATAATTTGTCCTTCTGGAATTTCTTCCAATTCTACTGTGCCCCCACTTATTTCTTTTTCCAGAAACAACCTTTCAAGAAAGGTGGCGTGTCGAGAAACAAAAACCTTTTGTTCACTGACATGGTAGAATAGACATCCATTTGAATGCCTGGGATATCCAACAAACTTACATAAAACCGACCGTGCCTTAAGTTTTTCCGGATTCTGGTTTTTCACATAGGCCGGACAACCCCATATCTTAATTAGACATGGTCTTTTATTACTCCATATTTCATATGGAGTCTTAGGCACAGATTTAGATGGAACCTGATTCAGCAGATACGCTGTTGTTTCAAGCGTAATCCCCCAGAATGAAAGAGGTAATTCTGCATTACTCATCATGGAGCGAACCATATCCAATAGGGTATGGTTTCTCCACTCCGATACACCGTTGTGCTGTGGTGTAAATGGAGGAGTAAGCTGAGAGAGAATACTATTCTCTTTCAAAAAGTCCCTGAATTCCATACTTAAGTACTCCCCTCCTCTATCAGATCGGAGGATCTTAATACTTTTTCCAATCTGGTTCTCTACTTCCTTTCTGAATTCTTTGATTTTGTCAAAAGTTTCAGATTTGTGTTTCATAAGATACACATATCCGAATCTAGAGAGATCGTCAGTGAATGTGATGAAGTACGAGAACCCACCCCTTCCATGTATAGACATCGGACCACACACATCACTGTGTATGAATCCCAAATGCTCTACTGCTCTTTCTCCATGTCCGGTGAACGGAGATTTGGTCATCTTTCCTTTGAGACAAGACTGACAAGTTTCATAAGATGAAAATTCGAACGTATTCAAGAGTCCATCTTTATGCAACTTACTCAGTCTTTTCTCTCCGATATGACCAAGTCTACAATGCCACAAGTAGGACTCGTTCATATCTGATGTCTTCCTCTTGTGTGTGTTTTGTATACTGAGAACTGCATTCTGATTTAGAACATAGATACCATTACACAGTGTACCTTCTGCAACCAGTACCTTATCAAGGTAAATGTTTATGATATTTCTATCAAGAACAAAGTTATATTCGTCTTTATCAAGTAAAGATACTGATATGATGTTGCAAAGCATGGAAGGTACATAATAGCAATTGTTCAAAATCATAGTATTGCCATTTGGCAACACTAGGTGATATTCACCGACGGCCGCAGCATTAACTTCTGCTCCGTTCCCTACTCTGAGGGACATATCACCAGGTGCAACTATCCTACTTTTTCTCGGTCCTTATGAAAAATTACAGATATGAGATCCTGATCCGGTATCTAGTACCCAGGAGGTAGGACTGACCGAAAAACATTTCTCAATAACAAGAGCACCTGAAGAAGACGCAACAGTATGTTTCTTCTTCAATGGGTTTTTTAAGGAATTCAAACTTTCCCCTTTCCCTTGCTCATACTTATGGCAGTTGCCGTAAGTTAGAGCCGAACCGACGTTCCCCAGCCCCGAATAAGAATTCGGATCAGTCAAGCGATACATTTTATTATCTTGATTAGGGTGTGAAATGGTTGCTACCTGGAGAGAGAGGGAAAACACTTACCGTGCGCTCTTGCAAGATTAGATTGGTTATTAATTTATCTAATCAGGATGGCTCCCACTGTTTCCTCAAACCCTAAAAGAAGAACTAGTCAGGATTAATCGTACGTCACAATACTTGCTTAAACTTTCAGCCAGGCCGGTGTTGGTACTTCGAGGGAGGTTTTCCAACGCTTTCGCGAAGTTCCTTAATTACATAACCTCTTTTCCCTGGAGGCGTAGCCCCGCTAGCACCTTTCTAGACACTTACTTGGTTTATAGCATTGATTGTTAAGTGTGATAATCTCCTGAGAGTAATCCTACTCATCTGTGGGATCGGGATCCAACTATCATTGTGTGATGCACTAGATGGAATCCACTCTAGTTACCACACTCCAGAAGGTATGGTAAATCTGCAAGTTTCCTGTATGTTTGAAACTGCCGATGTGGTTTTTGCCCCTAACGACATATGGTCTTGATAGAGACTAACGTACCATAAGTCGCAAGTCAAGTTCAACCAGTCATTGTCCCGGATTAACTTAGACCCACCCGTATAAGCCCTTGATAGAGACCAAAGTGGCTATGCGACTGTTCTAATTAATCGCATCCTTAGATGCAACACTTAGCAACCGTACACTATGCCTTGATAGAGACCAACGTACAAAGCACGAATACTAACTACTTTTTATCTAAAATGACGGAGGGCTACGGTTGGATTTTTGGTGAAAAACCCGTTAACGTAATGAACTTGATATCGTTGAAGGAACCTGAGTAATTTTGTAAATATATAGTGGCGAAAACCTTTGATAAAGAGGTCACTCCCTGTGAAGGGATCTCGGCTCTTTCCTCATCGAATAAGGTGCAGGATATTCCAAACTGAATACCACGATGCAAAGCAAAAAATAATCGACTATATTGAAGTTATTACGTTGACGCAAACTTTTACTCAAGGGGTCACTCTCGGTGAAGTGATCTCGGCCCTTGCCTCGTCGAATGAAGTGCTGGATATTCCAAACTGAATATCACTATGCAAAGTAAAAGAGAACGTCTGTAATGTCAGATTTTAAAGCTTGGTTCCAACAATATCTTTTAGGTTTATTATCTTGCATTAATCAAAATTAATGCGGTCCCATCAATTTGTAACGTATCATACCAGAAAAGAACGAAAATATGATGTACGTATATGCCATCCGCATTCGCCACTGGGCCCCGTCATCACCTGCTAGGTTACTTAACTAATGACAGAGAGGGGGCTGGACTAGCGTGGGTGAAAAAGATATACAACATCTACTAGTATATATAAGTATATATAACATTCGTCCCAGGCATGATAATAAACAACATCACAGATAACAATACAGAATGATGGACAATCTTGGAGCCCCGGGTTTTCTTTGAGCTGCAAATAAAACCCGACGTTCCCGGTCGTGTGGATAGCCTGTGCAATGAAAGCCTGTACCCCCTACGAGTCCGGCGAATAGCCCGCCAATTCTAGAATGAATCCCCCTCCGTCTCGGCGTCATGAGATGCAGACTTGTTACCTTCTAGAACCCGGCTATTTGTGCAGCCCCCCGCGGGGTAATCCTAATACAGAAAATGAAAATAATATATACAAGCGGTAACATCGACCTCAACCCTGTCGTGCCCCAAAAAAATATACAACCCGGCAAAGACGGCAGTCCACATGTCGGACGCTTACCCCGCAATAACAAATGTACAAATGAAATATAAACTGTATTCTAACATTGCACCACATGCTATCCACCACGACAATCCAACCACAAACAAAGCACAAGCACAAAACATCAACGCGCATGTCACTTTCGCAAAACCCGTCTAAAGGAACATATAGCAATCAGACGAGTTTTACCGATCGAGTGACATTCCTGGTCGCAGATAAAAGTGAATGTACTGTAAACTGTTAAACACTGTCAAATATAACGAATTCAAAACACCTCTAGTTGCCTCAAACTCAATTCTACAGAGAATCAAATTTGTGCAATAATTAAACAACACCAGGAAACCAAATACCTAGAGATAAGCACCCAGCCCAAAAAAAATAGCATTATGCCCCCATAAAACTGAGGAGGCCGATTTTACTAAGCATGTGGCCGGCCAAAACAACTCCAAACTGTCTCATTTTGGTTTTGGGTACAACTCATAGGGTAAGGACCACTCTGCACTTGTTTAAAAAATTTTTAGAGACTTTTTCAAAATCAACAGAAACTGCAGATCATGGTTTTGGTTTTCTAGAATCATTTTGATTTCGTTTTTTTAACATTGCTTAAACTTGCTAACCTAGTGTTTATGGGCTGGCTCTGATACCATAAAGGGTTACCCTAGTGCCCCGGCCAACTTCCGTAGCCAAATGCGGAACAAAAATTTTATAACGAAAAAAAACTTGGCACTAGAATAAAACTTGACCGGATCTTTACCATAAACCTAGTTAGCTAATCTAGAGTTGTATCTACTATGATGAGGAATTCATACCAAATGAACCAAGTCCTTCGGTCTTCGTTCTTCATCCTTAGCTCCTCGTAGCTACCTTGAACTCGCTTGATCTTCCTTTTCCTCTCCATCGGCTCTCCGGGATCGGGCTTGTTCTCCGTTCTTCCTTGGTCCTTGATGATCCACCCGAGGGGTATAATCCATGGCTCTAGCTCTTTGCTAAATGTCAAAAGAGCATCTAGAGAACTTGGGATGCTAGTCCAAGTAATCTAGGATGTAGTTTTGGAGTTCTAAGTGTGAAGCTATCTCTTTCTTGCCTCTTCACCTGATTCTCAACACATGAGAAGGTAGTGAAGAGGAAGAAGATGAAGGTGGAGGAAGCTAGAGAGGAAGGAAGAGATGAAGAGCAAAAGAAAGCTCAAGAAAATAATGAATCAAGCATGAAAGAGAAAATACACATCTAGGTTTTGTGTATCAATTCTTTCATTAAACAATTAGCAACCATGCTTCAATAGTAACTCCAAAATGAATTATAAATTCATTTGATTACTATTGAAGCATGGTCACCTCCATTCCTCCCTTACCTCTCACTTTACACCTCATTTCCAATTATCAAATAAAAGGAAAATACATAATGAGGTGGCCACCTTCTAGAAGGAAATCTGTAATAAATACGGATTTCAGTCTACTGTACATACATACCGGCAATCAGATAAAAATCCGAATGCCCAAAGAGATAGAATAACACGAAGAACGTAATACTAGAATATATATATCGAAATACATATACGTAAATTATTAAATCAATATCTGATTTAATAATCCGGCTCAAACCCGAGCCGGCTAGTATTACAACTGTCCGATCGAAATTCCGAGTACAAAGTACATCAATCGATCGAACCCTGCACGTCTCCAATACGGCTACTACATCATTTCTCCTGAATCAGGGAAACCCTCTGTATGGGACTCTAAAGACTCGACAGTACTCTGGCAGTGGATTTAACCACAAGCACGTCAGCGACACTAGCTATACGTAATGGCTACCCAGGTACCTGTCGAAAGGAATGCCAATGAGCAAACTCATCCGGATCTTCTACAGAGCCTATCCATGTCAATATTAGTACAGTCCGGTCTCTTCGCTAAAGAGTATCGCATACCGGGTCTACAGGGTTATGAATGTCAGACCCTAACACCCTGATAAGTCGTGTCTATGTGGCTTAGGACCAATCCGAGAAACTACTGATCAACCTATCAGTAAATCCCAAGTGCCTTGGCCAAGATCTTATGGTCCTGACCAATCGAATCACAGTGCGATATCGACTCCCTATATCGGGAGAGATGAATCCCCGACAATCACTCACTGCCTCCATGTGGCTCGGGACTGAACCCAACCAAAACCTGTTTGCACGACTCAGTAGAGCCGTGGTAGGGTAGTGATCAAAGTTCAGTGGGAACTCACATGAGACAAATGCCGATCTTGGGTCGAAAGACTAACCTGTACACATGTCACCTGACAAATTCCATCTGACGATAGGTATAGTACCACATGGAAGTTCTCGGCGAGTCCGTCAAGTATACTCACACCCAGTGAGCACCTGTATACGATCTTAGGTGCATCAGACCAATGGCTGCGGGACAAACCATCCACGACGGGGCTAGAAACGTACACACCAATCTACTCTGGAGTATCAGTGCCCAGTCTCGATACTCACGCGACTAGGGACCATTTAAGGATGTGCTTATGGACTACCCTGCTCCCATAAGTATGATCGCCATCACAACGCAGGTAGTCAAGCAAGATCCTAGGGGCTTTATCAACATGTAACCACAATATGTAATAACGAGTATGACATATGCCATGTTTAGATAAAGTCAAACCACAATAGTATACTACCGTATCGAGTCTTTATCAATATGTGCAAACCAGATATAACAACAATACAAATAAATACACATATCCCGATAAAGACAAGTCAAATAATATACTATAAAACTGAGCACGATTGTTCTGTATATACATATCTCTAGTATCCTATATGTATACATATACAATACTGGCCTCTAGGGCATATACATCCAACATAAAGTCCCATAATTCCCCGAAAGCTCGACACCTGAGCACAGTTTAATAATATCCAGTACATGCCACAGTACCTATGGACCAACCATAGAAGGGCAAACCCAAGCCTTACTGATGGCACCGCTAAACTGCCGCAAATCCTAAGGTTCAAAAGTGGTTCCATGGGCATTATGTCGAGTTAGGGTTTCATTATTCTAGAGGGTCCACAGAATTACTTGCATGTTCGTCCGAATACCTTAAACTTGGAAATATGGGTTTCTGACATTCGTTCGAACTTTTTAACTTCGCGTAGACCACACGTGAATACCCTTCGTCCGCATGCTAAATAATGCCTTAATCCTCCAGGAAAGACGATACATCTACGGTCATCTCTGGATCGGTCTACTCTAGATCTGAGTAAGACTCTCCACACTAGAAATCTTCAACTCAACTGGGTCTGCGTCGGTGCATCAATCAGACGAATCACCTTCGTCTCTCAACTCGGGATAGACTAGCTATCATCTGTCGCATCTCTACCTGGAAGCTCCAACAATCTCAGCTCGTAAGCTCTGGAAGCGGCACCCATCTATCTCAGCAACTGCTGGGTCATCTGTCCGCACGGTAGACGACATCACAATCTCTGAGGTATGCTGTACATCAACAGTCCTCTCACAACTGGCAGCCTCTATCAATGGCCCGATCATCTGGTGCAAAACCAAACACTCGCCTCAACAAGAGGTCACAACACAACACTTACATCGAGATGTTCCCATGTCACCAAAAAACACAATGGTTAGTCCTCGTCCATGACGAGCTCGCCCTGACCGCAACACTAGCAGCAGCTCAATCTGCGCTCAAACCATAGTGAAAGGAACCTCAATCGTGTATCGAAGAAAACAGATCGAGGCCATGAAAGGAAGCGACAGATCCAGAATGGATATATGATCATAAAAAGAAACAGCATCAATGAGAGTATGATCATGGAAACGAGTAGAATTAAGGATCTCAAATGGATGTATAATCATGGGTACGAAGAGAATCACAGATCTCAAAATATATACATCCTAAGGTTTCTTAAGTGGAGTATCGTATCGTAAATATGCTGCGGAACATACGTACGATACGTCACTCTACTCAAGTTACCTACTCCATCAATCAGGGTCAACCTATGAAACGATTCGGGTCTAATACCCCCATGTTCAAGTCTAAGTTACGTAAGGTCAAGCCTTCCGAAATATATATACGCCCTAGACTCCGCATAGTCAAACATAGACTCGAACCAAGGTTAAACCTAGCGCTCTGATACCATCTTTGTCACGACCCGAAATATTAGCTCGTGACCGGCACTTAAATCAGGCAACGTCTAAAGGCGTAACATAATTCAAGTAAGCCGAAACCCAGAAATCTAAACCTTTTAAGAAAATAAAAGAGGTGAAGTTTTGAAATAACGGTATGATGAAATCAAATGGTTTTATAAATGCGTAGCTAATGGAACATGAAAAATGCAAGTTGGAAAACGGGTTTTCGTCTTTTTAAAAAAATTGGGCAGCACCTCCTTTGTATTTTTTTGATCCAAAACCACAATACATGATAATATAAAGGCATCCCCAAGCGGGAGATAGCTCTTCGCCAAAGGCGGATCCACAACCATGCAAAGAATAAATATAAGTATACGACGTCCAAAGGCAAAATTCACCAAAAAAGATAAAGAAATAAGCAAGACATCAAATCACAAGTAGCGAAATACCCCTCGCTCTATGTCTCGCAATCACTAGTCTCACTAAGTCTCATTACTTATACAAATACTAGTTTGATTGATGGAGTTGACTAGATACAATAAGAATAATAAGTACAAGAGGGGTACGATCCAACATATACCACCTACCAAAGCAATTACCCGAATGCAACTTTGTGCCAGCGATACCGCTACTGATCCATGCGGTCAACCTGCAAGAACTGTGGCACAACGGGGGTGAGTTTCCAACTCGTGAGTAGAAAAATATCAATAGGTAGAAATCGAATATAGAAAGACTCTTAGGTCAATTGTATCATAAAGGTAATACTATGATATCTAGGGTGATCGTATCTGCATATGTGCGAACCACATAAATAAACGCCTATCAGCATGTGGATATCATCCAACCAAAAAATCAATGCCTGTATGCATGTGGATCCCGTCCACGTGTCAACCGATGACACAACAACATTATGCATGTAAATATCATGAAAACATATGCATGTAAATATGAGGATATAAATCAACGTGTGTCCCTCGCGACACATCCAAATCATGGAACCTGAGTGTCCAGCATCGACACTCGAAATATAATGAAACCCGTGTCCAGCATCGACATGTAAATCCTCATATATCTCGGGCTCCGTCAGTCCGTATCGGCCCACGGGCTTCGTCTACGGGATCGGCCCACGGCCTCCGGCAAAATGGGTTGGCCCAATATCCATCTCTCGACTCTGGTCGGTATCTTCCGGATAACCGCCAGGTCCAACCAATCACCGGTAGGTAGTAGTTCCTCTGTCAGGCTCATCGTCTACTGCGCGACATCCCTTTCTTACCCCGGGGTACCATACCGGGTCTACCATGAACCCGCAAACGGATCGTCCACTCCTCGAATCGGGTTTCACATGTCACACGTCACAGAACCGAGAAAACGCATAGTAGACGCACTGAAATATCATTTCAAGAAAAACCGGGTTTCTAAAACAATACATACTTTCTTTTGAAATAATCATGGTTCTCAAATCCAGAAATCTCATGAAAACAGCATATCTCAATGCGTATAATCATAAATCATGATGTATGCGACATATAACAGAAATGTAAGCATATCCGTATATCATGTAACATGGAACAGTAATATGTACATGTCAAGGGAAAACCGCTCTTTCAAATGAATCCGCTTTTTAAATAAGTCCTGCGGTACCCAATTTAATGGGTTAACAAATGCAACATCGTATAAAGGTGTATATGTAACTATAGCAAGTAATTCATGCAAGGAGTCATATCATGATGTACCAATTCTACTGTGTAGTGACATGGCAATTATCGATGAAGAAGTGTGTGAGTCGGCCAATCTGTGTAAGTGCAACAGACGCATCATCGATAATGGTGTAAGTATACTAGCACGGGTATATGCAATGCAATGAGAATAGCATGAATGCAGCATAAGGTAAATCGTCAGCTAAAAGCTATAAGGTATACATATCTGACAAGACCGAGTCAGTGAATCTATCAATCGGCATCCAGCCTCACAACAACACGTACAGTACAATCCATCATACGACATTCTCTAGTCAAGGGTATGGATCAAAGCTCAAGTCAAACTCATCACGTACGGAAAATCATCGTACGGCGGCATTAAACCATCAGGGATCCTATCAACCTATGTGACAATGAGGGTACGGACCTAACGTCTCGTACGACATATCACTCATGATTCACAACATTATATATATATCTATATACCTATATCCCGAGTCGCATCCTCAACAATCTCATATCTAGGGACCGGCAAGGTACCAATCATCTCAATCGACTCGCATCCGTATACCAACATATCATCAAATCATCATATCAATTTCATCGCATTTATATCCCACATCAAGTCAATTTTATTTACACATTCTACCCTATACATCAATGTCACATTACTCTAAAACTCAAACTTATTCTAGTGCAACTATATATCTATAATTCATGATTCATATTACCTTTTATATCCCTAAAGCTTTCATCTCAAATCTCGATATACAAATTCGATCATTCACATCAACTCTAACTATCCTTTTAACCCTATCGATAGTTTTTTAATCTATGTTTCTTTAACCATGTTCTATGAATCGGTTTCCATCAAAAACTTGCGGGGGTGCTATACGCGATCCACCTGACTTTCCCCGTAGATATAGATCTACTCACCTTGGTCCTTACTTGCCGAAGTCGATGACGCCATGCACCGTCGTCTCGGAATCCATGCGAAGGTACCTGCAATATCCACACATATCGAAATAGCATTAAAATCGAGTTCGGAAAACCAATACGGCATACGGTTCGCTCATAGGTTAAAACCTATAGCCTATGCATGCAAAACAATCAAATAACCCTTGTTTTTGACTTGGAAACGCCCAACAACTAAATACAAATCTAAACATCAAAACCAAGCATTCCAAAATACGGAAAACATAACCAAAAACACCCTAATATGCTCCCAGATTTCACCCTAGGGCAAACTAGGGAATTTTGCATATAGGGTTACTCTATATATCACCTAACAGACTCACCAACCAAAATTCATCGAATTCCACCGAAATGTGGCCGCAATTTGCGGTTACAATAAATAAATCTGCGGCCGGATTACTGCATTAGAGGCTAGGGTTTCAGGTAGGGCTTCTAGGTTGCTTGCTCGTATTACTGTCAAGGGAACTTTGTTCACAACGGTTTTGGGTCATCCCAGATCTCTAAATACCATCACTAAATCGATAAAAACCCGATATCGACAAATCTAAAGTTCATATCTTGGTTTCTAATCCGGGTCTTGGCCAGTAAAAATAGCACTAAGGGTCTTACAACAGCCCCATCCATCACCACAACCCAATTCTGTCACGACCCGAAGGTACGGAACGTGACCGGCACTTAAATTACGAAACGTCTAGAGGCGTAACGTAATCTAAGTTAGCCGAAGCCCAGAAATCTAAACCCTTTAAAAGAAGAAATGTCAGGAAACAAGTTTACATGCAACATCAATTTTCTCAAAAATTTCGGCAGAGTCTCCTTTGTAAAAACTGGCCCTAAACGGGTACAAAAAAGAATATATACATATGAAATTATCAAAATGCATCCCCAAGCGGGAGCTAGCTCTACGCCAAAAGGCGGAAACAACCACACAATGCACTATAACATACAACGCCGAAGGGCGAGGCTCAAAACTCAAAAGAAAACCAAATCCACCAGAAAACCATAATAATACAGGTGCGACACTAAGGTCGAAATAAAAACAACTAGTCTTCTAAACTATCAAGTAATACAAGTCTGGTTGATGGAGCTTACTAGATTCAAATGAAATAATAAAAATACAACGGGGGCTCTGATGCAAGTGAACCAACCTACCAAGCAAATCATCCTGAATGAAATGGTGTGCCAGCAAGCTGCCAAGGAAACCTATACTTCGAAACTTGTAAAAAAAATTGGCACAACGGGGGTGAGTTGCCAACTCGTGAGTAGAAGACATCTGCGAGTAGAAATCGCATGCACGATGCTCTCCTAGGTCATAATAATATACTTAATATATCACTAGTCATCTAGTAGTGGTAGAGTAATAATCTATGCGTAAGTGCAATATTCAGTGCTCGTGTCAGTGCCTCAAGTAGTAACATGTCATGTGTATGAGTATGCATACACCATGAATGTAAAACAATCAACCAAGAAATCTGGATATATCTGTATAAGAAATCTTTAACTTTTATCATAGTAAAATTTGTATGGTAATCTAAAACATCATCAATGAAATCCATGGAAATCAGTGTCAAGCATCGACACAAAACATGTAAATCTCATAGTCTCAATATCTCGGGATCCGTCAATCCGGATCAACCCATATCATCAAATCTCACGACAACGGTCGGTATCATCCAGATATCCGCCGCGCCAGACATCACCGGTAGGTAGTCTTCCCTTGCCAGGCTCATCGTCTACAAGTTGATCTTCTTGCCCCGGGGTACCATACCGGGCCCACCTTATACCCGAGACGGTTCATCCACTCCTCGAATCGGGTCTCGAAATCCAACAGAAAACATGAAATCTCATGGTGGACGACACATACATCACGAGAAAACCGCAACTTGTATTTTAAAAGGAGAGGGAGAGAGAAAGAAGTTTTTATATATATTCTTGCGGTTTTCCCCGAAATCCAGAAATCTCATAAAAATCGAAAATCCCAAATTCATGAGTAAGTAAATAATGAGTATCGGCATAAGCCCCATAGTACTGCATGATAACATGAAAATGTGAATGCGTGAAGTGTCTAAGTAATAAATGCAATGTCTAAACTAGCACATGAGAGTAATCATAATATTTTATTAATCTATCCTTTAGCTGATTCTATCAATAAAAGATAATATGTTCTAAAGTGTACGTGACATGTCAATTACCGATGATGATGTGTGTGAGCCGGCAAATAAGTGTACGTGGAATATGCGCATCATCGGTAATGGTGCTGGTGTCCTAACAGACAGAGTTTCATATTAACTAAAGAAACATATGTATGCATATGCAACGTGATGATTACAATCTGAATATAAAGATGAATGTGTATTAACCACTCATTTGGAATATACATATCTAACAACAAACTATATAACTCGAGCCTACACTATTATCAATCTAACCCAATAAGGAACTAAACTAAAGAAACTAGTCGATAGGAAATAAGAATCCACCTAAAGTCTGAGTCGATATCTCTAATAGTCGGTGATCCAGCTTCAATAGCGTCACGTACATAGTACGACTTCCTCGAGTCAAGAGTGCGGATCAATCATCATATCTATGCCTCGTACGGTAAAATCCATCATACGGCATCCCAAAATCGGGGTACGGGTCAACTATCACCTATGTACATCATTATTCGTATAAAATCATCATCAAATATTATCATGATCAAGGATACTATGCTATAATCGCATACATCCCAATATCATCAATCATATATCATTGTCTGTGTAAATATACATCGTCAAACGGTCCTCAGAAATATCATGTCACGTATATCATATCGTGATTAAGTCACATATATCATATCGTGATTAAGTCACATATACCACATCGTGACTAACTCATATATTACAATCCGGGTTCTATTCTAGAGTCTCGTATTTCTCTATGTCATCATCACTTATTATCGTTTATGTATACATATCCATTTCCTCATTTCCCAACGATCCGCTAATATCATAGTACATCTCATATCATACTCGATCGTATATCTTTAACTCACGGCATCACGCCCAATCATACTGACTCCTCTCCAGATATCATATAACCTCCCCATATCACGTGTATATATTATATATATATATACACACACATATAGAAACCTACACACATTCATATATATATACATATATACCAAGTCAAATGTATGTGTGTGCGTGTGTGTGCGCGCTTACCTGAAACCTACGAATTTCCTCCAAGGCATTCATCCTCTAGTTAAGTCTTTCTAAATCAGTCTAGTCCAACCTAAAGTCTGTAATAGGACCCTACTCGCCAAGAATCTAAGGTCACGTCCGACTTCCCAATGACAGTAAGTAATATCCCTATTCTACGTTTGCGGGTTGTGTTAAACGCCATTCACCCGACTTCCCCCGTAGATATACATCTACTCACCTGATCCTTGTCTGCCGAAGTCGATGTCGCCCTCCTCTTCTTCCTCGTCCGAAGTCCACGTGAGGGGTACTTATACGCACACATATATAATATTGTAAACCGAATCACAGACAAAACCAAAACGGCGCACGAAACGCGCATTGGTTAAAACCTATGACCAGCTCATGCAAAAGAACCGAAAAACCCTCGACATCGGCGTACAAACACCGACTGATCGAGATAAAACACTAACGTACAAGTCGTAGTTCCAAAGCTCACTAGTTATATTATACAATAGTTTGCAACTTATCGAAAACTTAAAATAATTTAAATCAGTTTATTTCCGAAAACCTAGAAAGTATCAATTAACCTTTTCACTTCAAAACTTGATATTTAAATGAAACTAATGGCCATAATATTCACTAAATATCCGAACTAAGTCATACAAATCATTACTATATTTTTATCACACTTATTTGTATTAAAATGAAAATTCGAGTTTGCAAATTTAGCCAAATTTAACACCTTTTAAGCCAAAATTCACAATTCCACAACTAAACTTGATTTTGCATATTTTAAATTGTTAAACCACTCAATAAAACCTTAATGATGTGCTAAAGCCCTAACTAGATTTTTAATCCCACATTTTAAATAAATTTCTAAAACCTAGTTTACAAAATAGCATATTTATCACATTTTATTAACTAACAATTTGAAACTAATAACTAGATTAGGTTTTGCATTCCATTAACTTGTTAATATCCTCATTAAAACAATAATCTAATGATAAAAACCCTAATTAGAATTTTATCTCACCAATATATATATTTTATAAAACCTAGTTAGCCAAAAACCTAATTACAACAATTTAAATACAACAACTTACAAATTAGCAAGTAATTTAAGTTTTCTAGGTCTTAACTTATTTAGTTACACCATATAATCATGAACACAATGTAAAAACCCTAACTTGATTTTAGAAACCCTTTCTAGAATTTCCTAGACGACAAATTATAACCAAATTAACACTTTAAAATTCTAGTTTAGCATCTTTAAACTAGAAATTAAACATTTAGATTAGAATTATACCTCCCAAGTTTTGATCCTCTTGCACTTAGCCTCGAAATATGCCTATTTTCTCTATGTTTTAAACAAACTTGGGTTTGAGGAGAGGTGGAATTAGGTTTTGCTTTGAATTTGTGAAGGAATTGTGAATTTTTTATGGATTTCGGTGGATTTTTAAATGAGTTTTGAAGCAAAGAAATGGGAAAAATTTTGGGAAGCTGCAGGTTGAGGCTCGGCCTGGTTGTGGGAGGGGGAGAAAGTGAGAGAAGAATGTAGAATTTTCCATGAAGAAAGAACCCCACAATGTAATTAATGCAAATCACATCAATTTTACAAAAAAAACCCTTTTAATTCATTTTTAAGCCATGAAACAACTAATCTTGGAAAGTCTTGATAAAATTTTTGTTACAACTATATTTTAGTTTATAATGGTTCTTAAGTCTGTAATTTACCCATTTAAATTTTTATTTATCACTAATTTAATGTATTTTTAAATGCTTAAAATAATATTAAAAATAAATAATTAAGGAATTTTTTTTAAATAACTAGAAAAATTTAAGTGATAATTTAGTGGCCAATTTCTAGGAATATCTTATATTAATTTTGTATAATTAGGTTTATATTGAAAAATACTTATTTTGACATTTTACGGAAAAGACTAATTATTTTGCCGATTATCGAAAAACTGCCTAAACGATTTTCGAAGCGTTACAGTCTTCCCCCCTTAAAGAAATTCGGTCCCCGAATTTAAATTAAAACTCCCCCCAAATACTAAAACATTCAGCCAAAATATTCAAATCGTCGGGGCTCCGAAATCATCAATACATAAAACACATCTTAGCGCAATGCATGCGCATGAAAAACGAGTAAATAACTCAAATTCAAAACTCCGTCAAACATAACGCAATCATCGGAATTATGGTGAGAATAAAATATCAAAGCCTAATACAAAAACAAACATGATATACATCAAAACTATAACTTATATATAGTGCGCATCGTAGTAAAATCATCTAAACATCTTAATAAAGAAGCATGCAAAACCCCTTTTTAAAATCGCCGTGCGATGCGCGTGTCACGGAATAAGTAGCGGACGTTTATTAAAAAAAATAGCTATACATATATATCTTTTACTTAACATACACGTCCTTCCAGGTTACTAAATCGAATAGTAATGATTATAAAAACATACTGCTTGAAATGAAATCAATCCCAATCACAGTATACGAGGTACTACGTGCGTCCGGTGAGCACGAAAAACAAAGTCAATTACAGATGCCATGAATACGCACATAAACAAAACTGAGTGCAATGGGTGTGCACCAAAAACATCTGTCAAGTGCAACGGGCGTGCACGACAATAATATCAGGTGCATCTAACCTGCACAAAACCTCGATTTAGTGCATCTGGTGTGCACAAAATCGCATCAAGTGCGCCAAGTGTGCGCAAGAATCTTAATCAAGTGCACATGATGCACGAAAACATACACCGAATATCAAAATCGAAATCACAGTGCGAAAAATGCATGAAAACTATGTCGAAGCATACGTCAAAATCATGTGCGACCCATATGCACGAAATCAAATAAATATCACAAAATGTATAAAACCAAATCGAATGCACTGGGTATGCACAAAACAACATCAACACCACTGATGTATGAAACACGAATATAGTGTAATGAATGTACACATATGAAATACCAATCATAGAAAAAAATCCTCAAAATACCAAAATCCGAACAACGAAAATATGTAATTCAAATCACCAAATCGCAATCGTAAACACTATCATCAATGTGCGCCTTTTCTAATGTCGACTGATTCGGATTCACCTACTCATAGCTGTACTGACTGCGCTACAACGACTATGCTCATATCCAGAGTCTCCCACGTAATCTATCCCTTCACCTGATATCCGGACTACGTTAAACTTTCGATCGATTCATCAAAATCCCAGAATTCCCTAAGAGCTCAACACTCAAGTACAGTTTAAACATATCCAGTACATACCCCAGCATCTGTGGACCAGCCGTAGAAGGGCAAACCCAAGCCTCACTAATGGCACCACGGAACTGCCACAAACCCTAAGGTTCACGAGCGTTCTCATGGTCATTATGTCGAGTTAGGGTTTCATTCCTCTAGAGGGTCCATAGAAATACCTGCATGTTCTTCCGAATACCTTAAACTTGGGAAAATGGATTTCTGACATTCGTTCGAACCTTATTAACTTCGTCTGAACAACATGTGAATACCCTTCGTCTGCACGCTAACAATGCTTCAATCCTCAAGAATAAACGATACCCTAATGGTCATCGCATTCGAGCCGCAGCTCCCTCTGCCCGTGCCACCATGATAACAGAAACCGCCATCCGACATTGATGAAGATAGATCATAGGAACGAATAGAATACGATGCAAAGAAATGTACATCCTAAGGTTTCTTAAGCAGAGTAGCGTATCGTAATATGCCGCGGATCATACCCACGGTACGTCACTCTACCTAAGTCACCTACTCCATCAACCAAGGTCAACCTAGACTTATACAAAGGTTAAACCTAGCCCTCTGATACCAACTTTTTCACGACCCGAAGGTACGGAACGTGACCGGCACTTAAATTACGAAACGTCTAGAGGCGTAACGTATTCTAAGTAAGCCGAAGCCCAGAAATCTAAACCTTTTAAAAGAAGAAGTGTAAGGAAACAAGTTTACAAGCAACATCTATTTTCTCAAAAATTTCGGCAGAGCCTTCTTTGTAAAAACTGGCCCCAAACGGGTACAAAAAAGAATATATACATATGAAATAATCAAAAGGCATCCCCAAGCCGGTGCTCGCTCTACGCCAATAGGCGGAAACAACCACACAATGCACTATAATATACAACGCCGAAGGGCAAAACTCAAAACTCAAAAGAAAACCAAATCCACCAGAAAACCATAATAATACAAGCGCGACTCTAAGATCGAAATAAAAACAACTGGTCTTCTAAACTATCAAGTAATACAAGTCTGGTTGATGGAGCTTAATAGAAACAAATGAAATAATAAAAATACATCGGCGGTTCTGATGCAAGTGAACCAACCTAACAAGCAAATCACCCTGAATGAAATGGTGTGCCAGCAAGCTGCCAAGGAAACCTGTACTTCGAAACCTGTAAAAAAATTTGGCACAACGGGGGTGAGTTGCAAACTCGTGAGTAGAAGACATCTGTGAGTAGAAATCGCATGCACGTCGCTCTCCTAGGTCATAATAATATACTTAATTAATCACTAGTCATCTAGTAGTGGCAGGGTAATAATCCATGCATAAGTACAATGCTCAGTGCTCGTGTCAGTTCCTCAAGTAGTAACATGTCATGTGTATGAGTATGCATGCACCATGAATGTAAAACAATCAACCATGAAATCTGGATATATCTGTATAAGAAATCTTTAACTTTTACCATAGTAAAATTTGTATGGTAATCTGAAATATCATCAATGAAATCCATGGAAATCCGTGTCAAACATCAACACAAAACATGTAAATCTCATAGTCTCAATATCTCGGGCTCCGTCAGTCCGGATCAGCCCATAATTTCAAATCTCACGACAACAGTCGGTATCCTCCGGATATCCGCCGCGCCAGACATCACCAGTAGGTAGTCTTCCCCTGCCAGGCTCATCGTCTACAACTCGATCTTCTTACCCCGGGGTACCATACCGGGCCCACCATGTACCCGAGACGGTTTATCCACTCCTCGAATCGGGTCTCAAAATCCAACAGAAAACATGAAATCTCATGGTGGACGACACATACATCATGAGAAAACCGCAACTTGTATTTTAAAAGGAGAGGGAGAGAGAAAGAAGTTTTTATATATTTTCTTGCGGTTTTCCCCAAAATCCAGAAATCTCATAAAAATCCAAAATCCCAAAATCATGAGTAAGTAAATAATGAGTATTGGCATAAGCCCCACAGTACTGCATGATAACATGAAAATGTGAATGCATGAAGTGTCTAAGTAATAAATGCAATGTCTAAAGTAGCACATGAGAGTAATCACAATATTATATTTATCTAGCCTTTAGCTGATTCTATCAATAAAAGATAATATGTTCTAAAGTGTACGTGACATGGCAATTACCGATGATGATGTGTGTGAGCCGGCAAATAAGTGTACGTGGAATATGCGCATCATCGGTAATGGTGCTGGTGTCCTAACAAGCAGAGTTTCATATTAACTAAAGAAACATATGTATGAACATGCAACGTGATTATTACAATCTGAATATAAAGATGAATGTGTATTAACCACTCATTTGGAATATACATATCTAACTACAAACTATATCACTCGAGCCTACACTATTATCAATCTAACCCAATAAGGAACTATACTAAAGAAACTATTCGATAGGAAATAAGAATCCACCTAAAGTCTGAGTCGATATTTCTAATAGTCGGGTACCCAGCCTCAATAGCGTCACGTACATAGTACGACTTCCTCGAGTCAAGAGTGCGGATCAATCATCACATCTATGCCTCGTACGGTAAAATCCATCGTACGACATCCCAAAATCGGGGTGCGGGTCAACAATCACCTATGTACATCATCATTCATATAATATCATCATCAAATATTATCATGATCAAGGATACTGTGCTATAATCGCATACATCCCAATATCATCAAACATACATCATTGTCTGTGTAAATATACATCGCCAAGTCGTCCTCAGAAATATCATGTCACATATATCACATCGTGATTAAGCCATATATATCATATCGTGATTAAGTCAAATATATTGTATCGTGATTAAGTCACATATACCACATCGTAACTAAGTCACATAATACAATCCGGGTTCTATTCTAGAGTCTCGTATATCTCAATGTCATCATCACCTATTATCGTTTATGTATACATATCCATTTCCTCATTTCCCAATGATCCGCTAATATCGTAGTACATCTCATATCATACTCGATCGTATATCTTTAACTCACGGCATCACGCCCAATCATACTGGCTCCTCTCCAGATATCATATAACCTCCCCATATCACGTGTATATGTTATATATATATATACACACACACACACACATATAGAAACCTACACACATTCATATATATATACATATACACCTAGTCAAATGTATGTGTGTGTGTGTGCGCGCGCGCCTACCTGAAACCTACGAATTTCCTCCAAAGCATTCATCCTCTGGTTAAGTCTTTCTAAATCAGTCTAGTCCAACCTAAAGTCTTTAATCGGACCCTACTAGCCAAGAATCTAAGGTCACGTCCGACTTCCTAATGACAGTAAGTAATATCCCTATTCTACGTTTGCAAGGGTGCTAAATGCCATTCACCCGACTTCCCCCGTAGATATACATCTACTCACCTGGTCCTTTTCTGCCGAAGTCGATGTCGCCCTCCTCTTCTTCCTCGTCCGAAGTCCACGTGAGGGGTACCTATACGCACACATATATAATATTGTAAACTGAATCACAGACCAAAACGGCGCACGAAACGCGTATAGATTAAAACCTATGACCCGCTCATGCAAAAGAACTGAAAAACCCACGACATCGGCCTACAAACGCCGATTGATCGAGATAAAACACGAAAGTACAAGTCGTAGTTCCAAAACTCACTAGTTATAATATACAATAGATTGCAACTTATCGAAAACTCAAAATAATTTAAATCTGTTTATTTCCGAAAACCTAGAAAGCGTCAATTAACCTTTTCACTTCTAAACTTGATATTTAAACGAAACTAATGTCCATAATATTCACTAAATATCATTACTAAGCTATACAAATCATTACTATATTTTTATCACACTTATTTGTATTAAAATGAAAATTCAAGTTTGCAAATTTAGCCAAATTTAACACCTTTTAAGCCAAAATTCACAATTCCACAACTAAACTTGATTTTGCATATTTTAAATTGTTAAACACTCAATGAAACCTTAATGATGTGCTAAAGCCTTAACCAGATTTTTAATACCGCATTTTAAATAAATTTCTAAAACCTAGTTTACAAAATAGCATATTTATCACATTTTATTAACTAACAATTTGAAACTAATAACTAGATTAGGTTTTGCATTCCATTAACATGTTAATATCCTCATTAAAACCACAATCTAATGATAAAAACCCTAATTAGAATTTTGTCTCACCAATATAAATATATTATAAAAGCTAGTTAGCCAAAAACCTAATTACAACAATTTACAAATTAGCAAGTAATTTAAGTTTTCTCGGTCTTAACTTATTTAGTTACACCATATAAACATGAACACATTGTAAAAACCCTAACTTGATTTTAGAAACCCTTTCTAGAATTTCCTAGACAACAAATTATAACCAAATTAACACTTTAAAATTCTAGTTTAGCATCTTTAAACTACAAATTAAACATTTAGATTAGAATTATACCTCCCAAGTTTTGATCCTCTTGCACTTAGCCTCCAAAGATGCATCTTTTCTCCATGTTTTAAACAAACTTGGGTTTGAGGAGAGGTGGAATTAGGTTTTGCTTTGAATTTGTGAAGGAATTGCGAATTTTTTTGTGGATTTCGGTGGATTTTTATATGAGTTTTGAAGCAAAGAAATGGGAAAAATTTGGGGAAGCTGCAGGTTGAGGCTCGACCAGGTTGTGGGAGGGGGAGAAAGTGAGAGAAGAATGTAGAATTTTCCATGAAGAAAGAACCCCACAATGTAATTAATGCAAATCACATCAATTTTACAAAAAAAAAACCCTTTTTAATTCATTTTTAAGCCATGAAACAACTAATCTTGGAATGTCTTGATAAAATTTTTGTTACTACTATATTTTAGTTTATAATGGTTCCTAAGTGTGTAATTTACCCATTTAAATTTGTATTTATCACTAATTAAATGTATTTTTAAAAGCTTAAAATAATATTAAAAATAATTAATTAAGGAATTTTTTTTTTAAATAACTAGAAAATTTTAAGTGACAATTTAGTGACCAATTTCTAGCAATATCTTATCTAAATTTTGTATAATTAGGCCTATATTGAAAAATACTTATTTTGACCTTTTACGGAAAAGACTGATTATTTTGCCGATTATCGAAAAACTATCTAAACGATTTTCGAAGCGTTACAAATTCAAACTATAACCCTTCCCTTGAATTTTCCATACATCACAAACCCTAGCCAATTCACATTCTAAACTAAACTAGAATACAAGAAAACTCAAATTAAACTAAATGAAGGGAATATACCTCATGGGTGCAACTCAAGAAAAACCCTAGCTTCCCAATGTCGTTAAAACCTAACTTTGCTTGGTCCATTGTGTAGAGGATGAAGAGGGGATCGTTTTTTGTGAAGGGAGTATAGGGTTTTGGTGAATATTTGGAGATGGATATTGGGGTAGAGGTGGAGGGAGATGAGGTTGAAGGAGATGAGGAAACAATGGAGAAAACAAATGGAGGGTGAGGTTAGATGGCAGCCCTCCCTCTCTCCTCCTCTTATTCTCACCCACTCTCTCATCTATTAACCCTTTTATCCTTTTCTATTTATTTTTAAAACCAAATCACATAATACCCAAAAAACAATACAAGAAAATAACATATAACCAAAATGCAACATGACATGGTGCACTAGCCATGAAAAAAATGTAGAAACACGGATTTGGCTTAATCGCGATTAGTAGTGCACTAATTGGGTTTTCATTTAAACTGCCTATAATTGATTTTAAAAATGCCAAATCCTTTAAATATATTTTTAAATGAATAAATTATTTTAATTTCCAATTATTGGTATATATTTATACCCTATTTCGATAACCCAAATTTCGCAAATCGGCAGTTTTCAGGAAATATATTATTTTAATATTAAATTCCAAAAATAATATTTTATATTTTCTGAAGTGTTACAATACATCCATGAGACGCTCACGGCTCATGGAATTCAAAAGCCTTAGGTTACAGGGATCTAAACCTGTTTCCTAAGCCATCATATTCCCCATACTTCCCTACAAGTAGTTCAATACTAACTCTTATATACAATTCATGGGCATAAAAAAATATGTTTCAGCCAAGCCCTACCAAAGGCGAACAATACCTCCCGTATGATGGACGACACTTGTAAGTCCTCTCGACTATGATAGTAGAAAATACCTGCGTGAGATCCTTATGACTCGCAAAAGAAAAGCACTCTTAGGAATCCATACGATTCCTAGGAAGAAAATGCACTTATGAGATCCTCTCGACTCGTAGAGAGAAATACCTTCATGAGACCCTTACGGCTTATGAAGATGGAAAAAAGCCTTAATTGGCAGGGATCTAAACATGTATTCTAAGCCACCGTTGGCCAAAATAGGCAATGGCAAATGATGAGTCGTTCCTGGCAATATTCCAGTTGTAGTGTTGTTTGATGTCTAATCATGTATCAAACTCCAAGTCCTCACACGACAGATGATGAGTCGCTCTTGGCGATATTCTAGTTGTAACAATACTGATGCCAACTCTAATTTTCCCAACACGCAATAAAAATCAGTGAGCAAGGAAAAAAATATATGCATATCAAATAGCCAAAATCATTAGGCAACTCGCAATAAAAATCAGCGAGTAAAAATAAAATGAAATAGCCAAAATGATTGGACAGCTCGCAATAAAAATTAGCAAGTAAAATAAAATGAAATAGCCGAAATGATTAGGCACCGCAAAAAAATAGCCAAAATGATTGGGCAATCACGACTTTCGTGATAAGAAAAAGTAGAAATGATAGAGCATTGCGGAAGATATATAAAAAAAATTATGCCCTATAAGAAGGTAAATACTGACTCTTGTATACAAACCACGGGCACAAATGAATGAAAGGGAACCGTATTTTCCACCATGCTTCGCTAAACGAAGAACTAAATCTTGATGGCATACATACAACCTAGAGAGTATATAGATGCCTCCTTATTCCAGCAGAATACGAACGCAACGTCAGCAAAGACCAGAGGGTCAAAATGAACGTGGAGTAACGGCATATTCCTAACTCCAGGTATCGATGGCAATATATGCGGCCTAAAGGCTAATTTGACGTCCTTCTTACTCCAGCAGAGTACAGACGCGGGGTCAACAAAACTCTAAGGAGCCAAAACAAAAGTGGAGTGATGGAAATTTCCTAGCTCTAGATCTCAATGGCAATACACAACCTAGAGATCATATGGATGTCTACCCTACTTCAGTGAAAAAATAGGCACGACATCATCAAAGCAAAAGCAGAGCGATGACATATTCCTAGTTTTAGGTCTTAATGGCAATACATACAAAGCCTAAAGACCATTGGGTGTTATCCCTCCTTAGATAGATGCAGCTCTGACTTCCTTAGGACTCAAAGAATGGAGTCTGACCTCAAGGTAAAGCGTCACTGTAACGCATAACGCTGAATCATCTGACGGAAATACGCATATACCTGTATGTGAGTGGTGCTCCTTGCCGTGACTACTATGGTTTTGCATAATCAAAAACTTATAAAAAAACTTGAGCAGTACACACTAAAACCCTAGAATACAAGCTCAAACACTAAACTAAACAAAACTAATAAGAGGTTTAGCTACTAGGTTAGTACTACAACCTTTGAAGTCGATCCTTCGGGTCTTGTAAGGTTCACTCCTTGAGCTCCTAGGGTTTAAGGAACGATCTTTCGAAGTCATTCTCTTGCGTCGAAGATGATCCACCCAAGGATGACGGTTCGCGCGATAGCTTCCACGAAGCAACTAAAGATCAAGTCTTGCTAGGACTAGATGCTTAGGGGTGTAGTTTATAAATCAAGAAGCTCTCTTTTTCCTATCTCAAAACTCTAATGATCTAAAGAGGAAGAAGAAGATGAAGAGAGAATGGCAACTCACGAAAAATCTCCACTTGATAATATCCCACACACACTTCTTTACTTATCTCTTCATAACAAAAAAAAACAAAGGTGAGTGGGTTGTGACTCACTAGTGTGAGTCACAAGCCCATACAAGCCTAGAAGAGATGAGAACAAGATAGAGTGTTAGAGAGTCCACCTCACTATGGTACACATACACATGCATATATATTTATTTATATAAACACGTATACCCCAACCTGTATTTATAAAAAATACGTATACCATATTTCTACCAAAATACGAATACCGTATTTGTTGCAAAAATGCAAAATACGTGTGTTCATAATTAGAAAGAAATACATGTATTTGTATTAAGACATAAATACCCATATTCATACAAATACTCGTATTCAAGTAAATACCGTATTCGTGTTAAAATACAAATATCCAAAAGAGAGCAATATAATACTAGCATCAAATTTGGTTGTGTTTCAAACCTGCTAGTACTACAAAATAGTCCGATTAAAGTACGTGTATAAAATACACGTGTTCAATCGAACACCCGAGTGTATTGAAATATGCAAACTACAACGTTCCGCTTGAACCGGGAAACCCTCTGTGTAGGACTCTAAAGATCCAACAATACACTGGCAGTGGATTTAACCACAAGCATGTCAGTTGCACTAGTAGTACGTAACGGCTAACCAGGTATCTTTCGAAAAGAATATCAACAAGAAAACTCATCCGAACTCATATTGAGCCTATAGGTGACATTTTCTGTGTTGGGTTTCGGTGCCCGCGCAGCGGAAGCCGCGGTCGAGACGAAAGCGAAAACAAAAACTTTCGCGAGCACCGAACGCCTGTAAAACCCGGCATACGGTCCAATAACCTATACTAGCTAACTAAGAGTGCAAGGGTTGAGAAACTACAACCTTTGTCGCATGTCCACCCAATTATGACCCCTCCAAACTCGTAGCCACCGTGATCACGCTTGAAAATTGACCACCCTCGCCGAAGACGATCCACCCGAGGGAAACCGGAGGAGGCTCTAATCGATGATCTTGACTTGTTAAGAATGGATGGTCGGTGATGTAGGAATATTTCATTAAATATTTCTCTCTACAATCCATGCTCAAGTGAGAGCAAGAGGAGGAAGAAGAAGGAGAAGACATGAGGAGATGGTTGCTCAAGCTAGCAACCATGATGCATGCTCATGTTAAGAAAAATCCTCTTCAAGACCAAAATCAAAAGAGAATGGCTATATTTCTCATAACCAGGATGCAATAGTGCACAATAAATGCACACAATAAATGCCCAAGGCATACTCATCACCATGATTCATTGCCACCTCATTAACACCTCATTTTCCATTTGTTTTTCTAAAAACAAAAACAAATATGAGGTGTCCTTCTTCTAGAAGCATTCCGGTATAAGTACGGAATACTTCACCTATTATATGTATCGCTACATATACGCGTATCCGTGTAAATATATGGATAGCTCCAAAGAGAGAAAATGAATAGCGAACAATAATACTAAAATATATGTATCAAAATACAAATATAAATTATTAAATCAAATCCTGATTTAATAATCCGACTTAATCTTAAGCTGGATAGTATTATTAACCGCCCGATTAAAGTCTGTGTATCCCGTACACGTATTTAAACGGATCCCTGCATGTACCAACTTACGGTTCCAACATCTGTCGCCTGAACCGGAAAACCCTCTGTGTGGGACTCTAAAGACTCGACAATACGCTGGCAGTGGGTTTAATCATAAGCTTGTCAGCGGCACTAGCTGTACGTAACGTCTACCCAGGTACTTGTCGAATGCGGGGTCGAAAATCAAGTACGTCCTTACCTTACTGAGCTTGAGTGTGACAATCTCCATACAGTCCGGTCTCTTCATCAAAGAGTATCGGATATCGGGTCTAGGGGGTGGATAACGTCAGACCCCTACTAACCCGATAAGTCGTGTCTGAGTTAAGCTCATCACCAATAGAGATACAACTGATCAACTATCAGTAAATCTCACCCACTGTGGCTACGGATTCTGGTGATAGCCAACTGAACACAGTGGGACATCGACTTCTAATACTAGGAGAGACGAATCAATGATAGTCGACCACTGCTTCCATGTAGCTCAGAACTGTACCCAACTAAAACATTTTTGCACGACTCTTTTGAGCCGTGGTAGGGTTGTTGGAGATAGTGCCCTCAGAGTCAATTATTGGATCACAGACACGTGATTGCAATGATTGAGGGAGGACCTATACCGGTAGGACAGTCTTACTCAAGATGATAGTATGCTATCTGGTTTACCTTTATCATCATGTACTGCTATAGGTGATGTTAAAGGTCACTATTGGACGTTGATAGAGCCCCTAGGATTCTTGCTTGACTGCCAGCAGTATGAGGGCGATCATATACGTGGGGGCTGGGGTCAATAAGCACATCCTTAAAACGTCCCTAGTCGTGGGAGTTTCGAGACAGGGCATCGATACTCCATAATAGACTAGTGTATACAGTCGAGACCTCGACGAGGGGCGGTGGCCGGTCTCACAAGCCACTGGTGTCAGTTGGTTCACCTAAGATGTATACAGGTGCTTATTGGGTTATGAGTACACCGGACAGAACTTGCCGGGAACCTGCTAGTTGGGATTATACCAGACGTCAGATAGCAGTTCCCTGGTGACATGTGTACAGGTTAGTTCATCGACCTGAGATCGTCATTTGTCTCGTGTGAGTTCCCACTGTACTTTAATTACTACCCTACCACGGCTCAAAGGAGTCGTGCAAACAGGTTTTAGTTGGGTACAGTCCAGAGCCACATGGAGGCAGTGAGCGGATCGGCAGGGGTTTCGTCTCTCCCGGTATTGGGGGTGTGGTCGCGCTGTGTCTAGGAGAGCCATTACACAAAGCCCTCGGCCAAGGCAGGAGATTTACTGGTAGGTATTCCAGTAGTATCTCAGGGTGTTCTGGGCTACACTCCGACATGACTTGTACCGCTTTTAGGCGTCTGACTTTTACCAACCCCCTAGGCCCGCCATGCGATACTCATAAACGAACGGACCGGACTGTACGGATATTGTCACTGACAGGCTCAGTAGGGTGTCAGGATGAGTTCGCTCATCGACATCCCTTTTGGTCAATACCTGGTAGCCCGTCACGTATGGCTAATACCTCTGACGTGCTAGTGGTTAAATCCACAACCAAGGTGTTGACGAGTCTTTAGAGTCCCCGACAGACCCTTTTGTCAAGTTTCAGGTGAAACGCTGTATAGGCCGTATGGAGATATGGCAGGGTTCGATCTTATACGTGCGGTATTGCACGGATCAAGATCGGACGGATAATACTAGCGGGCTTTGGTTTAAGCCGGATCCTAGTATTGTACAGTGTAGATTTTGTCTCTTTGCATTTGTATTAATTGGGAATACAAATGCGGGTATGTATATGCAGTCGGGGGGTTTTCCTGTAATTTCTTACGGGATCAGGTTTCTGAAGTTGCCAGTTTGTATTCCATTCCGGCCAGTTTTCCTTTGTTCCTTCACGGTCGGATTTTTCTGATGGATGGGGTTATTTGCAAGTATGCAAATTATCTTTTGTGGAGGAGTTATTTGTGATTTGTGGCTTCATGATAGATATTGAATCATGAGATTCTTTTTCCATCAATTCTTTTGCATTAATGTGAAGGGATTTGTATTTGACTTTGGATATGAAAGAGTGTGACCTTTTTCTTCTCATATTCATTCCTTTTTCTCCCCTTGCTTTATGCTTGGATTTTCCTCCACCATTTTTGAGAAGGGGGGCCGGCCACTTTGAGAGATAGAGGGTGTGGGAAATTTGATCATCTAATTTCTGATTCCTTGCTAGAAAAATGAGAGCACCATTTTTCCTCAAAAGTTCTTTCGTTCTTCACCTCCATCAATGGCAACTTCACAACCCCATGAGACAAGCTTACTACACATAGCCTACAGCATCCTTGGGCACGTCGACTCGCCAACTTCGTGCTCGAGTTGCCTCGGTCCAGAGGTGGGAGCCCGTAAAAGAACCCGGTTATGTGGTGCCCTTTCCGACGAGGAGATGAAGACCGGAGGTTCCACGAGGAGGTCGGGATGGAGGCCGAAGACCGAAGGACACGGATCGCTCGGTATAGCTTTCTCCCCTTTCTCGTATTTGCTAGAGTTAGGTTAATGGCCCGATCCGGGTTTTTAGGATGCGGTAGTACCGGTTTAATGTCAAGAAAAATTTTCGTTTCCGCATTTAGGCCTCGGATAGACGGCCGGGGCGCTACCGTAGTCCTACATGGTATCAGAGCCACGCCATTAACCTAGTCTAGCTTCCTCTAACATGTTTACAAGTTCGATCGAACGGATTTTCCAAAAACCACATTTCCATGTCGCACTTTCTGTCGAATTTTTCCTTGCTCTAAAAATTATTTGGTATATTGGAAAATTACGTGCAGGGTTTTTTATGAATTCTGTGAAAATTTGGTACGCTGATGTTACTGTAGCGCGGCGGTTCAACGGTCAAAACCACGTTTTGGCCGCGGATCTGCCGCCGTTCTGTGGCCAAACTGCACCAAATTTTCACAGTAGGCTTCTGAATGGAAATAGGGTTTCTGGTATATTCTTTTTGGGCCCAGATGTTTTTGAGTGCTATAGTTGTGCTTGGAGCCCGCTTCGGTAAATTTGATCGATCGAAAATTTTAAACATGTTAGTTCACAGTATTTACATTATATCTGCGACCGTGAATGTCATTCGATCGGTAAATCCAGTCTATCTGCTATAGCCCTTTTAGACGGATTTGCGAACGGGACATTCACGTTGATGTTCTGTGTTGTGCTGTGATGTTGTGGACTGGTCGTGGGGGATAGCCTGGATGCAATGGTATTACATTTTGGTTTATTATGTACATTTGATTTTGCGGGACGAGCGTCCGACATGTGGACTGCCGTTACTGCCTGTTTGTATATTATTCTTTTGGGGCACGACCGGGCTGAGGTCGATGTACCCGTTGTATGTATATTTTACTTTCTGTACTAGGATTACCCTGTGGTGGGGTGCACGGATAGCCGGGTTCTAGAGGGCAACGGGCCCGCATCTCATGGCTTTCAGATGGAGGGGGCTTTACTCTAGAATTGGCGGGCTATTTGCCGCACTCGTATGGGGTACAGGTTGACCCAGGAGGGGTGCCCAAGTTACCGGATTCCGTGAAGTGCTGGGTGGTCCATTCACGTTGCTGAAGGGGGCTGCCTCGCTTCAGGTTTTGGCGGGTAACTTGCCGCGCCCGTAGGGGTGTAGGATTTCATTGCACAGGCTATCCACACGACCAGGGGAACGTCGGGTTTCAGTAGCGGCTCTATGAAACCCGGGGATCCCAGATATCTGTATTGTTTTGTGATGCTTATTACATTTCTGTGATGTTGCATTTTATCACGCCTTGAGCGAATATTATATATTGATATATATACTAGTAGATATTGTATATGTTTTGCATCCGCGCTAGTCCAGTCCCCGCTCTGTCGTTAGTTAAGTAACCTAACGGGTGATGACAGGACCCAGTGGCGAATGCGGATGGCATATACGTACATCATTATTTTCGTTCTTTATTGGTTTGATCAATTGATGGGACTGCGTTGATTCGGATCAATGCAAGCTAAACAAACCTATTCTGATGTTGTTGGAACACTTTTCAAAAAGCTGTTATTGCAAGGGCGTTCCATTTTGTTTTGCACAGTGGTATTCGGTTATGAATCTCCAGCACCTCAGTCGACGAGGAAAGGGCCGAGATCCCTTCACCAGGAGTGACCCCTTGGACAGAAGTTTGCGTCAGGGTAATAACTTCACTATAGCCGATTACTTTTTGCTTTGCATGGTGGTATTCAGTTGGAATATCCTGCACCTCATTCTACGGGGAATGAGCCGAGATCCCTTCACCGGGAGTGACCTCTTTAGCAAAGGTTTTCGCCACTATATTTTTTATAAAAAGCTATGCAGTTCTTTCAACGATATCAAGTTCATTACGTTAAAAGTTTTTCGCCAAAAACTAGACGTAGCCCTCCATCATTTCTTTCAAGTATTACTTAGTATTCGTGCTACGTTTGTTGACTGTGTCAAGGCGTAGTGTACGGTAGCTAAGTAGTGTTCGTTTGTGGCATATTAATGGGATTGGTTAGGACAGTCGTTCAGCCTTGTTGACTGTGTCAAGGGATTTTACGGGTGGGTTTAATGCAATCCGGGATAATGATGGGTTGAACTTGACTAGGACTCATTGATTTGTTGACTGTGTCAAGGTCACTTGGGTCCTAGGGGTAAAAATCACATCGGGAGTTTCTAAAGAAACTGAAACTTTCCTGATATGCGCATACCTTCTGGAGTGTGATAACGTGAGTGGATTCCGTCACGTCATCATGCGATGATAGTTGGGTCCCGATTCCCACTGATGAGTTGGTTTACTCCTCGGGTGATCCCGACTAATTCTTCTTTAAGGTTTGGAGGAGAATTTGACGGTACAGTGGGAGGTTTCCTGATTAGATAAAGTGATAACCATTCTGATCTAGGTTAGAGTGCACGCTGAGTGTTTCTTTTCTCTCTCTCTTTGGCAGTGACCATGACCCGACTTTTGACTATGACTCAGTGACCAAGATTAACCGAACCTTCTTAAACACTGGCTTTTGGATTGTCTGAGTTGCGAACCTCATTGCCACTCCTACTTTTACCCCTTTCTCCAGGACACCCCGTATTACTACGAACGTCCACTTCCATTGGACAAAACCATCTTATGGTTATATACGAACTCGAAGGAATTTATTCGAGAATGGTTTCCGGTTCTGGAGAAAACGAATAGGACTATTCAGTTGTCTTTTCCTTTTACCTTCTCTCAGGTTGCGGGTACTCCTTGTTTTAGGAGATAGTACACCTATTACGCAAATTGGATAGTCTTCTTCCAAACCTTAGGCTGGTGCCGAACGGTGGGGAATGAAGAAAACCAATTAGCATAACGATGGTGTACAGAAGGTATTAAGTTAAGACAAATAAAGGAATTAGTAAGAAGGGCAAAGTAAACCGCGACTGCTATTCACGACCAAACCAAGTATTTCTTCGCCAATCCTAAATCACCTTTGTATTTCTTCAGAACACTCCGTATCACTACGAAGATCCACAGTTTATTGGATACTCCATCGTATGGTTATATACGAACTCGAAAGGAACTTGTTCCAGTTCGGGGATGGATTCTGGTTCAGGAGAAATAGGAATAAGGTTTATTCGGTTGTCTTTTATCTTCACCTTCTCTCGCATTGCGAGTGCTCCTAGGATTAGGACAGTACACCTATTATGCTTGTTGGATAGTCTTCTTCCAAAGCATAGGCTGGTGTCGAACGGTAGGAAAGAAAGAAAACCATTTAGCCTAAGAGGGTGTACAGAAGGTAATGACTAAAGACATATAAAGGGATTTGGAGAGATGGCAAAGAGATATACGGTTACAGTTGTGAATCTGATAATGGAAGAGGTATTACTAGGAATACCCGGATACCCCTACGAAACATTTCAATGATTCAGTTTTACTGTGTACTGTTAAAAGAAAACTGATTTCCCAATTAGACACTTGCTCCAGGGTATGTATTTACCGGGTATGATTCTCACATCTGTATAGTTTTACAGATGATGAGTGGGAGTAATTTATTGGGAATTTGGTGATCATCCTCATTATATCGGAATTCGTTGTGATTGGTGATATTTGAAGAAGTCACCTGGGTTGTTTGCCGGACGACAAATATTTGGTTTTGAATATCCGCTGTTATGCACCAATTTCAAATTGATACATCTGTACGTCTATTTTTATAGAGTGAGATATACCTTTTTGAAATTATGTCCATGGCATTTACCTATATCAGTGGATGGTTAGGTAAGGAGCATTAAATAGCGGTGTAATTCTTTTTAACCATAGGTACAGTTTTCAACCTACGACACACAGTGAATGAGTCACTAGACTCAGGGGACTTATACAGAGTATTGTATATTGTCCAGTGTCCATTAGGACAAAGGGTTTGGTCCTCGTACTATATTCAGTTTACTTGTGACTTCTCTAGTTCTTAGACAAGTGTTTCGTAGAAACACAGGGTCCAAGTTTTGAGAAGTTATAAGTATAAGATTAATGTAGAGAACTAAGTATTGCAAGTATCGGGATTCTTCAAGGTGATCGAAGATGTAGATACTTGTGTATGGTATTCAGTTGATAGTAGTGATTATAAGAGAACTTGCTTCTCTTTCAGGTTACTTATAATTGGAAGTATTCCTAAGTTGAGTAACGCTGATCGGCCTTCTTCCATTTAGTTGACATGCACTGGAGACAGCTGCATGATTTGAATCTGGTTCATTTAAATCAGTGCCTCTGGTTCTATATTGGATATAGAACAGTTCATATCTTAACGTTGTTAAGATACGGGGAGTTGTACGGCTTATGCTTAAAACCAGACTCTGGACAACTCAAGGCACGTTTCTGTAATGGCTGTTTGTGGGTTGACCCAGGCTAAGACGTGGGTTGACTTTCTACCATTTGGAAGATCAATAGTGATATTGTTCTTGACTCGCCACAGTTTTAATAAAAATGGATTTTTTCAGAAAACAGTAGTGGGAGTATGGTAGAACAGGAAGTGATTCCAGAACCGCAAACGATTACTGAAGATTTGATAAGAACATAAAGATTCAATCTGGTTAGACACTCCATTGGCTGCTCCGCAGATATGGTGGGTAGCCTCAGGTGCTCGAGAGGTACTTCGGTATGCTCAAGTACGGTTGCAGGGAGGTTCTTGTTTACCCAAACTTGCCATTGTTGTTGTTCCAGACTGTGAGACCCGGCAGGAGGATGAGTATAGCGTCGTTCTGAACTGGCTTCAGACCTGTACGTGCATATGACTCTGCCAGAGGGTTGTCGTAGTCAGTGGGAGCAGCGGAAGCATGGTGGACAAGTGGCTTATGACTATTTATAGACTAAAACAGATATAGCGGAGATAGATCATCTATTTCTTATATGACAGTCATATGTTTGACTTCATCAGAATAGGGGATGGATCTGTTAAGAAGGTAGTAGGGTGTGATGTCCTGGTGTTTGGATGACATACACAGAGTAGGAAGTGAAATTCCTATACTACGGTCGGTTATACTTTGGTTGTCACACAGTAGTTTCTCCATATAGGACTTGGATATAATATCAAGACATTCTGGTTACTAGATCTATAGATCTATATTTGGGTACTTTCCCAATCTGGGTACTTAGATAGCATTCTAAAGGTGTTTTAGAATGGACGACTCCTGGCACGGTAGTATACCTGCAGGTGATGGAGTCACCCTCTCTAAAGGTGTCTTACACACTAAAGGGGAGAGGGATGTGCATGATTGGCAGATCACTTGCTTAGGCAATTGAGTCAATCATGAGATGTCAAGTACCACACCAAATGTTGCTTTTACAGTAGGTGCAATAAATTGATATTGATCCAATCCGAGAGAAACATTCGGAAGCAGTTTTAGAAAATAAGTGGATGTTCTAGGCATATGATAACAACAGCCTCATTCGGGAGACAGTTATCATTCCAGGCTTCCAAGGTGACTTGGATGACAGAGTGACTGTCAGAGTTATAGTTTTCCTTCTGAAGAGGGGCAGTATTTTGGACAGGTGGTCCTGGCGGATACTGAGGGAGGCATGACGCAGGATACTAATTAAGTTCAGTTGACGATACAGTCTAAGTAGTTTGGATTTGGAGTTCATTTATGAGCTAGGTCACATCAGATATCAAGACATATTCCAAGACAGGTATTGCTCATTTCGGGAGATGGGTTTCTCCGCGAACTTGAGATAAAGAGAGACATAGAAAGAAACATCACAGCTGATCCACTCACTGAGGCTATTCCTCGAACGCAATAGTTTCGCAAACGAGCTTTATGAGACTGACTAGTAGAGGAGTTGGGTGTTCTGTATCACACGGGCTGTGAGTATGCGACATCGCAATAATTAGCCTTGAGTGCAAGTGGGTGATTGTTGGAGATAGTGCCCTCAGAGTCAATTATTAGATCACAGGCACGTGATTGCAATGATTGAGGGAGGACCTATACCGGTAGGACAGTCTTACTCAAGATGATAGTATGCTGTCTGGTTTATCTTTATCATCGTGTACTGCTATAGGTGACCTTAAAGGTCACTATTGCACGTTGATAGAGCCCCTAGGATTCTTGCTTGACTGCCAGCAGTATGAAGGCGATCATATACATGGGAGATGGGGTCTATAACCACATCCTTAAAAGGTCCTTAGTCGTGGGAGTTTCGAGACAGGGCATCGATACTCCAGAGTAGACTAGTGTATACAGTCGAGACCCCAGCGAGGGGCGGTGGCCGGTCTCATAAGCCACTGGTGTCAGTTGGTTCACCTAAGATGTATACAGGTGCTCATTAGGTTATGAGTATGTAAGTCCGCGGCGGTGCCCCAGCCGTCGAACCGACACCGGAAACGCGGAAACAAAAACTTTCAAAAACTATTGAACCGGCACCACCGCGCACTTTTCACCCGGATCGGGCCATTAACCTAGCTACTAGCAAAAATGAAAAGAGTTGAGAAGCTATACCAAGCGATCCGTGTCCTTCGGTCTTCGTCTCCACTCCGATCTCCCGCGGAAACTCCGTCCATCACCTCCTCGTCGGAAAGGGCACCACGTAGACGGAATCTTTTACGGGCTCCCACCTCTTGACCGAGGCAACTCGGGCGCGAAGTTGGCTAGCCGACGCGTCCAAGGGATGCTGTAGATGTAGTGTAGTGGGTTGTCTCTTTAGGGTTTATAGGAGTTGCCATGGTATTTGGAGGATAAGAAAAATCTTTGGAGAGCGGTAAGGAAAAAAGGTAGTGGCCAAAAAAACATGAGATGAATGAATTTTTCCTCACACAAATGAACCTCTCTCTCTCCCTCAAGAATAGTGGCCGGCCCTTCTCCATGGTGGGGGGAAAAAATGAATAATAAAGCAAGAGAAGAAAAGGGAATGAATGTGTGAGAAAAAGGTCACACCAATTTCTACTCACATCCATTCACCAACCATCATGGAAAAAAGCAATGAAAAAGACTAGAAAAGAATCTCATGATGGTTGAACCACAAATGTGCAAGAAACCCCTTCACAAAATGTTATTTGCAAACTGCAAATAACACCCTCCAACGATAAAGTCCGGCCGTGAAGGAACAAAGGAAAACCGGCCGGAACGGAATGCAAACTGGCAACTACAGAAAACTGATCCCGTAATAAATTACAGGAAAACCCCGCTACTGCAAATACATTCCCGCATTTGTATTCCCACTGAACACAAATGCAAAGAGACAAAATCTACACTATCTAATACTAGGATCCGGCTTAAGCCAAAGACGGCTAGTAAAAACCCGTCCGATCACGATTCGTGCAATACCGCACGTATCTGATCGAACCCTGCCATATCTCCATACGGCCTCTACAGAGTTTCGCCCGAAACTTGAGTAACTGTGTGTGGTGGACTCTAAAGACTCGTCAATACTATGGCTGTGGATTTAACCACTAGCACGTCAGAGGTATAAGCCAATACGTGACGGGCTACCAGGTATTGACCAAAAGGGACGTCGATGAGCGAACTCATCCCGACACCCTACTGAGCCTGTCAGTGACAATATCCGTACAGTCCGGTCCGTTCGTCTATGAGCATCGCATGGCGGGCCTAGGGGGTTGGTAAAAGTTAGACCCCCAATAGCGGTACAAGTCGTGTCGGAGTGTAGCCCAGAACACCCTGAGATACTACTGGAATGCCTACCAGCAAATCTCCTGCCTTGGCCAAGGACTTTTCTTGTTCTGGCTCTCCCAGACACAGCGCGACCTTACCCCAATACCGGGAGAGACGAACCCCTGCAGATACGCTCACTGCCTCCATGTGGCTCGGGACTGTACCCAACTAAAACCTGTTTGCACGTCTCCTTTGAGCGTGGTAGGGTAGTAACCAAAGCACAGTGGGAACTCACACGAGACAAATGACGATCTCAGGTCGATGAACTAACCTGTACACATGTCACCAGGGAACTGCTATATGACATCAGGTATAATCCCAACTAGCAGGTTCCCGGCGAGTCCTGTCCGATGTACTCATAACCCAATGAGCACCTGTATACATCTTAGGTGAACCAACTGACACCAGTGGCTTGTGAGACCGGCCACCGCCCCTCGTCGGGGTCTCGACTGTATACACTAGTCTACTCCGGAGTATCGATGCCCTGTCTCGAAACTCCCACGACTAGGGACCTTTTAAGGATATGCTTATAGACTCCAGCTCTCACGTATATGATCGCCCTCATACTGCTGGTAGTCAAGCAAGAATCCTAGGGGCTCTATCAACGTGTAATAGCGACTCGTAAGGTCACCTAAAGCAGTACACGATGATAAAGATAAACCAGATAGCATATTATCATCTCGAGTAAGACTGTCCTACTGGGATAGGTCCTCCCCTCAATCATTGCAATCACGTGCCTGTGATCTAATAATTGACTCTGAGGGCACTATCTCCAACAATCTCCCACTTGCACTCAAGGCTAATTATTGCGATGTCGCATACTCACACCCCGTGTGATACCGAGCACCCAACTCCTCTACTAGTCAGTCTTACAAAGTTCGTTTGCGAAACTATCGCGTTCGAGGAATAGCCTCAGTGAGTGGATCCGCTCTGATGTTTATTTCTATGTCTCTCTTTATCTCAAGTTCGCGGAGAAAGCAATCTCCTGAAATGAGCAATACCTGTCTTAGAATGTGTCTGGATGTCTGATGGGACCCAGCTCATAAATGAACTCCAAATCCAAAATTCTTAGACTGTATCGACAACTGAACTTAATCAGTGTCCTGCGCCATACCTTCCCTCAGTATCCACCTGGACCATCTGTCCATAATACTGCCCCTCGTCAGAGGGAAAACTATAACTCTGACAGCTATTCTGCCATCCAGGTCACCTTGGAAGCCTGGAATGATAACTGTCTCCCGAAGGAGAGCTGCCGTTATCAATTCCCTAGAACATCAACTTATATTCCACAACTGCTTCCTAATGTTTCTCCAGGATTGAATTAATATCAACTTATTGCATCTACTGCAAAAACAACATCTGGTGTGGTACTTGACATCTCATGATTGACTCAATTGCCTAAGCAAGTAATCTGCCAACCATGCACATCCCTCTCTACTTTAGTCTATAAGACACCTTTAGAGAGGGTGACTCCATCACCTGCTGGTACACTACCGTGTCAGGAGTCGTCCATTCTAAATACTTATAGAATGCTGTCTAAGTACCCTGATTAGGAAACTACCCAAATCTAGATCTAAAACCATGGATCTAGTAACCAGAATGTCTGATATAATATCCATGTCCTATGTGGAGAAACCACAGTGTGACAACCAAAGAATAACCGATCGTAGTATAGGAATATCACTTCCTACTCTGTGTATGTCATCCAAATACCAGGACATCACACCCTACTACATTCTTAACAGATCCATCCCCTATTCTGATGAAGTCAAACCTATGACTGTCACATCAGAAATAGATGATCTATCTCCGCTATTTCTGCTTTAGTCTATATATAGACACAAGCTACTTGTCCACCAATGCTTCCGCTGCTCCCACTGACTACGACAACCCTCTGGCAAAGTCATATAGACGTACACTTCTAAAGCTAGTTTAGAACGACGCTATAGTCATCCTCCTGCCGGGTCTCATAGTCTGGAACAACAGCAATGGTAAGTCTGGGTAAACAAGAACCTCCCTACCACCGTCCCTGAGCATACCGAAGTACCTCTCGGGTGCCTGAGGTTACCCACCATATCTGCGGAGTGGCCAATGGAATGTTAAACCAGATTGAATCTTTAAGTTCTTATCAAATCTTTAGTAATCGTTTGCGGTTCTGGAATCACTTCCAGTTCTACCATACTCCTACTACTGCTTTTTGAAAAATTCTATTTTTAATTAAAACTGTGGCGAGTCAAGAACAATATAACTATTGATCTTCCAGATGGTAGAATATCAACCCTCGTAATAGCCTGGGTCAACCCACAAACAGCCATTACAGAAACGTGCCTTGAGTTATCCGGAGTCTGGTTTTAAGCATAAGCCAGATAACTCCCCGTATCTTAACAATGTCAAGATATGAACTGTTCTATATCCAATGCAGAAACAGAGGCACTGATTTAATTGAACCAGATTCAAATCATGCAGCTGTCTCCAGTGCATGTCAAGTAAATGGAGAGAGGCCTATCAGCGTTACTCAACTTAGGAATACTTCCAATTATGAGTAACCTGAAAGAGAAGCAAGTTCTCTTAAACATTACCATCAACTGAATACCATTCACAAGTATCTACATCTTCGATCACCTTGAAGAATCCCGATACTTGCAATACCTGGTTCTCTACTTTATTCTTATACCTATAACTTCTCAAAAGTTAGACCCTGTGTTTCTACGAAACACCTGTCTAAGAACCAGAGAAGTCATAAGTAAACAGAATATAGTACGAGGACCAACCCATCTGTCCTAATGGACACTGGACAATATACAATACTCTGTATAAGTCCGCTGAGTCTAATAACTCATTCACTGTGTGTCGTAGGTTGAAAACTGTACTTTTGGTTAAGAAGAATTACACCGCTGTTCAATGCTCCTTACCTAACCATCCACCGATATAGGTAAATGTCATAGACATAATTTCAAAAAGGTATATCTCACTCTATAAAAATAGACGTACAGATATATTAATTTGAAATTGGTGCATAACAACGGATATTCAAAACCAAATATTTGCCGTCCGGCAAACAACCCAGGTGACTTCCTCAAATATCACCAATTACAACGAATCCCGATATAATGAGTATGATCACCTAATTTCCAATAATTTACTCCCACTCATCATCTGTAAAACCATACAGATGTGAGAATCATTCCTGGTAAATACATACCCTGGAGCAAGTGTCTAATTGGGAAATCAGTTTTCTTTTAACAATACACAGTGAAACTGAAACATTGAAATGTTTCGATGGGGTATTCTGGTATTCCTAGTAATGCCTCTTCCATTATCCAGATTCACAACTATAACCGTATAATTCTTTGCCACCTCTCCAAATCCCTTTATATGTCTTTAGTCATTACCTTCTGCACACCCCTTTAGGCCAAATGGTTTTTCTTCCTTCCTTACCGTTTGACACCAGCTTATGGTTTGGAAGAAGACTATCCAATAAGCATAATAGGTGTACTGTCCTAATCCTAGGAGCACTCGCAATGCGAGAGGAGGTGAAGATAAAAGACAACCGAATGAACTTAATTCCTATTTCTCCTGAACCAAGATCCATCCCCGAACTGGAACAAGTTCTTTTCGAGTTCGTATATAACCATACGATGGATTATCCAATAAACTTGGGATCTTCGTAGTGATACGGAGTGTCCTGGAGAAATACAAAGGTGATTTAGGATTGGCGAAGAAATACTTGGTTTGGTCGTGAATAGCAGTCGCAATTTACTTTGCCCTCTGACTAATCCCTTGCTTTGTCTTAACTTAATACCTTCTGTACACCATTCAGGCTAATTGGTTTTCTTCATTCCCTACCGTTCAGCACCAGCCTAAGGTTTGGAAGAAGACTATCCAATTTGCGTAATAGGTGTACTACTCCTAAACCAAAGAGTACTCGCAACCTGAGAGAAGGTAAAAGGAAAAGACAACTGAATAGTCCTATTTGTTTTCTCCAGAACCAGAAACCATCCTCGAATTCCTTCGAGTTCGTATATAACCATACGATGGTTTTGTACAATGGAAGTGGACGTTCGTAGTAATACGGGGTTTCCCGGAGAAAAGAGTAAAAGTAGGAGTGGCAATGAGGTTTGCAACTCTGACAATCCAAAAGCCAGTGTTAAGAAGGTTCGGTCAACTTGGTCACTGAGTCATAGTCTAGGGTCGGGTCAATGGTCGCTGCCAAAGAGAGAGAGAAAAGAAACACTCAGCGTGCACTCTAACCTAGATCAGAATGGTTATCACTTTATCTAATCTGGAAACCTCCTACTGTAACGTCAAATTCTTCCCCAAACCTGAAAGAAGAATTAGCCGGGACCACCCGAGGAGTAAACCAACTCATCAGTGGGAATCGGGATCCAACTATCATCGCATGATAACATGACGGAATCCGCTCACGCTATCACTCTCCAGAAGGTATGCGCATATCTGGCAAGTTTCAGTTTCTTTAGAAACTCCCGATGTGGATTTTTGCCCCATGCTCTTATGACCTTGGCGTGAGGTCAAAATATCATAAGTCACATGTCAAGTTCTACCCATCATTATCCAGGTTAATTTGAACCCACCCGTTCATACCCTTGACGAAGGCCAAAATAGTAGTAGGACTGTCCCAAACCAACGCATCTATCTATGCAACAGATAAATACCCGGCAGCTACCAAACACTATGCCTTGGCGTGAGGTCAAAATACATAGCTTGAATACTACCGAATATTTAACTGAAATGATGGAGGGCTACGAATGGTTTCTGGCGAAAACCTTTAACGTAATGAACTTGATATCGTTGAAGGAACGGATAGCTTTTTAGAAAATATAGTAACAAAAAACCTTCGCTAAAGAGGTCACTCCCGGTGAAGGGATCTCGGCTCTTTCCCCGTAGAATGAGGTGCAGGATATTCCAACTGAATACCACGATGCAAAGCAAAAGTAATCGGCTATAGTGAAGTTTTTGCCCTGACGCAAACTTTTGTTTAAGGGTTCACTCCCGGTGAAGGGATCTCGGCCCTTGCCTCGTCGACTGAGGTGCAGGATATTCCAACTGAATACCATTGTGCAAAACAAAAGAGAATGCCCTTGCAATAACAGTTTTTTGAAAAAATGTTCCAACAACATCAGAATAGGTTTGTTTATCTTGCATTGATCCGAATCAACGCAGTCCCATCAATTGATCACACCATAAAGAACGAAAATATACTGACGTACGTATATGCCATCCGCATTCGCCACTGGGTCCCGTCATCACCCGTTAGGTTAGCTTACTAACGACAGAGCGGGGACTGGACTAGCGCGGATGCAAAACATATACAACATCTACTAGTATATATATAAAATATAATTTTCGCTCAAGGCGTGATAAAATGCAACATCACAGAACAATACAGATATCTGGAAGCTCCGGCTTTCACAGAGCCGCTGCTGAAACCCGACGTTCCCCTGGTCGTGTGGATAGCCTGTACAATGAAAACCTAGACCCCTACGGGCGCGGCAAGTTACCCGCCAAAACCTGAAGCGAGGCAGCCCCCTTCAGCAACGTGAATGGACCACCCAGCACTTCACGGAATCCGGTAACTTGGGCACCCCTCTTGGGTCAACCTGTACCCCCTACGAGTGCGGCGAATAGCCCGCCAATTCTAGAGTGAAGCCCCTTCCGTCTCAACGCCATGAGATGCGGGCTCGTTGCCCTCTAGAACCCGGCTATCCGTGCACCCCTCCGCGCGGTAATCCTAGTACAGAAAGTAAAATATACATACAACGGGTACATCAACCGCAACCTGGTCGTGCCCCAAAAGAATAATACAAACAGGCAGTGACGGCAGTCCACATGTCGGACGCTCGTCCCGCAATATCAAATGTACATATAAAACAAAACTGCACTAGCATTGCATCCAGGCTATCCCCCACGACCAATCCGCAACAACACAGCAATACACAGAACATCAACGTGAATGTCACGTTCGCAAATCCGTCTAAAAGGGCTATAGCAGATAGACAGGATTTACCGATCGAGTGACATTCACGGTCGCAGATATAATGTAAATACTGTGAACTAGCATGTTTAAAATATCCGATCGAACAAATTTATCAAAGTGGGCCCCAAGCAGTACTGTAGCACTTACAGAAAATCTGGGCCCAAAAATAATATCCCAAAACCCCTATTTCCTATTCAAATGCCCACTGGAAAAATTTGGTTCAGTGATTTCACTTAACCACCGCGGAACCGCGGCCAAACCAGGGGTTTGGCCGCGTTTCCGCGGTCATAGTAAGGAATCAGTGAATCGTATTTTCCCAGAATTCTTAGAATTTCTTGCATGTCTTTCTGCAATGACCTGAAAAATTTTTGGAGCTGGAAAAATTTCAACAGAGAACACATGCACTAGAAATACGGTTTTTGCGATTTTTGTTCGATCGGGTTTTAAACATACTAGAGCAAGCTAGGTAGGTTAACGGCGTGGCTCTGATACCAATGTAAGTCAGCGGCGGCGCCCCGGCCGTCGAACCGACGCCGGAAACGCGGAAACAAAAACTTTCAAAAACTATTGAACCGGCACCACCGCGCACTTTTCACCCGGATCAGGCCATTAACCTAGCTACTAGCAAAAATGAAAAGAGTAGAGAAGCTATACCAAGCGATCCGTGTCCTTCGGTCTTCGTCTCCACTCCGATCTTCCGCGGAAACTCCGTCCATCACCTCCTCTTCGGAAAGGGCACCACGTAGCCGGAATCTTTTACGGGCTCCCACCTCTTGAGCGAGGCAACTCGGGCGCGAAGTTGGCTAGCCGACGCGTCCAAGGGATGTTGTAGATGTAGTGTAGTGGGTTGTCTCTTTAGGGTTTATAGGAGTTGCCATGGTATGTGGAGGAGAAGAAAAATCTTTGGAGAGAGGTAAGGAAAAAAGGTAGTGGCCAAAAAAACATGAGATGAATGAATTTTTCCTCACACAAATGAACCTCTCTCTCCCTCAAGAATAGTGGCCGGCCCTTCTCCATGGTGGGGGAAAAAAATGAATAATAAAGCAAGAGAAGAAAAGGGAATGAATGTGTGAGAAAAAGGTCACACCAATTTCTACTCACATCCATTCACCAACCATCATGGAAAAAAGCAATGAAAAAGACTAGAAAAGAATCTCATGATGGTTGAACCACAAATGTGCAAGAAACCCCTCCACAAAATGTTATTTGCAAACTGCAAATAACACCCTTCAACGATAAAGTCCGGCCGTGAAGGAACAAAGGAAAACCGGCCGGAAAGGAATGCAAACTGGCAACTACAGAAAACTGATCCCGTAATAAATTACAGGAAAACCTCGCTACTGCAAATACATGCCCGCATTTGTATTCCCACTGAACACAAATGTAAAGAGACAAAATCTACACTATCTAATACTAGGATCCGGCTAAAGCCAAAGACGGCTAGTAAAAACCCGTCTGATCACGATTCGTGCAATACCGCACGTATCAGATCGAACCCTGCCATATCTCCATACGGCCTCTACAGCATTTCGCCCGAAACTTGAGTAACTGTGTCTGGTGGACTCTAAAGACTCGTCAATACTATGGCTGTGGATTTAACCACTAGCACGTCAGAGGTATAAGCCAATACATGACGGGCTACCAGGTATTGACCAAAAGGGACGTCGATGAGCGAACACATCCTGACATCCTACTGAGCCTGTCAGTGACAATATCCGTACAGTCCGGTCCGTTCGTCTATGAGCATCGCATGGCGGGCCTAGGGGGTTGGTAAAAGTCAGATCCCCGATAGCGGTACAAGTCGTGTCGGAGTGTAGCCCAGAACACCCTGAGATACTACTTGAATGCCTACCAGCAAATCTCCTGCCTTAGCCAAGGACTTTTCATGTTCTGGCTCTCCTAGACACAGCGTGACCTCACCCCCAATACCAGGAGAGACGAACCCCTGCAAATACGCTCACTGCCTCCATGTGGCTCGGGACTGTAACCAACTAAAACCTGTTTGCATGTCTCCTTTGAGCGTGGTAGGGTAGTAATCAAAGCACAGTGGGAACTCACACGAGACAAATGACGATCTCACGTCGATGCACTAACCTGTACACATGTCACCAGGGAACTGCTATCTGACATCAGGTATAATCCCAACTAGCAGGTTCCCGGCGAGTCCTGTCCGGTGTACTCATAACCCAATGAGCACCTGTATAAATCTTAGGTGAACCAACTGACACCAATGGCTTGTGAGACCGGCCACCGCCCCTCGTCGGGGTCTCGACTGATACACTAGTCTACTCCGGAGTATCGATGCCCTATCTCGAAACTCCCACGACTAGGGACCTTTTAAGGATGTGCTTATAGTCTCCATCTCTCACGTATATGATCGCCCTCATACTACTGGTAGTCAAGCAAGAATCCTAAGGGCTCTATCAACGTGTGATAGCGACTCGTAAGGTCACCTAAAGCAGTACACGATGATAAACATAAAGCAGATAGCATACTATCATCTCGACTAAGACTGTTCTACTGGGATAGGACCTCCACTCAATCATTGCAATCGCGTGCCTATGATCCAATAATTGACTCTGAGGGCACTATCTCCAACAGAGTACACCGGACAGGACTCACCGGGAACCTGCTAGTTGGGATTATACCGGACGTCAGATAGCAGTTCCCTGGTGACATGTGTACAGGTTAGTTCATCGACCTGAGATCGTCATTTGTCTCGTGTGACTTCCCACTGTACTTTGATTACTACCCTACCATGGTTCAAAGGAGTCGTGCAAATAGGTTTTAGTTGGGTACAGTCCCGAGCCACATGGAGGCAGTGTGCGGATCGGCATGGGTTTCGTCTCTCCCGGTATTGGGGGTGAGGTCGCGCTGTGTCTAGGAGAGCCATTACACAAAGCCATCGGCAGAGGCAGGAGATTTACTGGTAGGTATTCCAGTAGTATCTCAGGGAGTTCTGGGGTACACTCCGACACGACTTGTATCGCTTTTGGGGGTCTGACTTTTACCAACCCCCTAGGCCCGCCATGCGATACTCATAGACGAACGGACCGGACTGTACAGATATTGTCACTGACAGGCTCAGTAGGGTGTCAGAATGAGTTCGCTCATCGATGTCCCTTTTGGTCAATGCCCGGTAGCCCGTCACGTATGGATAATACCTCTACGTGGTAGTAGTTAAATCCAAAACCAAGGTGTTGACGAGTGTTTAGAGTCCCCCACAGACCGTTTTCTCAAGTTTCGGGCGAAATGCTGTAGAGGCCGTATGGAGATATGGCAGGGTTCGATCTTATACGTGCGGTATTGCACGGATCAAGATCGGACGGATAATACTAGCGGGCTTTGGTTTAACCCGGATCCTAGTATTGTAAAGTGTAGATTTTATCTCTTTGCATTTGTATTCAGTGGGAATACAAATGCGGGTATGTATTTGCAGTCGGGGGGTTTTCCTGTAATTTATTACGGGATCAGGTTTCTGAAGTTGCCAGTTTGTATTCCGTTCCGGCCAGTTTTCCTTTGTTCCTTCACGGCCGGATTTTTCCGATGAAGGGGGTTATTTGCAAGCATGCAAATTATCTTTTGTGGAGGTGTTATTTGTGATTTGTGGCTTCATGATAGATATTGAATCATGAGATTCTTTTTCCATCAATTCTTTTGCATTGATGTGAAGGCATTTGTATTTGACTTTGGATATGAAAGAGTGTGACCTTTTTCTTCTCATATTCATTCCTTTTTCTCCCCTTGCTTTATGCTTGGATTTTCCTCGACCATTTTTGAGAAGGGGGGCCGGCCACTTTGAGAGATAGAGGGTGTGGGAAATTTGATCATCTAATTTCTGATTCCTTGCTAGAAAAATGAGAGCACCATTTTTCCTCAAAAGTTCTTTCTTTCTTCACCTCCATCAATGGCAACTTCACAACCCCATGAGACAAGCTTACTACACTTAGCCTACAGTATCCTTGGGCACGTCGACTCGCCAACTTCGTGCTTGAGTTGCCTCGGTCCAGAGATGGGAGCCCGTAAAAGAACCCGGCGATGTGGTGCCCTTTCTGACGAGGAGATGAAGACCGGAGATTCCGCGAGGAGATCGGGACGGAGGCCGAAGACCGAAGGACACGGATCGCTCGGTATAGCTTTCTCCCCTTTCTCGTATTTTCTAGAGTTAGGTTAATGGCCCGATCCGGGTTTTTAGGATGCGGTAGTGCCAGTTTAAAGTCAAGAAAAATTTTCGTTTCCGCATTTAGGCCTCGGATAGACCGCCGGGGCGCTACCGTAGTCCTACAAAGATAGTAATAAAAGTACAGTGGGAAATAACACGAGACAAATGAAGACTTCAGGTCAAAAGACTAACCTGTACTCATGCCACCTGAGAACTTCCATCTGACGGTTAATATAATACCATTTAGAAGTTCTCGGCGAGTCCGTCTAGTGTACTCACCTCCAGTGAGCACCTATATACTATCTTAGATGACACAACACCAATGGCTTGTGAGACCGGCCGCCACCCCTCATCGGGGTCTAGAAGCATATACACTTGTCTACTTCAGAATATTGATGCCCAGTCTCGATACTCCCACAACTAAGGACATTTAAGGATGTGCTTGTGGACAACCCAGCTCCCACATATATGATCACCATCATAATGCTGGTTGTCAAGTAACAAACCTACGGGCTTCATCAATGATGAAGACAAATCAGATAGCATATATCATCTCGAGTAAGACCGTTATACCTGAATTGGTCCTCCCTCAATTATCATAATCGCCTACTTATGATCACAATAATTTTCTTGAGGGCACTATATCCAACACTCTTTACAGTCTGGTATGTTCGTCTAAGAGTATCGCATATCGGGCCTGGAGGTGTGGTAAACGTCAGACCCTTAATAGCGTGACAGATTAAGTCGGTGTGGAACCCAATACAACCTGAGAAACTACTGGTGTACCTACCAATAAATCTAACATGCCTGCGGTCAAATGCAAAGTTTGGCGGCGGTTCCGCGGCCAAATTTCGGGCTTATGTTCCCAAAAATTTTCCTTGTCACAAATTTAGCATGCACATAATTTTAAAGCAATCTGAACAATTTTTTGAACAACTTTAAAATTCGAACAACGGGCATGTTATTGGAAATGCAATTCGGAAAATTCTGTCGATCGAAACTCTAAACAAGTGCAAACTAGCTAGTTAAGGTTTATGGAGTGGCTCTGATACCATGTTGGGTTTCGAAGCCCGCGCCGCCGAAGCCACGGCCGAGGCGGAAGCGAAAACAAAAACTTTCGGGAGCACCAAACGCCCATAAAACCCAGGATACAGTCCAATAATCTAAACTAGCTAACTAAGAGTGCAAGAGTTGAGAAACTACAAGCTTTGTTTCGTGTCTACCCAATTGTGGAAGACCCCTCCAAGCTCGTAGCCGCCGGGATCGCGCTTGAAAATTGACCACCTTCGCCCAAGACGATCCACCCGAGGGAAACCGAAAGAGGCTCTAACTGATGATCCAGACTGTCATGCTACACTTCCCAGTAGACGAAAACAGTGACGTAGCAAGCCCACAACGTATTTACTAAGAAAATACGTTAAGCGTAATTAAGCAATATAAAAATGTGCAAGAATAACAAGAGTAATAAAATGAAATAGCAACTTTATTTACATTCAACTTTACATATAACTATCTGAAATAAAAAGATACAATGATAAAAAACAAAAGCCTAAATAATAGCATACTGAAAGTAAGTGCAGGCAGGAGCTAGTAGTCAGGCTGAGCGACAAATTGGTCTAAGTCCTTTGGGCTCGGCTCTATCTCCTCAGAGTCCGGTCCTCCTGACGAACATTCCAAAGAGAGAAAACAGAGAAAAATTTCGTCAGCGAACTAGTGCTCGGTAAGTCCCCAAAAGAAATATGTAATGATGAATGAAAGTGAATAGAAATCAAGTGAATTTGAACAGACAAGGTTATATAAGAGAGTATTATAAGATAGTTATTCTAACATGTTTATTAGTAGTTTGATAAAGAAGGTATTCATGTATACGAGAGGAGTCCATCTTACCCTGTGGACTATGGTATCTTGTAGTACAAGGCCCCGTCATAACTGCTGGGTTCGATAGCACCCTAACTAGGATTTATGGGGCATCAAGTATGCAATTTTAAAAAACCCAGAGATCTATGCAACTTATACCAACGATCTAACTAGAAAATTAGGAGTAAGCTAGCATGTAATCAAACATTACACTAATTGAATGAGGAATACAACCTTTGTAGACCGGTCCTTCACTTCTAAAACTCCGTGTAGCAGTCCCTTCGCTCCAAGTAATGATTTCCCGGACACTAGTAAAGGTTCACAAGGTGAAAAGAACAATCTTTCTTGAAGTCTTCGAGGCCGAAGATGATCTACGTCGAGAAAACTCCAACTCAAGCTACCTCTTCACTAATTGGGAATTAGTGAAGCAAACAATCTAAACTAAATGGTTAATCTAGTGTAGGTTGATAAAGTAGGATTTTTGCTCACTTTAGAATAATTTTTCTCACTATATTTCTTCACTTTCTAAAAAGCTAGAGAGCAAAATTGGAATGAAGAAGAAGATGAAGATGAGAATGGAATGAGAGTGAGAATAGCTATCATGGGTGAGATAATATCTCATATTAAGTCATGTAGAGACTTAACTATGGCTTAAGATGATGGTTGGGTTAATAAATATCTAGGGTAAGACAAAATTAGTGAACTAAGCCAATAATTATACAAGCTTCCACTAAGCATCCAACCATGACTAATTTCCACCTAAATTTGTATTTACCTTAAATAATAAAAAAAACATCATTATCTTAATTATGGTATGAGTCTCATACACCTATGTAGCATGTAGCAACCAGCATGACACAATAATATATATCATATATATATTAAATGTGTACTAGTAAGATAAAGAAATTCTTAAGTGAGCTACTAATAGATAATGTATGTTAATATATCAAATATATAATTATAAATTAAATTATTAAATCAACACTTGATTTAACAATCCGGCTATATCACATATAACCGACTAATATCATTTGTATCAACTTATCGAATCAACACTTGATTTGATAACCCGTCTATTTCACATATAACCGAACGATATCATATATCGCGAGATTAGAATATGGTATCACATACGCGTATTAATCTCGGTCCCACACGTATCACATATATGCTCCTACTTTGTTTCGCCTGAGCCATGAAATCTCTGTGTAGAACTCTAAAGACTCGTCAATACGCCGGCTGTAGGTGATGATCATATCAGTCACTCACAAGCCGTCAGCGGTACTAGCTGGACGTAATGGCAACCCGAGTATTGAGCGATCAAAAGATCAACAAGCAAGCCTGCTCATATTCCTGCGAATCCAATAAGTAACACTACCGTGCAGTCCGGTCTCTTCGTATGATATGTCGCATATCCAGCCGGGGGGTGGTAAATGTTAGACTCCAATAGCTTTATAAGTCATGCCGATGCGAGGCCCATAACGGTTTGAGAAACTACTGATAACACTTACCAGTAATTCTCAGCAATCCTGGTCAGGGATTTCTTATTATGGCCAATCGAGCACAGCGCAACATCAACCCCCAATACCGAGAGAGACGAAATCCCCTCCTATCGCCCATTGCTTCTATATGACTCGGGAATGTACCCAAAAACCACCGCTTTGCACGTTCTCTTGAACGTGGTAAGGTGGAAATCAAAACACAGTGGGAATCACACAAGACTCTATGACGATCTCGAGTCAACAGACTAACTTGTACTAGTGTCACCAGAGAACTGCTATTAGACGTGAGGTATAATACCATCTAGGAGTTCTCGGCGAGCCATGTTCAGTGTACCCAGTCTCTACTGAGCACCCGTATACAATCTTTGATGTCAAACACCAATGGATGTGGGATCATCCATCGCCTATCATATGGGTCAAGAAATGTATACGCTAGTCTACTATGGAATATCGATGCCCCGTCTTGATACTACCACGACTAGGAACAATTGAAGGATATACTTACAGACTACCCTGGCCCCACTAGTATGATCTGCATCATAATCCTGGTAGTCAAGTACTCATCCTAAGGGCTTTATCAACATGTAACAAAGAGACTATAAGTGTACATGTTAAGATAAAGAGCAACTAGATAGCATACTATCATGTCGAGCAAGAAAGTCCTCCCTATATATGTCCAAGCATCCACTATAATATACATCATATGTACAATAATAGCCTATAGGGCATACATATAATTAACAATCTCCCACTTGCACTAGGGCCAGTTGTTGTAGTATCTCAGACCCAACATCCCATAAAAGTCTCTTTAGGGAAATACTTATGTGAGTGGATCCATCATGTTATCCTTCGCATCAACTCTCCTTACCTCGATCCCTTAGAGATCAACCATCTCCCTGATCAGGTGATACTGCCTCAGAATATTTCTGGATCGCTGATAGGACCGGGGTTCCTAGGCCAAAGCCACAACTCCATTGTTGTCACAATAACAGTTATTGGACGCTCAATGGTAGGAACCATGTTCATCTTATGAACAATAAATATCCAGACACCAACTATGGCAGCATCGTTGGCAGCAATGCATTCAGCCTTTATCGTCTAGTTTGCCACCGTATCTAGCTTGGAACCCTTCCAACATACCGTCCCTCCTCTGAGGGTAAAGACAAAGCCTGAGACTGACTTTTAGTCGTCCTTATCACTCTGGAAGCTCGAATTGGTAATGGACTCCCACTGGAGTTCACCGTTACCAAAAAGCAAGAACATTTCTTCAGTGTTTCTCAAGTACTTAAGAATGTCCTTCACAGCTGTCCAGTGATTCTCCCAAAATCTGATTGATTCCTGATCATTACTCCTAGTGAGTCAGCTACATCTGGTCTGGTACATAACATTGTATACATGATAGAGCCTACTGCCGAAGCATAAGGTATCCCTTGCATGTGAGCTCTATCCAAATCAGTCTCGGGAGACATCTTTTTAGAGAGTGTAATTCATGAGTAAGTGGGTGAACCACCATGCTTAGAATCTTCCATACTAAACCCCTTTAGTATGGTATTAATGTACCTGGATTTGGGACACTCCCAACATCTACTTAGATCTATCACCATAGATCATAATCCACAAGATGCAGTAGGTATCATCCAGATCTTCCATGGAGAATCCTCGTGATAAGAGGAGCTTGACCGAGTAGCATAGGAAACCATTTCCTATCAAGAATATGTCATCTACGTACAATACGTGGAAGACAACCTTACTCTCTACAACCTTCTTGTATATACAAGGTTCATCTACCATTTTGATGAAGTCAAACACTTTGACTGCCACATCAAAACAGATATTCCAACTCCGCGATGCCTACTTTAATCCTGATGGACTTAAGCATAGCCACTGGAGAAAATGTTTCATCATAATCCATACTTGATTGTATGATGAGAACCTTTTACTACAAGTCTAGTTTTGAAAGTCTCAACTTTTCTATCTACACTAAGAATCTTCTCAAGATCCACTTGCTCCCGATGGGTTTTACCCCTTCAGGTGCAATATTCAAAGTCATACTTTATTGGTGTATATGGATTTCATCTCAGATCGCATAGAATCCAGCCTTTCCACAGAGTCCCCACTCGTGATGGCCTGCCTGAATCTAGTTGGCTCATCATCTACCATGATGCAATCCTCGCTCCCACCATCACTGAGGAAACCGTAATATCTCTCAGGTGGATGAGGAACCCTACCAGATTCGCGGAGAGGCTGAGGTTCGTTGGAAACTATCGAATCCTTTGGTTTTACCAAATCATCGGCTGTCAGTCTGTCTAGCTGGAACTCTTTCCAGTTCTACCTCATGACCACTAATTTCTTCCATAAGAAATTCCTTTTCTAAAAAGGTCGAATGCTGAGAAACAAAGCACCTTTTGCTCCTCAGTGTGGTATAAGATATACCTTCGCAAATGTTCGGGATAACCAAAAAACTTATACAGAACTGACCTTACCTCGAGCTTTTCCAGATTTTGCTTTTTAACATAGGCCGGACAACCCATATCTTAAATCGTTTAAGAGATGGTCTCTTCCCATTCCATATCTCATATGGAGTGATAGGCATTGATTTGGATGGAACCCCATTCAATAGGTATGCAGCTTCTAAAGTGCATAACTCCAAAAAGGAAACAGGCAACTCAGCAGTACTCATCATAGAGCGCACCATATCTAATAGAGTACGATACCTCCACCCCAATACACCGTTGTTCTGTGATGTATACGGAGGAGTAAGCTGAGAGAGAATCCTATTCACTTTTTAGAAAATCCAGGAACTCCATGCTCTAGTATTCTCCTCCCCGATCACATCGAAGGACTTTAATACTTCTACCTATTTGGTTCTCTCTTATATTCCTTGAATTTCCTTAAAAGCTTCAGATTCGTGTTTCAACAGGAACGCAGGTCCGAACCTTGAGAGATCGTCGATGAATGTAATGAAGTACAAAGAAACAACCCTGGCATTTATAGACATAGGACTGTATACATCATCATGTATCCGTCCCAAGAGTTCAGTAACTCTTTCTCCGTGTCCAGTAAACGGAGTTTTTGTCATTTTACCTTTGAGACATGACTGGCAAGTATCATAAGATGAAAATTCGAACGGATTCAAATATTCATCCTTATGTAACTTAGCTAGTCGTGTTGTATTGATATGACCTAGTCTACAATGCCACAAGAAGAATTCGTTCATTTCTGAGCTTTTTCTCTTGTGTGTGTTCTATATACTTTGAGCTGTGGTTTGATTTAGAACGTATATGCCATTACATAACGTGCCTGATGAAATCAACTCTTGATTAAGGAAAATGTTCACAACATTACCTGCAATACAAAATTATATCCTTTTTTAACTTAATAAAGAAACTGATGTAATGTTGTATATCAGGTTCGGTATGTAATAACATTTGTTCAGAATCAATGCATTAACTATTTGGTAATACAAGGTGATGTTTGCCAACTAGTTTGGCTGCAACACTTGCACCATTCTCTACACTTAGAGACATATCACCCAATCCCAGTTCTCTACCTTTCTGCAGCCCACATAACGGATTACATATGTGGGATCTTGATCCGGTATCTCATACCTAGGACATAGAGGATACTGAAAAATGGTTCTTGGTAATGAACACACCCGAAGAATATGCATCAACATGCTTTTTTCTCGATTGGGTGGCATAGGAATTCTGGTATTCCCCTATTTCCTGCCCAGACTTATAACAATTATAAGGTAGAGCGGAACCAACGTTCCCTAGCACAGTATATTAAGCAGGTTTGGTCAATACATCCGTATTATTATCTTGATTAAGGCATATCACGGTCGCTACCAGGAAAGAGAAAGAAGAAAACACTCTGGGTATGCTCTTGCAAGATTAGATTGGTTATTATTTTATCTAATCAGAATGGCTCCCACTGTTTTTATCAAATCTTCCTTCAAACCCTAAAAGGTAAGACTAGCCGGGATTAATTACACCCTATAAGTTCGCCAATCTTTCAGCCAGGCCAGTGTCCGTACTTTGAGGGAGGTTCCTCAACCTTTCGTACGGACCTAATTAAAATAAACCTCGTTTTCCCAGGGGCGTAACCCCGTTCACACCTTTCTAGACACCTACTTTGATCGGCTAATTATAATGTGCAGAACTCTCCCAAGAGTAACTCTTACTCGCAGTGGGTATCGGGATCCAACTATCTCATAGAAGATATGCAATCTCATTGCAAATTTCAACACTTGAAATTCCCGATGTGGTTTTTACCCCTAGTGACTTATGACCTTAACTATGGTCAACAAATCATAAGCATTTGTCAAGTTCTACCCGTCATTTCATGATTAATTAGACCCACTCATATGACCCTTAACTATGGTCAACAAATTCATATAACTGCCCTAATTAATCGCATCATATGCTGTGTAGGAAGCCATCACTTAGCTACCGTACACTACGCCTTAACTATGGTCAACAAACGCCGCACGAATACTAAGTACTCTACTTCCTAAAATGACGGAGAGTCTGCAGATGGTTTTTGTGAAAAACCTTTAACACTTTGAACTTAATATCGTTGTAGAATCGAATGATTTTGAAAAGGAGTGTTTTTACACTTTTGCTAGTTTTGCTAAAGAGGTCACTCCCGGTGAAGGGATCTCGGCTCTTTCCTCATCGAATGAGGTACTAGATATTCATGAATACCACTATGCAAAGCAAGAACTAAAGAAGTATTCAAAATACAAAACCGAGTGGGTTGTATCATCTGCTACCTTTTTGCTAAAGAGGTCACTCCCGGTGAAGGGATCTCGGCTTTTTCCTCATCGAATGAGGTGCTGGATATTCATCAAGGAATACCGCTATGCAAAGCAAGAACTAGAGCTACCCTTTTTGAAAACTTGATTCTACAACATCTTGGGTTTCTTTCCTTTCATTAATCTCATTAATGAAGTCCCATCAATTATGCTTCCTAAGCATCACAGATAATGAAACGAATATAGAACGTACGCTTATGTCATCCGCATTCGCCACAGTGTCCCGTTATGCACCATTGGGTTACTTAACTAACGACTTAGCGGGGCGGGACTAGCGCGGGTGCAAAACATAAGCAACGTTTATTATATATCATATATATAATAACAACATCCGTCTCATCATATGAAGTGATCACATCACAGAATATCAGCAGCAGAAGTCCACATATGAAATATTGGATATACTAGGAATTTCGTGTTTTAAATTAAGCCAGTAAAAAAAACACGGATTCCACGGCCGTGATGAATAGCCAAACCCACATCCCTAGAACCCTATGAGAGTGGCAAGCAACCCTCCCAATTCTAGAGTTAGGAGACCCGGTCTCGACTCATCGAGATGGTCTCCTACTGGACTTTAAAACCCGGTTGCTTGTGCTCCCCGCCTTGGGTCTATTCTAATGCGGAAAAGTAAATAATATACATCAATGGTGACATCATCCTCAACACGGAAGTGCCCCAATAAAAGAATATTACATACAAGTTTTTACATGAATGAAAATGAAAAACTCTCATCTCACGCAAAAACCCCGGGCTATTCAAACACGACCATCTAATATAACATATCACAGCAACACATAACATCTTATGTCATCAACGTATGTAAATATGTGTATCCCAATTGGCGTTGACATATAGCAACGAAACTGGCGATACACTACATATTACACTTACGGTCGCAGAAAAGAAATTGAAAACTACAACAATTGGAATCCGCAACCACCTTAGACATCATAAACCCGAAATATCATATACTTCGGATTTCATGCCTAACCAAATGATTTCCTTAGACATCATAAACCAGGAATATCTCATATTCCGAATTTCATGCCTAACATTATAAATGACGCATTTTAGTCTCGATATTGAAAACACTTTTCAATAACAAGTCGGGCAATTCAACAAGATTCCTAACAAGTTGATCGAATGCTCATCGGAAAATTTAGTAGACGGCCGCACCCCCGATGCCATCGACGAAGTGCACATAGGCGAAACACCGCTGCCGCGAGCACCCGGACGGATGCTTTAGGAAACAATGTTCTCCTGCAGTCACTCGGTCGGGGTTATGGGGCGTAGCGATCTAGTAATGTTACCTGGCGAACATTCGCGTACTATACGAGATTGTGACAGAGTTTTGATCCAAATCAAAAACCCCGTGGCAACCGATCAAATGATACTAAATTGCTAGGTTTACACAATTCTAACTAGTTTTCACAAAACTAACTATTGTGGATTCCAAATATTATCACAATTCCCAGATAGCTAGACGATGTTAAACATTTCGATCGAATCAACAAACACCCAAAATTTCCTAGAGAGCTCAACACTTGAGCACAGTCTAAAAAATACCCAGAACATGCCACAGCACTTATGGACCAACCGTATAAGGGCCGACCCATGCCTCACTCATAGCGCCGCGGAACTGCCGCAAACCCTAGGGTTTGGACACGGTTCCGCGGTCAAAAAGTCGAGTTTGGGTATCGTTCTTCTAGAGGGTCCATAGAATTACATGCAAGATATTTGAATAATTTTTTAACTTGGAAAAATCCATGTTTTCGAAAATTTTCCAGAGAGGGGTGAGAAAATGGGTTTTTGATATTTGTTCGAACTTTTTAACGTCGTCAAACTTACCCGAGACGGTGTTAAAATTACGACTACGAAACACTAAACTCCAGAGCCCCGAAACAAAAAAAAATCGAAGCCAACCCATCATGAATTTTCGGCAAGAATTGACAAGTGGTGTTGTGTCGGGGTTTCGGAGTTGTTTCGGTTTCGCATTTCATCTAACATCGTCAAAACAACTCCTAATGCTCTAGCTCGTCTATGATACCACTGCTGGGTTCCATAGCACCCTAACTAGGATTTATGGGGCATCAAGTATGCAATTTTAAAAAACCTAGAGAGCTATGCAACCCATACCAAGGATCTAACTAGAAAATTATGAGTAAGCTAGCATGTAATCAAACATTGCACTAAGTGAATGAGGAATACAACCTTTGTGAACCGGTCCTTCACTTCTAAAGCTCCGTGTAGCAGTCCCCTCGCTCTAAGTAGTGATTTTCCGGACTCTAGTGAAGGTTCACAAGGCAAAAGGAAGAAGCATTCTTGATTTCTTCGAGGCCGAAGATGATCTTGTAAGGTTATTTGTCACGACAGCAAGGTTTCAGGAGGCATCGTCCATGCAATTTTAAAAAATTTGGCATGCCAAACAACCCTAACCCTAGAATCTTAACTAGAGATTTAGACAATACAAAGTGTAAACAACTTTACAACTAAGTGAACAAGGAATACAACCTTTGTAGACCGGTCCTTCACATCAATAGCTCCACGTAGTAGTCTCCTCGCTCCAAATAGTGATCTTCCGGACTCTAGAGTGGCTCCACAAGAAGAAAGGAACGACTTTGCATGAAGTATTCTAGGCCGAAGATGATCTACGTCGGGGAGACACTAACCCAAGCTACCTCTTCACTAATGAGCGATTAGTGAAGCTAACACCCTAAACCAAATGGCTAATCTGGTAGAGGATAATTAAGTAGGATTTTTGCTCACTTTGGAATTAATTTTCTCACTCTTTTCTTCTCCTCTCAAAAACCTAGAGAGCTAAGCTCTTGATGAAGAAGAAGAAGCAAATAATGGATGAGAGAGTGAATGGCAACCATGGGTGAGAAATATCTCATATAACTCATGTAGAGACTTAACCATGAGTTTAGATAATGGTTGGGTTAATACATATCTAGTGTAAGACAAAACTAGTGGACTAAGTCAATGATTCTACAACCTTCCACTAAACTAACCCATGTGACTAATTTCCAACTAATATTTGATTTACTCCAAATAAATAAACACTACATTATCATTAGCATGGTGTAAGTCTCATACACCCATGTAGCATGTGGCATCAAGCATGACACAAAAAGAAATACAATTAATATATATCACATATATATTAAATGCATAAGTGAGAAAAGAAATGCTTAAGTGAGCTAATATTAATTAATGTAGATTAATATATCAAATATATAATTATACATTAAATCATTAAATCAACATTTGATTTAATAATCCGACTATATCTCATATGACCGACTAATATTATTTGTATCAACTTATCGAATCAACACTTGATTCTGTTAGTGTATATGCCCTAGAGGCCATTACTGTATCATACTAGTTTGTATATTAGTTAATGGAAGCTTGGGATATTCACAGTTGTATAGACAATCTTGCTCAAAATAGAAGTATGCTTGTAACACCCGAGCCCAGTAATAATATTTCTGGTACTAGTTGAATGTTAGACATTGCTCATTTCAATTATCTTGCTTGCTTATTGCTAATTTTAAACCGGCTAAGTCATTTTCGCCTATAAAAAATTTTAACACCTAAAATGAAATTAAAAAAATATCCATGTTGGCCTACTCGTCGCCACTAGTCGCGTGGTAGCGTCCGCGCGTCGAGATTTCGTCCCGTTCGGCGAAACGGGCGAGTTTGGGACGGCTACGCGCGCGTGCAAGTGTTCGACTTGGGGGCATGCATTTTAATCATAAGACATCTCATTTTAAAATTTGGAACTCGCTTAAAATCCTATTATTTGAATTTCAAATATTTGGGCGCAACCCGGGCGCGATTTGGAATTGTTTCATTTAGCGCCAAAATCCCCATTTAATTAAATATACTAAAACCATAATATATATATTATACCTCATACTGTTACTTAATTAACGAGTTTAAAATCCCTAAATCTTTTATTAAATCCTATTAACTGGGTAAATCCTCCGCTTCTGACCAATCGCGAGCGTTCAATCCCTCGAGGGCCCCACCTCGTTCTGTCTCTCTCTCTCTCTCTCTAATCTTTCTCTCTCTCTCTCTCTAATCTTTCTCTCTCTGTCCCTCTCTCCTATAATCTCTCTCTCTATCTTTATTTCCTCACGTCCTCAACTGCAGAAAACCCACCACGAGAAACCTCGCGAGAACCCAACCCCCACGTCGCCTTGCCCTAGCTGCCGCAGCCTCGCCGTCGACCTCCCCGCGACCTCGCCACCATCACCTCCATCGTAACCACCTCCACTCTTCAACCCTCGACGAGCCTTCCCTGCAACCTACGAAGCCCGCGGCACCCATCGCCTCACGCCGGTGACCCCTCGCCGTCGCCACCGCCCTCGTCACCACATCTGTCTCCTTGCCTCTCCCTGCAAGCCCTCGACACCACAACCACCACCACATCACCTTCATCCCTGTACCCAAGAACCCGCAGACCCTTTCCCCGATCCCAGGAACTCCACCGCCTTCACCTCACCGTCGACGGCCCCTCATCGTTGACGACTCTTCATCTTCCTCTCCACTCTCTCCTTCCCGACTCAACCACCATTACTTCACCCCTGCACCCATTTCACCCGAGCCTAACCCAAGCCCAAACCCTAACCGGAACCCTAGTTCGCCGGAGCTCGTTCACGGCCGTCGACCCCCCACGACTCCTCTCTGAAAACCTAGTGAGCAATCCCTCTTCTTCTCATTCTTCTTCGTCCTCTTTCTTTCTTCTCTTTCTTCTTTCTTTCTTTTCTTTTCTTTTCTTTAATTCTTGATTTCTGTAGTTAGCCGGAGCCGTGACGACGCCGACGATCCTAACGCCCCAGCGAGTGTGCCTGACCAGTGTGATCACCTTGTGCGTTGGTTGGATCCGTTCCGTGACCCGTGCATCCGTCGCGTGTTTTCCCCCGACGTTGCTTTCGTGTTTTCCGGTTTGCGAAACCGTCGAGGCAAGTATCCGAATACTTGCTCTAACATGCTAATATACATGATCGAGTCTTGCTATGCATTTGAATATCATATTATTTAATATAACAACACAGTGATGGTGATATCGATAGTATAGTATAGCTTAGAATTGATGGTTGCAATTATCATTAACATTGAATCATTATAGTAGCTTCGTGTAATTAATTGGTCTGTTATTAATCCATGCTTTAACTAACTAAACCAATTAGAACGTCCTTGCTTTATTTGTTAGATCATCCTTGTGACTATTATCTATGCTTTAGTTTTAATTTCATATAACTTCATTGCTTTATGTTATTGATATTGCTTTACCCTGTGATTATTGCACCCCAAGGGTGCTCGAACCTGTTAATAAGATAATATAATGCACCATTGTGATTAAATGAACTATTATTGCTGTTTACTTTATTTCCTGCTGTTGTTCTTTATTCGATTGTGTACCTGTTGTGAGCACACCTTCGATTGCATTACATATTGACCTGACCTTGCTACATGACATATACATACATACCGATGCACCGGACATGGTACCCTTTACTACCAACTCAACCTGTTGTACCATGACCTGACTTGTTACCTGATCTTATGCCTAATGCCAATAACCTGACTTGGGGTCCTCATGGACCATTCCTGTTGTCTATCCAGACAAACCTGCTTTTACCTGATCCAGGGTTGGCATTAGTTCTTGATTACTGAATACCTGACCTGACATACATAACTTGGGGGTATGGGGAAATAAAAGGTGAAACCGACCTGTAACTCAACAGTTCGATACCTGTTCTGATCAGTCTTACGGGCTTGGCCAGCCCCGGAGTGATGATGCTGACATCACTCGCCCATCCTGCTACCTATTACTACCTAGCGGCACGTCTCGGATTCAGCCCCGAGAATCTTGACCGTGGTCCCGGGCATGCACGGGATACTGTTGAGTTACATCGACGAGTCATCAATTGATTTCAAAGACTTTAGAGTAGAAACCTGATAGGACAGTTTAGTTACCACTGCACATTACCCTGCACTGTTATTTCATAGTACTGCTCTATTCATGTTCATCCCTGCATTGCTTATTACCATGTTCATATTATATTATTGGTTGATATGACGCGCTGACGTCTGGGTTTTGCATGGCCCAGATTCTTTACCTGTCGCCGACTGAGCAGGAGGACTGCAGCCAGCAGGCTGATTTGTGAGTTCTGTAGTGGTTAGTTTATTTATTGCATATTATTTCCCGGTGTGATCCCGCATTACGGGACGTACCTTTCTATTATTGCATTGGATCATTTGCTTCCGCACTTATTGTTCATTGACTCTTGTTATTATGGATTTGGACATGTGTTAGATTAGTTTATTTATCTTGTTCTTGATATATCTACAGCCGTAATGTGACTGTGGATGGATACTTCCTACCCACAGGTAGCATGGTTGGCTATGTCACGTGCCCAATCTTGCGTACTCTGGGAAGCGGGGCGTGACATGGTTCTTTTGGTATCAGAGCATAGGTTAGTTGGGTTGATTCTTTTGTAGTTGGGTATTGTACCCGATACACGAATCAGAATACCCGTGATTAGGAAACATGTCCTACCACCTTGACCGTTTTACCATTCTTGAATCACATTCTTCCGGATTATATCTTTTACGACGTGCAGACTTACTTTGCATGTCGACTCGGAACCTGATTTCTTGTTATCCCTAGGACTTGGGCGACTTGGGTGGAGTTAAGTAATTGCGGCTATGATACCGCGGCATAGCTACAATGCGGTACTCTATTTAAGTATCTTGGAGTTCTAGCCTTGATCCATATTCAGAATCTATCATCATGCTAATGTTGGGTGTTTTGAGTTCAGGATTATGACAGGTAAGAAGTTGAAGACGTACCGGAGGCGTGTGAACGAAGCCGCCATGCTTGGAGTGATAAGAGAAATGCTGGAAATCAAAGAGGCAGACTGAGCTGATCCAGCAATAGCAGATTCGTTTCAGGAAGATTTGCAGATCGTTCAGCAGTCTGTAAACAACGATGGAACTAGAACAGTCGAACGAGTAGGGACCGTAGCAGATTTTAGACTTTTGGGTCCGTCTACTTTCACTGGTCTGGAGGAGCCGTTGCCAGCCGAGCAGTGGCTAGTGACACGGAGAATTTGCTGATTGCGACACAGATTCCAGAGGACAAAGGAGTTGATGTGGGGCGCATTCAGCTAGTGGATGACGTCCGAGAGTGATGGCTTGTGGAGGAGACCCGCTTTCCCAAGCCGATCAGTTGGGCGGATCTCTCTAAAAGTTTCCTGGAGAAATTCTTCCCGCCGACTGCACGGGAGAAAATGGAAGAGAAGTTCATTGGACTAAGGCAGAATGGAGCAACCGTGGACGTGCATGCAGCAGAATGGACGAGACTCAGTAGTCTCGCTGGACCTTTCACGGCCAACGATGCAGACAGCAGTTGCGGTAAGGAAGTAGTTCTGTCGGGCCAGTCGAGTTTAGGGCTAGGCCGACAAACAGTGTTCTTGCAGCTATGGAAGTTGATAATAATGAAGAGCCGGCAGTTGTTCGCGACTTTATGGATGTATTTGCAGATATATCGGGCTTACCGCCGAAGCCAGACGTGGAGATCGCGATTGACCTTATTCCTGATGGCACCAGTGGAATTGGAAGAAGTTAAGGAGCAAGTTGGTGAATTACTTGAGAAGGGTTGGATTCGAAGCAGCAACTCGCCTTGGGAAGCTCCCGTTCTTCTAGTAAAGAAGAAGGATGGCACGAGAAGGATGTGCATCAATTATCGAGAATTAAACTGGGTGGCTAGTAAGGACAAGTACCCGATCCCTTGCATTGGAGAACTTTTGAGCAGCTTAGTGGTGCGAGAGTATTCTCGAAACTGGATTTGCGATCCGGATATCATCAGGTCCGAGTGAAAGCAGAAGACATTTGCAAGACGGCGTTTTGAACTCGATATGGACATTTCGAGTATCTGGTGATGCCCTTCGGAGTGACGAATGCGCCGGCAATATTCATGGATTTGATGAACAGAATCTTTTCACAGTTCTTGGACCAGTTTATTGTAGTATTCATTGACGATATCCTGGTATACTCGAAGAGTCCGGAGGAGCATGCTGAGCATTTAAAGATCGCACTGCAGACGCTGAGACAGGAGAAATTGTATGCGAAGATGAGTAAGTGCGAATTCTGGCTGGAAGAAGTGAAATTTCTGAGGCATGTCGTGTCGGGCGATGGAATCGCCGTCGATCCCGAGAAGATTACAGCAGTTCGAGATTGGCCTATTCCAAGAAATGTGGCTGAGATAAGAAGTTTCCTTGGTTTGGCCGGATACTACAGGAGATTTGTGGAGAACTTCGCTCGTTTGGCAGAGCCGTTAACCAAGCTTACGCGCAAGGAGGTACTTTTTGTTTGGACGGATGGATGTGCATTGGCCTTCTAGACGTTGAAGCAGAAGTTGATAACCGCCCCTATCCTGACCGTACCAGATAATTCAGGAGGACTGGTGATTCACAGCGACGCATCTGGAAAAGGATTGGGATGTGTTTTGATGCAGAATGTGAAGGTCGTAGCTTACGCATCAAGACAACTGAAGACTCATGAGAAGAATTATCCGACTCATGACTTAGAGCTTGCGGCCGTGATCTTCGCCTCGAAAATTTGGAGACACTACCTTTTGGGCGAGAGAGTCGAAGTTTTTACAGATCACAAGAGTTTGAAGTATGTGTTCACTCAGAAGGAGTTGAACATGAGGCAACGCAGATGGTTGGAGCTGATGGCCGACTACGACCTTGATCTTAAGTACCATCCGGGAAAAGTTAACGTCGTGCCGGATGCGCTTAGTCGGTTACCAGCGATTCAGGTATTGACTACACAGAGGGAGATCATTGCGGATTGTCGAAGTTTTGACTTGGAGGTTGTGCTACCACACTCTACGGGACAGTTGATGCAGTTGCAAGTACAGTCGTCCTTGGTTGAGAAGATTAAAGCGGCACAATCGCAGGATCCTAGACTGCAAAAGTTTCGAGAGCAGGTTGAAGCCGGACTGCGAACATATTTACTGGTCCATGAAGACGGTTCGTTAAGATATGGTAGCCGTGTGTGTGTGCCAAAGGGGGATGTGCGTAAAGAGCTTATGAAGGAGGCACACAGTTCAGCTTACCCTATACATCCAGGAGGTACAAAGATGTACCGAGATATTCGACAGCATTTCTGGTGGGAAGGCATGAAACGGGAGATTGCTCGCTTCGTGGCTAAGTGCTTGGTATGTCAGCAAGTCAAGGCTGAACACCAAAGGGTTGCTGGTTTGTTGCAACCACTTCCGATTCCTCAGTGGAAGTGGGAACATATAACCATGGATTTCGTGACGGCTTTACCGCGGAGTCCAAAGGGCAACAATGCTGTATGAGTGATCGTCGATCGGTTGACCAAGGCAGCTCACTTTATTCCTTTTCGGGTTGGTCAATCGACAGAGACTTTGGTAGAACGGTACATGTAGGAGATTGTAAGATTGCATGGAGTACCGGTGAGCATCGTGTCCGATCGGGACACTCGGTTCTTGTCGCACTTCTGGAGGAGTTTACAGGAATGTTTGGGGACTCGATTGAAGTTTAGCACAGCTTATCATCCTCAAACTGATGGACAATCGGAGAGAATGATCCAGACTCTTGAAGATATGTTGAGAGCTTGCATGTTGGACTTCAAAGGTTCTTGGGAGGATCATCTACACCTGGTGGAGTTTTCGTAGAACAATAGCTTCCAAGCGACTATTCAGATGGCTCCGTTTGAAGCGTTGTATGGTTGTAAGTGCCGTTCACCGGTTTGTTGGGATGATGTTGGTGAACGAAGGTTACTAGGACCAGATTTGGTGGTACAGACAGTCGAGAAGGTGAATACAATCAGGAAGCATATGAAGGCAGCTCAAGACAGACAGAAAAGTTGGGCTGACACGTCAAGAAGACCTCTAGAGTTCGTCGTGGGTGATTTGGTATTCCTGAAGATATCACCGACTAGAGGGGTGATTCGCTTTGGGAGTCGGGGAAAGCCTAGTCCTCGATTCGTTGGACCCTTCGAGATATTGGAGCGTGTTGGAGAGGTAGCGTACCGTTTGGCGTTACCACAGTCCTTGGCAGGAGTGCATGATGTGTTTCATGTATCCCAACTACGGAGGTATGCTCGAGATGAAGCCCACGTCTTGGATCATTTGGAGTTGACCGTACGGGAGGACCTAACTTTTGAGGAGCGACCAGTTGAGATCAAGGATCGAAGAGAAAAGGTCCTTAAGAACAAGATTATCCCTCTTGTGCTAGTTTCTCGAAGTAATCGATCGCATGGAGAATCCACGTGGGAGCGAGAAGACGAGATCCGACAGAAATTTCCTCACTTTTTTCCTGTAGTTAGCTATCTTGTATTCTTGGAATTTCGAGGACGAAATTCTTTTTGTAGTTGGGTATGATGTAACACCCGAGCCCAGTAATAATATTTCTGGTACTAGTTGAATGTTAGATATTGCTCATTTCAATTATCTTGCTTGTTTGGTGCTTATTGCTAATTTTTAACCGGCTAAGTCATTTTCGCCTATAACAAATTTTAACACCTAAAATGAAATTAAAAAAATATCCATGTTGGCCTACTCGTCGCCACTAGTCGCGTGGTAGCGTCCGCGTGTCGAGATTTCATCCCGTTCGGCGAAACGGGTGAGTTTGGGACGGCTACGCGCGCGTGCAAATGTTCGACTTGGGGGCATGCATTTTAATCATAAGACATCTCATTTTAAAATTTGGAACTCGCTTAAAATCCTATTATTTGAATTTCAAATATTTGGGCGCAACCCGGGCGCGATTTGGAAATGTTTCATTTAGCGCCAAAATCCCCATTTAATTAAATATACTAAAACCATAATATATATATTATACCTCATACTTTTACTTAATTAACGAGTTTAAAATCCCTAAATCTTTTATTAAATCCCATTAACTGGGTAAATCCTCCGCTTCTGGCCAATCGCGAGCGTTCAATCCCTCGGGGGCCCCACCTCGTTCTGTCTCTCTCTCCCTCTCTCTAATCTTTCACTCTCTCTCCCTCTCTCCTATAATCTCTCTCTCTATCTTTATTTCCTCACATCCTCAACTGCAGAAAACCCACCACGAGAAACCTCGCGAGAACCCAACCTCCACGTCGCCTTGCCCTAGCTGCCGCAGCCTCGCCGCCGACCTCCCCGCGACCTCGCCACCATCACCTCCATCGTAACCACCTCCACTCTTCAACCCTCGACGAGCCTTCCCTGCAACCCACGAAGCTCGCGGCACCCATCGCCTCACGCCGGTGACCCCTCGCCGTCGCCACCGCCCTCGTCACCACATCCGTCTCCTTGCCTCTCCCTGCAAGCCCTCGACACCAAAACCACTACCACATCACCTTCATCCCTGTACCCAAGAACCCGCAGACCCTTTCCCCGATCCCAGGAACTCCACCGCCTTCACCTCACCGTCGACGGCCCCTCATCGTCGACGACTCTTCATCTTCCTCTCCACTCTCTCCTTCCCGACTCAACCACCATTACTTCACCCCTGCACCCATTTCACCCGAGCCTAACCCAAGCCCAAACCCTAACCGGAACCCTAGTTCGCCGGAGCTCGTTCACGGCCGTCGACCACCCACGACTCCTCTCTGAAAACCTAGTGAGCAATCCCTCTTCTTCTCATTCTTCTTCTTCCTCTTTCTTTCTTCTCTTTCTTCTTTCTTTCTTTTCTTTTCTTTTCTTTAATTCTTGATTTCTGTAGTTAGCCGGAGCCGTGACGACGCCGACGAGCCCAACGCCCCAGCGAGTGTGCCTGACCAGTGTGATCACCTTGTGCGTTGGTTGGATCCGTTCCGTGACCCGTGCATCCGTCGCGTGTTTTCCGCCGACGTTGCGTTCGTGTTTTCCGGTTTGCGAAACCGTCGAGGCAAGTATCCGAATACTTGCTCTAACATGCTAATATACAAGATCGAGTCTTGTTATGCATTTGAATATCATATTATTTAATATAACAACACAGTGATGGTGATATCGATAGTATAGTATAGCTTAGAATTGATGGTTGCAATTATCATTAACATTGAATCATTATAGTAGCTTCGTGTAATTAATTGGTCTGTTATTAATCCATGCTTTTACTAACTAAACCAATTAGAACGTCCTTGCTTTATTTGTTAGATCATCCTTGTGACTATTATCTATGCTTTAGTTTTAATTTCATATAACTTCATTGCTTTATGTTATTGATATTGCTTTACCCTGTGATTATTGCACCCCAAGGGTGCTCGAACCTGTTAATAAGATAATATAATGCACCATTGTGATTAAATGAACTATTATTGCTGTTTACTTTATTTCCTGCTGCTGTTCCTTATTCGATTGTGTACCTGTTGTGAGCACACCTTCGATTGCATTACATATTGACCTGACCTTGCTACATGACATATACATACATACCGATGCACCGGACATGGTACCCTTTACTACCAACTCAACCTGTGGTACCATGACCTGACTTGTTACCTGATCTCATGCCTAATGCCAATAACCTGACTTGGGGTCCTCATGGACCATTCCTGTTGTCTATCCAGACAAACCTGCTTTTACCTGATCCAGGGTTGGCATTAGTTCTTGATTACTGAATACCTGACCTGACATACATAACTTGGGGGTATGGGGAAATCAAAGGTGAAACCGACTTGTAACTTAACAGTTCGATACCTGTTCTGATCAGTCTTACGGGCTTGGCCAGCCCCGGAGTGATGATGCTGACATCACTCGCCCATCCTGCTACCTATTACTGCCTAGCCGCACGTCTCGGATTCAGCCCCGAGAATCTTGACCGTGGTCCCGGGCACGCACGGGATATTATTGAGTTACATCGACGAGTCATCAATTGATTTCAAAGACTTTAGAGTAGAAACCTGATAGGACAGTTTAGTTACCACTGCACATTACCCTGCACTGTTATTTCATAGTACTGCTCTATTCATGTTCATCCCTGCATTGCTTATTACCATGTTCATATTATATTATTGGTTGACATGACGCGCTGACGTCTGGGTTTTGCATGGCCCAGATTCTTTACCTGTCGCCGACTGAGCAGGAGGACTGCAGCTAGCAGGCTGATTTGTGAGTTCTGTAGTGGTTAGTTTATTTATTGCATATTATTTCCCGGTGTGATCCCACATTACGGGACATACCTTTCTATTATTGCATTGGATCATTTGCTTCCGCACTTATTGTTCATTGACTCTTGTTATTATGGATTTGGACATGTGTTAGATTAGTTTATTTATCTGGTTCTTGATATCTCTACAGCCGTAATGTGACTGTGGATGGATACTTCCTACCCACAGGTAGCATGGTTGGCTATGTCACGTGCCCAATCTTGCGTACTCTGGGAAGCGGGGCGTGACAATGCTACTTGGTTTATTTCTACTTTAATGTGTGCATGTGTTTCTTTTAGCATATCGCCTATATACATTAGTGGAGCCCTTATGATCTTTGCTTGATTACCAGCGTTGTGATGGCAGTCACACTAGTGGGGGCTGGGTAATCTACAAGTACATCCTTATACAGGTCCCTAGTCGTGGGATTATCGAGACAGGGCTTCGATACTCCGGAGTAGACTAGCGTATGCGCTTGTCATCCCAGCAGGGGAGATGGTCTGTCCCACAGCCGTTAGTACGTCATACTTGAGATAGTATCCAGGTGCTTGTTAGGTTACGAGTACACTGGACAGAACTCGCCGGGAACTGTTGGTTGGTACTATACCGATCGTCAGTTATCAGTTCCCAGGTGACATGAGTACAGCTTAGTCCGTTGACTTGACACTGTCACTTCGCCTCGAGTGTGTTCCCACTGTTGTTAGATTGCTACCCTACCACGGCTCAAATGAGTCGTGCAAACAGGTAGTAGTTAGGTGCAGTCCCGAAGCACTTAGAGGCAGTGACGGTTAGACAAGATTTGTCTTTCCCGGTATTAGGGGTTGATATCGTGCTGTGTCTAGGAGAGCCATTACACAAAGTCCCTGGCCAGGGCTAGCGGGATATACTGGTAGCGTTTCCGGTGTTATCTAAGGGTGTTCTGGGCTACACTCCGACACGACTTGTACCGCTATTAGAGGACTGACGTTTACCGCCCCCCTAGGCCCGCCATGCGATACTCTTAGACGAACAGACCAAACTGTACGGAGATTGTCACATTCAGGCTCAGTAGGAGTTCGGATGGGTTCACCTCATCAGTCTTCTTATCGGCATCTACCTAGGGACCGTTACGTACAGCTAGTACCGCTTGCGGCCTGTGGTTAAACCCACTGCCAGCGTAGTGTCGAGTTTTTAGAGTCCCACACAGAGGGTTATTCGCCTTTTGGGCACAACAGAGTAGAGGTCGCATGGTTTTGCAACGGGGTTCGTTCACATCCGTGCACTTATGCACGTTTGGTGTCCGGACAGTTTTTACTAGCGGGCTTTGGTTTAAGCCGGATCCTAGTATATGTTTTGGGATTGGTTTTATCTCATTGTATTCGTGTTCTTCGGAACATGGATGCGGGTGTGTATGCACAGTTGACAGAGGCAGAGGCAGAGGATTCTCATTGGGGTTGATGACCGTTGTCTTTTTCCAAACCCTGATGGATATGTGAAATATGATTAATAATATTAATTAAAGATAATTGTGTTATGGTTAAAGTTTTTGACCATTTGACTTTGGTTGACTTGTTGACCCATGTTGACATATTGACCATCATCATTTCACATGAAAGATGCTCTTTGATTCTTGCAAAATTCATTAAATGTGAAATGATAATGGTCATTTCAAATGAACCATCACAATTTCCTTTTAATTATTATTGTTAATTCATAATTCACATATATGTGAGAATGGTTGATAATTATCCTCATTCTCTCTTGCTCATTCTCCCTCATCCAAAGCTCATCCTCTTCCTCTCTCTCAAAGCACTCATCTCTCATGTGTTGAGAACCATTTGCTTTTGAGATAAAACACCAAAACTCCTCTCTACTCATTCTATGGTTCTAGGTTTAGCAAGCCAAGCACTTTAGTTACCTCTAGGTTGAGGTAGGAGCTTAAGGTAGAGGCCCTCGGGTGGATCTTTCTTCGGCAAGAGAAGGCGACAAGGAGGAGCCGTTCAACCCACTCCAAGGAGCAAGAAGAGAAGGAGTTTAAGACTTAGGTATAACCTTTTAATGGAGTAGGTAAAACTTGTAGTTAGTTTCCTAGGTTTTTGTTTAGCAAAGATACTCTTTTCTAGTCCATGTTACCTTGAGTTTAAAATTCGTTTTTTACCTATTCCGCCTCCCCGTAAGAACCGGGGTGGGTAACGTGGACTTAAAGTGGTATCAGAGCCTAGCTAAACACAAACTAGCATATTAGCAAAGTATTTAGAATTTCAATCTGAGAAAAATCGCAAATAACATCCGAAAAACCTAACTTTCTGCCGATTTTTAAACCTGCTCTAAAAATAATTCCATATACTTTAAAAATCGGCTCAGGGTTTTGTTAGAACAGTCAGCAAAAATGAGCCACTGACTCAGTCAACGCGCCGCGGAACCGCGGTGAGAACATGCTTCTTGCCGCGGATCCGCGGCCGAGTTAACTCGGCTGCGACTCGTCTTTGCTGCAGTTTAATTAGTGTTCTGTTTTGGGATTTTTAAGATATGTTGTTTCTACCCAGAATTTCCAGAGAACAAAGTTGTGTTTGGGATAGTTGCAAATCCTTATTTTTGATCGAAGTTCTGTAGACTTTAGCTAATGGGTTATATCTGTGATGTGATATATGCACTGAACGTCAACTAATCGCTATACGTCGATTAGTGGGGGTTGTGCTTATCTATGATCTGTAATGTTGTTGGTTTGTGTATATGAACTTGTTGGATAGTCGCGAATGAATAGCCGGGGTTTTGTGAGATGAGAGTTTCTTTATCTTTCATTTGATGTAATATTATTTCTATGGCCGCACATCCGCGATGAGGTTGTAGCCGCCATTGTATATTATTTCTTTTACTGTTTTTGCTCCTAAGATAGACCCAAGGTGGGGTGCACAAACTACCGGGTACTTTGAAGTGCCGAGTAGCCTACTCACGTTGTTGAGGGAGGTTGCTTCACTTCGGGTACTTAGTGGGTAGTTTGCCGCATCCGTAGGGGTCTAGGGTGGGGTTTGGCTATTCATCGCGACCGTGTAATCCGTCTTTCGTTGCTGGCTCGAACGAAACGCGGATTCCTAGTATATCCAATGTGTTCATCTATGATCTGGATTGGCTATCATTGCATCTGACGAATGTATATATCTATATATGATATCTGGTAGGCGTTGCTTATGTTTTGCATCCGCGCTAGTCCAGCCCCCGCTCTGTCGTTAGTTAAGTAACCTAACGGGTGATGACGGGGCGCCGTGGCGAATGCGGATGGCATAAGCGTACGCCATATTTTTGTTGTTTTCTGCAATGGTAGGATTAATTGATGGGACGCATTAAATTAATGCAAGAAAATAAACCAAAGTTAAGTCGTTGGAACAATTTCAAAACCACTCGGTTTCTTTTCAAAACAACTTTTAAACGTGGAGCTTAAACCACTCCTTTTAAAAGCTATCACATTTCTTAGATTATATCAAGTTCACTACGTTCACGGTTTCGCCAAAACCATTCGTAGCCCTCCGTCATTTCATATGGATAGTCAATAGTATTCAAGCTGTGTTTGTTGGCCAAAGTCAAGGCATAGTGATTGGTAGATATTGGATATTCATATTTAGTATAGATAGATGCGTTGGTTTGGGACAGTCGTACTGCCTTGTTGGCCAAAGTCAAGGGTAGGTACGGGTGGGTTCAAATTAACCTGGAAAATGACTGGTAGAACTTGACATGTGACTTATGATTTGTTGGCTAAAGTCAAGGTCATAAAAGCATGGGGAAAAAATCCACATCGGGAGTTTCTATAGAAACTGAAACTTGCTAGTGCTGCATACCATTTGGAGTGGGATGATTCTGGTAGGATTCCTTCAGTTTTATCACACGATGATATTTGGATCCCGATCCTACTGCGAGTATATGCTACTCCTCGGGAACTTTCTCACTTAACGATCAATGCTATAAACCAAGTAGGTGTCTAGAAAGGTGTTTGCGGGGCTACGCCCACTGGGAAAAGAGGTTATTTAATTAAGGAACTACGCGAAAGCGTTGGAAAACCTACCTCGAAGTACCAACACTGGCCTGGTTGAACGGTTAAGCAAGTATTGTACGGTGAGATTGATCCCGACTAATTCTTCTTTTTTTGGTTTGAGGAAGGATTCGAGAAACAGTGGGAGCCAACCTGTTTAGACAAACTAAAAACCACTCTAAACTTGCAAGAGCATCATGCTAAAGTGTTTCATCTCTCTCTCCTAATTGCAGCGACCAAGAATCATGACCGAACTTAGGTTACTACTAGATAAAAACATACTAACAGGGCCAAACTACAAAGATTGGCTTAGGAATGTCAAAATGGCAATCACTTATGACAAGTTGGGGTATCTCCTTACCACCAAAGCTCCCCCTGTCCCAGGTCCTCAATCCAGCGTCGCGGATAAGGAAATCCGTAAGAGCTGGGTGATTGATTGCGTAAAGGCCAAGTGCCTCGTGCTTGACTCTATAGACAATGAACATCAGAGGAGGCACGAGAATATAGACCTCGAATCCATATTTCTCCATACTAAGGAACTATATGGAGAGCAATCCCGTATCGCCAGATACGAAGTCTCGAAAAAGTTGTTTTCGGTGAGATTGGCCGTCGGATCATCGGTAGCGGAACAAGTGCTTAAGATGATTGGCTACATTGAAGAGCTCGCAGACCTTGGGACCACGTTAGAGAACGAGCTCTACACTGACCTGATTCTCCAGTCCCTTCCTTCCACTTACGCCCAGTTTATCCTGAACTTCAACATGCAAGGAAAAGAAGTTGAACTTCCGGAACTCCTCAAAATGTTAAGGAGTGCAGAGGGCACCCTACAGAAAGGTAGGGAAACATCCATTTTGTTTGTTGGAGGAGCTTCCTCTTCTAGGTCCAAGGCGAAAGCCAAGGGAAAGAAGAAGAAGGCCCCCACCAAACCAAGGGGCGGTGTTAGTAAAGTGGAGGCAAAGGGAAAGGCAAAATTAGCAAAGGTAGCGGGAAAGCTTGTGGGAAAGGAAGAGTGCTTTTATTGTCACAAGAGTGGGCACTGGATGAAATATTGCAGGGCTTGGAAGGCCAGAAACCAGGACCCGAAGCAAGTTGTGGCTTCGGTTTCAGGTGTGTATGTTATTGAAAACTGTCTATCAATAAACTCTACTTCCTGGATATTGGATACCGGATCAGGATCTCATATCTGTAATTCTTTGCAGGCACTGAGAAAGCGTAGGGTTTTGGAGGCAGGTGATATGACCCTCAGAGTTGCAAACGGAGCTAGCATAGATGCTGAGTCCGTGGGGGACTATCACTTGGGATTGTCACATGGACATGTTTTGGTTTTACATGATTGTTATTTTGTAGCAAGTTCGACTTGTAATATCATATCTGTATCTTTAATGTCTAAAGAAGGTTATAATTTTGCATTTGTAAGCAATGTTGTAAACATTCACCTTAATCATGTTATGATTTGGTCGGGTACATTAAGCAACGGAATATACGTATTGAACCAACTACAGATTTTCAATGTCCAGAATACACAAAAAAGAAAGTCTCCAGAAATAAATCATGCTTTCTTATGGCATTGTAGACTGGGTCACATAAATGAGATAAGGTTAACTAAGTTGCATAAAGAAGGATATTTGGACCCGTTCGAATATCAATCATATACAACTTGTCAATCATGTCTCAAAGGAAAGATGAAAAAGACTCCGTTCACTGGACACGGAGTAAGAGCGAGCGAGCTCTTGGGACTCGTACACAGCGATGTATGCGGTCCAATGTCTACACATGCGCGAAGTGGTTATTCTTACTTCATTAGTTTTACGAATGATTTTTCAAGGTACGGATATGTCTTCTTGATGAAGCATAAATCAGAAGCCTTTGAAAAAATCCAGGAATACAAGAATGAAGTAGAAAAACAAACAGGCAAATGTATCAAGACACTGAGATCTGATCGAGGTGGTGAATACTTGAGTGCCGAGTTCCTGGGTTACCTAAAAGAGAATGGAATTCTCTCTCAACTTACTCCTCCATACACCCTACAACATAATGGTGTATCGGAGAGAATGAGCCGAACCCTATTGGATATGGTATGTTCCCTGATGAGTAATGCTGAGTTACCGCGATCATTCTGGGGATATGCACTAGAATCATCTGCATATATTTTGAACCGAGTTCCAACAAAGACAGTTCCTACCACACCATATGAGATTTGGAGTGGGAAGAAACCCTATCTTAAGCATATTAAGACATGGGGATGTCCAGCTTTTGTCAAAAAGCAGCATGCGGACAAACTCGAGGCACGCTCAGTACAGTGTAAATTTGTGGGATATCCAAAGAACTCCAAGGGATATTTCTTCTATTGCGCAGAGGAACAAAAGGTTTTTGTTTCTAGTCATGCCTGCTTCTTGGAAACTGAATTTTTGGAAAATCAGATAAGTAGGAGCGCAATAGAACTGGAAGAAATTCCAGAACCACAGGCTATTATGAAAGCTTAGTAGAACCAGAAGGTTCGAAAGAACACGACATTCTTGCGCCACTCCGCAGAAGTAGTAGGCAGTCTCATCTGCCCGAGAGATACTACGGTTTTCTCATAGACGGGGATAGAGAGGATTGCATTATTGATAATGATGAGCCGACTAGCTTCCAGCAGGCCATTCAGAGCGTTGACTCGGTAAAATGGATAGATGCAATGCGGACCGAAATGGAGTCCATGTACACCAACAAAGTATGGACTTTAGACGTTGCTCCAGAAGGGGTAAACCCCGTAGGCTGCAAATGGATCTTCAAACGAAAGATTGGTGTAGAAGGACAGCTTCAGACCTATAAGGCTAGACTTGTTGCAAAGGGTTTCCGTCAAAGACCTGGTTTGGACTATGACAAAACCTTTTCTCCAGTGGCTATGCTCAAATCCATTCGGATCCTTCTTGCCATTGTTGCCTTCCACGATTATGAGATTTGGCAGATGGACGTAATGACCGCTTTTCTAAATAGAAATTTAGTGGAGTGTGTCTATATGGACCAGCCAGAGGGTTTCATTCAGAGTGTGAGCAGCGGGAAGGTGTGCAAGTTGCTTAAGTCCATTTATGGACTGAAGCGGGCATCGCGGAGTTGGAACATCTGTTTTGATGAAACGGTCAAAGAATTTTGCTTTATCAAAAATCCAGATGAACCATGCATCTATAGTAAAATTGTAGCACGAACTGTCGTATTCCTCGTTTTATACGTGGATGACATTCTCTTGATAGGAAATGACATTCCTATGCTACAATCTGTCAAAGGGTTCTTTCACACAGGTTCTCCATGAAAGACCTGGATGATGCCTCTTACATTTTGGGGATCCGGATCTATCGTGATAGGTCCAAGAGGATATTAGGACTTTCACAGTCCAGGTACATCGACACCATACTGAAAAGATTCAGTATGGAAGATTCCAAACGTGGTAATTTACCGGCTTGTCACGGGATCACCCTCTCCAAAGAGATGTCTCCCAAGACTGATTTGGAAAGGAATCGCATGTCTATTATACGCTACGCTTCTGCGGTAGTCTCTATAATGTATGCGATGTTGTGTACCAGATCAGATGTAGATTATGTACTGGGTGTGTAAGCCGGTATCAGTCAAACCCTGGGGAGAAGCACTAGATAGCGATAAAGAACATTCTCAAGTACCTGAGAAGGACTAAGGAGATGTTCTTGGTGTATGGCAGAAAGGACCTCAAGATCGAGGCCTTTGCTGACTCCAGCTTCCAGAGTGACAAGGATGACTCCAAGTCCATGTCGGGTTATGTCTTTACCCTCAATGGAGGGGCGGTGTGTTGGAAGAGTTCCAAACAGAAAATCGTTGCATCTGATGCCGCAAAAGAAGCCGTCTGGATGAGGAAGTTCTTGACAGAACTTCAGGTGATTCCGTCCATTGTTGATCCAATACCTCTGTATTACGACAACAACGGGGCTATAGCTTTAGCGAAGGAATCCAGGTCCCATCAGAAGTCCAGACACATCTTGAGGCGGTATCACCTGATCAGGGAGATCGTGGATCGCCGGGAGATCGAGGTTCGGAGGGTCGCTTCAGAAGATAACACTGCAGATCCATTGACGAAGGCCTTACCCCAGACTCAGTTCGAGCGGCTGATCGAGATGATAGGTCTTCGATACGCCAGTACATGGCCTTAGTGCAAGTGGGAGATTGTTAGTGTATATGCCCTAGAGGCCATTACTGTATCATACTAGTTTGTATATTACTTAATGGAAGCTTAGGATATTCACAGTTGTATAGACAACCTTGCTCAAAATAGTAGTATGCTACTTGGTTTGTTTCTACTTTAATGTGTGCATGTGTTTCTTTAAGCATATCGCCTATACACATTAGTGGAGCCCTTAGGATCTTTGCTTGATTACCAGCGTTGTGATGGCAGTCACACTAGTGGGGGCTGGATAATCTACAAGCATATCCTTATACAGGTCCCTAGTCATGGGATTATCGAGATAGGGCATCGATACTACGGAGTGGACTAGCGTATGCTCTGGTCATCCTAGCAGGAGAGATGGTCTGTCCCACAGCCGTTAGTACGTCATACTTGAGATAGTATGCGGGTGCTCGTTAGGTTACTAGTACAATGGACAGGACTCGTCGGGAACTGTTGGTTGGTACTATACCTATCATTAGTTATTAGTTCCCAGGTGACATGAGTACAGCTTAGTCCGTTGACTTGATACTGTCACTTCGCCTCGTGTTTGTTCCCACTGTTCTTAGATTGCTACCGTACCACGGCTCAAATGAGTCGTGCAAACAGGTAGTAATTGGGTGCAGTCCCGAAGCACTTGGAGGCAGTGACGGTTAGACAGGATTCGCCTCTCCCGGTATTGGGGGTTGATATCGCGCTGTGTCTAGAAGAGCCATTACACAAAGTCCCTGGCCAGGGCTAGCAAGATATACTGGTAGCGTTTCCAGTGTTATCTCAGGGTGTTCTGGGCTACACTCCGACACGACTTGTACCGCTATTAGGGGACTGACGTTTACTTCCCCCCTAGGCCCTCCATGCGATACTCTTAGATGAACAGAACGGACGGTACGGAGATTGTCACATTCAGGCTCAGTAGGAGTTCAGATGGGTTCGTGTCAAGACCCGAAAGTACAGAACATGACCGGCATTTAAACTACGAACGTCTCGAGGCGTACGTAATCTAAGTAAACCGAAAACCCAGAAATCCAAACCAAGAAAAGTAGTAGAGTGAAGGAAAAACCAACTTAAAGCAAGTAATTTCAATAGCATAAGCCGAATTATGCGGATTTTAAAACATCAAAAATTTACTGAAAATTTCGGCAGAGTCTCCTTTGTAAATACTGGCTCCCAAACGGGATACAACATGAATAGTATACGAAATCAAGAAAAAGGCATCTCCAAGCGGGAGCTAGCTCTTCGTCAATCGACGGTCATAACCACACAAGCAATATAATATACAAAGCCAACGGCGAGGATCAAAACTCAAAAGGAAACTCAAAACCACCAGAAATCCACAGAAATATAACGCGCGACTCTAAGGTCGAAGGAATAACATCACTGGTCTCTATCTCAAAAATAAATACATGTTTGGTTGATGGAACTTCTAGATACAACAGAATAATAATATACAAGATATAATGATGGGTAAGATACAAATAACCCACCTACTAGCAAGCCACCCGGAAATGGAAATAGTACCAGCAAAGCCGTAATGAAACCTGTACGGCGAAACCTGCAAGAACTGTGGCACAACAGGGGTGAGTTGCCAACTCGTGAGTAGAAAAAACATCTACGCACAGAAATCGCATAAATAACGCAATCCTAGGTCAATGATCATAATATATCCTCAAAAATGTATAAAACATGCAGCCTATACCAATGGCTAGGGTAAATATCTAACCCGAGTGTAAACTCATGTGCCCATGTCAGTGCCTCAGGAAGCAATATATCATATGAATGAGGTATGAATGCATGAAAATAGAATACATGTAAATGAAGAAACTATTTTCATAAAATAGTGAGATTTCCTTCGTATTTTTAAACTGAGGTATCATAAATGAAATCAGTATCAACAGTGTCTAGCATCGACACAAAACATAAATCTCACTGTCTCGAAATATCAATGTCTCAATCTCAATATCTAGGGCGCCGTCAGTCCAGACCGGCCCCTACCATCCATCTCAAGACCACGACGGTATCCTCCGGATATCCGACGCGTCGGGTAATATCACCGGTCGGTAGTGCTCCCCTGCCGGGCTCAACGTCAACACCACATTCCTCTTGCCCCGGGGTACCGCACCGGGACCACCATGTACCCGAAACGGTTCCTCCACTCCTCGAATCGGGTCTCGAAATCCATCAGCAAACTCATGGTGGACGACTCATACAGCATGGGAAAACCGCACTTTTTATTTTAAAAGGGAGAAAAGGTTTATTTATGTTTTTGCGGTTTTCCTCCAAATCCAAGAAATCTCATGAAATCCGAATCCAAGTCATCAATAGCATGTAAACAGTGAATATAGGCATGAGAATCCATGAATGCGACACAACAGTGAATAATAACATGCATGAAGTAGTAGGCAATAACTACAATGTCTAACTAGCATATAAGGCAAGTACACTAATATCATTTCTAAACTATTAGCTAACCACCTATGTCAAATGAAATAGTATTTTCTAAAGTGTTCGTGACATGTCAATTACCGATGAAGATGTGTGTGAGCCGGCCTGTAAGTGTACGTGGTACATACGCGTCATCGGTAATGGTGGTGGTGTCCTAACAGCGTGATATTAATAATGCAATAAGAAATTATAATATTAGTATGCGATGCGGAGCGAACAGTAAAAATGAGCGGGAGCTGAATACTAGACGCAACTATAACTAATCTGCACTAATCTAATATAAGTCCTACAAATGGTGCCTTTTGAAATAACACGAATCATGGGGTTTTGAAAATAGGGGCTACGGTGTTTTTAAGAAAAGATACGTTTTTCAAATATCCGTAGAATCCCTTGACCTGTCTTTTAAAATACGCATGATTCGTAAGCTTTGAAATAGGTAAGAATCGAATCTAATCTAACAACTAAACTAAACTAAAGGGCTAAGCTAACAAGCTGGACTACAGGTAAGGTAGCCGCCTAACGTCTGAGTCGATACATATACATACCTGTATATATATTAGTCGGTGATCCCGCCTCAATAATATCATATCCGATACCATATCTATAATCAGACATACCAAGTCAAGAGTGTGGATCAATCATCAAGATATAGCTCGTACGTAAATCCGTCGTACGGCATCCTCCAATTCCGGGTACGGGTCAAAATCACATTCATCATACTATTCACCTGGTATCCTCTTTATCAATATTATGATCTGGTACTGATCTACGTCTAGTACAATATTGATATTGCCTAAGTATGCATGCACGTGTGTAAAAACTACGTCAAGGACCCGCTACAACGTCATGTCGTATCTCAAATACGAACCCCCCTATATCACCGATCTCACGGCCTCAAATCAAATCTCATCGACTCATCATAAATCCCAAGTATTATCCTCAAATCCGTATGTGAACACACAGTCCCATACCTATGTGAACACATAACTATATATTCCTGAATTAGCACAAAAGAAAGAAGAAAGTATGCATGTATGGGTGGGTGTGTGCAAGTGTGGTGCGACCGCTACTCTAGGGTTTCGCGACACTCAATCATCCAAGAACACCAAATATCCATATTTATCATCAATAACTCAAACAATATATAACCAATATATATATGTGTGTATACGTGTCCGTATACATCACCACGAACTGTGGGGGTGCTATACGCCATCCACCCGACTTCTCCCCGTAGATATAAATCTACTCACCTGGTCCTCGCTAGCCGGTGCCGACGTCGCCACGCGCTTGCTTGTCGTCTCGAAGTCCACATGGGGTACCTACATATCATAACGCACCGTATCTCATTAAAACTAAATTCGACGTCGAAACGGCATACGAAAATCAAAGCGGCACGCGTATCACGCATAGGTCCAAACCTATCGCCTACGCATGCAAGAATAGTCAAACCAACCCTCGATGTCGATCTACAAACGTCAAACCATCGAGAAAAATCCAATCATACTCATTTGCACATTCACGAACACTAATTTTAATATAAACTAGGTTAAAACTCACAAAAACCCCAATTTCACTTAAAAAGTCATTTTTCCGAAAATCTAGCAAGCACAATTCGCTGTTTTTGTACAAAGCAGGATGTTTAAATGAATGTAGCGGCCAATATATTTATTAAATATCTTAAATAAGTCATAAAAACAATTTCCATAATTTAATCTCATTAAATTCCATTAACCCCAAAATTCTAGTTTACAATTTTACCCAATTTTAACACTTTTAAAGCAACAATACATAATTCAACAACTAGACTAGGTTTCGCACAACCTAAGGTGTTAAAATACTCATTAACATGCCAAAGACATGATGAAAGCCTTACCATATTTTAATTCTCAATTTAACACAATATTTACAAAAACTAGTTTGCAATATACATACTTATCACAAATTTAAATTAACAAAAATGGAACTAGCAACTAGATTTGATTTTAGCAAGCAATTATATGTTAATCTACCCATCACAATCCTAATCAAATGCTCAAGCCCTAATCTTCATTCAAAACCATACACTTGAAATTTCAAACTTCAATTCAAAACCCTTTTTCTTTCTTAAACACCTAATTAAACACTTAATTAACTTAGATTAAGCAACTAGATAACAAATTTAGCAAAAGCATGAGATTATACCTCCCATGAGATCAAGCTCAAGATCTAGCCTCCTAAAATGCCATTTTGATCCCTAGATCCGTGCTAGAATGGCTAAAGAGAAATGGGTAGGAGTTGGATTTTTCTTTGGATTTTCTTTGATGGAACAAAGAGAGGAGAAGTGGAAAAGGGGGCTGTTGGGGGGGTTGCTGGTTTCGGCCAGAATGTGGGGGGGTTGGGTGAGGGAGGAGAGAGAGTGAGGTGGAGAAAGTTAGTTCAAGTCAAAGTCAACTCAAATTATATCATTTCCTACTCTTTTCTTTTCTTTTCTTTTGACCAAAGAAGTGATTGGAGAGAGGGAGAGGGGGAGGGCTGTCATGGTGGGGCCGGCCATATGGGGAGGGGGGAGAGAGGGTGAGGTGTGGATGTGTGGGTTAGAAAAAAGATAAATGCTAAACCCCAATTCCCATTAACACTAATTTCACCGAAAAAAGCCTTTTTGTTCGATATTTTCTAAACCGTTTTAGCAAACGATTTCATTCCAAAAACCATATGATAAAATTTTATTTAATGTTTTATGATGCACAAAATTTGTTTCAACTCATTCAAATTTGTAATTTCCCTAATTAAATGTATTAGTGACGGCTTAAAATAATAATAAAATAATTTTTTTCAGAAAATTTGAAATTTCACCAGCGGCTCAATAAACACCAAATAATAGCAATTACATATCTAGAATATATATATTTAATTTTTATAATAAGATATTTGTATTTTGACTTTTTGTAGGGTTCCTAGACACTCTAATGAAGTCTCACAAGGCATCAATCATGCCAATTTCAAAAATTATGGGTGCCGAGAAACCCTAATACGGATCGTTGACTAGAAGTTTAGGCGAAAAGATAAACTAGTTAACTACTTAACTAAAAGTAAGATGCTACAACCTTTGTAGATCCGGTTTTCAACTTCCTTAGCTCCACGTGGGTGTCCTCTCGCTGTCCATCATGAATCCCGAACTCAATCGTCGGCTTCATCGGAGAAACGGGCGAGCTAGGTCGTCGGCTTCGTGTCAAAGACGATCTATGTCGAGGCATCACAAGTACAAGCTCCGACTTCACAAAGTTGTGAAACTTGTGAAGAAAACACCCAAAACAAATTGGCAAGAGGTAGAGGGTGAAGAAATAGGAGGTGGGTTCACTTTAGAATTGGATTTCACTCACTTTTGCTCAAGTTTCCATTGATGGCATCAAGCTTTTCTTGAAGAAGAAGATGATGAGGAAGAAAGAATATGATAAGTTTCTTATTTGAAAAAGAAACTAATATGAATACTTATCATATCTTGACCATGGTCAAGTGTAGAGATTAAACTAAGGCTAATAGGAATGGTTAGGGTTAAGGATGAGATAAGGATGGTGGACTTTGTCAAAACTTCAAGAAACTTCAACAAGAGACAAAGAAAGCCACCATTCTCATCTAAACCTTTTCTAAATAAATAAACAAATAAATAAATAAAAAGGCAAAACCCTAATCATCTCTTAACCATGGTTTAATACTTCACACTTAACCTAATGAGCAAGTATCATCAAACATGATACAAAGATGTGCACAAAAGTATATCACATATACAACATGTACATCAAGTGAGAAAATCCATTTAAAGTGAACCAATACTAGTTAATGCAATGCAATATATCAAATATATAATTATGCATCAAATCATTAAATCAACATTTCATTCAATGATCTGGTCATGTCGCACATAACCGACTAGAATCCAATGTATCGATTTATCGAATCAATGATTCGATAACTAGGTCATATCGAATATAACCAATCGAAACATATATCGCGAGAATGAAATGCGGTATCACATACACGCATTATTCTCGGTACTGCACATATCTCATATGCGCTCCTATTTCATTTCGCTTGAACCAGGAAACCTCTGTGTAGGACTCTAAAGACTCGTCAATACGCCGGTAGCAGATGATGATCATATCAAGCACCCACAAGCCGCAAGCGGTCTGCTAAACGTAACGGCCATCCGGGTATTGAGCGATCAGAAGATCGACGAGCTAGTCCGCTCACACTCCTTTGAATCCAACCAGTAACACTTACCGTACAGTCTGGTCTGTTCGTCTGATACGTCGCATATCAAGTTTAGGGGTGGTAAACGTCAGACCCCAATAACCGATAAGTCGTGCCGATGTGAGGCTCATAACGGGTCGATAAACTACTGGTAACACTTACCAGAAAATCTCTGATCAGCCCTGGCCAGGGACTTCCCTGTTACGGCCAATCGAGCACAGCGCAACATCAACTCCCAATACCGGGAGAGACGAAACCCCTCCTATCGCTCATTGCCTCCATGTGACTCAGAACTGTACCCAAAGACCACCGTTTTGCACGCCCTCATGGACGTGGTAAGGTGGAGATCAAAGCACAGTGGGAATCACACAAGACTCTATGACGATCTCGGGTCTACAGACTAACCTGTACAAGTGTCACCTGAGAACTGCCATCTGACGTGAGGTATAATACCATCTAGGAGTTCTCGGCGAGTCCGTCCAGTGTACCCAGTCTCCACTGAGCACCCGTACACCATCTCTGATGTCAAACACCAATGGATATGGGATCATCCATCGCCCATCTCATGGGTCGAGAAGCGTATACGCTAGTCTACACTGGTATATCGATGCTCCATCTCGATACACCCACGACTAGGGACCATGAAGGATGTACTTATGGACTACCATGTCCCCACTAGTATGATCTGCATCATAGTCCAGGTAGTCAAGTACACATCCTAAGGGCTTTATCAACATGTAACTATAAAACAGTTTGAAGAGACAAGTGTACATGTTAAGATAAAGAGTAACCAGATAGCATACTATCATATCGAGCAAGAAAGTCATCTCTATATATGTCCAAGCATCCAATATAATATACATCATCTGTACAATACTGGCCTCTAGGGCATACATACAACTAACAATCTCCCACTTGCACTAGGGCCAGCTGTTGTAGTATCGCATACCGAGCATCCCGAAGAGTCTCTCAAACTGTATCTGGGGAATGGCCTTCGTGAGTGGATCCGCCGTGTTGTTCTTCGTGTCAACCCTCCTGACCTCGATCTCCCGGCGATCAACTATCTCCCGGATCAGGTGATACCGCCTCAGAATATGCCTGGATCGCTGATGGGACCTGGGTTCCTTGGCCAAAGCCACCGCTCCATTGTTATCGCAATACAAAGCTATTGGATGCTCAATGGATGGAACCACTCCAAGTTCAGTAATGAACTTCTTGATCCAGACAGCCTCTTTGGCAGCATCGTTGGCAGCGATGTATTCAGCCTCCATCGTCGAGTCTGCCACGGTTTCCTACTTGGAACTCTTCCAGCTAACCGCCCCTCCGTAAAGGGTAAAGACAAAGCCCGACCGCGAGTTAGAGTCGTCCTTATCACTCTGGAAGCTCGAATCGGTAAAGGACTCCACTTGGAGTTCTCCGTTACCATACACCAAGAACATATCTCTAGTCCTTCGCAAGTACTTGAGAATGTTCTTCACAGCTGTCCAGTGACTCTCTCCAGGATCTGCTTGATACCGACTCACTACACTTAGTGAGTATGCAACATCGGGTCTAGTACGTAGCATCGCATACATGATAGAGCCTACTGCCGAAGCATAGGGTATCCCTTGCATGCGAGCTCTCTCCAAATCAGTCTTGGGAGACATCTCTTTAGAGAGAGTGAGTCCAGAGATCGTGGGTAAGTTCCCACACTTGGATTCTTCCATACTAAACCTCTTTAGTATGGTGTCAATGTACCTGGATTGGGACAATCCCAAAATCCGTTTGGATCTATCTCTATAGAACCTAATTCCCAGTATGCAGGAGGCATCACCAAGATCTTTCATTGAGAATCTTTGTGATAAGAAGAGCTTGACCGATTGCAGCATAGGAATATCATTTCCTATCAAGAGTAGTCGTCCACGTACAATACGAGGAAGACAACCTTACTCTCTGCCACCTTCTTGTAGATACAAGGTTCATCTGGATTTTTGACGAAATCAAACTCTTTGATAACGACGTCAAAGCAGATGTTCCAACTCCGCGATGCTTGCTTTAATCCATAAATGGATTTAAGCAGCTTGCACACCTTCCCGCTGCTCCCACTGTCTACGAAGCCCTCTGGCTGAGTCATGTACACGCACTCTTCTAAATCACCATTTAGAAAGGCGGTCTTAACATCCATTTGCCAGATTTCGTAGTCATGATATGCAGCGATGGCAAGCATGATCCGGATGGATTTAAGCATAGCTACTGGAGAAAAGGTCTCGTCATAGTCCACACCTGGTCTTTGACGAAAACCCTTTGCTACAAGTCTAGCTTTGAAAGTCTCCACTTTCCCATCTACACCAAGTTTTTTCTTGAAGATCCACTTGCTCCCAATGGGTTTTACCCCTTCAGGAGCAACTTCCAAAGTCCATACTTTGTTGATGTACATGGATTCCATCTCGGACCGCATAGCATCCAGCCATTTCACTGAATCCCCACTCGTGATGGCCTGCTCGAAGCTAGTTGGGTCATCATCCTCCATGATGCAATCCTCACTGCCACCATCAATGAGAAAACCATAGTATCTCTCATGTGGACGAGAAACCCTACTAGATCGGCGGAGAGGCTGGGGTACGTCGGGCACCACTGAATCCTCTGGTTCTACTAAATCGTTAGTTGCAGTTTGTGGTGCTGGAACCTCTTCCAGCTCTACCTCTTTGCCATTAATTTCTTTTGCAAGAAATTCCCTTTCCAAAAAGGTGGCATGTTGAGCAACAAACACTCTTTGTTCCTCAGCTTGGTAGAAAAAATATCCTTAAGAATTCTTAGGATATCCCACAAACTTGCAAAGGACTGATCGTGCCTCGAGTTTGTCCGGATTTTGTTTTTTGACATAGGCCGGACAACCCCATATCTTAATTCGTTTAAAATATGGTCTATTCCCACTCCATATCTCATATGGTGTGGTAGGTACAGATTTAGACGGAACCAGATTCAATAGGTATATGGCTGTCTCAAGCGCATACCCCCAAAAGGAAATAGGTAACTCAGCATTTCTCATCATTGAACGCACCATATCTAATAGGGTGCGATTCCTTCGTTCCGATACACCGTTGTGCTGTGGTGTATAAGGAGGAGTAAGCTGAGAGAGAATCCCATTCTCTTTTAGATAATCCAGGAATTCACTGCTTAAGTATTCACCTCCTCGATCAGATCGAAGAACCTTAATACTTTTGCCCGTTTGGTTCTCTACCTCGTGCTTATATTCTTTGAATTTCTCAAAAGCTTCAGACTTGTGTTTCAACAGGAACACATGCCCGTATCTAGAGAGATCGTCAGTGAATGTAATGAAGTAGGAAGAACCATTTCTGGCGTGTGTAGATATTGGACCGCATACATCACTATGCACCAGTCCCAAGAGTTCAGTAACTCTTTCTCCGTGTCCCGTAAACGGAGTTTTGGTCATTTTTCCTTTGAGACATGAATGGAAAGTGTCATAAGATGATAATTCGAATGAATTCAAATATCCATTCTTATGCAACTTAGCTAGTGATGTCTCATTGATATGGCCAAGTCTACAGTGCCACAAGAAGGATTCGTTCATTTCTGAGCTTTTCCTTTTGTGTGTGTTTTGTATATTGAAGACTGTATTTTGATTGAGAATGAATATGCCATTATGTAGCGAGCCTGATGCAATCAACCTTTGATCCAGGAATATGTTCATAACATTATCCTTTACTACAAAATTATATCATTCTTTACTTAATAAAGAAACTGATATAATGTTGCACATCATGTTCGGTATATAATAGCACTCATTCAGGACTAGTGTATTACCATTTGGTAGTACCAGGTGATATATGCCAACTGCTTTGGCTACAACATTTTCCCCATTCCCTACTTGAACGGAATGATCACCCTTTCCTAGTTCTCTACCTTTCCTTAGCCCATGTAACTGCTTACATATGTGGGATCCTGATCCGGTATCTAATACCCAGGACGTAGGGTGAACTGAGAAACAGTTCTCAATGACAAACACACCCGAAGATGATGCATCAACATGCATGTTCTCTTTTTGGGCGTTGTGAGAATCCAGATATTCTCCTGTTTCCTGTTCATTCTTATAACACTTATAAGATAGAACGGGTTCAACGTTCCCCTGCACAGTATAACATGCGGGTTCGGTCAATACATCCATATTATTATCTTGATTAAGGCATGAAATGGTCGCTACCTGGAGAGAGAGAGAAGAAAACACTTTAGCGTAAGCTCGTGCAAGATCAGATTGGTTATTATCTTATCTAATCAGGATGGCTCCCACTGCTTTTTATCAAATCTTCCTTCAAACCTTAAAAGGAAAGACTAGCCGGGATTAATTACACACTACAAGTTCGCCAATCTTTCAGCCAGGCCAGTGTAGGTACTTTGAGGGAGGTCCCCCGTGCTTTCGCACGAACCTAATTAATGTAAACCTCGTTTTCCCAGAGGCGTAACCTCGTTAACACCTTTCTAGACACCTACTTGATCGGCTAATTGTAATGTGTAAAACTCTCCCAGGAGTAACTCTTACTCGCAGTGGGTATCGGGATCCAACTATCTCATAGAAGGTATGCAATCTCATTGCAAATTTCAACACTTGAAATTCCCGATAATGCTTTTGGCCCAAGCGATCTATGACCTTGACTAAGTCAACAAACCATAAATCGCAAGTCAAGTTCAACCCGTACATTTCCTGATTGAATTAAACCCACCCGTACGACCCTTGACTGAGTCAACAAGGCCGTGCGAATGCTCTAATCCAATCACATCTCATGATGTTGCAGATAAACATAATTTAGCTACCATACACTATGCCTTGACTAAGTCAACAAACATAGCATGAATACTAAATAATATCTATCTGAAATGACGGAGGGCTACGCGGGTTCTTTCAGAAAAACCATGAGCGTAATGAACTTGATATCGTTGTAGAATCGAATGAAGTTTTGAAATGGAGTGATTTTGAGGCTTTTCTAGTTTTGCTAAAGGGGTCACTCCCGGTGAAGGGATCGTCGGCCCTTTCCTCGTCGAATGAGGTGCGGGATATATCATATATATTACTATGCAAAGCAAAAACTCTTAAAAGCAATCAAAGCCAAACCGAGTGTGTAGCATCTGCCAGTTATTGCTAAAGGAGTCACTCCCGGTGAAGGGATCTCGGTCCTTTCCTCATCGAATAAGGTGCAGGGTATATCATATATACCGCTATGCAAAGCAAGAACTGTAGCTACCTGTTTTATTTAAAATTTGATTCTACAACATCTTAGCTTTCTTTTCTTTCATTAATCACATTAATGAAGTCCAATCATTTAATTACCTAAACATCACAGATAGATATGACGTACACTTATGCCATCCGCATTCGCCTCGATGTCCCCTCGTGCACCGTTAGGTTAGGTAACTAACGACAGAGCAGGGCAGGGCTAGTGCGGGTGCAAAACATAAGTAACGTCTATATAATATATCATATATACTATATAAAGTATCTATCACAGAACATCACATGATCACATCACAGATATCGCAGCAGAAGAAACATATGAAACATTGGATATACTAGGACGTCCGTGTTTTCAATACGAGCCAGTATAAAACACGGATTCCACGGTCGGGATGAATAGCCAATCCCACACCCCTAGACCCCTACGAGAGCGGCAAGCAACCCTGCCAATTCTAGGGTTAGGAGACCCGGACTCGACTCCTTGAGTTGGTCTCCTACTGGACCCCAGAACCCGGTTACTTGTGCTCCCCTCCTTGGGTCTATCCTAATGCGGAAAAGTAAATAATATACAAAAGGTGACAACTTCCGCAACCTGGAAGTGCCCCAAATAAAAAGAATATTACATACAAGTTTTTACATGAATGAAAATGAAAAACACTCATCTCACATAAAAACCCCCGGCTATTCAAACACGACAATCCAATATAACATATCCAGCAACACATAACATCACATGTCATCAACGTAAGTAAATATGTCCATCCCAATTGTCGTTGACATATAGCAACGAAACCGGCGATATCACATATTACACTTACGGTCACAGAAAAGAAAGTGTAAAACTACAACAGTTGGAATCCGCAACCTCTTTAGACATCACATGCCTAATCAAATGAAATACTTAGACATTACATGCCTAACAGATATAAATCCCGCATTTTAGTCTCATTATCGAAAACTCTTTTCAATATCAAGTGAAACTAAAGTGCTAGACTTATAACATTCATTCAGTTATCTCATAACTGTTTGTGAATTCCAATTATTGTATCACATTCCAGATAAACAGAAAATGTTAAACTTTCCGATCGAACAGTCGAATACCCAAGTTTTCCCGATACAACTCAACACATGAAATAAGTCTAACAACATTCAGTTCGTGCCACAGTACCAACGGTCCAGCCGTAGAAGGGTCAAGCCAACGCCTCACATGTGGCACGCCGTACTGCCCCAAACCCGAAGGTTCAAAAGGCAGTTCAAGACGGTCACATAATCGAGTTAAGGTTTGTTGTCTTCTAGAGGGTCCATCGCGTTACTTGCACTACTTAGAACGTCGTTAAACTACGGAAAAATCCAACACTTGGAAATTTCCCGACAGGGGAAAAGTTGGGTATTTATATCCGGTCGAACTTTTTAACATATTCTAAAAATTATCCGGAAATACACAAAGACGAAATTTGATATCCCGATCGAAACACCGAATCCCCAAAGGAACCCCAGAAAATTCAACTCTTGAATAATTATTAAAAATACCCAGGAAAATCACCACTGGAAACTAAGAATTACTGTGTAAAATCCTTTAAATATTGAGGCCGTACGGCCGCGGATCCGCCGCATGAGCCATGCTCATGCCGTGGATCCGCGCCGGCTTAGAAGAATTAGGCTGTCGAATTTTACACAAACTCTTATATTTTCCTGATGGTTTTTCTGCATATTTTTAATCTGGATAAATCCCAGATTTTAGAAAAAGTCCAGAGAGCTCATGGGTTTTGGGGTTTCGGGTTCGTTCGGACTTCAAACTCCGTCTAGACTTCGCCTAAGGCTCTAGCTTGGCTCTGATACCACTGTAGGGTTCCTAGGCACTCTAATGAAGTCTCACAAGGCATCAATCATGCCAATTTCAAAAATTATGGGTGCCGAGAAACCCTAATACGTATCGTTGACTAGAACTTTAGGCGAAAAGATAAACTAGTTAACTACTTAACTAAAAGTAAGATGCTACAACCTTTGTAGATCCGGTTTTCCACTTCCTTAGCTCCACGTGGGTGTCCTCTCGCTGTCCATCATGAATCCCGAACTCAATCGTCGGCTTCATCGGAGAAACGGGCGAGCTAGGTCGTCGGCTTCGTGTCAAAGACGATCTACGTCGAGGCATCACAAGTACAAGCTCCGACTTCACAAAGTTGTGAAACTTGTGAAGAAAACACCCAAAACAACTTGGCAAGAGGTAGAGGGTGAAGAAATAGGAGGTGGGTTCACTTTAGAATTGAATTTCACTCACTTTTGCTCAAGTTGCCATTGATGGCACAAGCTTTTCTTGAAGAAGAAGATGATGATGAAGAAAGAATATGATAAGTTTCTTATTTGAAAAAGAAACTAATATGAATACTTATCATATCTTGACCATGGTCAAGTGTAGAGATTAAACTAAGGTTAATAGGAATGGTTAGGGTTAAGGATGAGATAAGGATGGTGGACTTTGTCAAAGCTTCAAGAAACTTCAACAAGAGACAAAGAAAGCCACCATTCTCATCTAAACCTTTTCTAAATAAATAAACAAATAAATAAATAAAAAGGCAAAACCCTAATCATCTCTTAACCATGGTTTAATACTTCACACTTAACCTAATGAGAAAGTATCATCAAACATGATACAAAGATGTGCACAAAAGTATATCACATATACAACATGTACATCAAGTGAGAAAATCCATTTAAAGTGAACCAATACTAGTTAATGCAATGCAATATATCAAATATATAATTATGCATCCAATCATTAAATCAACATTTGATTCAATGATCCGGTCATGTCGCACATAACCGACTAGAATCCAATGTATCGATTTATCGAATCAATGATTCGATAACTAGGTCATATCGAATATAACCAATCGAAACATATATCGCGAGAATGAAATGCGGTATCACATACACGCATTATTCTCGGTCCTGCACATATCTCATATGCGCTCCTATTTCATTTCGCTTGAACCAGGAAACCTCTGTGTAGGACTCTAAAGACTCGTCAATACGCCGGTAGCAGATGATGATCATATCAAGCACCCACAAGCCGCAAGCGGTCTGCTAAACGTAACGGCCATCCGGGTATTGAGCGATCAGAAGATCGATGAGCTAGTCCGCTCACACTCCTGTGAATCCAACCAGTAACACTTACCGTACAGTCCGGTCTGTTCGTCTGATACGTCGCATATCAAGTCTAGGGGTGGTAAACGTCAGACCCCAATAACCGATAAGTCGTGCCGATGTGAGGCTCATAACAGGTCGAGAAACTACTGGTAACACTTACCAGCAAATCTCTGATCAGCCCTGGCCAGGGACTTCCCTGTTACGGCCAATCGAGCACAGCGCAACATCAACATCCAATACCGGGAGAGACGAAACCCCTCTTATCGCTCATTGCCTCCATGTGACTCGGGACTGTACCCAAAGACCACCGTTTTGCACGCCCTCATGGACGTGGTAAGGTGGAGATCAAAGCACAGTGGGAATCACACAAGACTCTATGACGATCTCGGGTCTACAGACTAACCTGTACAAGTGTCACCTGAGAACTGCCATCTGACGTGAGGTATAATACCATCTGGGAGTTCTCGGCGAGTCCGTCCAGTGTACCCAGTCTCTACTGAGCACCCGTACACCATCTCTGATGTCAAACACCAATGGATATGGGAACATCCATCGCCCATCTCATGGGTCGAGAAGCGTATACGCTAGTCTACACTGGTATATCGATGCCCCGTCTCGATACACCCACGACTAGGGACCATGAAGGATGTACTTATGGACTACCATGTCCCCACTAATATGATCTGCATCATAGTCCAGGTAGTCAAGTACACATCCTAAGGGCTTTATCAACATGTAACTATAAGACAGTTTAAAGAGACAAGTGTACATGTTAAGATAAAGAGTAACCAGATATCATACTATCATATCGAGCAAGAAATTCATCTCTATATATGTCCAAGCATCCAATATAATATACATAATTTGTACAATACTGGCCTCTAGGGCATACATACAACTAACACTTTTTACAGAAAACCCCCTTATTTTACCGATTTTTCGAAATTTCACCGAAACGATTTTCAAAACGTTACAATCTTCTCCCCTTAAAGAAATTCGGTCCCCGAATTTAAATTAAAATTCCCCCAAAATACTAAAACATCTAAGCAAAACCATCAAGTCGTCGGGGCTCCGAAATCATAAATACATAAAACAAATCGTAGCGCAGGGCATGCGCGTGAAAAATAAGCATATAACTCAAATCAAAACTCCATCCAGCATCCCGCAATCATCGGAGTCATGGTGAAGACACAATGTCCAAATCCAAAATGAAAATTAGTATGATATAACTCGAAACTATACATGTAAATATCGAATATATATATATGTAAGTATCTGAAGGAAATGCATGCCAAATCTTTTTAAGTCGCTGTGCAACGCGTATAACACTACACAGTGGCGGACGTCTATCATAAGAAAATAACTATATACATATATACCTTCGTTTGAAATGTATGTTCCGCCGTTTTGGAACAATTTAGAAGGGTCTCCTTGTTTTAAACATTTCGTGTCGTATCAGACACGTAGGTAAATACTGAGGCTATAACTCGCCTTTTTTCCTTTTTTTTTTTTTTTGGAAATCCCTTCAATAACTATCAATGCATGCAAAATATTTTCAGGTACTGTCCTCTGACTAGTCCTGCTCAGTACGAAAACACATAGCAATATCATAAAAACGTACTGCTCTATACGAAATCAATCCCCAAAATATGCACATGAATGCTACGTACGTTTGGTGCGCACGGAAATCAAAATCCATGAATGTGCCATACATGCGCACAGAAACAACATCTAAGTGCATCGGGTGTGCAAGAAACATCTGTCGTAGGCAACATGTGTGCCTAACAGCAAAATCAGGTGCATCTGACATGCACGAAAAATCTCGATTTAGTGCATCTGGTGTGCACCAAAATAGAATCTCAAGACATGCGCTCAACATGCGCGAAAACCCAAAACCAGGGGCATCCATCATGCACGAAATCATGAAATCCAATATCAGGCGCCGAACATGCGCAAAATCAAATCAGGTGCACGAGGTGCACAAAACAAATATCGAACATCACCATCGAAATCAAAGTCCAGTGCATCTAAGTGCACAAAAGGCGTATCACTGTACTGCAAGCATATATAAACTATACAGAGTGCAGGAACCAAATCGTGTGCGTGCATACGCACAAAATCAACTCAAATGTCTAAAACCGTAAAATCACAAACATGTGAAACCCAAGCACGAAAACAATATCAAGTGTAACACTGTGCAAAGATCGTAAATCCTCAATCATCAAAATCAAATCATGCGAATAAATCACCCAAAACATCGAAATCAATAATGGCGGAATAGTATCGCTCAAGTGCATCCTCTAAGAATCTCGGGCCAACTGTCGTGGTCACTAATGGGACGTCTCGTCGATGATCATGAACTCTGGCCTGCTGGTGTGCGTAACCATGACCACTCCTGGGTCAAGGTCTTCACTGTGAATTACCAATCTTTTGGTCCATCGGCTCATCGGCCCTGTCGGGTGTGATAACGGGGATGATCCAGTTCTGGCACATCTCTTGTCATCTCCCGGTCAATCATCACGACCACTCGTAAGACAGCATATCACAGGCGTCGGCCTCTGGCTCTCTGAATGTACGTGACACCTCTGATCCTGGGTGCAAGTATCATTGCAGTAGTGTCCTGGAAGGAATCCTGCTCACGGTCTCTTCCATGTCTCGTCTCTGCCAACTGTCCGGAAGTCATTGTCCTTTCCTATATCTGCAACTTTCTCTGGAACGACTGCATACTCATCGCGACTCCTTCTGGAAGGTAAGTCCAAGTACCATGCCTCGGCATGCGCATCGCCTCTCTGATGTCGGCGGAGTGGAACGTCATCTCATCTAGATCTGGTGCGAACCTCTTACTCTACTTTTCTCTAATGTCGTCTGCTTTGGACTCGTCTCGTCGCGGCTGCATGGACTGAGCTCCAACGACTATCCTCGTATCTGGAGTCTTCCAAGAACGCATCTCACCACCAAGCATCCGATTGAAGTCGAAACATTCGATCGATTCGTCAAAACCTCATAATCCCCCAAGAGCTCAACATCTTGGGCACAGTCTAATAGTATCGAATATATATACCACAGCATCGGTGGTCCAGCCGTAGAAGGGCAAACCCAAGCCTCACTAATGGCGCCGTAGAACTGCCGCAAACCCGAAGGTTCAAAGGCTTTCACACGGTCATTAAGTCGAGTTAGGGTTTCATTCTTCTAGAGGGACCATAGAATTGCCTGCATGTCTTTCCGACTACTTTAAACTTGGAATAATAGGTTTCCGACATTCGATCGTCTCTGTCGACCCTCACGTCTCTGCGTGAAGTCGTCTCTAGCTGGAATCAATCTATCTGATGACCTCGCATCGGGGTAAGCGAACGATCCACATGTCCTAGTCATTCATCCTCGATGACTAGCGACCTCCTATCATCTCTTAGTACAACTCGTCCAGCACGAATTCCAGCATCTGGGGCAATATCTCGTCGTTCGCAGCAATAACTGGCTCGCTCGTCTGCACGCTGAACAGTGCCTCGATCGTCATGAATAAGCAACACACCAACGGTCATCAAGATCTGGCTGGCCTCTATCATTGGCTCAATCCTCTAGTGTCGATCAGCACATCCGAGTAACCTCATAAAGGCGATCCGCCAAACGCTCGTGGCGCGCAAACACAGTAAAAAGACACATCTCTGCAATCGTGTGTCGCCGGAATTTCGCCCTGGTCAGTCCTCGTTCGTGACGAGCTTGTGCTGACCGCAACTCTAGCCGTAGCTCTCCCTGCCGTAACCGTAGCAGCAAAACCAAACTGGTACCGATGAGGCTAGATCAGGAAGAAATATAATACTGAACAAGGAAATGTACATCCTAAGGCTTCATAAGTGGAGTGGTGTGTCGTAAATATGCCGCGGAACATATCAACGGTACGTCACTCTACTTTAGTCACCTATTCCATCAACCAAGGGTCATCCTACGCTCCGAAGGTTAAAACCTAACGCTCTGATACCAACTTTGTCAAGACCCGAAAGTACGGAACATGACCGGCACTTAAACTACAAACGTCTCGAGGCGTACGTAATCTAAGTAAACCGAAAACCCAGAAATCCAAACCAAGAAAAGTAGTAGAGTGCAGGAAAAACCAACTTAAAGCAAGTAATTTCAATAGCATAAGCCGAATTATGCAGTTTTTAAAACATCAAAAATTTACTGAAAATTTCGGCAGAGTCTCCTTTGTAAATACTGGCTCCCAAACGGGATACAACATGAATAGTATACGAAATCAAGAAAAAGGCATCCCCAAGCGGGAGCTAGCTCTTCGTCAATCGACGGTCACAACCACACAAGAAATATAATATACAACGCCAACGGCGAGGATCAAAACTCAAAAGGAAACTCAAAACCACCAGAAATCCACAGAAATATAACGCGCGACTCTAAGGTCGAAGGAATAACATCACTGGTCTCTATCTCAAAAATAAATACATATTTGGTTGATGGAACTTCTAGATACAACAGAATAATAATATACAAGATATAATGATGGGTAAGATACAAATAACCCACCTACTAGCAAGCCACCCGGAAATGGAAATAGTGCCAGCAAAGCCGTAATGAAACCTGTACGGCGAAACCTGCAAGAACTGTGGCACAACGGGGGTGAGTTGCCAACTCGTGAGTAGAAAAAACATCTACTTACAGAAATCGCATAAATAACGCAATCCTAGGTCAATGATCATAATATATCCTCAAAAATGTATAAAACATGCAGCCTATAACAATGGCTAGGGTAAATATCTAACCCGAGTGTAAACTCATGTGCCCGTGTCAGTGCCTCAGGTAGCAATATATCATATGAATGAGGTATGAATTCAGGAAAACAGAATACATGTAAATGAAGAAACTGTTTTCATAAATTAGTGAGATTTCCTTCGTATTTTTAAACTGAGGTATCATAAATGAAATCAGTATCAACAGTGTCTAGCATCGACACAAAACATAAATATCACTGTCTCGAAATATCAATGTCTCAATCTCAATATCTAGTGCGCCATCAGTCCAGACCGGCCCCTACCATCCATCTCAAGACCACGACGGTATCCTCCGGATATCCGACGCGTCGGGTAATATCACCAGTCGGTAGTGCTCCCCTGCCGGGCTCAACGTCAACACCACATTCCTCTTGCCCCGGGGTACCGCACCGGGCCCACCATGTACCCGAAACGGTTCCTTCACTCCTCGAATCGGGTCTCGAAATCCATCAGCAAACTCATGGTGGACGACTCATACAGCATGGGAAAACCGCACTTTTTATTTTAAAAGGGAGAAAAGGTTTATTTATGTTTTTGCGGGTTTCCTCCAAATCCAAGAAATCTCATGAAATCCGAATCCAAGTCATCAATAGCATGTAAACAGTGCATATAGGCATGAGAATCCATGAATGCGACACAACAGTGAATAATAACATGCATGAAGTAGTAGGCAATAACGACAATGTTTAACTAGCATATAAGGCAAGTACACTAATATCATGTCTAAACTATTAGCTAACCACCTATGTCAAATGAAATAGTATTTTCTAAAGTGTTCGTGACATGTCAATTACCGATGAAGATGTGTGTGAGCCGGCCAGTAAGTGTACGTGGTACATACGCGTCATCGGTAATGGTGCTGGTGTCCTAACAGCATGATATTAATAATGCAATAAGAAATTATAATATAAGTATGCGATGCGGAGCGAACAGTAAAAATGAGCGGGAGCTGAATACTAGACGCAACTATAACTAATCTGCACTAATCTAATATAAGTCCTACAAATGGTGCCTTTTGAAATAACACGAATCATGGGGATTTGAAAATAGGGGCTACGGTGTTTTTAAGAAAAGATACGTTTTTGAAATATCCGTAGAAATCTTGACCTGTCTTTTAAAATACGCATGATTCGTAAGCTTTGAAATAGGTAAGAATCAAATCTAATCTAACAACTAAACTAAACTAAAGGGCTAAGCTAACAAGCTGGACTACAGGTAAGGAAGCCGCCTAACGTCTGAGTCGATACATATACATACCTGTATATATATTAGTCGGTGATCCCACCTCAATAATATCATATCCGATACCATATCTATAATCAGAAATATCAAGTCAAGAGTGCGGATCAATCATCAAGATATAGCTCGTACGTAAATCCGTCGTACGGCATCCTCCAATTCCGGGTACGGGTCAAAATCACATTCATCATACTATTCACCTGGTATCCTCTTTATCAATATTATGATCTGGTACTGATCTACGTCTAGTACAATACTGATATCGCCTAAGTATGCATGCACGTGTGTAAAAACTACGTCAAGGACCCGCTACAACGTCATGTCGTATCTCAAATACGAACCCCCCTATATCACGGATCTCACGGCCTCAAATCAAATCTCATCGACTCATCATAAATCCCAAGTACTATCCTCAAATCCGTATGTGAACACACAGTCCCATACCTATGTGAACACATAACTATATATTCCCGAATAAGCACAAAAGAAAGAAGAAAGTATGCAAGTATGGGTGGGTGTGTGCAAGTGTAGTGCGACCGCTACTCTAGGGTTTCGTGACACTCAATCATCCAAAAACACCAAATATCCATATTTATCATCAATAACTCAAACAATATATAACCAATATATATATGTGTGTATACGTTTCCGTATACATCACCACGAACTGCTGGGGTGCTTTACGCCATCCACCCGACTTCTCCCCGTAGATATAAATCTACTCACATGGTCCTCGCTAGCCGGTGCCGACGTCGCCACGCGCTTGCTTGTCGTCTCGAAGTCCACATGGGGTACCTACATATCATAACGCACCGTATCGCATTAAAACTAAATTCGACGTCGAAACGGCATACGAAAATCAAATCGGTACGCGTATCACACATAGGTCCAAACCTATCGCCTACGCATGCAAGAATAGTCAAACCAACCCTCGATGTCGATGTACAAACGTCAAACCATCGAGAAAAATTCAATCACACTCATTTGCACATTCACGAACACTAATTTTAATATAAACTAGGTTAAAACTCACAAAAACCCCAATTTCACTTAAAAAGTCATTTTTCCGAAAATCTAGCAAGCACAATTCGCCGTTTTTGTACAAAGCAGGATGTTTAAATGAATGTAGCGGCCAATATATTTATTAAATATCTTAAATAAGTCATAAAAACAATTTCCATAATTTAATCTCATTAAATTCCATTAACCCCAAAATTCTAGTTTACAATTTTACCCAATTTTAACACTTTTAAAGCAACAATACATAATTCAACAACTAGACTAGGTTTCGCACACCCTAAGGTGTTAAAATACTCATTAACATGCCAAAGACATGATGAAAGCCTTACCATATTTTAATTCTCAATTTAACACAATATTTACAAAAACTAGTTTGCAATATACATACTTATCACAAATTTAAATTAACAAAAATGCAACTAGCAACTAGATTTGATTTTAGCAAGCAATTATATGTTAATCTACCCATCACAATCCTAATCAAATGCTCAAGCCCTAATCTTCATTCAAAACCATACACTTGAAATTTCAAACTTCAATTCAAAACCCTTTTTCTTTCTTAAACACCTAATTAAACACTTAATTAACTTAGATTAAGCAACCAGATAACAAATTTAGCAAAAGCATGAGATTATACCTCCCATAAGATCAAGATCAAGATCTAGCCTCCTAAAATGCCATTTTGATCCCTAGATCCGTGCTAGAATGGCTAAAGAGAAATGGGTAGGAGTTGGATTTTTCTTTGGATTTTCTTTGATGGAACAAAGAGAGGAGAAGAGGAAAAGGGGGCTGTTGGGGGGGGTTGCTGGTTTCGGCCAGAATGTGGGGGGGTTGGGTGAGGGAGGAGAGAGAGTGAGGTGGAGAAAATTAGTTCAAGTCAAAGTCAACTCAAATTATATCATTTTCTACTCTTTTCTTTTCTTTTCTTTTGACCAAAGAAGTGATTGGAGAGAGGGAGAGGGGGAGGGCTGTCATGGTGGGGCTGGCCATATGGGGACGGGGGAGAGAGGGTGAGGTGTGGGTGTGTGGGTTAGGAAAAAGATAAATGCTAAACCCCAATTCCCATTAACACTAATTTCACCGAAAAAAAGCCTTTTTCTTCGATTTTTTCTAAACCGTTTTAGCAAACGATTCCATTCCAAAAACCACATGATAAAATTTTATTTAATGTTTTATGATGCACAAAATTTGTTTCAACTCATTCAAATTTGTAATTTTCCCTAATTAAATGTATTAGTGACGGCTTAAAATAATAATAAAATAATTTTTTTCAGAAAATTTGAAATTTCACCAGCGGCTCAATAAACACCAAATAATAGCAATTACATAGCTAGAATATGTATATTTAATTTTTATAATAAGATATTTGTATTTTGACTTTTTACAGAAAACCTCCTTATTTTACCGATTTTTCGAAATTTCACCGAAACGATTTTCAAAACGTTACAGTTCACCTCATCAGTCTTCTTATCGGCATCTACCTGGGGACCGTTATTTACAGCTAGTACCACTTGCGGCCTGTGGTTAAACCCACTGCCAGCGTAGTGTCGAGTCTTTAGTGTCCTACGCAGAGGGTTATTCGCCTTTGGGGAAAACAGAGTAGAGGTTGTATGGTATTGCGACGGGGTTCGTTCACATCTGCGCACTTGTGCACGTTTGGTGTCTGGACAGTTTTTACTAGCAGGCTTTTGTTTAAGCCGAATCCTAGTATATGTTTTGGGATTGGTTTTATCTCATTGTATTCGTGTTCTTCCGAACATGGATGCTAGTGTGTATGCACAGTTAAAGAGGCAGAGGCAGAGGATTCTCATTAGGGTTGATGACCGTTGACTTTTTCCAAACCCTAAGGGATATGTGAAATATGATTAATAATATTAATTAAAGATAATTGTGTTATGGTTAGGGTTGTTGACCATTTGAATTTGGTTGACTTGTTGACCCATGTTGACATATTGACCATCATCATTTCACATGAAAGATGCTCTTTGATTCTTGCAAAATTCATTAAATGTGAAATGATAATGGTCATTTCAAATGAACCATCACAATTTCCTTTTAATTATTATTGTTAATTCATAATTCACATATATGTGAGAATGGTTGATAATTATCCTCATTCTCTCTTGCTCATTCTCTCTCATCCAAAGCTCATCCTCTTCCTCTCTCTCAAAGCACTCATCTCTCATGTGTTGAGAACCATTTGCTTTTGAGATAAAACACCAAAACTACTCTCTACTCATTCTAGGGTTCTAGGTTTAGCAAGCTAAGCACTTTAGTTACCTTTAGGTTGAGGTAGGAGCTCAAGGTAGAGGCCCTCGGGTGGATCTTTCTTCGGCAAGAGAAGGCGATGATGAGGAGCCGTTCAACCCACTCTAAGGAGCAAGAAGAGAAAGAGTTCAAGACTTAGGTATAACCCTCTAACCGAGTAGGTAAAACTTATAGTTAGTTTGCTAGGTTTTTGTTTAGCAAAGATCCTCTTTTCTATTCCATGTTACCTTGAGTTTAAAAATCGTTTTTTACCTATTCCGCCTCCCCGTGAGAACCGGGGTAGGTAACATGGACTTACAGATTCGATAACCCGGCTATATCTCAGATAACCGACCGATAGTGCATCGACTTATCGAATCAACAATTGATTCGATAACCCGGCTATATCTCATATAACCAACCGATACTGCATCGACTTATCGAATCGACATTTGATTCGATAACCCTGCTATATCTTATATAACCGACCGATACCATAAATTGCGAGAATAGAATATGGTATCACATACTCGTATTAATCTTGGTCCCGCACATATCACATTTGTGCTCCTACTTCGTTTTGCCTAAGCCAGTAAACCGCTGTGTAGGACTCTAAAGACTCGTTAATACGCCGGCAGCAGGTGATGATCATATCAAGCACCCATAAGCCATCAGCGGCACTAGCTGGACCTAACGGATACCTGGGTATTGAGCGATCAGAAGATCAATAAGTAAGCCCGCTCTAACTCCTGTAAAGCCTGTCAGTAACACAATCGTACAGTCCGGTCTCTTCGTCTGATATGTCGCATATCTAGTCTAGGGGTGGTAAACGTCAGACCCCAGTAACCGATAAGTCGTGCCGATGAGAGGCTTATAACGGGTCGAGAAACTACTGATAACAACTACTGATAACACTTACCAGTAGATCTCCGAATTAGCCCAGGCCAGGGACTTCCTGTTATAGCCAATCGTAGCACAGCGCAACATCAACCCCCAATACCGGGAGAGACGAATCCTCTCCTATCACTCATTGTCTCCATGTGATTCAGGACTGTACCCAAAAGCCACCATTTTTCATGTTCTCTTGAACGTCGTAAGGAGGAAATCAAAGCACAGTGGGAATCACACAAGACTGTATGACGATCTCGGGTCTACAGACTAACTTGTACCAGTGTCACCAGAGAACTGCTATCTGACGATAGGTATAATACCAAGTGTAGGGTTACTAGGCACTCTCACAAGGGTCTATAAGGCATCAACCGTGCCCTATTTAAAATTTAGACGTGCCGAACAACCTTAACCAAGATCTTTACTAGAGATTAGGCGAAAACATAAGCAAGTAAACAACTTTACTTCTACGAGTTTGGGATTACACCTTTGTTGTCCGGTCCTTCACTTCTAAAGCTCCGTGTTGAGGTCCCTTCGCTGCGATCATCAAGAATCCGAACTCTAGAGAGGCACCACAAATGAAAGATGCAAGCTTGCTTCCGATCTTCGATAACAAAGATGATCTACCATGAAGTTTCTTTAACACAAGCTCTCACTCATTAATGAAGTGAACACCCTAATCTAAATGGCAAGGATAGATTAGGATGATGAAGTAGGATATTAGCTCTCATTTGTTTTCTTAATCTCACTCATTTTCATCACCTCTCAAAAAGCTAGAAAGCCTTTCAAGCAAGAAGGAAGAAGAAGAAGAAGCTAACTCTTTTGTGATGAATAATGAATAACTCAAGTGTGAGGTTAGAAATGCAATCATGGTATAAGTGAAAAGAACTAACCCTTGTAGAGATTGAACCATGGTTAAAAGGTTTGGTTGGGTTAAACAAATATCTATGCAAAATATCAACACATAATATCTTTGCAAGAAACAAAAGCAAAGCTTCTAGAAACTTCTAGAAAAGATTAACCAAATCAAACCCTAACCATATTTAATCTCCACTAAACATGTTGCATTAATAACCCTAACATGTTACAATATTATATATCACATATACAATATTTATTGTAACAAAATAAAATAATGCAATTAACATATATCGCATATATATCAATGTATTACCCGAGTGAGAAAAAGAATCTTTCAGTGAGCTTATATTAGTTAATGTAATTTAATATATCAAATATATAATTATACATTAAATTATCGAATCAACATTTGATCCGATAATCCGGTTATATCGCATATAACCGACTAATATATCATGTACCGATTCATCGAATCAACACTTGATCCGATGACCCGGCTCTTATCAAAATATCGCGAGAATATAATACGGTATCTCATATCATATTATCCTCGGTCCTGCACATATCACATATGCGCTCCTACTCCGTTTTGCTTGAGTCAAGAAACCTCTGTGTAGGACTCTAAAGAATCGTCAATACGCCGGCAGTAGGTGATGATCATATCAAACACCCACATGCTGCAAGCGGTCAGCTAAACGTAACAGCCACCCAGGTATTGAGCGATTAGAAGATCAACAAGCAAGCCTGTACATTCTCCTGCTAATCCAATCAGTAGCACTCCTGTACCGCCCGGTCTCTTCGTCTGATATGTCGCATATCTCGCCTAGGGGTAGTAAACGCCAGACCCAAGTAGCTTGATAAGTCGTGTCGATATGAGGTCTATAAAAGTTCGAGAAACTACAGATAACACTTACCAGAAGATCTCAGCAACTATGGCCAGGGATTTCCCGTTATAGCCAATCGAACACAGCACAACATCAACTCCCTATACCGGGAGAGACGAATCCCCTCCTATCGCTCATTTCCTCAATATGATTCCGGACTGTACCCAAAAGCCACCTTTTTGCACGCCCTCTTGGACGTGGTATGATGGAAATCAAAGCACAGTGGGAATCACACAAGACTCTATGTCGATCTCGGGTCTACAGACTAACCTGTACCGGTGTCGCCAGAGAACTGCCATTTGACATGAGGTATAATACCATATGGGAGTTCTCGGCGAGTCTGTCCAGTGTACCCAGTCTCCACTGAACACCCGTACACCATCCTTGATGTCAAACACCGATGGATATGGGATCATCCATCGCCCATCATATGGGTCAAGATGCGTATACGCTAGTCTACTCTGGTGTATCGATGCCCTGTCTCGATACAACCTCAACTAGCAATAGTTATAGGATGTACTCGTCGACTACCGTGGCCCCATTAGTATGATTTCATCAAAGTCCCAGTAGTCGAGTACATATCCTAAGGGCTTTATCAACATGTAACATAGAGACAATCAGAGTACATGTTAAGATAAAGAGCAACCAGATAGTATACTATCATGTCGAGCAAGAAAGTCCTCCCTATATATGTCCAAGCATCCACTACAATATACATCGTATGTATAGTAATGGCCTCTAGGGCATACATATAACTAACAATCTCCCACTTGCACTAGGGCCATCTGTTGTGGTATCACATACCCAACAATTAGCTGTGGTTGAAGTATCTTATACTCAACCATCACATAAAAGTCTCTACTGGAAATGGCCTTTGTGAGTGGATCCGCGCTGTTGTCCTCTGTGTCTACTCTTCTAAACTTGATCTCCCTGGATCAACCATCTCCATGATCAGGTGATACTGCCTAAGAATTATATCTGGATTTCTGATGGGACGGGGGTTTCTTGGCCAAAGCCATAACTCCATTGTCACACAATGGTTGGAATGAAGCTCATCTCATGAACTAAAATATATCCAGACTGCCTCTTTGGTAGCATCCTTGGTAGTGATTTATCCTGCCTTTAATCGTCTAGTAAGTCACGGTATCTAGCTTGGAACTCTTCCAACATACCGTCCCTCCACTGAGGGTAAAGACAATGCCTGCAACTGACATTCAGTCGTCCTTATCACCCTGGAACTTTTCCAGTTATTCTCCCCAGGATCGATTGATACCATCTCACTACACCTAGTGAGAATCCTAACATCCATTTAGATCTATCTCATAGATATAAAACCTAGGATTTAGGAGGTATCAGTTTGATCCTATATGGAGAATCCTTGTGATAAACGGAGATTGACCGAGCGTAGCATAGGAAACTCCTTCCCTATCAAGAGTATGTCATCCACGTACTCTACGAGGATCACCACCATACTCCCTACTACCTTTTTGTATATACAAGGTTCATCTACCATTTTGACGAAGTCAAACTCTTTGACTACCACATCAAAACAGATGTTCCAATTCCGCGATGCCTGATTTATCACATAAAACATCTTACTTACGTTTTCGCTGCTCCCACTATCTACGAAGCCCTCTGGCTGTGTACTTATAGACGCTCTCTTCCAAAACATTATTTAGAAAAGCAGTCATGACACCCAACCACAAGATATCGTAGTCATGGTATGTAGCAGTGGCAAGGAGGATCTGGATGGACTTAAGCATAGCTTTGAAAGTCTCAACTTTTTCATGTACACCAAGTAATCTTGTCAAGATATACTTGCTCCTGATAGGAATTTAACCCTTCAGATAAAGCAACCAAAGTCCATACTTTGTTGGTGTATAAGGATTCCATCTCAGATCGCTAAGCATCCAGCCATTCTTACAAAGTCCTACTCCTGATGGCCTGCTCGAAACAAGTTGGGTCATCATCTCATGATGCAATACTCGCTCCCACTATCATAGAGAAACCGAAGTATCTCTCAGGTGTGTGAGGAACCCTACTAGATCGGCGGAGAGGCTGAGGTTCATTGGTAACTATTGAATCCTTCGGTTCTACCAAATCATCTGCTCTAGTTTGTATAGCAGGAACTCCTTCCAGTTCTACCTCATGACCACTAATTTTTCATAAGAAATTCCCTTTCACAAAGGTGGCATGCTGAGAAAACAAAACATCTTTTGCTCCTCGGTTTGGTAGAAGATATTCCTCTGCGAATGCTTGGGATATCCAACAAACTTCCACAGATCTGACTTTGCCTCGAGCTTTTCCGGATTATGCTTTTAGACATAGGATGGACAACCCCAAATCTTAACAAACTTAAGATATGGGCCCATTCCATATCACATATGAAGTGGTAGGCAACTGATTTGAATAGAACCCTATCCAATAGGTATGCAGCTTCTCAAGTGCATAACTCCCAAAAGGAAATAGGAAACTCAGTAGTACTCATCATAGAGCGCACCATATCAAACAGGGTGTATTTGCTCCGCCCCGATACATCGACGTGCTGTGGTGTATACGGAGGAGTAATGCTGAGAGAGAATCTCATTCTCCTTTAGAAAAGTCCAGGAATTCCTTGCTCAAGTATTCTCCTCCCTGATCACATCAAAGGACATAATACTTATACCCATTTTTGGTTTTCTACTTCTAACTCATATTCATTGAATTTCTCCAAAGGTTCAGACTTGTGTTTCAACAGGAACATATGTCCGAATCTTGATAGATAATCTGTGAATGCAATGAAGTACAAAGAACCGGTCCTGGCATGTGTAGACAGGGGACCTCATACATCAACATGTATCAATCCCAAGGGTTCACTAACTCTTTCTCTGTTCCCAATAAACAGAGCTGTGGTCATCTTATCTTTGTGACATGACCGGCAAGTTTCACAAGATGTAAATTCAAACTAATTTAAATATGCATCTAAATGTAACTTAGCTAGTCGGGTTGCATTGATATGACCTAGTCTACAATGCCTCAAGAAGGATTCGTTCATTTCTGAACTCTTCCTCTTGTGTGTGTTCTGTACATTAGGAACTGTGGTTTGATTTAGAACGTCTATACTTTTAGATAATGTGCCTTAACCGATTAACTCTTGATTTAGGAAATGTTCAAAAGATTATCCAACAATACAAAATTATGTCCTTCTTTACTAATAAAGAGACTGATATGATGTTGTATATCAGGTTCGGTATCTAATAACATTCGTTCAGAATCAATGTATTTTCTAATACAGGGTGATAGCTACCAACAGACTTGGCTGCAACACTTGCACCGTTTCTATCTCATGAAACTTATCACCCATTCTCAGTCCTCTACCTTTCTGTAGCCCATGTAACAGATTACATTTGCGGAATCCTGATCTAGTATCACTTACCCAGGACGTAAAGGATATTGAGAAACAGTTCTCTGTAAAGAACATACCCGAAGAAGATGCATCAACATGCACTTTCTTCGTCTTGGCGGCACGGGAATTCTGGTAATTCCCAATTTCCTGTTCGGTCTTGTAACATTTATAAGTTGGAGAGGGACCAACGTTCCCCAGCTCAGTATAACAAGTGGGTTTAGTGAATACATCCGTATTATTATCTTGACTAAGGCGTGACATGGTCGCTACCTGGAGAGAAAGAGAAGAAAACACTCAGCGTATGTTCTTGCAAGATTAGATTGGTTATTAATATACCTAATCAGGATGTCTCCCTCTATTTTAGTCAAATCTTCCTTCAAACCCTAAAAGGAAAGACTAGCCGGGATTAATTACACGTTACAAGTTCGCCAATCTTTCAGCCAAGCCAGTGTCGGTACTTTGAGGGAGGTTCCCCGTGTTTTCGTACGGACCTAATTAAAGTAAACCTCGTTTTCCCAGGGGTGTAACCCCGTTAACACCTTTCTAGACTCCTACTTGATCGGCTAATTGTAATGTGTAAAACTCTCCCAGGAGTAACTCTTACTCGTAGCGGGTATCGGGATCCAACTATCTCATAGAAGGTATGCAATCTAATTGCAAATTTCAACACTTGAAATTCCTAATAATATTTTACCCCTAGCGTCCTATGACCTTGACGGAGGTCAACAAACCATAGGCTGCTAGTCAAGTTCTACCCGTCATTTCCTGATTGAATTAAACCCACCCGTACGACCCTTGACGGAGGTCAACAAGGCCGCACGACTACCATAAAACAATCTGCATCATATGCATAAGCAGATAAATACTAGTTAGCTACCGCACACTACGCCTTGACGGAGGTCAACAAACGTAGCACGAATACTAAGTAGGACTTATCTGAAATGACGGAGGGCTACGACAGGTTTTTAAGAAAACCCTTTGCGTAATGAACATGATATCGTTGTAGAATCGAGTGAATTTAAAATGGAATGTTTTTTAGGCCTTTTCTAGTTTTGCTAAAGAGGTCACTCCCGGTGAAGGGATCGTCGGCTCTTTCCTCATCGAATAAGGTGCAGGATATTTCACAAATATCACTATGCAGAGCAAAAAATATAGAAGCAATCAAAAGACAAACCGAGTATGCAGTATCTACTAGTTTCGCTAAAGAGGCCACTCCCGGTAAAGGGATCTCGGCTCTTTCCTTATCGAACAAGGTGCTGGATGTTCTACAAGGAACACCGCTATGCAAAACAAGAACTAGAGCTACCAGTTTTTAAACAAGTTTCTACAACATCTTTAGGTTTCTTTTATTTCATTAATCTCATTAATGAAGTCCCATTTTAATTATGCTTCACAAGCATCAGATATGAAATGAAATCAACAATATATAATATATATCTCATATATATAATATAAACATTCGTCTCAGGCAGTAATATGATCTCATCACATAACATTGCAGCAGAAGAACATATATGAAATATTGGATATACAAGGATGTCCGTGTTTTAATACGAGCCTGAATAAAACACGGATTCCACGGTCGCGATGAATAGCCAAACCCACATCCCTAGACCCCTACGAGAGCGGCAAGTAACCCTGCCAGTTCTAGAGCTAGGAGACCCGGTCTCCACTCCTCGAGATGGTCTCCCACTGGACCCTAGAACCCGGTTACTTGTGCTCCCCGCCTTGGGTCTACCTAATGCGGAAAAGTAAATAATATACAATGGTGACATCATCCTCAGCCCGGAAGTGCCCCAATAAAAGAATATTACATACAATGAATTTTACATGAATGAAAATGAAAAACTCTTATCTCACATAAAAACCCCTGCTATTCAAACACAACGATCCAATATAACATATCACAGCAACACATAACATCACATGTCATCAACGTAAGTAAGTATGCATACACCGATTGTCGTTGATGTATAGCAACGAAAATCGGTGATACAACTACATACTACACTTACGGTCACAGAAAAGAAAGTGTAAAACTACAACAGTTCCTTAGGCATCGCATGCCTAACCAAATGAATTCCTTAGACATCACATGCCTAACAATTATAAACCCCGCATTTTAGTCTCATTATCGAAAACTCTTTTCAATATCAAGTCGGGCAATTCAACAAGATTCCCGACATCCTGATCGAATGCTCGTCGCAAACTTTAGTAGACGGCCGCACCCCCGGATGCCGTCGACGAAGTGCACTAAGGCGGAACACCGCTGCCGCGAGCACCCGAACGGATGCTTTTGGCGACGGGGTTCTCCTACAGTCACTTGGTCGGGGCTATGGGGCATGGCTGTCTGTTAAGTTTACCCGGCGAGTATCCGCGTACGCTACGTGATTGCGACGGACTTTTGATCACATCAAAATTCCGTGGCAACCGATCATCTGAGACTGAACTGCTAGATTTATAACATTCAAATTCGTTATCTCATAACTACTTGTGGATTCCAAATATTGTATCACATTCTAGATAAATAGATAATGTTAAACTTTCCGATTGAATAAACAGACACCCAAGATTTCCCAAATAGTTCTCAACACTTGAAATTAGTTTAAAAACATCCATCACATGCCACAGTACCAATGGTCCAGCCGTAGAAGGGTCAAATCAATGCCTCACATGTGGCACCGCCGTACTGCCGCAAACCCTAAGGTTTAGAGGCGGTTCAGACGGTCACATAATCGAGTTAAGGTTTGTGTTCTTCTAGAGGGTCCACCGCGTTACTTGCACGACTTAGAACGTTCTTAAACTACGGAAAAATCCAACACTTGGAAATTTTCCGGCAGGGGAAAAAGTGAGTTATTGATATCCGTTCGAACATTTTAACACGTTCTAAAATTATCCGGAAAAACTTAAACGAAGCTAAACTTTCCGATCGAGTCAACAAATACAAGAGATCTCCAGAAAACTCAACTCTTGAGTACAATTAAAAATTCCCAGAAGCATCAGGAAATACATATGGATATAACGGTGCAAACAGTAAACCCAAATTCCACATTTTGGCCGCGGAAACGCCGCGCAAGAAGGTATTGTCGCGGTTCCACGGCGTATTAAAGGGACTATTGGCTCGTTTTACACAGTAATCCATAAAATCACCTGCTGAATTTTCTGAGCATTTTTAATACAGAAAAAATCACATTTTTAGAAAAATTCCAGAGAGCGGTAAAAACCAGGGTTTCGGGGTTCGATGGACTTTAAACTTCGTCTAGACTTCGCCTAAAGCTCTAGCATGGCTCTGATACCACTGTAGAGTTACTAGGCACTCTCACAATAGTGTATAAGGCATCAACCATGCCCGATTTAAAATTTAGACGTGCCGAACAACCCTAACTAAGATCTTTACTAGAGATACTAGAGATTAAGCGAAAACATAAGCAAGTAAACAACTTTACTTCTAAGAGTTTGGGATTACAACCTTTGTAGTCCGGTCCTTCACTTCTAAAGCTCCGTGTTGAGGTCCCTTCGCTGCGATCATCAAGAATCCGGACTCTAGAGAGGCTCCACAAAAGAAAGATGCAAGCTTGCTTCCGATCTTCGATAACAAAGATAATCTACCTTGAAGTTTCTTTAACACAAGCTCTCACTCACTAATGAAGTGAACACCCTAATCTAAATCGCTTGGATAGATTAGGATGATGAAGTAGGATATTAGCACTCATTTGTTTTCTTAATCTCACTCATTTTCATCACCTCTCAAAAAGCTTGAAAGCTTTTCAGGCAAGAAGGAGGAAGAAGAAGAAGCTAACTCTTTTGTGATGAATAATGAATAACTCAAGTGTGAGGTTAGAAATGCAACCATGGTATAAGTGAAAAAAACTAACCCTTTAAGAGATTGAACCATGGTTAAAAGGTTTGGTTGGGTTAAACAAATATCTATGCAAAATATCAACACATAATATCTTTGCACGAAACAAAAGCAAAGCTTCTAGAAACTTCTAGAAAAGATTAATCCAAATCAAACCCTAACCATGTTTAATCTCCACTAAACATGTTGCATTAATAACCCTAACATGTTACAATATTATATATCACATATACAATATTTATTGTAACAAAATAAAATAATACAATTAACATATATCGCATATATATCAATGTATTACCCGAGTGAGAAAAAGAATCTTTTAGTGAGCTTATATTAGTTAATGTAATTTAATATATAAAATATATAATTATATATTAAATTATCGAATCAACATTTGATCTGATAATCCGGTTATATCGCATATAACCGACTAATATATCATGTACCGATTCATCGAATCAACACTTGATCCAATGACCCGGCTCTTATCAAAATGTCGCGAGAATATAATACGGTATCTCATAACGTATTATCCTCGGTCCTGCACATATCACATATGTGCTCCTACTCCATTTTTCCTGAGTCAAGAAACCTCTGTGTACGACTCTAAAGAATCGTCAATACGCCGGCAGTAAGTGATGATCATATCAAACACCCACAAGCTGCAAGCGGTCAGCTAAACGTAACAGCCACCCAGGTATTGAGCGATTAGAAGATCAACAAGCAAGCCTGTACATTCTCCTGGTAAGCCAATCAGTAACACTCCTGTACAGTCCGGTCTCTTCGTCTGATATGTCGCATATCTCACCTAGAGGTGGTAAACGCCAGACCCCAGTAGCTTGATAAGTCGTGTCGATATGAGGTCTGTAACAGTTCGAGCAACTACTAATAACACTTACCAGTAGATCTCAGCAACCCTGACCAGGGATTTCTAGTTATAGTCAATCGAACACAGCACAACATCAACTCCCTATACTGGGAGAGACGAATCCCCTCCTATCGCTCATTGCCTCCATGTGATTCGGGACTGTACCCAACATCCACCTTTTTGCACGCTCTCTTGGACGTGGTATGATGGAAATCAAAGCACACTGGGAATCACACAAGACTCTATGACGATCTCAGGTCTACCGACTAACCTGTACCAGTGTCACCAGAGAACTGCAATCTGATGTGAGGTACAATACCATCTAGGAGTTCACGGCGAGTCCGTCCAGTGTACCCAGTCTCCACTGAGCACCCGTACACCATCCTTGATGTCAGACACCGATGGATATGGGATCATCCATCGCCCATCATATGGGTCAAGATGCGTATACGCTAGTCTATTCTTATGTATCGATGTCCTGTCTCGATACAACCTCGACTAGGAACAGTTATAGGATGTACTCGTCGACTACCGTGGCCCCACTAGTATGATCTCATCATAGTCCCAATAGTCGAGTACATATCCTAAGGGCTTTATCAACATGTAACATAGAGATAATCAGAGTACAAGTTAAGATAAAGAGCAACCAGATAGCATACTATCATGTCGAGCAAGAAAGTCCTCCCTATATATGTCCAAGAATCTACTACAATATACATCGTATGTACAGTAATGGCCTCTAGGGCATACATATAACTAACACCAAGTAGAATTTCTTGGCGAGTCCGTTCAGTGTACCCAGTCTCCACTGAGCACCCATATACCATCTTTGATTTTAGACACCAATGGATGTGGGATCATCCATCGCCCATCATATGGGTTAGGAAGCATATACGCTAGTCTACTCTGGAATATCTATGCCCTATCTCGATACACCCTCGACTTGGAACAATTATAGGATGTACTTATGGACTACCCTGGCCCCACTAGCATGATCTCCATCATAGTCCTAGTAGTCAAGTACACATCCTAAGGGCTTTATCAACATGTGAGAGCAAGACAGTATCACAATACAAGTCTCATGTTAAGACAAAGAGCAACCAGATAGTATATTATCATGTCGAGCAAGAAATTCCTCTCTATATATATCCAAGCATCCACTATAATATACATCACATGTACAATAATGGCCTCTAGGGCATACATATAACTAACAATCTCCCACTTGAACTAAGGCCAGTTGTTGTAGTATCTCATACCCAACATCCCGAAGAGTCTCTCAAATTGTATCTGGGGTATGGCCTTTGTGAGTGGATCCGCTATGTTGTCCTTTGTGTCAACTCACCTGGCCTCGATTTCCCGGCGATCAACAATCTCCCGGATCAGGTGATACCGCCTCAGAATATGCCTGGATCGCTGATGGGACCTGGGTTCCTTGGCCAAAGCCACAGCTCCATTGTTATCGCAATACAATGGTATTCGATGCTCAATGGATGGAACCACACCAAGTTCAGTTATGAACTTCTTCATCCAGACAGCCTCTTTGGCAGCATCGTTGGCAGCGATGTATTCAGCCTCCATCGTCGATTCTGCCACGGTTTCCTGCTTGGAACTCTTCCAACAAAAGTTTTGCCAAGTGCTTTTAACAGCAAGATATTACCACCCCTCCATTAAGGGTAAAAACAAATCCGGAGACCGGCTTAGAGTCGTCCTTATCACTCTGGAAGCTCGAATCGGTAATGGAATCACCTTAGAGTTCACCATTACCGTACACCAAGAACATCTCTTTAGTCTTTCACAAGTACTTGAGAATGTTCTTCACAGCTGTCCAGTGACTCTTTCCTGGATCTGCTTGATACATACTCACTACACTTAGTGAGTATGCTACATCGGGTATGGTACATAACATCGCGTACATGATAGAGCCTACTGCCGAAGTATAGGGTATCCCTTGCATGCGAGCTCTCTTTAAATCAGTCTTGGGACACATCTCTTTGGAAAGAGAGAGTCCTGTGATCGTAGGTAAATTCCCACGCTTGGATTCTTCCATACTAAACCTCTTTAGTATGGTGTCTATATACCTTAATTGGGAAAATCCCAGTATCCTTTTAGATCTATCTCTATAGATCTTAATCCCCAAGATGTAGGAAGCATCACCTAGATCTTTTATTGAGAATCTTTGTCATAAGAATAGCTTGACCGAGTGCAGCATAAGAACATCATTTCCTATCAAGAGTATGTCATCCACGTACAATACGAGAAAGACAACCTTACTCTCTGCCAACTTCTTATATATACAAGGTTCATTTACGTTTTTGATGAAGTCAAACTGTTTGACTACCACATCAAAACAGATGTTCCAACTCCGCGATGCCTGCTTTAACCTGTAGATGGATTTAAGCAGTTTGCACACCTTCCCGCTGCTCCTACTGTCTACGAAGCCCTCTGGCTGAGTCATGTACACGCTCTCTTCGAAATCACCATTTAGAAGGGCGTTCTTAACATCCATTTGCCAGATTTCGTTGTCATGGTAAGCAGCGATGGCAAGTAGGATCCGGATGGAATTAAGCATAGCCACTGGAGAAAAGGTTTCATCATATTCCACACCTGGTTGTTGCTGAAAACCTTTTTCAACAAGTCTATCTTTGAAAGTCTCAACTTTTCCATCTACACCAAATTTTTTCTTGAAGATCCACTTGCTCATGATGGGTTTTTGTTGGCTATAGTACCCTCAAAGTCAATTATTGGATCGCAGGCACGTGATTGCAATGATTGAAGGAGGACCTATACCGGTAGGACAGTCTTACTCGAGATGATAGCTGCTATCTGGTTTGTCTTTATCATCATGTACATGCTTCAGGTGACATTACAGTTCACTATTACATGTTGATAGAGCCCATAGAATTCTTGCTTGACTGCCAGCAGTATGATGGCGATCATATACATGGGAGCTGGGGTCTATAAGCACATCCTTAAAGTGTCCCTAGTCGAGGGAGTTTCGAGACAGGGCATCGATACTCCAGAGTAGACTAGTGTATACAGATTGAGACCCCGACGAGGGGTGGTGGCCGGTCATACTAGCCATTGGTGTCAGTTGGTTCACCTAAGAAGTATACAGGTGATCATTGGGTTATGAGTACACCTGACGGACTCGCCGGGAACATGCTAGTTGGTATTATACCCGTCGTCAGATAGCAGTTCCCTCGTGACACGTGTACAGGTTAGTCTATCGACCTGAGATCTTCATATGTCTCATGTGAGTTCCCACTGTGCTTTGACTACTACCCTACCACGGCTCAAAGGAGTCGTGCAAACAGGTTTTAGTTGGGTACAGTCCCGAGCCACAGGGAGGCAGTGAGCGGATTGGCAGGGGATTCGTCAGTGCTGGTATTGGGGGTGATATAGCGCTGTGTTTAGGAGAGCCATTACACAAAGTCCTTGGCCAAGGCAAGTGAGATTTACTTGTAGGTATTCCAGTAGTTTCTCAGGGTGTTCTGGGCTACACTTCGACATGACTTATACCGCTATTGGTGGTCTGACGTTTACCATCCCCCTAGGCCCGATAAGCGATACTCATAGACGAACGGACTGGACTGTACGGATATTGTCATTGTCAGGCTCAGTAGGGTTTCAGGATGAGTTTGCTCGTCGTCCTCCCTTTCGCTCAATACCTAGGCAGCCGTTACGTACAACTAGTTGCTACTGACGTGCTTGTGGTTAAACCCACTGCCAGCATATTGACGAGTCTTTAGAGTCCCACATAGTGGGTTTCCCTAGTTCGGGCAAGACGTTGTAGAGGACGTATGGTTTTATGGCATAGTTCGATCGTATACGTGCACTCGTGCATGGATCATGATCGGATGGATCATACTAGTGGGCTTTGGTTTAAGTTGGATCCTAGTATTAGATTTGTTGGATTACTTTCGTCTCATAATATTCGTATTCAGTCGGAATACAGATGCGGGTATGTATATACGGATGAGGGGTATTCTTGTAATTCGTTACAAGTTTATTTTAGAGTTGCCATTTTCTTTTCTTTGATTTAATTATTTAGGTTTTATATGTTTCATTTTGTGTGAGGTGGAAAGTGGAGCATGGGTTTTGGCTTGGTTTTTAGTGTGCATTTATTATGGCTAGTTGTGAGGCATGTGCTTTAGATTTTTTGGTGAGGATTAATTTGTGCTGTTGATTTTTGGTGTAATGATTCTTCATGTGTTGCATTTTTGTTATACTCACCACTTGAATGCTTACACTCACCACTACACCAAAAACCACAGAGAGCAATTTCGTAGAGATTGCACAGCCCATTCTTCATTTTTTAGCCACTTCTTTTCTTTTCTCAAGTCTAGGCCAAAAATTGATGTGCTCACTTTTCCCTCACTTGGCAACTTCTTTTCCTCCACCCATTCCATCTCATGTGTTGAGAATCATTGGGTGATTTGAGACAAAGTATTCACACACTATCTCTACTTCACCTTGGACATCTCAACTAGCAAACTTGATGTCCGAGTTACCTCGGTTTTGAGGCGGGAGCCCGTATAACTAATCCTCGACGTGGATCGCCTTCGACGAGGGAGACCGCAGAGCGAACTTGATCGAGGAAGCTGTGAAGAACTTGGGACAGAGATTGAAGACCGAAGTATAGGGTTGCCTAGTGCGGCAGCAAGGTTTCGGGAGGCATCGTCCATGCCAAATTCAAAATTTTGCCGTTCTAGCTAACCCTAACCCTAGAATCGTATACTAGAAATCCGACGGAATGAAATGCAATCAACTTTGCAACTAAAAGTGAGCAAGGAATACAACCTTTGTAGACCGGTCCTTCACTTCAATAGCTCCGTGTAGTAGTCCCTTCGCTACGATCATGAACTACGGACTCTTGAGAGGCTCCCATGAAGAAATGAACATGCTTGCATCAAAGTCTTCGAGGCCGAATATGATCTACGTCGAGGAGACACTAACCCAAGCTATCTCTTCACTAATTGTAGACTTAGTGAAGCAAACATCCTAAACTAAATGGAAAGTAGTAGAGGATGATGAAGTAGGATGTGGGCTCACTTTAAATTTGATTTTCTCACATTTTTCTTTCATCTCCATTGAAGCTAGAAAAGCTTGAGAGGAGGAGGAAGAAGAAAATATCTCATGGAATTTACCAAGTGAATTATGGCAACCATGGGTGAGTTAAGCACCATATACTTAACCTTTGTAGAGAGTTAACCATGGCTAAGTCTCATGGTTGGGTTTATAAATATCTTAAGCTAAACAAAAATAGAAGACCAAGTCAATGCATCCATAAGCTTCTACAAGCTTTGTGTCATGACAAAGTCCAACTAATTTTAGAATAACTTTAAATAAATAAAACCCTAGATAATACTTAGCATAGTGTAAGTCATACACACACCCAAGTTGCATGTATCATCAAACATGACACAATACTTTGTACACTAATATATATCACATATATACACATGAACAAACAAGTGAGAAAATAAATCCTAAGTGAGCTAATATTAGTTAATATAATGTAATAAATCAAATATATAATGATACATTAGATTATCAAATCAACTCTTGATTTAATAATCCGGCTATATCACATATAACCGACTAATATCATATGCAACAACTTATCGAATCAACACTTGATCCGATAAACCTGCTATATCACATATAACCGACCTATGTCTCAAAACACGAGAATAGAATACGGTATCTCATATCTGTTGGATATAGTGTCCTCAAAGTCAATTATTGGATCGCAGGTACGTGATTGCAATGATTGAGGGAGGACCTATACCGATAGGACAGTCTTGCTCGAGATGATAGTACGCTATCTGGTTTGTCTTTATCATCGTGTACATGCTTTAATTCACTATTACATGTTGAGAGAGCCCATAGGATTCTTACTTAACTGCCAGCAGTATGATTGCGATCATATACGTGGGAGCTGGGGTCTATAAGCATATCCTTAAAGTGTCCCTAGTCGTGGGAGATTCGAGACAGGGCATCGATACTCCAGAGTAGACTAGTGTATACAGTAGAGACCCCGACGAGGGGCGGTGGCCGGTCTCACAAGCCATTAGTGTCAGTTGGTTCACCTAAGAAACATACAGGTGCTCATTGAGTTATGAGTACACCGGACATGACTCGTCGGGAACATGTTAGTTGGTATTATACACATCGTCAGATAGCAGTTCCCAGGTGACATGTGTACAGGTTAGTCTGTCTACCTGAGATCGTCATTTGTCTCGTGTGACTTCCCATTGTGCTTTGATTACTACCCTACCATGGCTCAAAGGAGTCGTGCAAACATGTTTTAGTTGGGTACAGTCCCAAGCCACATGGAGGCAGTGAGCGGATCGTCAGGGACTCGTCACTCCCGGTATTGGGGGTGAGATCGTGCTGTGTTTAGGAGAGCCATTACACGAAATCCCTGGCCAGGGTAATCGAGATTTACTGGTAAGTATTCCAGTAGTATCTCAGGGTGTTCTGGGCTACTCTCTAACACGACTTATACCGCTCTTGGTGGTCTGACGTTTACCAGCCCCCTAGGCCCTATATGCGATATTCATAGACGAACGGACCGGACTGTACGGATATTGTCACTGTCAGGCTCAGTAGGGTTTCTGGATGAGTTCGCTCGTTAGCTTCCCTTCCGATCAATACATAGGCAACTGTTACGTACAGCTAGTACCTCAGACGTGCTAGTGGTTATACCCAGTGCCAGTGTATTGATGAGTCATTAGAGTCCCCCACAGAAAGTTTGCCAAGTTCAGGCGAAACGTTATAAAGGCCTTATGGATATATGGCGGGGTTCGATCATATCCGTGCACTTGGGCACGGATCATGATCGGACGGATAATACTAGCGGGCTTTGGTTTAAGTCCGATCCTAGTATTATATTGTAGGAATATTTTTCTCTCACCGAATACAAATGCGGGTATGTATTTACCGTTGAGGTGTAATCTCGTAATTCGTTACGGGATTATTTTGGAAGTTGCCAGTTTTCTTTTTCCGTCTTATCTTCACCCTCTATGTTTAATACATGTGAGCATTGACCATTGACTTTTTTACCTTGACCTTTTCTTTTTTCCCACCATTTCCTGCTACGCGTGGGCTGCACAGTGAAGGGGGTGCCTCATTTAATGAGGCATGGGTGTAGGGATTATTTTATAAGGCATGGGTTTTAGTTTTTGGTGGGTGGTTTTTGTGACGGGGGGTTTCCAGCAATTTCGCCATTCTCCTGTATTGCTGGGGGTTTATTGTGATGGAGGAAATGTTTTGGTGGAAGGCTTTTCTTTCTGTTCTGTGGTGGCTAATTTTAGTTGATGAGGGCTGTTATGCAATTCAGCCACTTCCTTTTTGCAGGGTTTTTTTTGTGGTCAATATAATTCACACACACATTTTCAATCAAGACAAATTTTTTTCCAGCAAGCTTTTGAAAGCCTTCCCCATTCATCTCTGGCCGAGCACATTTTTCTTTTGCTTGGGGTTTTTTCTTTGCTAAACACTTTTGCTCACATCACATTACATCCATGGCAACTCTATAAACCTCTACCCAAATGCTTGGGTATCTTGAGACAAAAGATTCTACTCCTTCTCTACTTCAATCTTGGACATGTCGGCTAGCAAACTTCATGTCCGAGTTGCCTCGGTTCGAGGTGGGAGCCCGTATAATGATTCATTGACGTGGTGCCACTTTGACAAGCGAGACCGGGAGCGGGATTCGTCGGCGCAGCAGCGGGGAGCTTGGTGCGGAGATTAAAGACCGAAAGACACGGATCGATCGGTATAATTTCCAAACTCCTTTTACACTTTGCTAGTTTACGGTTAACGGAACGATCCGGGTTTTGGGTCGCGGTAGCGCCAGTTCAGTAAAAAGTTTTTCTTTCGTATTTGGCGTCGATAAGACGGCCGGGGCGCCGCCGTATCCCAACATGGTATCAGAGCCAAACTATTAACCGTTTCCTAACTTAATCTAATGTGTTTAAAACATCGATCGAAGGAATTTTCAAAACCGCATTTCCAATATTTCAAGTTTCTACCGATTTTTAAAGTCGTTAAAAATTATTTTTAAGTATGTTAGAAAATCGTGCAGGCGTTTCTATGACCCCTGAAGAAATTTGAAAGAACGATGTCACCATCACGCCGCGGAACCGCTGCAGAACAGGCATGTTCGCCGCGGTTGCGCGGTGCAATTGTGGACTCAGCGCTTCATTTTTCTTCTGGTTGTCAGGTATATGAAAATGTGGTTTCTGAGATGTTTTGTTTAGGCCCAGATTTGTTAGAATACTGGATTTGTACTTGGGGGGCCCACTTCGGGAAGTTTTGTCGATCGGAATTTTAAATATGTTAGTTTACAGTGGTTACATTATATCTGTGGCCGTAAATGTCATTTGGTCGGTAAATCTTGTCTAATCGCTATAACTCTTTTAGACGGATTTGCGATCGTGACATTCATGTTGATGTTCTGTGTTGTGCTGTGTTTATTGCGGATTTATCGTGGTGGATAGCACCTGTGCAATGGTTGTGCTGTTTGGATTTATTTATACATTTGATATTGCGGGGCGAGCGTCCAACATGTAGATTACCGTCACTACCTGTTTGTATATTATTCTTTTGGGGCACGACCGGAATGAGGTCGATGTACCCGTTGTATATATTTTCTTTTTTGTACTAGGATTACCATGCGGTGGGGTGCACGGATAGCCGGGTTCTAGAGGGCAACGAGCCCACATCTCATGACGTTGAGACGGAGAGGGCTTCACTCTAGAATTGGCGGGCTATTTGCCGCACTCGTAGGGGGTACATGTTGACCCAAGGAGGGGTGCTCAAGTTACCGGATTCCGTGAAGTGCTGGGTGGTCCATTCACTTTGCTGAAGGGGGCTGCCTCGCTTCTCGTTTTAGCGGGTAACTTGCCGCGCTCGTAGGGGTCTAGGATTTCATTGCACAGGCTATCCACACGACCAGGGGAACGTCGGGTTTCATTTGCAGCTCTATGAAACCCGGAGATCCCAGATTATCTGTATTGTTCTGTGATGCTTATTACTTTTCTGTGATGTTGCATTTATCATACCAGAAGTGATTATTATATATTTATATATACTAGTAGATGTTGTAAATGTTTTGCACCCACGCTAGTCCAGTCCCCGCTCTGTCGTTAGTTAAGTAACCTAACGGATGATGACGGGACCCAGTGGCGAATGCGGATGGCATATACGTACATTTTATTTTCGTTCTTTTCTGGTGTGATCAATTGATGGGACTGCGTTGATTCTTATCAATGCAATGAAAACAAACCTGTATTTGATGTTGTTGGAACCAATTTTTCAAAAGCTGTAATTACAAGGGCGTTCTCTTTTGTTTTGCACAGTGGTATTCGGTTATGAATATCCAGCACCTCATTCGATGAGGTAAGGGCCGAGATCACTTCATCGGGAGTGACCCCTTGGACAAAGGTTAGCGTTAGGGTAATAACTTCACTCTAGTCGATTACTTTTTTCTTTGCATCATGGTATTCAGTTTGGAATATCCTGCACCTCATTCGACGAGGAAAGAGCTGAGATCCCTTCACCGGGAGTGACCACTTTAGCAAAAGTTTTCGCCACTATATATTTATAAAACCATTTGGATTCCTTCAACGATATCAAGTTCATTACACTAAAGGCTTTTCGCCAAAAACCAGCCGTAGCCCTCCGTCATTTCAGATTAGTATTGCTTAGTATTTGTGCTACGTATGTCGTTCTTAGCCGAGGCGTACTGTTCGGTAGCTATGTAGTGCTTTTCTGTTGCATAGATATGCGATTGGTTAGGACAGTCGTGCGGTCATTTTGGCTCAGTCAAGGACTCGTACGGGTGGGTCTAATGCAATCATGATAATGATGGGTTGAACTTGACTAGGATCCTTTGATATGTTGGCTCAGTCAAGGTCACTTGGGTCCTAGGGGTAAAATCATATCAGGAGTTTCAAACATACAGGAAACTTGCCAGGCATGCGCATACCTTCTGGAGTGTGGTAACTTGAGAGGCTCCTATCAAGTTATCATGCGATGATAGTTGGATCCCGATTCCCACTGATGAGTATTATTACTCGTTGGGTGATTCCGGCTAATTCTTCTTTCAGGGTTTGGAGGAGAATTTGAGAAAACAGTGGGAGGTTTCCTGATTAGATAAAATGATTAACCATTCTGATCTAGGTTAGAGTGCACGCAGACTGTTTCTTCTATCTCTCTTTTTGGCTGCGACCATGCCCCGACCTTAGACTATAACTCAGTGACCAAGTTGACCGAACTTTCTTAAAACACTGGCTTTTGGATTGTCTGAGTTGCATACATCATTGCCACTTTTTCTTATACCTTTTTGAGTTTCTCCAGAACACCCCGTAATATTACGAACATCCAATTCCATTGGATAAATCCATCGTATGGTTATATACGAACTCGAAGGAATTACTTCGAGGGTGGATTCTAGTTCTGGAGAGATTGAATAGGACTATTCAGTTGTCTTTTCCTTTTACCTTCTTTCAGGTTGTGAGGGCTCCTAGGAATAGGAGAGGTTACACCTATTACATTTATTGGATAGTCTTCTTCCAAACCATAGGCTGGTGCCGAAAGGTAGGGAATGAAGAAAACCAATTAGCCTAAGTGTGGTGTAAAGAAGGTAACATGTAAAGAAAAATAAAGGGATTAGAAAGAGGGTAAAGTAAATTGTGACTGCTATCATTCACGACCAAACCACATATTTCATCGCCACTCCTGATTCACCTTTGTATTTCTCCAGAACACTCCGTATCACTACGAACATCCAATTCCACTGGATAAATCCATCGTATGGTTAAATACAAACTCGAAGGAACTTTTTCGAGGATGGATTCTGGTTCAGGAGAAATAGGAATAAGGTTTATTCAGTTGTCTTTTATCCTTACCTTCTCTCAGGTTGTGAGTGCTCCTAGGATTAGGAGAGTACACCTATTATGCTATTGGATAGTCTTGTTCCAAACCATAGGCTGGTGCCGAACGGTAGGGAAGGAAGAAAACCATTAAGCCTAACGATGGTGTACAGAAGGTAACGACTAAATACAAATAAAGGGATTTGGAGAGATGGCAAGGAAATATATGGTTACAGTCATGAATCTGGATATTGGAAGAGGCGTTACTTGGAATACCCGGATACCCCTTCGAAACATTCATGTTTCAGTTTCACTGTGCATTATTAATTGAAAACTAATTTCCCAATTGGACCCTTGCTCCAGGGTATGTATTTACCAGGTATGATTCTCATATCTGTATGGTTTTACAGATGATGAGTGGGAGTAAGTTATTGGGAATAAGGCGATCATCCTCATTATATCGGAATTCGTTGTAATTGGTGATATTTGAGGAAATCGCCTGGGTACAGTTTTCAACCTACGATGCACAGAGTTTGAGTTATTCAACTCAGGGGACTTATACAAAGTATTGTATATTGTCCAGTAACCATTAGGACAATGGGGTTGGTCTTCGTACTGTATTCTGTTTACATGTGACTTCTCAAGTTTTAGACAAGTGTTTCGTAGAAATACAAGGTCCAAGTTTGAGAAGTTATAGGTACAGGAATAAAGTAGAGAACCATGTGTTGCAAGTATCAGGATTCTTCAAGGTGATCGAAGATAAAGATACTTATGGTTGGTATTCAGTTGATTGTAATGGTTTTTGGGAAACTTGTTTCTCTTTCAGGTTACTCATAATTGGATACACTCCTAAGTTGAGTAATGCTGATCTTCCTCTCTCCATTTAGCTGATATGCACTGGAGACAGCTGCATGATTTGAATCTAGTTCCAATTAAATCAGTGCCTCTATTTCTATATGGTGTATAGAATGGTTCATATCTTAACGATGTTAAGGTACGGGGAGTTGTCCGGCTTATGCTTAAAACCAGACTCTGGATAACTCAAGGCACGTTTCTGTAATGGCAGTTTGTGGGTTAACCCGGGCTTTGACGAGGGTTGACTTTCTACCATCTGGAAGATCAATAGTGATATTGTTCTTGACTAACCACATTTTTAGTAAAATGGATTTTTTTCAGAAAACAGTAATGGGAGTGTGGTAGAACTGGAAGTGATTACAGAACCGCAAACGATTACGGAAAATTTAATAAGACCTAAAGATTCAATCAGGATTGACATTCCATTAGCCACTCCGCAGATATAGTGGGTAACCTCAGGCACCCGAGAGGTACTCTGGTAGCCTCAAGGACGGTGACAGGGAGGTTCTTGTTTACCCAGACTTTCTATTACTGTTGTTCCAGACTATGAGACCCGGCAGAAGGATGAGTATAGTGTCGTTTTAAACTAGCTTTAGAAGTGCATGTGTATATGACTCTGCCATAGGGTTGTTGTAGTCAGTGGGAGCAGCGGAAGCATAGTGGATAAGTAGCTTATGTCTATTCATAGACTAAAGCAGATATAGCGGAGATAGATCATCTATTTTTTATGTGATAGTCATGGGCTTTGACTTTATCAGAATAGAAGATGGATCTGTTAAGAAGGTAGTAGGGTGTGATGTCCTGGTACTTGGATGTCATACACATTGTAGGAAGTAAAATTCCTATACTACGATCGGTCATACCGTGGTAGTCACACGGTATTTTCTCCACAAAGGATATGGATATAATATCAGGCATTCTGGTTACTGGATCTATGCTTTTAGATCCAGATTGGGGTAGTTTCCGAATCTGGGTACTTTGACAGTATTCTAAAGATGTTTTAGAATGGAAGACTCCTGGCATTGTGGTGTACCTGCAGGTGATGGAGTCACCCTCTCTAAAGGTGTCATACAGACTAAAGGGGAGAGGGATGTGCATGATTGGCAGATCACTTTCTTAGGCAATTGAGTTAATAATGAGATGTTAAGTACCACACCAGATGTTATTTTTGCACTAGATGCAATAAATTAAGATATTAATCCAATCCTGGAGAAAAGATAGGAAGCGGTTTATGAACATAAGTGAATGTTCTAAGGATTTGATAACGGCAGCCTCCTTTGGGAGACGATTATCATTCCAGGCTTCCAAGGTGACCTGGATGACAGAGCGACTGTCAGAATTATAGTTTTCCCTCCGTCGAGGGGCAGTAATTTGGACAGGTGGTCCAGGCGGATACTGAGGATGGCATGGTGCAGGATACTGATTAAATGCAGTTGACGATACTGTCTAGGATGTTTGTTGGATTTGGAGTTCATTTATGAACTGGGTCCCATCGGATATCTAGACATATTCTAAGACATGTATTGCCCAATTCGGGAGATGGCTTTCTCCGTGAACTTGAGAAAAAGAGAGACATGGAAAGAAACATCAGGGCGGATCCACTCACTGAGGCTCCTTCTCGAAAGCAATGGTTTTACAAACGAGCTTTGTGAAACTGATTAGTAGAGGAGTTGGATGTTCGGTATCACACGAGCTGTGAGTACGCGACGTCGCATTAATTAGCCTTAAGTGCAAGTTGGAGATTGTGGGATATAGTGCCCTCAATGTCAATTATTGGATTGCACGTACGTGATTGCAATGATTGAGGGAGGACCTATACCGATAGGACAGTCTTCCTCGAGATGATAGTATGCTATCTGGTTTATCTTTATCATCGTGTACCTGCTTTAGTTCACTATTGCATGTTGATAGAGCCCATAGGATTCTTGCTTAACTGCCAGCAGTATGATGGCGATCATATACGTGGGAGCTGGGGTCTATAAGCATATCCTTAAAGTGTCCCTAGTCGTGGGAGTTTTGAGACAGGGCATCGATACTCCAAAGTAGACTAGTGTATAGAGTCGAGACCCCGACGAGGCGCGGTGGCCGGTCTCACAAGCCATTGGTGTCAGTTGGTTCACCTAAGATGTATACAGGTGCTCATTGAGTTATGAGTACACCGGACAGGACTCGCCGGGAACATGCTAGTTGGTATTATACACATCGTCAGATAGCAGTTCCCAGGCGACATGTGTAAAGGTTAGTCTGTCGACCTGAGATCGTCATTTGTCTCGTGTGAGTTCCCACTATGCTTTGATTACTACCTTACCACGGCTCAAAGGAGTCGTGCAAACAGGTTTTAGTTGGGTACAGTCCCGAGCCACATAGAGGCAGTGAGCGGATCGTTAGGGATTCGTCTCTCCCGGTATTGGGGGTGAGATCGCGCTGTGTTTAGGAGAGCCATTACACGAAATCACTGGCCAGGGTAATCGAGATTTACTGGTATGTATTCCAGTAGTATATCAGGGTGTTCTGGGCTACTCTCTGACACGACTTATACCGCTATTGGGGGTCTGACGTTTACCAGCCCCTAGGCCCTATATGCGATATTGATAGATGAACAGAACAGACTGTACGGATATTGTCACTGTCAGGTTCAGTAGGGTTTCTGGATGAGTTCGCTCATCAGCTTCCCTTTTGATCAATACATAGGAAACCGTTTCGTACAGCTAGTACCTCTGACGTGCTAGTGGTTATACCTCGTGCCAGTGTATTGATGAGTCATTAGAGTCCCCCACAGAAAGTTTGCCAAGTTCGGGCGAAACGTTGTAGAGGCCGTATGGGTATATAGCGGGGTTCGATCATATCCGTGCACTTGGGCACGGATCATGATCGGACGGATAATATTAGCGGGCTTTGGTTTAAGTCCGATCCTAGTATTATATTGCAGGAATATTTTTGTCTCACCAAATACAAATGCGGGTATGTATTTACCGTTGAGGTGTAATCTTGTAATTCGTTACGGGATTAATTTGGAAGTTGCCAGTTCTCTTTTCCCGTCTTATCTTCACCCTCAATGTTTAATACATGTGAGCATTGACCATTGACTTTTTCACCTTGACCTTTCCTTTATTCCCACCATTTCCTGCTACCGCATGGGCTGCACAGTGAAGGGGGTGCCTCATTTAATGAGGCATGGGTGTAGGGATTATTTTATAAGGCATGGGTTTTAGTTTTTGGTGGCTGGTTTTTGTGACAGGGGGTTTCCTGCAATTTCGCCATTCTCTTGTGTTGCCAGGGGGTTTATTGTGATGGAGGAAATGTTTTGGTGGAAGGCTTTTCTTTCTGTGGTGGCTGATTTTAGTTGATGAGGGCTGCTCTGCAATTCAGCCCCTTCCATTTTGCAGGGTTTTTTTGTGGTCAATATAATTCACACACACATTTTCAATCAAGACCAATTTTTTTCCAGCAAGCTTTTGAAAGCCTTCCCCATTCATCTCTGGCCGAGCACATTTTTCTTTAGCTTAGGGTTTTTCCTTTGCTAAACACTTTTGCTCACATCACATTACATCCATGGCAACTCTATAAACTTCCACCCAAATGCTTGGGTATCTTGAGACAAAAGATTCTACACCTTCTCTACTTCAATCTTGGACATGTCGGCTAGCAAACTTCATGTCTGAGTTGCCTCGGTTCGAGGCGGGAGCCCGTATAAAGATTCATTGACGTGGTGCCACTTTGACGAGCGAGACCGGGAGCGGGATTCGTCGGCGCAGCAGCGGGGAGCTTGGTGCGGAGAATAAAGATCGAAGGACAAGGATCGATCGGCATAATTTCCAAACTCCTTTTACATTTTGCTAGATTACGGTTAATGGAACGATCCGGGTTTTGGGTCGCGGTAGCGCCAGTTCAGTAAAATGTTTTTGTTCCGCATTTGGCGTCGGTAAGACGGCCAGGGCTCCGCCGCATCCCAACAATATCGCATTAATCTCGGTCTCGCACATATCACATATGTGCTCCTACTCCGTTTCGATTGAGCCAGGAAACCTCTGTGTAGGACTCTAAAGACTCGTCAATACGCCGGTAGTAGGTTATGATCATATCAAACACCCACAAGCCGCAAGCAGTCTGCTAAACGTAACGGCCACCCGGGTATTGAGCGATCAGAAGGTCAACAAGCAAGCCTGCTCGTACTCATGCGAATCCAATCAGTAACACTACCGTACAGTCGGGTCTCTTCGTCTGATATGTCGCATATCTCGTCTAGGGATGGTAAACGTCAGACCCAGTAACTCGATAAGTCGTGCCGATGTGAGGCTCATAACGGGTCGAGAAACTACTGATAACACTTACCAGTATATCTCTGAAGCAGCCCTATCCAGGGAATTCCTGTTATAGCCAATCGAGCCCAGCGCAACATTAACCCCCAATACCGGGAGAGACGAAACCCCTCCCATCGCTCATTGCCTCCATGTGATTCGGGACTGTACCCAAAAGCCATCGTTTTGCACGTTCTCTTGAACGTGGTATGTTGGAAATCAAAGCACAGTGGGCATCACACAAGACTCTTTGACGATCTCAGGTCTACAAACTAATCTGTATCAGTGTCACAAAAGAACTGTTATCTGACGATAGGGATAATACCATCTAAGAGTTCTTGGCAAGTCCGTTCAGTGTACCCAGTCTCCACTGAGCACCTGTATACTGTCTCTGATGTTAAACACCAATGGATATGGGATCATCCATCGCCCATCTACATGGGTCGAGAAGCTATACGCTAGTCTACTCTGATATATCGATGCCCTGTCTCGATACACCCATGACTAGGAACACTTGAAGGATGTACTTAGCGACTATACTGTCCCCACTAGTATGATCTGCATCATAATCCTGGCAGTCAAGCACTCATCCTAAGGGCTTTATCAACAAGTAACATGGAGACAATCAGTGTACATGTTAAGATAAAGAGCAACCAGATAACATACTATTATGTCGAGCAAGAAAGTCCTCTATATATATGTCCAAGCATCCGCTACAATATACATCGTATGTACAGTAATGGCCTCTAGGGCATACATATAACTAACAATCTCCCACTTGCACTAGGGTCATCTGTTTTAGTATCCAATACCCAACAATCAGCAGTGGTTGAAGTATCTCATAATCAACAATCCCATAAAAGTCTCTCCTGGGAATATGCCATTGCGAGTGGATCCGCCATGTTCTCCTCTGTGTCTACTCTCCTAATCTCGAACTCCCTGGAGATCAACCATCTCCATGATCAGGTGATACTGCCTAAGAATATGTCTGGATCACTGATGGGACGGGGGTTCTTAGGCCAAAGCCACAACTCCATTGTTACACAATGGTAGGAACGAAGTGCATCTCATGAACTAATATACATCCAGACTACTTCTTTGGTAGTATCCTTGGTAGCAATGTATCCAGCCTTTATCGTCTAGTATGCCACGGTATCTAGCTTGGAACTCTTCCATCATACCATCCCTCCACTGAAGGTAAAGACAATGCATGTGACTGACATTCAGTCGACCTTACCACCCTGGAAGCTATCCAGTGATTCTCCCCAGGATCGATTCATACCATCTCACTACACCTAGTGAGAGTCCTAATATCAATTTAGATCTATCTCATAGATCCAAAACCCATGATTTAGGAGGTATCACCTTGATCCTATATGGAGAATCCTTGTGATAAAAGGAGATTGACCGAGTGTAGCATTGGAAACTCCTTTCCTATCAAGAGATTGTCATCCATGTACAATACGAGGAACATCACCATACTCCCTATTACCTTTTTTTATATACAAGGTTCATCTACAATTTAGATGAAGTCAAACTCTTTGACTACCATATCAAAACAGATGTTCCAACTCCGCGATACCTGCTTTAACCCATAAAGCAACTTGCACACGTTTCCGCTGCTCCCACTGTTTACGAAGCCTCTGGCTGTGTACTTATAGACACTCTCTTCTAAATCACTATTTAGAAAAGCAGTCATGACACCCCAACCGCCAGATATTGTAGTCATGGTATGTTGCAATGGAAAGTAGGATCCGGATGGACTTAAGCATAGGCACTAGAAAAGGTTTCATCATTATCCATACCTGGTCGATGACGAGAACCTTTTGCAATCAGTCTAGCATTGAATGTCTTAACTTTCCATCTAAACCAAGTAATCTTCTCAAGATATACTTGCTCCTGATGGGGATTTAACCCTTCAGATATAGCAACAAAAGTCCATACTTTGTTGGTGTACATAGATTCCATCTCGGATCGCTTAGCATCCAGCTATTCTTACAGAGTTCCCACTCTTGATAGCCTGCTTGAAACTAGTTGGGTCATCATCTCATGATGCAATCCTCGCTCCCACTGTCATAGAGAAAACCGAAGTATCTCTCAGGTGGATGAGGAACCCTACTAGATCGGCGAAGAGGCTGAGGTTCGTCGAGAGCTATTGAATCCTCCTGTTCTACCAAATCATCAGCTGCAGTTTGTATAGCTGGAACTCCTTCCAGTTCTATCTCATGACCGCTAACTTCTTGACAAGAAATTCCATTTCTAAAAGGTGGCATGCTGAGAAATAAAACACTTTTTTTTCCTCGGTGTGGTAGAAGATATTCCCATGCGAATGCTTGGGATATCCTACAAACTTCCACAGAGCTGACCTTGCCTCGAGCTTCTCCGGATTTTGCTTTTAGACATAGGTCGGACAACCCAAATCATAACATCCTTAAGAGATGGGCTCTTCCCATACCATATCGCATATGGAGTGGTAGGCACTTGATTTGATTGGAACCCTATTCAATAGGTATGCAGCTTTTCAAGTGCATAACCCTAAAGGATATAAGCAACTCAGTAGTACTCATCATAGAGCGCACCATATCTCATAGGGTGCGATTGCTCCGCCTCGATACAACAACGTGCTGTGGTGTATACGGAGGAATAATGCTGAGAGAGAATCTCATTCTCCTTTAGAATATTCCAGGAATTCCGTGCTCAAGTATTCCCATCCCTGATCACATCAAAGGACATAATACTTATACCTGTTTTGGTTCTCTACTTTTAACTTATATTCTTTGAATTTCTCAAAAGCTTCAGACTTGTGTTTCAACAGGAACACATGTCCGAATCTTGAGAGATCATCAGTGAATATAATGAAGTATAAAGAACCAGTTCTGGCATGTGTAGACAGAGGACCTACTTACATCATCATGTATTAATCCCAAGGGTTCACTAACTCTTTCTCTGTTTCCAATAAACGGAGCTATGGTCATCTTATCTTTGTGACATGACTGGCAAGTTTCACAAGATGTAAATTCAAACTGATATAAATATGTATCTAAATATAACTTAGCTAGTTGTGTCGCATTGATATGACCTAGTCTATAATGCCCCAAGTAGGATTCGTTCATTTCTGAACTCTTCCTCTTATGTGTGTTCTCTACATTAAGAATTGTGGTTTTTTTAGAACGTATATGCTTTTAGATAACACGGCTAAACCGATCAACTCTTGATATAGGAAATGTTCAAAACATTATCCAACAATACAAAATTATATCCTTCTTTACTTAATAAAGAGACTGATATGATATTGTATATCAGGTTCGGTATCTAATAACATTCGTTCAGAATTAATGTATTTGGTAATATAGGGTGATAACTGCCAACTGCTTTGGCTGCAACAATTGCACCGTTTCTAACTCTTAAAACTTATCACCCATTCTCAGTTGTCTACCTTTCTGTAGCCCATGTAACAGATTACATATGTGGGATCCTGATCCGGTATCTCATACCCAGGGCGTAAAGGATACTGAAAAACAGTTCTCGGTAATGAACACACCCGAAGAAGATGCATCATCATGTACTTTCTTCGTTTGGGTAGCACGGGAATCCTGGTAATCCCCTATTTCCTGCTCGGTCTTATAACAATTATATGTTGGAGCAGGACCAACGTTCCCCAGCTCAGTATAACAAGCGGGTTAGGTCAATACATCTATTTTATTATCTTGATTAAGGCGTGACATGGTAACTACCTGGAGAGAGAGAGAAAAAAACACTCAGTGTATGCTCTTGCAAGATTAGATTGGTTATTAATTTATCTAATCAGGATGGCTCCCACTGTTTTAGTCAAATCTAACTTCAAACCCTAAAAGGTAAGACTAGCTGGGATTAATTACATCCTATAACTTCGCCAATCTTTCAGCCAGGCCAGTGTTGGTACTTTGAGGGAGGTTCCCCGTGCTTTCGCACGGACCTAATTAAAATAAACCTCGTTTTCCTAGAGGCATAATGTAAATCCCCGTTTCCAATTCAATAAAAAGTTCCCGATTCTCTGAATTCCAGTAGTTTCTCTTCTTTTCCCTCGTATTTTGAATTGGTTGTTTAAGCCTAACATTTATATTTTTCCAAAGCCTAAAAGTTAAAACCCAGAATCTAAAACCTAAAACCCAAAGCCAAATTAAAAACAAGATTAAAATAAATTAAAACCCTAAACTACCTTCAGCCCACTAAAATTTATTTTTAATAAAATCCCTAAACTAAAATACCCAGCCGGCCCCTCTTTACATTCCCCAAACCAGCCCACACATAAATTTTTAAATCCCTTATAAATCCCGGCCCGGTTCACCCTCAGCCCACTTTCTTTTTTTTAATTCCTTATCTATTAACTCAGCCCACAGGGTTTTTTTTTAAAGTGGGAAATTGTTTTAAAATTCAAAACGAGCCCAACCCTTTTTCCTATTTCCTCACCCAACCCCTCACTCCTCACTGTTTCCTTCTCAAAAATTTCCCAACGGCTACCTCCTTTAAAATCGAGCGCGACCCGCCTCCTCCGCCGTCGCCCACGCCCTCGCCCTGCCGTTGCCCCTACGTTGTCAACATCGTCGCCCTCATCTCTCTCTTACTCGCTAACCCCATCACAGAAAAATTCCTTACCCCTCTCACTACACCCACCGAGCCCCAAACCTCGAACAGCCCATTGCAACCTCCACCTCCGACGACGACGACGACAATCCCTCGGCAACCTTCGATCACTCCTCTTCCACCAGCCTCCCCCTCCACGACTTCACCATTCTTCAAACCGAGCCCTCTCAAATATCCCCTGCACACAACCCATTTCAGCCGAGCTCGAGTCATCACCTTACACCCTCGACGCCGGCGAACTCCCCACCACATCGCCGACCTTCCCACGACATCCACCTCCTAAGCATCATCACCATCACAACCATATCCAGCCCCACTGCCTAACTTATCCCTTTATCCAAAACTCCAAAACCCATTCTCTCAAACTTTTCCCCCTCACTGTGAAACTGCTCGGTACACGTTGCCGGAGCGACGCCGTCGACCTTCGGAAACCCCAACACTTCTCAGAGGGACCAGAGAGCACCCCTAAGCTTCCAGCGCACGCAAGACGACTCCGGGAAAACTCCGACGCGAAACTCGTGTTTCGAACTAGGCTCGCGGGAATTCGGAACGTGGCGCACAACGCGCGTTCGCGACATCGTTGCCGTCGTGTGACCCCAAGGCGTCCTCCAGGTAAGTGTTTACTTGCTTCATGCTAAATTATTAGTGGTACAACCTTAAAATCATATAAATTAAAACTTACCGAATAACTAAATATATTGTGACGTATGTGTTCGATGTATGATCCCATTGGAAATATTTGTCTAAATTGACGGTAACCTATACGTTCTGTTGGCCCTTTTAATGATATATAACGTGTGCGAAATTCGCTGGAAAATACGATTGTTCGTGACAAAAAGTGATACCCCCATATATGTTGTTTAAACTAGAACTCTCTCGTACCTGAAAACGAATAAAATCACCATAAATCATATACATATTGGAAAACTGCGTTCGAGGGCTTAAATCGAAGCCGACTCGATGATCTTTAATCCTATGTAAATTTCTGATCATTTCTGTTATGTAACCATGAAGATAATTGGATCGGAACACGACTCTGGACTGCAGTCCAGAGCGTTTCTGATTAGTGTGTTCTGTCTAAAGTCCTGCGTCCCCGTGTTTCCTGAAATCGCATGATACGGAAATTTACAGTAGTTATAAGATATTTCTGTTAGTGAAAGAAAGCAAGTGGTTTCATTCCGAATCATCGCCGTTTGTTATTTTTAACTATATTTAAAAGGGCAGAACGTAAAGCTGTTCAGAACAATGTCTGAAATGACATATTGAGATTAAACTGTGTATAACTTTCAACGTACAGTTACGATTGAGGATCCGTCTGTTGCGTTGAATACTTAATCGAAAACCCTAAATTTCATTTAACTGTGACATCGCTAAATTTTGAGCCCAACTGGGTGCAATTCGTGTCGCGAAACAGACGTTCAGTTCTGAAATTTAAATTCCAGCCGCGAACACTTAAACTGAAACAGTTATATCTTGAAAACCGAAACTCCGATTGAACTGAAACAAATTTTGATGAATTACTGACTGATTGTTCTATATATCTTACCTACATCATTTTCGCTGAATTCGTAACATATTATTTGTGCAATTTATTTTAGTTCATGACATGCATGCTAATTCATAACATACAGAGCTTATTGGTAGCATACAATACATATATCATACCCTTGTCATATACACAGAGTTAGTGCGTGTGGACATTGCATTATCGTGCGTGATAGATGTTGGTTTAGGAGTGACGAGTACACCAATGGAAAGTGAACATTCGTGACAGTGATTGATACAGTGGATAGTGATGAAACCGTGTCATTGGTATACTTGTACACAACTAGATCAATATCATAAATAGTGTAACCTGGGGAAAAAGGGGAAATCAAAGTGGAAAGAGTATCGTATTTAGCGGGACCGTGTTTAGAGGATGATCATTCGAACCGTGATACTTATACGTGCAGGACAGGATTTAGCGATCCGGCTGACAGGGTTATGTCCCGGGCATGTGGGCCGTTGTCTCGGGTATGTACGAGACTCCTGTTAAACATGATCCTCCTTCCACTATGTGATTTCAAACATGACCTAGAGACCGTTAGGGACACATAACATATTCTGCATCATATTGTGACGTAGTGTTTACTTGCATTACTGTCATACCAGTATTACCTCATTTACCGGTTTCATCTGATTATAATAATATTATTATTTGTGTCGCTCTGACGACCTGAGTATGCATGCTCAGATTCTGCGAGAGAACCAGCACAGGAGACGGATCTATCCTTTGAGTTCACGGAGATATAGTTGGTGTACCTACTTCATTTACTTCTTTCCATAAAAGAGATTGTGAGACTGAACTTGGTTAGTTATCGTTTTTATTATCTGTAATCTGTGAACAATGAAATTTTAATGTAATAAATTAGTGATGTGATTCCTTTAATACTGTGCCTTATTACTGATTACCATGTAGTGCTAGAAGCCGAAGTGTGACTACGGCGGGACGATCCCTTGACCGTAGGAGCATGGCTGGCCTAGTCATACCTCGTATTCCGTATTTTGGGACGCGGGGCGTGACATGATTTAGTTGGTATTAGAGCCAGGTTTAGTATCAAGGGATAACATTTACTAAACTGTATTACGTTATTCTTGTTTCACTACTCTTGATTTCTATCCTTGAATCTGAACCTATTCTTTTGAATCTTCCAGTGATATGACGTCCCCGAACGACCCCTCCTCGGACTCCAGTTCTCAGGACCGCACGGAAAGAATACTCAGTGCACTGACCACTCTCGCGGAAGCTCAGGAGAGGAAGACAGATTTGCTTACTGAGGGACTCAGGGCGATTACCGCTGCAGGAGGACCCTCCGCGCTTATTACCGCCCCCGAGGGCGCTACTCCACCAGCTTATCAGGCTAGGGCCGGTACTGTGTCAGACTTCCGACGATTACACCCAACTGTGTTCACAGGGCTAGCTGAACCCTTTGAGGCTGAACAATGGCTAGTAAACATGGAAAATTTATTGGCAGCTGCCAGGGTTCAAGAGGAAGACGGAGTGGATGTTGGAGATAGTGCCCTCAGAGTCAATTATTGGATCACAGGCACGTGATTGCAATGATTGAGGGAGGACCTATCCCGGTAGGACAGTCTTACTCGAGATGATAGTATGCTATCTGGTTTACCTTTATCATCGTGTACTGCTTTAGGTGACCTGACATGTCGCTATTACACGTTGATAGAGCCCCTAGGATTCTTGCTTCACTGCCAGCAGTATGATGGCGATCATATACGTGGGAGCTGGTAGTCTATAAGCACATCCTTAAAAGGTCCCTAGTCGTAGGAGTTTCGAGACAGGGCATCGACACTCCATCAGTAGACTAGTGTATACAGTCGAGACCCCGACGAGGGGCGGTGGCCGGTCTCACAAGCCACTGGTGTCAGTTGGTTCACCTAAGATGTATACAGGTGCTCATTGGGTTATGAGTACACCGGACAGGACTCGCCGGGAACCTGCTAGTTGGGCTTATACCTGACGTCAGATAGCAGTTCCCTGGTGACATGTGTACAGGTTAGTTCATCGACCTGAGGATCGTCATTTGTCTCGTGTGAGTTCCCACTGTGCTTTGATTACTACCCTACCACGGCTCAAAGGAGTCGTGCAAACAGGTTTTAGTTGGGTACAGTCCCGAGCCACATGGAGGCAGTGAGCGGATCTTCAGGGGTTCGTCTCTCCCGGTATTGGGGGTGAGGTCGCGCTGTGTCTAGGAGAGCCATTACTCAAAGCCCTCGGCCGAGGCAGGAGATTTACTGGTAGGTATTCCAGTAGTATCTCAGGGCGTTCTGGGCTACACTCCGACACGACTTGTACCGCTTTTGGGGGTCTGACTTTTACCAACCCCCTAGGCCCGACATGCGATGCTCATAGACGAACGGACCGGACTGTACGGATATTGTCACTGACAGGCTCAGTAGGGTGTCAGGATGAGTTCGCTCATCGACGTCCCTTTTGGTCAATAGCTGGTGGCCCGTCACGTATTGGCTTATACCTCTGACGTGCCAGTGGTTAAATCCACAGCCATAGTATTGACGAGTCTTTAGAGTCCACCACACTTACAGTTACTCAAGCTTTCGGGCGAAACGCTGTAGAGGCCGTATGGAGATATGGCAGGGTCCGATCAGATACGTGCGGTATTGCACGGATCAGGATCGGACAGTTTTGTACTAGTGGCCGTATAGTTATATGGCAGGGTTCGATCAGATACGTGCGGTATTGCACGGATCAGGATCGAACGGATTTTACTAGCCGGCTTTGGCTTAAGCCGGTCCTAGTTTAGTACAGTGTAGATTTTGTCTCATTGCATTTGTATCCAGTCGGAATACAGATGCGGGTGTGTATGCACAGTATCGGGGTTTTCCTGTAATTTATTACGGGACCAGTTTTCTGGAGTTGCCAGTTTGCATTCCGTTCCGGCCGGTTTTTCTTTGTTCTTTCCCGGCCGGACTTTTCTGATGGAGGGGGTAATTTGCAGTTTTGCAAATTACATTTTGGTGGAGGTTTTATTTGTAAGATGATTTATTATGATAACCTTTTTAGATTCCATTCCTTTCATTCTTCTTTTCATGCTTTATGAAGATTAGAAGTGATGAGAAAGGATTTGATCTTTGATTAGAGTTGATGTGAGTTTGTTATGATGGCTTTTGATATGGTTACCACTTGCTTTCTCCTACACTCACCTCCCTTCATGCTTCATATTACCTCCTCCACCATTCTCATTGGTATGATAAGTTTTTCATTAGAAAAGAGAGAAGAAGAAAAAGAAAGAGAGAAGAAGAAGGAGAGAGTTCTTCATTCTTGAGAGTCTCATCTTCTTGATCTCATTCATGCTAGAAAAATGCAAGCACCATTTTTCTTATCTCATTTCCTCCATCATCTTCAAATGGCAACAAACCCCAAGTGAGACACTACACTACACATTCTACAGCATATCTTGAGCATGTCGAGTTGCCGGCTTCATGCTCGAGTTGCCTCGGTATTGAGGCGGGAGCCCGTAAAAGACGCAGGCATTGTGGTGCCCTTTCCGGCGAGGAGGCGACGATGTGGAGGCAAGACTTCCCGCGGGAGATCGGGACGATGTCGAGAAGACCGGAGGACTCGGATCACTCGGTATACTTCTCACCCTATCTCTTGATTGCTAGCATTAGGTTAATGGTTACGATCCGGGTTTTCATTGTCCGCGGTAGCGCCGGTTTCCGAGTAAGGAAAAAATTTTGATTCCGCATTTTGGCCTCGAGTACGAGGCCGGGGCGCTGCCGTGGAGCAACATGGTATCAGAGACACGCCATTAACCTTACCTAGCTTCGTTTGATGTGTTTGCGTTTCCGATCGACCAAAATTTCCAAAAACCGTATTTTTCTAGCACAATCAGTTTCTGTTGAAATTTTTTGGAGTCTAAAAATTTTTCAGGTGGTCTCAGAATGATGTGCAGGGAGTTCTAAGAATACAGCAAAATTTTGGTAAAGTGATCGTTCCGTACGACCGCGGAAGGGCGGCCAAAAGCCCCTTTTGGCCGCGCTTCCGCCGCAGGAAGTAGGCTTCACTTCACCAACCTTTTTCAGTGGGCTTGTGGGCTTATTTTAGGGGTTTTGGAATATTAAAATTGGGCTCAGGTTTTCTGTGAGTGCTACAGTTTTGATTGGGGGCCCACTTGTTAATTTTTGGTCAATCGGAAAATTTTAAACACATTATTTCACAGTATTTACATTATATCTGCGACCGTGAATGTCACTCGATCGGTAAATCCGGTCTAACTGCTATAGCCCGGTTAGACGGATTTGCGAACGTGACTTTCACGTTGATGTTCTATGTTTATGCTGTGATGTTGCGGATCGGTCGTGGGGGATAGCCTGGATGCAATGCTAGTACAGTTTTGGTGTATTTTGTACATTTGATTTTGCGGGGCGAGCGTCCGACATGTGGACTGCCGTCACTGCCTTTTTGTATTATTCTTTTGGGGCACGACCTGGTTGCGGTCGATGTACCCGGTGTATGTATATTTTACTTTCTGTACTAGGATTGCCCCGCGGTGGGGTGCACGGATAGCCGGGTTCTGGAGGGCAACAAGCCCGCATCTCATGGCTTTGGGACGGAGAGGGCTTCAGTCTGGAATTGGCAGGCTATTCGCCGCACTCGTAGGGGGTACAGGTTGACCCAGGAGGGGTGCCCAAGTTACCGGATTCCGTGAAGTGCTGGGTGGTCCATTCACGGTGCTGAAGGGGGCTGCCTCGCTTTAGGTTTTGGCGGGTGACTTGCCGCGCCTGTAGGGGTCTAGGTTTTCATTGCACAGGCTATCCACACGACCAGGGGAACGTCGGGTTTCAGCAGCGGCTCTGTGAAACCCGGGGCTTCCAGATATCTGTATTGTTCTGTTATGCTGTACATTTCTGTGATGTTGCATTTTATCACGCCTTGAGCGAAATATAATATATTGGTATATATATTAATAGATGTTGTATATGTTTTACATCCGCGCTAGTCCAGTCCCCGCTCTGCCGTTAGTTAGCTAACCTAACGGGTGATGACGGGACCCAGTGGCGAATGCGGATGGCATATACGTACGTCAGTATATTTTCGTTCTTTGTGGTGTGATTAATTGATGGGACTGCGTTGATTCGGATCAATGCAAGATAAACAAACCTATTCTGATGTTGTTGGAACACTTTTCAAAAAGCTGTTATTGCAAGGACGTTCACTTTTGTTTTGCATCGTGGTATTCATTTGGAATATCCTGCTCCTCAGTCGACGAGGCAAGGGCCGAGATCCCTTCACCGGGAGTGACCCCTTGGACAGAAGTTTGCGTCAGGGCATTAACTTCACTATAGCCGATTACTTTTGCTTTGCATCGTGGTATTCAGTTGGAATATCCTGCACCTCATTCTACGGGGAAAGAGCCGAGATCCCTTCACCGGGAGTGACCTCTTTAGTAAAGGTTTTCGTCACTATATTTTATTAAAAGGTTGTGCAGTTCCTTCAACGATATCAAGTTCATTACGTTAAAGGTTTTTCGCCAAAAACCAGTCGTAGCCCTCCGTCATTTCAGATTGGTATTACTTAGTATTCGTGCTGCGTATGTCGTGCTTAGCCGAGGCGTAGTGTTCGGTAGCTATGTAGTGTCTTTCTGTTGCATGGATATGTGATTGGTTAGGACAGTCGTACGGTCATTTTGGCTCAGTCAAGGACTCGTGCGGGTGGGTCTAATGCAATCAAGATAATGACGGGTTGAACTTGACTAGGATCCTTTGATATGTTGGCTCAGTCAAGGTCACTTGGGTCCTAAGGGTAAAAATCACATCGGGAGTTTCAAAAGAACTGAAACTTGCCAGGCATGAGCATACCTTCTGGAGTGTGGTGACGTGAGTGGATTCCGTCACGTTATCATGCGATGAGAGTTGGATCCCGATTCCCACTGATGAGTTGGTTTACTCCTCGGGTGATCCCGACTAATTCTTCTTTCAGGTTTGGAGGAGAATTTGAGGTACAGTGGGAGGTTTCCAGATTAGATAAAGTGATAACCATTCTGATCTAGGTTAGAGTGCACGCTGAGTGTTTCTTTTCTCTCTCTCTTTGGCAGCGACCATTGACCCGACCCTGGACTTTGACTCAGTGACCAAGTTGACCGAACCTTCTTAACACTGGCTTTTGGATTGTCAGAGTTGCAGACCTCATTGCCACTCCTACTTTTACCCTTTTCTCCAGGACACCCCGTATTACTACAAACGTCCACTTCCATTGGACAAAACCATCGTATGGTTAGATACGAACTCGAAGGACTTCGAGGATGGTTTCTGGTTCAGGAGAAAACGGATAGGATTATTCAGTTGTCTTTTCTTTTCACCTTCTCTCATTACGAGTACTCCTTGGTTTAGGAGTAGTACACCTATTACGCAAATTGGATAGTCTTCTTCCAAACCTTAGGCTGGTGCCGACCGGTAGGGAATGAAGAAAACCAGTTAGCCTAAACGGTGTACAGAAGGTATTAAGTTAAGACAAAGCAAGGGATTAGGAAGAGGGCAAAGTAAGTTGCGACTGCTATTCACGACCAAACCAAGTATTTTTTCGCCAATCCTAAATCACCTTTGTATTTCTCCAGGACACTCCGTATCACTACGAAGATCCCATTTTATTGGATAATCCATCGTATGGTTATATACGAACTCGAAAGGAACTTGTTCCAGTTCGGGGATGGATCCTGGTTCAGGAGAAATAGGAATAAAGTACATTCAGGTGTCTTTTATCTTCACCTTCTCTCGCATTGCGAGTGCTCCTAGGATTAGGACAGTACACCCTTTATGCTTTTTGGATAGTCTTCTTCCAAACCATAGGCTGGTGCCGAACGGTAGGGAAGGAAGAAAACCATTTGGCTTAAAGGGGTATACAGAAGGTAATGACTAAAGACATATAAAGGGATTTGGAGAGGTGGCAAAGAATTATACGGTTACAGTTGTGAATCTGGATAATGGAAGAGAAATTACTAGGAATACCAGGATACCCCAACGAGACATTTCGATGTTTCATTTTCACTGTGTGATGTTAAAAGAAAACTGATTTTCCGATTGGATACTTACTCCAGGGTATGTATTTACCAGGTTGGATTCTCATATCTGTATGGTTTTACAGATGATGAGTGGGAGTAAGTTATTGGGAATTAGGTGACCATCCTCATTATATCGGGATTCGTTGTAATCGGTGATATTTGAGGAGATCACCTGGGCTGTTTGCCGGTCGGCAAATATTTGGTTTTGAATATCCGCTGTTTTGCACCAATTTCAAATTGATATATCTGTACGTCTATTTTCATAGAGTGAGATATACCTTTTGATATTATGTCGATGACATTTACCTATACCAGTGGATGGTTAGGTAAGGAGCATTGAACAGCGGTGTAATTCTTCTTAACCATAAGTACAGTTTTCAACCTACGACGCACAGTGAAAGAGTTGTAAGACTCAGCGGACTTATACAGAGTATTGTATGTTGTCCAGTGTCCATTAGGACAGAGGGGTTGGTCCTCATACTATATTCTGTTTACTTTTAACTTCTCTAGTTCTTAGACATGTGTTTCGTAGAAACACAGGGTCTAAGTTTTGAGGAGTTATAGGTATTTGAATAGAGTAGAGAACCAGGTGTAGCAAGTATCGGGATTCTTCAAAGAGATCGAAGATGTAGATACTTGTGTATGGTATTCAGTTGATAGTAATGATGAAGACAGATTGCTTCTCTTTCAGGTTACTCATAATTGGAAGCATTCCTAAGTTGAGTAACGCTGATCGGCCTCTCTCCATTTAGTTGACATGCACTGGAGACAGCTGCATCATTTGAATCTGGTTCAATTAAATCAGTGCCTCTGGTTCTATATTGGATATAGAACAGTTCATATCTTAACGATGTTAAGGTACGGGGAGTTGTCCGGCTTATGCTTAAAACCAGACTCCGGATAACTCAAGGCACGTTTCTGTAATGGCTGTTTGTGGGTTGACCCAGGCTATGACGAGGGTTGACTTTCTACCATCTGGATGAACAATAGCAATATTGTTCTAGACTCGCCACAGTTTTAATAAAAATGGATTTTTTCAGAAAACAGTAGTGGGAGTATGGTAGAACTGGAAGCGATTCCAGAACCGCAAACGATTACTGAAGATTTGATAAGGAACCTAAAGATTCAATCTGATTTGACATTCCATTAGCCACTCCGCAGATATGGTGGGTAACCTCAGGCACTCGAGAGGTACTTCGGTATGCTCAAGGACGGTGGCAGGGAGGTTCTTGTTTACCCAGACTTGCCATTGTTGTTGTTCCAGGCTGCGAGACCCGGCAGGAGGATGAGTATAGCGTCGTTCTAAACTAGTTTTAGAAGTGCGCGTCTATATGACTCTGGCAGAGGGTTGTCGTAGTCAGTGGGAGCAGCGGAAGCATTGGTGGACATCAGGCTTATGTCTATTTGTAGACTAAAGCAGATGTAGCGGAGATAGATCATCTATTTCTGATGTGACAGTCATAGGTTTGACGTCATCAGAATAGAGGTGGATCTGTTGAGAAGGTAGTAGGAAGTGATATTCCTATACTACGATCGGTTATACCTTGGTCGTCACACAGTGTTTTCTCCACATAGGACCTGGATATTATATCAGACATACTGGTTACTAGATCTATGGTTTTAGATCTAGATTTGGGTGGTTTCCCAATCTGGGTACCTTGACAGCATTCTATGAGTATTTAGAATGGACGACTCCTGGCACGGTAGTGTACCTGCAGGTGATGGAGTCACCCTCTCTAAAGGTGTCTTATAGACTAAAGGGGAGAGGGATACTCATGATTGGCAGATCACTTGCTTAGGCAATTGAGTCAATCATGAGATGTCAAGTACCACACCAGATGTTGTTCTTGCACTAGATGCAATAAGTTGACATTGATCCAATCCTGGAGAAACGGTCGGAAGCAGTTTTAGAACATAAGTTGATGTTCTAGGGATATGATAACGGCAGCCTCCTTTAGGAGACGGTTATCATTCCAGGCTTCCAAGGTGACATGGACGACAAGGAGGTTGTCAGAGTTATAGTTTTCCTTCCAACGAGGGGCAGTATTTTGGACAGGTGGTCCAAGGCAATACTGAGGGTGGCTTGGCGCAGGATACTGATTAAGTTCGGTTGACGATACAGTCTAAGAAGTTTGGATTTGGAGTTCATTTATGAGCTAGGTCCCATCAGATATCCAGACATTCTAAGACAGGTATTGCTCATTTCGGGAGATGGCTTTCTCCGCGAACTTGAGTTATAGAGAGACATAGAAAGAAACATCACAGCGGATCCACTCACTGAGGCTATTCCTCGAACGCAATAGTTTCGCAAACGAGCTTTGTGAGACTGACTAGTAGAGGAGTTGGGTGTTCGGTATCACACGGGCTGTGAGTATGCGGCATCGCAATAATTAGCCTTGAGTGCAAGTGGGAGATTGTTGGAGATAGTGCCCTCAGAGTCAATTATTGGATCACAGGCACGTGATTGCAATGATTGAGGGAGGACCTATCCCGGTAGGACAGTCTTACTCGAGATGATAGTATGCTATCTGGTTTACCTTTATCATCGTGTACTGCTTTAGGTGACCTGACATGTCGCTATTACACGTTGATAGAGCCCCTAGGATTCTTGCTTCACTGCCAGCAGTATGATGGCGATCATATACGTGGGAGCTGGTAGTCTATAAGCACATCCTTAAAAGGTCCCTAGTCGTAGGAGTTTCGAGACAGGGCATCGACACTCCATCAGTAGACTAGTGTATACAGTCGAGACCCCGACGAGGGGCGGTGGCCGGTCTCACAAGCCACTGGTGTCAGTTGGTTCACCTAAGATGTATACAGGTGCTCATTGGGTTATGAGTACACCGGACAGGACTCGCCGGGAACCTGCTAGTTGGGCTTATACCTGACGTCAGATAGCAGTTCCCTGGTGACATGTGTACAGGTTAGTTCATCGACCTGAGGATCGTCATTTGTCTCGTGTGAGTTCCCACTATGCTTTGATTACTACCCTACCACGGCTCAAAGGAGTCGTGCAAACAGGTTTTAGTTGGGTACAGTCCCGAGCCACATGGAGGCAGTGAGCGGATCTTCAGGGGTTCGTCTCTCCCGGTATTGGGGGTGAGGTCGTGCTGTGTCTAGGAGAGCCATTACGCAAAGCCCTCGGCCGAGGCAGGAGATTTACTGGTAGGTATTCCAGTAGTATCTCAGGGCGTTCTGGGCTACACTCCGACACGACTTGTACCGCTTTTGGGGGTCTGACTTTTACCAACCCCCTAGGCCCGACATGCGATGCTCATAGACGAACGGACCGGATTGTACGGATATTGTCACTGACAGGCTCAGTAGGGTGTCAGGATGAGTTCGCTCATCGACGTCCCTTTTGGTCAATAGCTGGTGGCCCATCACGTATTGGCTTATACCTCTGACGTGCCAGTGGTTAAATCCACAGCCATAGTATTGACGAGTCTTTAGAGTCCACCACACTTACAGTTACTCAAGCTTTCGGGCGAAACGCTGTAGAGGCCGTATGGAGATATGGCAGGGTCCGATCAGATACGTGCGGTATTACACGGATCAGGATCGGACAGTTTTGTACTAGTGGCCGTATAGTTATATGGCAGGGTTCGATCAGATACGTGCGGTATTGCACGGATCAGGATCGAACGGATTTTACTAGCCAGCTTTGGCTTAAGCCGGTCCTAGTTTAGTACAGTGTAGATTTTGTCTCATTGCATTTGTATCCGGTCGGAATACAGATGCGGGTGTGTATGCACAGTATCGGGGTTTTCCTGTAATTTATTACGGGACCAGTTTTCTGGAGTTGCCAGTTTGCATTCCGTTCCGGCCGGTTTTTCTTTGTTCTTTCCCGGCCGGACTTTTCTGATGGAGGGGGTAATTTGCAGTTTTGCAAATTACATTTTGGTGGAGGTTTTATTTGTAAGATGATTTATTATGATAACCTTTTTAGATTCCATTCCTTTCATTCTTCTTTTCATGCTTTATGAAGATTAGAAGTGATGAAAAAGGATTTGATCTTTGATTAGAGTTGATGTGAGTTTGTTATGATGGCTTTTGATATGGTTACCACTTGCTTTCTCCTACACTCACCTCCCTTCATGCTTCATATTACCTCCTCCACCATTCTCATTGGTATGATAAGTTTTTCATTAGAAAAGAGAGAAGAAGAAAAAGAAAGAGAGAAGAAGAAGGAGAGAGTTCTTCATTCTTGAGAGTCTCATCTTCTTGATCTCATTCATGCTAGAAAAATGCAAGCACCATTTTTCTTATCTCATTTCCTCCATCATCTTCAAATGGCAACAAACCCTAAGTGAGACACTACACTACACATTCTACAGCATATCTTGAGCATGTCGAGTTGCCGGCTTCATGCTCGAGTTGCCTCGGTATTGAGGCGGGAGCCCGTAAAAGACGCAGGCATTGTGGTGCCCTTTCCGGCGAGGAGGCGACGATGTGGAGGCAAGACTTCCCGCGGGAGATCGGGACGATGTCGAGAAGACCGGAGGACTCGGATCACTCGGTATACTTCTCACCCTATCTCTTGATTGCTAGCATTAGGTTAATGGTTACGATCCGGGTTTTCATTGTCCGCGGTAGCGCCGGTTTCCGAGTAAGGAAAAAATTTTGATTCCGCATTTTGGCCTCGAGTACGAGGCCGGGGCGCTGCCGTGGAGCAACAGTGGATGTGATAAAGATACAATTAGAAGACGAGGCCCGTACATGGTGGTCGGTAGAAGAAAGCAGACTTGAAGGGCCGATCGAGTGGAGCAAGTTTAAGGAGTGCTTCTTAGATCATTATTTTCCTCCCGCAGCCAAGGCAGAAATGGAGGAAAAGTTTATTCTTTTAAAGCAGAATGGACGCCCAGTGGATGTTTATGCGGCAGAGTTCAACCGTCTGAGCCGCTTTGCTCCATACATGGTCAAATCAGAAGTCACCAGGGCTAGGCGTTTCCTTCAGGGGTTAGATTTTGAGTTGCAGCAGCTGATTGCATCGTTGGATCTACAGACTTTCGCACAGGTACTCAACGCGGCGAGCGTTCAGGAGCAATTGATTAACAAGTTCAGGAGACCCCCAGTCGTTCCAGCACGTACCCACGCGCCTTCTCGAGGAGCTATACCGGTTCACAGAGCAGGGACGACGGAAATGAAGCGCCCGTTTGTACCACAGCATCGCCCCCAGAGACAAAGCGTAACTTGCGGCTATTGCGGTAGAGGAGGACATACTCAGAAGGACTGTCGCCGTGCCAAGGGACAATGCCTGATTTGCGGTTCCAGTCAACACAGGATTAACAGTTGTCCTGAGCGAGCAGAAATACAGGGAGGTTCTGGACCGTCACAGCAGAGGCCGCAGGAGCAGAGGCAACCATTTACAGGTCGCGGTCAGGGACGGGCTTTCACCCTGACCGCAGAGCAGGCAAAAGCGTCAGGAGATGTGGTTACAGGTACTCTACTCGTACATTCCTTGCCAGCTAGAGTACTTTTTGATTCAGGACCATCGCATTGTTTCTTGTCTGAGCATTTCACCAATACACACTCAATACCACATGAACCACTAACCAAGGGATGGGAAATTCATACGGGTAATGGCATCATAATATCTAGTCGAGAATGTAGATTATGCCCGGTTGTAGTGTGTGGCAGGGAATTCTATGCGAATTTCCTCCTAATTGGGACAGGCAGTTACGACGCAATTCTCGGGATGGATTGGATGAGAACTTTCCATGCAGTTATCGATTGTCGTGCAAGGAAGGTGATCTTCCGCATCCCTAATCACCCGGAGTTCATTTTCGAGGGCGGAAGCGAATCTTTGGAGCCAGCTAAGTATAGAGCAAAGCCTAAGGAGCTGACAGCTATGGAGGTTGATAAGAGCCCAGCCCCAGAAATTGTTCGGGACTTCCTAGACGTATTTCCTGAAGATCTACCAGGTCTACCATCTCCTCGAATTTTGGAGTTATCAATCGACTTGACTCCAGGTACAGCCCCAGTATCCAGGGCCCCATACAGAATGGCACCAGTTGAGTTGGCGGAATTGAAGAAGCAGGTTGAAGAACTGTTGGAGAAGGGATTTATTCGGCCAAGCGCTTCACCGTGGGGTGCACCAGTCCTATTAGTAAAGAAGAAGGATGGATCGTTGCGAATGTGTATAGATTATCGGGAGCTGAACAAGGTCACGATAAAGAACAAGTACCCAATACCGCGCATTGACGACCTATTTGATCAGCTAAGTGGAGCCAAGGTTTTCTCGAAGTTGGATCTCCGTTCTGGGTATCATCAAATCAGAGTAGCAGCCGAGGATGTATGCAAGACGGCTTTTAGGACCCGATACGGACATTACGAGTTCCTTGTGATGCCGTTTGGTGTTACCAACGCCCCAGCAATATTCATGGACTTGATTAACAGGGTGTTCACAAAATACTTGGACACGTTCGTCGTTGTGTTTATCGACGACATACTTGTCTATTCGAAGACCTGGGAAGAGCATGCTGAGCATTTGCGCACGGTCCTACAAATTCTTCGGAAAGAGAAGCTGTATGCGAAGCTGAGCAAGTGTGAATTCTGGCTCGACAAAGTTCAGTTTTTGGGACATATTGTTTCGGGCGAAGGTATCTCGGTGGACCCAGCGAAGATAGAATCGGTTAGAGATTGGCCAACGCCGAAGTCAGTAGCCGAGATCAGGAGCTTTCTGGGTTTGGCAGGTTATTATCGGAGATTCGTCCAAGATTTCTCAAGAATCGCGGAACCATTGACACGGCTGACACGGAAGGACGTGCCGTTTACATGGACAGAGGAGTGCACTCAGGCTTTCGACACACTAAAGCAGAAATTAACCACGGCGCCTATTCTTACTGTACCAGATGATTCAGGTGGTTTGGTGATACACAGTGATGCCTCGGGGAAGGGTTTAGGCTGTGTTTTGATGCAGCACGGCCGAGTGGTTGCTTACTCCTCTCGACAACTGAGAAACCACGAAAAGAACTACCCTACGCATGACTTGGAATTAGCCGCGGTAGTCTTTGCGTTGAAGATTTGGAGGCACTATCTATTGGGTGAGAAAGTGGAGGTTTACACGGATCATAAAAGTTTGAAGTATGTTTTCACTCAGAAGGAACTGAACATGAGGCAGCGCCGATGGCTAGAGCTAATGGCAGATTATGACTTGGACCTTCAGTATCACCCGGGGAAGGTCAATGTTGTACCAGATGCACTCAGTCGCAAACCAGCGGTCATGATGTTGACCGATCAGAGGAGTATTATTGAGGATTTCCAGAGACTTGCACTTAAGGTCATTACTCCGAACGCACTCAGTCAATTTTGGCAACTACAGGTGCAATCTTCCCTGGTGGATCGCATCAAGATTGCACAAGAGGATGATCCTCGATTACAAAAGTTCAGAGAGCAAGTGGAAGCTGGACTGAGAACGGATTTAATTATACATGAGGATGGCTCTCTGAGATTCGGTAGCAGACTCTGCGTACCTAAAGGTGATGTACGAGAAGAAGTGTTGGCTGAAGCACACAGTTCAGCTTATTCTGTGCATCCAGGAGGTACAAAAATGTATAAGGACCTAAAGCAGCACTTTTGGTGGAACGGAATGAAGCGGGAAATTGCGAGGTTCGTATCCAGATGCTTGGTATGTCAGCAGGTGAAGGCGGAACATCAGAGAACAGCAGGATTATTACAACCATTGCCGATACCTGAATGGAAGTGGGAGCACATTACTATGGATTTTGTGACGGCCTTACCACGGAGCCTTAGAGGCAATAACGCTATTTGGGTTATCGTCGATCGCCTCACAAAAGCTGCACACTTTCTACCTTTCCGAGTGGGACAGTCGACAGAATCACTGGCAGAAAGATATATGCAGGAGATTGTGCGACTTCACGGTGTTCCAGTCAGCATTGTGTCAGACCGGGACACGAGATTCTTGTCACACTTTTGGAAGAGCTTACAGGAGAGTTTGGGAACCCGCCTTAAATTCAGCACAGCTTATCACCCACAGACGGATGGACAATCCGAGCGTACAATTCAGACGCTCGAGGATATGTTGAGAGCCTGTATGTTGGACTTTCAGGGTTCCTGGGAGGACCATCTGCACCTAGTCGAGTTTTCTTACAACAATAGTTATCAGGCTAGTATTCAGATTGCTCCTTTTGAAGCGCTATATGGGCGGAAGTGTCGATCCCCAGTATGTTGGGATGATGTGGGAGAGCGAAGATTACTGGGCCCCGAACTCATTGTTCAAACAGTCGACAAGGTTCAAATGATCAGACAACGTATTAAGACGGCTCAAGATCGACAGAAGAGTTGGGCAGATACCAGCAGAAGGGCACTTGAGTTCGAAGTTGAAGATCATGTGTTCTTAAAGATTTCCCCTACTCGTGGAGTTATCAGGTTCGGAAGTCGGGGAAAGCTTAGTCCCCGTTTTATCTGACCTTTTGAGGTGCTAGAGCGAGTAGGAGAGGTGGCCTATCGACTGGCCTTGCCTCCATCGCTAGCTGGTGTGGACAATACCTTCCACGTGTCACAGTTGCGGCGTTATGTCCGGGATGAGAGCCATGTCCTGGACCATTCAGAACTAGTTTTGGGTACTGACTTATCGTACGAGGAGCAACCTACCACCATTCTCGACCGCAGAGAGAAAGTGCTGAAGAATAAAGTCATTCCGTTAGTCCGAGTGTCTTGGGGCGGTCGTTCCCCAGGAGAATCCACCTGGGAGCGGGAGGAAGATATCCGTGATCGTTATCCACATCTCTTTGTTTAGTACTTTTGTTTCTCTGTATCCTTGTTAAATTTCGAGGACGAAATTTTTGTTAAGGGGGGGTATGATGTAAATCCCCGTTTCCAATTCAATAAAAAGTTCCCGATTCTTTGAATTCCAGTAGTTTCTCTTCTTTTCCCTCGTATTTTGAATTGGTTGTTTAAGCCTAACATTTATATTTTTCCAAAGCCAAAAAGTTAAAACCTAGAATCTAAAACCTAAAACCCAAAGCCAAATTAAAAACAAGATTAAAATAAATTAAAACCCTTAACTACCTTCAGCCCACTAAAATTTATTTTTAATAAAATCCCTAAACTAAAATACCCAGCCGGCCCCTCTTTACATTCCCCAAACCAGCCCACACATAAATTTTTAAATCCCTTATAAATCCCGGCCCGGTTCACCCTCAGCCCACTTTCTTTTTTTTAATTCCTTACTATTTTTCCCGGCCCAATCTATTAACTCAGCCCACAGGGTTTTTTTTTAAAGTGGGAAATTGTTTTAAAATTCAAAACGAGCCCAACCCTTTTTCCTATTTCCTCACCCAACCCCTCACTCCTCACTGTTTCTCTTCTCAAAAATTTCCCAACGGCTACCTCCTTTAAAATCGCGCGCGACCCGCCTCCTCCGCCGTCGCCCACGCCCTCGCCCTGCCGTTGCCCCCACGTTGTCAACATCGTCGCCCTCATCTCTCTCTTACTCGCTAACCCCATCACAGAAAAATTCCTTACCCCTCTCACTACACCCACCGAGCCCCAAACCTCGAACAGGAACAGCCCATTGCAACCTCCACCTCCGACGACGACGACGACAATCCCTCGGCAACCTTCGATCACTCCTCTTCCACCAGCCTCCCCCTCCACGACTTCACCATTCTTCAAACCGAGCCCTCTCAAATATCCCCTGCACACAACCCATTTCAGCCGAGCTCGAGTCATCACCTTACACCCTCGACGCCGGCGAACTCCCCACCACATCGCCGACCTTCCCACGACATCCACCTCCTAAGCATCATCACCATCACAACCATATCCAGCCCCACTGCCTAACTTATCCCTTTATCCAAAACTCCAAAACCCATTCTCTCAAACTTTTCCCCCTCACTGTGAAACTGCTCGGTACACGTTGCCGGAGCGACGCCGTCGACCTTCGGAAACCCCAACACTTCTCAGAGGGACCAGAGAGCACCCCTAAGCTTCCAGCGCACGCAAGACGACTCCGGGAAAACTCCGACGCGAAACTCGTGTTTCGAACTAGGCTCGCGGGAATTCGGAACGTGGCGCACAACGCACGTTCGCGACATCGTTGCCGTCGTGCGACCCCAAGGCGTCCTCCAGGCAAGTGTTTACTTGCTTCATGCTAAATTATTAGTGGTACAACCTTAAAATCATATAAATTAAAACTTACCGAATAACTAAATATATTGTGACGTATGTGTTCGATGTATGATCCCAATGGAAATATTTGTCTAAATTGACGGTAACCTATACGTTCTGTTGGCCCTTTTAATGATATATAACGTGTGCGAAATTCGCTGGAAAATACGATTGTTCGTGACAAAAAGTGATACCCCCATATATGCTGTTTAAACTAGAACTCTCTCGTACCTGAAAACGAATAAAATCACCATAAATCATATACATATTGGAAAGCTGCGTTCGAGGGCTTAAATCGAAGCCAACTCGATGAACTTTAATCCTATGTAAATTTCTGATCATTTCTGTTATGTAACCATGAAGATAATTGGATCGGAACACGACTCTGGACTGCAGTCCAGAGCGTTTCTGATTAGTGTGTTCTGTCTAAAGTCCTGCGTCCCCATGTTTCCTGAAATCGCATGATACAGAACTTTACAGTAGTTATAAGATATTTCTGTTAGTGAAAGAAAGCAAGTGGTTTCATTCCGAATCATCGCCGTTTGTTATTTTTAACTATATTTAAAAGGGCAGAACGTAAAGCTGTTCAGAACAATGTCTGAAATGACATATTGAGATTAAACTGTGTATAACTTTCAACGTACAGATGCGATTGAGGATCCGTCTGTTGCGTTGAATACTTTATCGAAAACCCTAAATTTCATTTAACTGTGACATTGCTAAATTTTGAGCCCAACTGGGTGCAATTCGTGTCGCGAAACAGACGTTCAGTTCTGAAATTTAAATTCCAGCCGCGAACACTTAAACTGAAACAGTTATATCTTGAAAACCGAAACTCCGATTGAACTGAAACAAATTTTGATGAATTACTGACTGATTGTTCTATATATCTTACCTACATCATTTTCGCTGAATTCGTAACATATTATTTGTGCAATTTATTTTAGTTCATGACATGCATGCTAATTCATAACATACAGAGCTTATTGGTAGCATACAATACATATATCATACCCTTGTCATATACACAGAGTTAGTGCGTGTGGACATTGCATTATCGTGCGTGATAGATGTTGGTTTAGGAGTGACGAGTACACCAATGGAAAGTGAACATTCGTGACAGTGATTGATACAGTGGATAGTGATGAAACCGTGTCATTGGTATACTTGTACACAACTAGATCAATATCATAAATAGTGTAACCTGGGGAAAAAGGGGAAATCAAAGTGGAAAGAGTATCGTATTTAGCGGGACCGTGTTTAGAGGATGATCATTCGAACCGTGATACTTATACGTGTAGGACAGGATCTAGCGATCCGGCTGACAGGGTTATGTCCCGGGCATGTGGGCCGTTGTCTCGGGTACGTACGAGACTCCTGTTAAACATGATCCTCCTTCCACTATGTGATTTCAAACATGACCTAGAGACCGTTAGGGACACATAACATATTCTTCATCATATTGTGACGTAGTGTTTACTTGCATTACTGTCATACCAGTATTACCTCATTTACCGGTTTCATCTGATTATAATAATATTATTATTTGTGTCGCTCTGACGACCTGAGTATGCATGCTCAGATTCTGCAAGAGGACCAGCACAGGAGACGGATCTATCCTTTGAGTTCACGGAGATATAGTTGGTGTACCTACTTCATTTACTTCTTTCCATAAAAGAGATTGTGAGACTGAACTTGGTTTGTTATCGTTTTTATTATCTGTAATCTGTGAACAATGAAATTTTAATGTAATAAATTAGTGATGTGATTCCTTTAATACTGTACCTTATTACTGATTACCATGTAGTGCTAGAAGCCGAAGTGTGACTACGGCGGGACGATCCCTTGACCGTAGGAGCATGGCTGGCCTAGTCATACCTCGTATTCCGTATTTTGGGACGCGGGGCGTGACACATAACCCCGTTAACACCTTTCTAGACACCTACTTGATCGGCTAATTGTGATGTGTAAAACTCTCCCAGGAGTAACTCTTACTCGCAGTGGGTATCGGGATCCAACTACCTCATAGAAGGTATGCAATCTCATTGCAAATTTCAACACTTGAAATTCCCGATAATATTCTGCCCCTAGCGTCCTATGACCTTGACGCAAGCCAAAAACCATTGTCCGCTAGTCAACTTCAACCCGTACATTTTTTGATTGAATTAAACCCACCCGCACGACCCTTGACGCAGGCCAACAAAGTCGCACGACTACCATAATCCAATCGCATCGTATGCTACAGTTAAGCACTAGTTAGCTACCGCACACTACGCCTTGATGCAGGCCAACAAACATAGCATGAATACTAAGTAGTACTTATTTGAAATGACGGAGGGCTACAACAATTTTTTAAGAAAACCATTTGCGTAATGAACTTGATCTCATTGTAGGATCGAGTGATTTTGAAAAGAAGTGTTTTTTGAGGCTTTTACTAGTTTTGCTAACGAGGTCACTCCCGTTGAAGGGATCTCGGCTCTTTTCTTATCGAATAAGGTGCATGATATTTCATAAATACCACTATGCAAAGAAAAAACTATAATTGCAATCAAAAGACAAACCGAGTTTATAGCATCTGCTAGTTTCGCTAAAGAGGTCACTCCCGGTGAAGAGATCTCGGCTCTTTCTTTATCGAATAAGGAGCTGGATATTCTACAAGGAATACCGCTATGCAAAGCAAGAACTAGAGCTACCAGTTTTCGAGATAAGTTTCTACAACATATTTAGGTTTCTTTTATTTCATTAATCTCATTAATGAAGTCCCATTTATTATGCTTCCAAAGCATCACATATGAAACGAAAGCAGCAATATTAATTATATCTGATATATATAATATATAGGCATTCGTCTGAACATATCACAGTGATCACAACACAGAGGAGCATAAGATATCATATGAAATATTGGATATACTAGGATTTCCGTGTTTTAAATTAAGCCTGTATAAAATACGGATTCCACGGTCGTGATGAATAGGCAAACCCACATCCCTAGACCCATACGAGAGCGGCAAGCAACCGTAACAATTCTAGAGTTGTTAGTTATGTATATGCCCTAGAGGCCATTATTATACATATGATGTATATTATAGCGGATGCTTGGATATATATAGAGAGGACTTTCTTGCTCGACATGATAGTATGGTATTTGGTTTCACTTTATCTTAACATGTTGACTTGTATTAGTTTACTGTCTTGCTCTCACATGTTGATAAAGCCCTTAGGATATGTACTTGACTACTGGGACTATGATGAGATCATACTAGTGGGGCCAGGGTAGTCAACGAGTACATCCTATAATTGTTTCTAGTCGAGGGTGTATCAAGACAGGGCATCGATACACCAGAGTAGACTAGTGTATACGCATCTTGACCCATTTAATGGGCGATGGATGATCCCATATCCATCGGTGTTTGACATCAAAGATGGTGTATGGGTGCTCAGTAGAGACTGAGTATACTGAACGAACTCGCCGAGAACTCCTAGATGGTATTATACCTATCGTCAGATAGCAGTTCTCAGGTGACACTGGTACAGGTTAGTCTGTTGACCCGAGATCGGCATAGAGTCTTCTGTGATTCCCACTGTTCTTTGATTTCCACCTTACCACGTCCAAAAGGGCATACAAAACGGTGGCTTTTGGGTACAGTCCCGAATCACATAGAGGCAATGAGCGATTGGAGGGGATTCGTCTCTCCAGGTATAGGGAGTTGATGTTGTGCTGTGTTCGATTGGCTATAACTCGAAATCGCTGGCCAGGGATGATATGGAGTGCTACTGGTAAGAGTTATCAGTAGTTTCTCCACCCGTTATGAGCCTCACATCCACACGACCTATCGGTTACTGGGGTCTGACGTATTACAACCCCTACACTAGATATGCAACATATCAGACGAAGAGACCGGACTGTACGGTAGTGTTACTGATTGGATTCACAGGAGAATGTACAGGCTTGCTTGTTGATCTTCTGATCGCTCAATACCTGGGTGGCTGTTACGTTTAGCTGACCGCTTGCAGCTTGTGGGTGTTTGATATGATCATCACCTACTTCCGGCGTATTGACGATTCTTTAGAGTCCTAGACAGAGCTTTCTTGACTCAGGAAAAATGAAGTAGGAGCACATATGTGATATGTGCGGGACCAAGAATAATACGATATGAGATACCGTATTCTATTCTCGCGAAATATGATAAAGCCGGGTCATCCTATCAAGTGTTGATTCAATGAATCGGTACATGTTATATTAGTCGGCTATATTCGATATAACCGGATTGTCGGATCAAGTGTTGATTCGATGATTTAATGTATAATTATATATGTGATATAGTACATTACATTATCTAATATAATCTCGATTTATTGATTCATTTTCTCACCGGATAATTCATTGATATATATGCGATATATGTTAATTGTATTATTTTCTTTTGTTACAAATATATATTATATATGTGATATATAATATTTTAATAAGTTATGATTACAAATGCAACATGATTTGTGGAGATTAATCTTGGTTAGGGTTTGATTTGGGTTAACATTTTCATGAAGCTTCTAGAAGCTTTATGTTTTGTTTTAAGCAAAGATATTTTGTTGATATTTTGTGGAGATATTTCCTAACCTAACCCAAACCCTTTACCCTAGTTAAATCCCTACAATGGTTAAAGCATTTCTTTTTTAACCAAGGGTTGCAATTGTAACCATGAGCAATAATTCATTATTCATCACAAAGGAATTATTCATCTTCTTCTTCCTTGAGCTCATGAAAAAGCTTTACTAGGTTTTTCTTTTGTGATGATATTGAGTGAGATTATGAAAACAAATAAGAGCCAAATTCCTACTTCATCATCCTCATCTAATCTAGCTAATTAGATTAGGGCGTTCACTTCATTAATACTTGATTAGAGAAGTAAGAGCTTGAGTTAAAGATTCTTCAAGGTAGATCATCTTCGAAAAGGAAGACTTCAAGCAAGCATGGATCATTCGGCTTGTGGAGCCTCTCTTGAGTCCGGGAGATCATGGATCGCGGCGAACGGACTACTACTCGGAGGTTATGAAGCGAAGGAGCGAACTACAAAGGTTGTAATCCCTATCTCTTAGATGTAAAGTTGTTTACATGCTTTGTTAACTCTAATAATCTAGCAACGATCCTCGCTTTAGGTTATTCGGCACTTGAAAAATTTAAATTCGGCATGGTTGATGCCTTGTAGACCCTTGTGAGAGTGCTTAGTAACCCTACAGTGGTATCAGAGCCAGGTTAGAGCATTAGGCGACGTGTATATGAAGTTAAAAGTCCGATCGAACCCCGAAACATCGTTTTTGACCCGCTCTCTGGAAATTTTCTAAAAAGTTTGTTTATTCGGTATTAAAAATACTCAGAAAATTAAGCAGGGAATTCTAAGGATTACTATGAAGTACGAGCTCCTAATTCCCTTGAGTCGCCGCGGAACCGCGGAAATACCATGCTTTGCGCGGCGGTTCCGCGGCCGTACTTGGGTATTAGGGACAGATACTTCTAGGTTACATTCGTAGGTATTACTACATGCTTCTGGGAATTTTTAATATTACTCAAGTGTTGAGTTTTCTGGAGATCTTTAGAATTCATTGATTCGATCGGAAAGTTTAACATCGTTTAGTTTTTCCGGATAATTTAGAACGTGTTAAAATGTTCGAACGGATATCAATAACTCACTTTTTCCCGACACGAAAAACATTCAAGTGTTGAATTTTTCTTGAGTTTGAATCTTTCGGAAAAACATGCATGCATATCTGTGGACCCTCTAGAAGAACGTAAGCTTAACTCGATTATGTGACCGTCAAAACTGCCACTGAACCCTAGGGTTTGTGGTAGTTTAGCGTTGCCACATATGAGGCGTTGGTTTGACCCTTCTACGGCTGATTCATTGGCGCTGTGGCATGTTCTGGGATTTTTGAACTCTGCTCAAGTGTTGAGCTATTTGGGAAATCTTCGGTATTTGATTATTCGATCGGAAAGTTTAATTTTCTCTATTTATCTGGAATGTGATACAATATGTGGAACTCATATAGTTAGGCATGTAATGTGAAGTATGTGATATTTCGGATTTAGGATGTCTAAAGGATTTGTGGATTCCAAATGTTGTAGTTTTACACTTTCTTTTCTGTGACCGTTAGCGTAGTATGTGGTGTATCGCCGGCTTCGTTGCTATACATCAACGACAATCGGGATACGCATACTTTCTTACGTTGATGATATGAGATATTATGTGTTGCTGTGATATGTTATATTGGATCGTCGTGTTCTGAATAGACGGGGGTTTTATATGAGATGAGGGTTTTTATTTTCATTCTTGTAAAATTAATTGTATGTAATACTCTTTTATTGGGGCACTTCCGGGCTGAGGATGATGTCACCATTGTATATTATTTACTTTTCCGCATTAGGTAGACCCAAGGAGGGGAGCACAAGTAACTGGGTTCTAGGGTCAAGTGGGAGGCCATCTCGAGGAGTCGAGACCGGTTCTCCTAACCCTAGAATTGGCAGTGTTGCTTGCCGCTCTTGTAGGGGTCTAGGTATGTAGGTTTGGCTATTCATCACGACCGTGGAATCCGTGTATTATACAAGCTCGATATAAAACACGGACGTCCTAGTATATCCAATGTTTCATATGTTACCTTCTGCTGCAATATTCTGTGAGGAGATCATATTACTGCCTGAGACGAATGCTTATACTATATATATGATATATAAATATTACAGCTTTCATTTCTTCTGTGATGCTTAGGAAGCATAACTGATTGGATTTATTAACGAGATTATTAAAAGAAAAGAAACCTAAAAGATGTTGTATAATCAAAACTTTATAAAAAGGGTAGCTACAGTTTTGCTTTGCATAGCGGTATATATGATATACCCTGCACCTTATTCGATGAGGAAAAAGCCGAGATCCCTTCACCGGGAGTGACCTCTTTAGTAAAACTGGCCTATGCTACAAACTCACGGTTTAGTTTTTGATTGCTTCAATAGTTCTTACTTTGCATCATGGTATATATGATATACCCTGCACCTTATTCGATAAGGAAAGAGCCGAGATCCCTTCACCGGGAGTGACCCCTTTAGCGAAACTAGAAAAGCCTAAAAAACAGTCCTTTTCAAAATCACTTGTTTCTACAACGATATCAAGTTCATTACGCTCATGGTTTTCTGAAAAACCTGCGTAGCCCTCCGACATTTCAGATAGGTAATACTTAGTATTCGTGCTGCGTTTGGTGGCTTTCGTCAAGGCGTAGTGTGCGGTAGCTAACTATTGCTTATCTGTAGCATATGATGCGATTGGGTTAGGGTAGTCGTACGGCTTTGTTGGCTTTCGTCAAGGATCGTGCTGCTGGGTTTAATTCAATCAAGAAATGTACGGGTTGAACTTGACTAGCGGACTATGGTTTGTTGGCATTCATCAAGGTCATAGCACGTTAGGGGTAAAAGCATTATCGGGAATTTCAAGTGTTGAAATTTGCAATGAGATTGCATGCCTCCTATGAGATAGTTGGATCCCGATACCCACCGCGAGTAAGAGTTACTCCTGGGAGAATTTTACACAGGACAATTAGCCGATCAAGTAGGTGTCTAGAAAGGTGTTAATGGGGTTATACCTCTGGGAAAATGAGGTTTACTTTAATTAGGTCCGTGCGAAAATACGGGGAACCTCCCTCAAAGTACCAACACTGATCTGGCTGAAAGATTGGCGAACTTGTAAGGTGTAATTAAACCCGGCTAGTCTTTCCTTTTAGGGTTTGAAGGAAGATTTGATAAAAACAGCGGGAGACATCCTGATTAGATAAGATAATAACCAATCTAATCTTGCAAGAGCATACGCTAAAGTATTTTCTTCTCTCTCTCTCCAGGTAGCGACCATGTCAGGCCTTAATCAAGATAATAATATGGATGTATTGACTGAACCCGCTTGTTATACTGAGCACGGGAACGTTGGTCCCGTTCTTTCTTCTAAGTGTTATATGACTGGGCAGGGAATAGGAGAATATCTGGATTCTCAGGCCGCCCAAATGAAGAACAATCATGCTGATGCATCTTCTTCGGGTGTGTTAGTTATTGAGAACTGTTTCTCAGTTCACTCTACGTCCAGGGTATTAGATACCGGATCAGGATCCCACATATGTAATATATTACGTGGGCTACGCAAAGATAGAGAACTGGGAATGGGTGATCATTCCGTAAGAATAGGGAATGGTGCAGATCTTGCAGCGAAGGCTGTTGGCGAATATCACCTTGTGTTACCAAAAGGTAATACATTGGTTCTGAACGAATGCTATTACATTTCGACCCTGATATGCAATCTTATATCAGTTTCTTTGTTGAGCAAAGAAGTATATAATTTTGTAGTACATGATAATATTATGAACATATTCTTTAATCAAAAGTTGATAGGATCAGGATCGTTAAATAATGGCATATACGTTCTCAACCAAATTACAGTACTTAATGTACAAAACACACAGAAGAGGAAGAGTTCAGAAATGAACGAATCCTACATATGGCATTGTAGACTTGGTCATATTAATGCGACACGGATAGCTAAGTTACATAAGAATGGATATTTGAATCCGTTCGTATTATCATCTTATGAAACTTGCCATTCATGTCTCAAAGGAATGATGACCAAAACTCCGTTTAGTGGACACGGAGAAAGAGTTACGGAACTCTTGGGACTAATACATAGTGATTCATGCGGTCCCATGTCTACACATGACAGGAACGGTTCTTCCTACTTTATTACATTCACAGACGATCTCTCAAGTTACGGACATGTGTTTCTGATGAAACACAAGTCTGAAGCTTTTGAGAAATTCAGAGAATATAAGCACGAAGTAGGGAACCAAACGGGCAAAAATATTAAGATCCTTCGATCTGATCAAGGAGGAGAATACTTGAGCAATGAGTTCCTAGATTATCTAAAAGAGAATGGAATTCTCTCTCAGCTTACTCCTCCTTATACACCACAGCACAACGGTGTATCGGAGCGGAGGAATCGCACCCTATTAGATATGGTGTGCTCTATGATGAGCAATGATGAGTTGCCTATTTCCTTCTGGGGGTATGCCCTTGAGACAGCCATACACCTATTGAATATGGTTCCTACCAAATCAGTGTCTACCACTCAATATGAGATATGGAAGGGGAAGAGGCCATCTCTTAAGTATGTTAAGATATGGGGTTGTCCGGCCTATGTCAAAAGGCACAATCCGGACAAACTCGAGGCAAGGTCTGTCCTATGCATGTTTGTAGGATATCCCAAGAACTCACAAGGGTATATCTTCTACCACACTGAGGAACAAAAGATGTTTGTTTCTCGACATGCCACCTTCTTAGAAAAGGAATTTCTTGCAAAGGAAATTTGTGGCGAGGAGGTAGACCTGGAAGAAGTTCCAGCAAGACAAACTACGACAGAAGATTTAGTAGAACCAGAGGATTCAGTAGTAACCAACGAACCTCAGCCTCTCCGCCGATATAGTAGGGTTCCTCATCCACCTGAGAGATACTACGGTTTTCTTGTTGATGATGGGAGCGAGGATTGCATCATGGAAGATGATGACCCAACTAGTTTCGAGCAGGCCATCACGAGTGGTGACTCTGGGAAATAGCTGGATGCAATGCGATCTGAGATGGAATCCATGTACACCAACAAAGTATGGACTTTGGAAAATGCTCCTGAAGGGGTAAAACCCATTGGGAGCAAGTGGATCTTTTAAAAGAAAATTGGTGTAGATGGAAAAGTTGAGACTTTCAAAGCTAGACTTGTTGCAAAGGGTTTTCGTCAACGACCAGGTGTGGATTATGACGAAACCTTTTCTTCAGTTGCTATGCTTAAGTCCATCCGGATCTTATTTGCCATTGCTGCATACCATGACTACGAAATCCGGCAGATGGATGTTAAGACCACCTTTCTAAATGGTGATTTAGAAGAGTGCATGTACACGACTCATCCATAGGGCTTCATAGATAGTGGGAGCACCGGAAAGGTGTGCAAGCTGCTTAAATCCATCTATGGGTTAAAGCAAGTATCGCGGAGTTGGAACATCTGCTTTGATGTTATAGTCAAAGAGTTTGACTTCATCAAAAACGTAGATGAACCTTGTATCTATAAGAAGGTTGCAGAGAGTAAGGTTGTCTTCCTCGTATTGTACGTAGATGACATACTCTTGATAGGAAATTATGTTCCTATGCTGCACTCGGTGAAGCTCTTCTTATCACAAAGATTCTCAATGAAAGATCTAGGTGATGCCTCCTGCATTTTGCGAATCAAGATCTATAGAGATAGATCTAAAAAGATACCGGGCTTTTCCCAATCCAGGTACATTGACACCATACTAAAGAGGTTTAGTATGGAAGAATCCAAGCGTGGGAACCAACCCACGATCTCTGGACTCACTCTCTCTAAAGAGATGTCTCCCAAGACTGATATGGAGAGAGCTCACATGCAAGGGATATCTTATGCTTCGGCAGTAGGCTCTATCATGTATGCGATGCTATGTACCATACCCGATGTAGCATACTCACTAAGTATAGTGATTCGGTATCAAGCAGATCCTGGAGATAGTCACTGGACAGTTGTGAAGAACATTCTCAAGTACTTAAGAAGGACTAAAGAGATGTTCTTGGTGTATGGTAACGGTGAACTCCAAGTGGAGTCCTTTACCGATTCAAGCTTCCAAAGTGATAAGGATGACCCTAAGTCGCACTCGGGATTTGTCTTTACCCTCAATAGAGGAGCGGTGTGTTGGAAGAGTTCCAAACAGGAAACCGTTGCAGACTCGATAATGGAGGCTGAATACATCGCTGCCAATGATGCTGCCAAAGAGGCTGTCTGGATGAAGAAGTTTATCACTGAACTTGTTGTGGTTCCGTCCATTGTGCATCCAATACCTTTGTATTATGATAACAATGGAGCTGTGGCTTTGCCAAGGAACCCAGGTCCCATCAGAAGTCCAGACAGATTCTGAGACGGTATCACCTGATCCGGGAGATAGTTGATCGCCGGGAGATCGAGGTCAGGAGTGTTGATACGAAAGACAATACTACGGATCCACTAACAAAGGCCATTCCCCAGACTCAGTTTGAGAGACTCTTCGGGATGTTTGGTATGAGATACTACAACAGCTGGCCTTAGTGCAAGTAGGAGATTGTTAGTTATGTATATGCCTTAGAGGACATTATTGTACATATGATGTATATTAAAGTGGATGCTTGGATATATATAAAGAGGACTTTCTTGCTCGACTTGATAGTATGCTATTTGGTATCATTTTATCTTAACATGTTGACTTGTATTAGTTTACTGTCTTGCTCTCACATGTTGATAAATCCCTTAGGATATGTACTCGACTACTAGGACTATGATGAGATCATACTAGTGGGGCCAGGGTAGTCAACGAGTACATCTTATGACTGTTCCTAGTCGAGGGTGTATGAAGACAGGGCATCGATACACCAGAGTAGACTAGTGTATACGCATCTTGACCCATTTGATGGGCGATGGATGATCCTATATCTATCGGTGTTTGACATCAAAGATGGTGTACGGGTGCTCAGTGGAGACTGGGTATACTGAACGGACTCGCCGAGAACTCCTATATGGTATTATACCTATCGTCCGATAGCGGTTCTTAGGTGACACTGTTACAGGTTAGTCTGATGACCCGAGATCGTCAAAGAGTCTTCTGTGATTCCCACTGTTCTTTGATTTCCACCTTACCACGTCCAAAAGGGCGTGAAAAACGGTGGCTTTTTGGTACAGTACCGAATCACATGGTGGCAATGAGAGATAGGAGGGGATTCGTCTCTCCCTGTATAGGGAGTTGATGTTGTGTTGTGTTCGATTGGCTCTAACTGGAAGTCCTTGGACAGGGCTGATATGGAGTGTTACTGGTAAAGTTATCAGTAGTTTCTCGACCCGTTATGAGCCTCACATCGACACGACTTATCGGTTACTAGGGTCTGACGTATTACCAGCCCTAGACTATATATGCAACATATCAGACGAAGAGACCGGACTGTACGGTAGTGTTACTGATTGGATTCACAGGAGAATGTACAAGCTTGCTTGTTGATCTTCTGATCGCTCAATACCTGGGTGGCTGTTACGTTTAGCTGACCGCTTGCAGCTTGTGGGTGTTTGATATGATCATCACCTACTACCGGCTTATTGACGATTCTTTAGAGTCCTACACAAAGGTTTCTTGACTCAGGCAAAATGGAGTAGGAGCACATATGTGATATGTACGGGACCGAGAATAATACGATATGAGATACCGTATTCTATTCTCGCGAAATATGATAAAACTGGGTCATCGGATCAAGTGTTGATTCGATGAATCGGTACATGTTATATTAGTCGGTTATATTCGATATAACCGGATTGTCGGATCAAGTGTTGATTCGATAATTTAATGTATAATATATATGTGATATATTACATTACATTATCTAATATAAGCTCGCTTTATTGATTCATTTTCTCACCGGATAATACATTGGTATATATGCGATATATGTTAATTGTATTATTTTCTTTTGTTACAAATATATATTATATATGTGATATATAATATTGTAACAAGTTATGATTACAAATGCAAAATGATTTGTGGAGATTAAACTTGGTTAGGGTTTGATTTGGGTTAGCATTTTCATGTAACTTCTAGAAGCTTTATGTTTTGTTTTAAGCAAAGATATTTTGTTGATATTTTGCGGAGATATTTCCTAACCCAACCCAAACCCTTTACCCTAGTTAAATATCTACAGTGGTTAAAGCCTTTCTTTTTTAACCAAGGGTTGCAATTGTAACCATGAGCAATAATTCATTATTCATCACAAAAGGAATTATTAATCTTCTTCTTCCTTGAGCTCATGAAAAGCTTTACTAGGTTTTTCTTTTGTGATGTTATTGAGTGAGATTATGAAAACAAATAAGAGCCAAATTCCTACTTCATCATCCTCATCTAATCTAGCTAATTAGATTAGAGGGTTCACTTCATTAATACTTGATTAGAGAAGTGTGAGCTTGAGTTAAAGATTCATCAAGGTAGATCATCTTCGAAAAGGAAGACTTCAAGTAAGCATGGATCATTCGGCTTGTGGAGCCTCTCTTAAGTCCGGGAGATCATGGATCGTGGCGAAGGGACTACTACTCGGAGCATATGAAGCGAAGGAGCGGACTACAAAGGTTGTAATCCCTCTCTCTTAGATGTAAAGTTGTTTACATGCTTTGTTAACCCTAATAATCTAGCTAAGATCCTCGTTTTAGGTTATTCGGCACTTGAAAAATTTAAATTTGGCATGGTTGATGCCTTGTAGACCCTTGTGAGAGTGCCTAGTAACCCTACAAGAGTTAGGAGACCCAGTCTCAACTCCTTGAGATGGTCTCCCACTGGACCCTAGAACCCGGTTACTTATGCTCCCCGCTTTGGGTCTATCCTAATGCGGAAAAGTAAATAATATAAAATGGTGACATCATCCTCAACCAGGAAGTGCCCCAATAAAAGAATATTGCATACAATGAATTTTACATGAATTAAAATGAAAAACTCTCATCTCACATAAAACCCCCGGCTATTCAAACACGGCGATCCAATATAACATATCCCAGCAACACATAACATCACATGTCGTCAACGTAAGTAAATATGTGTATCCCAATTGCCATTGACGTATAGCAATGAAACCGGCGATACACCACATATTACACTTACGGTCACAGAAAAGAAAGTGAAAAACTATAACAGTTGGAATCCGCAACCAACTTAGATATCATAAACCCAATGTATCACATACTTTGGATTTCATGCCCAACCAAATGAATTCCTTAGACATCGCATGCCTAACAGTTATAAACCCCACATTTTAGTCTCGATCTCGAAAACACGTTTCAATATCAAGTCGGGCAATTCAACAAGATTCCTAATATCCTGATCGAATGCTCGTCGGAAACTTTAGTAGACGGCCGCACCCCAGATGCCATCGACGAAGTGCACTAAGGCGGAACACCGCGGCCGTGAGCACCCAAACGGATGCTTTTGGCGATGGGGTTCTCCTACAGTCACTTGGTCGAGGCTATGGGGCATGGCTATCTAGAAAGGTTACCCGGCGAGTATCTGCGTACGCTACGTGATTGCGACAGACTTTTGACCACATCAAAATTCCATAGCAACCGTTCAAATGAGACTAAACTGCTAGATTTATAAAATTCAAACTAGTTATCTCATAACTACTTTTGTGGATTCCAAATATTATATCCCATCACATGATATCCGGGCGACGTTAAAATTTTCGATCGATTCATCAAAGTCTCACAATTTCCAGACAGCTCAACAATTGAGCATAGTTCAATAATACCCAGAACATGCCACAGCACCTATGGACCAGCCGTAGAAGGGTAGACCCAAGCCTCACTCATGTCGCTACGGAACTGCGGCAAACCCTAGGGCATGACGGCGGTTCCACGATCCAAAAAGTCGAGTTAGGGTTTCATTCTTCTAGAGGGATCACAGAATTACTTGCATATTTTTCCGAATACCCTTAATTTGGAAAAATGGGTTTTTAACATTCGATCGAACTTTTTGACTTCGCCTAGACAATATGTGAATACCCGAAACAATGATAAAACTACGAATATGAAACACTCCGAATTGCTTATAGTATAATATTACAGCACATGTAAAATTAGCAAAAACAAACAACAACTAAAACACCAAAACCCAAATACTGGAACACAGGGAAAAATTGAAGCCAATTCACCAAAATACACCCGGTGAGCTCAGAATTTTGCCTATTGTGGCCGGCTCAATTGAGGAAAAAATGCTTCAAATTTTGTCAGTGTTCATGTTATATCGCATATAACATTCTGCAGTTGTTTAGAAAAATTTTGAAGGCCTTTTAAAATCGACAGAAAGTGAGTTTCAGTGTTTCAAATTTCGGAGTATTTCGGTTTCGTAATCTTAACAAAATCCGTCTAATTTTCTAGCATGGCTTTGATACCACTATAGGGTTGCCTAGCACAGAAGCAAGGTTTCGGGAGGCATCTTCCATGCCAAATTCAAAAATTTGCTGTTCTAGCTAACCCTAACCCTATAATCGTATACTAGAAATCGGACGGAATGAAATGCAAACAACTTTGCAACTAAAAGTGAGCAAGGAATACAATCTTTGTAGACCGGTCATTCACTTCAATAGCTCCATATAGTAGTCCCTTCGCTGTGATCATGAACTCCGGACTCTTAAGAGGCTCCCATGAAGAAATGAACATGCTTGCATCGAAGTCTTCAAGGTCGAAGATGATCTACGTCGAGGAGACACTAACCCAAGCTATCTCTTCACTAACTGTAGAATTAGTGAAGAAAACACCCTAAACTAAATGGCAAGTAGTAGAGGATGATGAAATATGAAGTGGGCTCACTTTAGATTTGATTTTCTTACATTTTTTCTCTCATCTCCATTGAATCTAGAAAAGCTTGAGAGGAAGAAGAAGAAGAAGAAAATATCTCATGGAATTAACCAAGTGAATTATTGCAGCCATGGGTGAGAAGCATCATATACTTAACCTTTGTAGAGAGTTAACTATGGCTAAGTCTCCTGGTTGGGTTTATAAATATCTTAAGCTAAACAAAAATAGAAGACCAAGTCAATGCATCCATAAGCTTCTACATGCTTTGTTTCATGACAAAGTCCAACTAATTTTAGAATAACTTTAAATAAATAAAACCCTAAGATAATACTTAGCATGGTGTAAGTCACACACACACCCAAGTTGCATGTATCATCAAACATGACACATTACATTGTACACTAATATATATCACATATATACAAATGCACAAACAAGTGAGAAAAGAAATCATAAGTTTGATAATACTAGTTAATGTAATGTAATATATCAAATATATAATTATACATTAGATTATCAAATCAAATCTTGATTTAATAATCTGGCTATATCATATATAATCGACTAATATCATATGTAACAACTTATCAAATCAACACTTGATCCGATTACCCGGCTATATCACATATAAACGACCTATGTCACAAAACGCGAGAGTAGAATTCGGTATCTCATATCACATTAATCTCGGTCTCGTACATATCACATATGTGCTCCTACTCCGTTTCGCTTGAGCCAGGAAACCTCTGTGTAGGACTCTAAAGCTCGTCAATACGCCGGCAGTAGGTGATGATCATATCAAACACCCACAAGCCGCAAGCTGTATGGTAAACGTAACGGCCACCCGCGTATTGTGTGATCAGAAGATCAACAAGCAAGCCTGCTCATACTCCTGCTAATCCAATCGGTAACACTACCGTACAGTCCGGTCTCTTCGTTTGATATGTCGCATATCTCGTCTAGGGGTGTTAAACGTCAGACCCCAGTAACTCGATAAGTCGTGTCGATATGAGGCTCATAACGGGTTGAGAAACTACTGATAACACTTACCAGTATATCTCAGGAGCAACCATGTCCAGGGACTTCCTGTTATAGCCAATCGAGCACAGCACAACATCAACCCCTAATACCGGGAGAGACGAAACCCCTCTTATCGCTCATTGCCTCCATGTGATTCGGGACTGTACCCAAAAGCCACCGTTTTGCACGTTCTCTTGAACGTGGTAAGGTGGAAATCAAAGCACAGTGGGAATCACACAAGACTCTATGACGATCTCAGGTCTTCAGACTAACCTGTACCAGTGTCACCAAAGAACTGCTATCTGACGATAGGTGTAATACCATCTAGGAGTTCTCGGCGAGTCCGTTCAGTGTACCCAGTCTCCACTGAGCACCCGTATACTGTCTCTGATGTCAAACACCAATAGATATGGGATCATCCATCGCCCATCTAAATGGGTCGAGAAGCTATACGCTAGACTACTCTGGTATATCGATGCTCTATCTCGATACACCCACGACTATAAACATTTGAAGGATGTACTTAGCGACTACACTGTACCTACTAGTATGATCTGCATCATAATCCTGGTAGTCAAGTACTCATCCTAAGGGCTTTATCAACATGTAACATAATGACAATCAGTGTACATGTTAAGATAAAGAGCAACCAGATAGCATACTATCATGTCGAGCAAGAAAGTCCTCCAAATATATATTCAAGCATCCACTACAATATACATCGAATGTACAGTAATGGCCTCTAGGGCATACATATAACTAACACGAAAGTCACGGATCGATCGGTATAATCTCTCCAAACTCTTTTACAGTATACTAGCATTAGGTTAATGGCATGATCCGGGTTTATGGTTACGTTAGCGCCAGTTTATAAAAGTTTTTGTTCCGCGTTTGGCCTCGGATTGACGGCCGGGGCGCTGGCGTAGCCTTACATGGTATAATAGACAAACCATTAATCGTATACTAGTTGGTTTAGACAATGTTAAAGAATTGAAACCGAAACAACCACAAACATTGCCCCGATACATTGCAGTTTATGTCAAATTTAAAAGTGTCTTCAAAAATTATTTAAACAACTGTAGAAGACTACTTAAGTGACCACTAGACTTCACCCCAAACACGAACCCATTCCATCGGATTTTGGCCGAGCACATTGAGGCAAAAACCGAGAAGGCCAGTTTTTTGGAGGCTTCTGGGCTTCGTTTTTGGGGTGTTGTCTTGTCTCTGGAATGTTGGATCAGCGGTGTTGTTTGTTTAGCCCAGTTTGGATATAAATTTATCTAGTTGTTTGGGGCTATTCGGGGGTTATTTCGAAGTCAATATTTTCTAATATTGTTTCAAGTTTGCAGTACTTACATTACTATATGCGACCGTGAATGTCATTCGAGCGGTACGACTTGTGTAATTGCTATAGCTCTTTTAGACGGGTTTGCGAACGTGACATTCACGTTGATGAACTATGTTGTGCTATGTTGTTGCGGATTTGTCGTGGTGGATAGCTTGCATACAATGGTAGTGCAGTTTGGATTTATTTGTAAATTTGATATCGTAAGGCGAGCGTCCGAAATGTAGACTGCCGTCACTGCCTGTTTGTATATTACTCTTTTGGAGAACGACCGGGTTGAGGTCGATGTACCTGTTGTACATATTTTCTTTTCTGTACTAGGATTACCTCATGGTGGATTGCATGGATAGCCGGGTTCTAGAGGGCAATGGGCCCGCATCTCATGGCTTTGAGATGAAGGGGGCTTCACTCTAGAATTGGCGGGCTATTCGCCGCACTCGTAGGGCTACAGGTTGACCCAAAGTGGGGTGCTCAAGTTACCGAATTCTGTGAAGTGTTGGGTGGTCCATTCACTTTGCTGAAGGGGGCTGCCTCGCTTCTGCTTTTGGCAGGTAACTTGCCGCGCTCGTAGGCGTCTAGGTTTTCATTGCACATGCGATCCACACGACCAGGGGAACGTCGGGTTTCAGTTGCGGCTCAGAGGAAACCCAGGGCTCCCAGATTATCTGTATTGTTCTGTGATGCTTATTACTTTTCTGTGATGTTGCATTTATCCCGCCTGGAGAGATTATTATATATTGATATATATACTAGTAGATGTTGTATTTGTTTTACACCCGCGCTAGTCCAGTCCCTGCTCTGTCATTATTTATGTAACCTAACGGGTGATGACGGGACCCAGTTGCGAATGCGGATGGCATATACGTACATCATATTTTCGTTCTTTTATGGTGTGATCAATTGATGGGACTGCGTTGATTCGGATCAGTGCAAGGAAAATAGACCAATTCGATGTTGTTGGAACAATTTTCAAAAGCTGTTATTAAAAGGACGCTTTCTTTTGCTTTGCACAGTGGTATTTGGTTATGAATATCCTGCACCTCATTCAAAGAGGCAAGGGCCGAGATCCCTTCATCGGGAGTGACCCCTTGGGCAGAAGTTTACGTCAGGGTAATAACTTCACTATAGTCGATTACTTTTTGCTTTGCATCGCGGTATTCCGTTATGAATATTCAGCACCTCATTCTACAAGGAAAGAACCGAGATCTATTCACCGGGAGTGACCTCTTTAGCAAAGGTTTTCGCTGCTATATATTTATAAAAAGCTATGCGGTTCCTTCAACGATATCAAGTTCATTGCGTTAAAGTTTTTTCGCCAAAAACCAGCCGTAGCCTTCCGTCATTTCTTACGAGTATTATTTAGTATTCGTGCTGCGTTTGTTGACCTAGTCAAGACGTAGTGTTCGGTAGCTAAGTGGTGCTTGTTTGTTGCATTTTAAATGGGATTGGTTAGGACAGTCGTGCGGCCTTATTGACCTAGCCATGGGCATGTACGGGTGGGTTTAATACAATCTAGGATAACGACGGGTTGAACTTGACTAGCAGTTTATGGTTTGTTGACCTAGTCAAGGTCATAAACCGCTTGGGGTAAAAATCACGTCGGGAGTTTTTAAAGAAACTGAAACTTGCTAGGCATGCACATACCTTCTGATGTGTGGTGACTTGAGTGGATTCCATCAAGTTATCATGCGATGATAGTTGGATCCCGATTCCTACCGATGAGTTGGTTTACTCCTCGGGTGATCCCGACTAATTCTTTTTTCAGGTTTAGAGGAGAATTTGAGGATACAGTAGGAGACATCCTGATTAGATAAAGTGATTAACCATTTTGAATTAGAATAGTGTGCACGCTGAGTGTTTCTTTCTTTCTCTCTCTTTGGCAGCGACCATGGCCCGACCCTGGACTATAACTCAGTGACCAAGTTAACCGAACTTCCTTAAAACACTGGCCTTTGGATTGTCAGAGTTGCATACTTCATTCCACTCCTACTTTTACCCTTTGCTTTTTTCCGGAACATTCCGTATCACTACGAACATCCACTCCTATTGGATAAATCCATCGTATAGTTACATACGAACTCGAAGGAACTTGTTCCAGATTCGAGGATGGATTCTGGTTCAGGAGAAAATGAATAGGACTATTCTGTTGTCTTTTTCTTTTGCCTTCTCTTAGGTTGTGAGGGCTCCTAGGATTAGGAGAGGGTAAACCTATTGCGCTTATTGGATAGTCTTCTTCCAAATCATAGGCAGGTGCTGAAAGATAGGGAATGAAGAAAACCAATTAGCCCAAGTGTGGTGTACAAAAGGTATTAAGTAAAGACAAATAAAGGGATTAGAAAGTGGGCAAAGTAAATTGCAAATGCTATCATTCACGACCAAACCAAGTATTTCATCGCTACTCCTCTTCACTTTTGTATTTCTCTAGAACACCCCGTATCACTACGAAGATCCGCATTTATAGGATAATCCATCGTATGGTTATATACGAACTCGAAGGAACTTGTTCCAGTACGAGGATGGATTCTGGTTCAGGAGAAACAGAATAAGGTTTATTCAGTTGTCTTTTATCATTACCTTCTCTCAGGTTGAGAGTACTCCTAGGATTAGGAGGGTACACCTATTATGCTTATTGGATAGTCTTCTTCCAAACCATATGCTGGTGCCGAATGGTAGGGAAGGAAGAAAACCATATAGCCTAAGTGTGGTGTACAGAAAGAAATAAGTAAAGACAAATAAAGGGATTTGGAGAGATGGCAAGGAAATATACGGTTACAGCCTTGAATCAGATAGTGGAAAAGGCATTACTAGGAATACCCGGATACCCCTTCGAAACATTTACATGTTTCAGTTACACTATGCGTTGTTAATTGAAAACCGATTTCCCAATTAAATCCTTAATTCAGGGTATGTATTTACCAGGTATGATTCTCACATCTGCATGGCTTTACAGATGATGAGTGAGAATAAGTTATTGGGAATTAGGTGATCATCCTCATTATATCGGAATTTGTTGTAATTGGTGATATTTGAGGAAATCACATGGTGTTTGGCCTGATGGCAAATGTTTGGTTTTGAATATCCGTTGTTATGCACCAATTTCAAACTGATATATTTGTATGTTTATATTATAAAGTGAGATATAACTTTTTGAAATTATGTCCATGACATTTACCTATATCAGTTGATGGTTAGGTATGGAGCATTAAACATCAGTCTAATTCTTCTTAACCATAGTACAGTTTTCAGCCTACGACGCACATGGTTTGAGTTATTCAACTTAGGAGACTTATACAAAGTACTGTATATTGTTCAATGTCCAATAGGACAAAGTGGTTGGTCCTCATACTATATTCTGTTTACTTGTGACTTCTTAAGTTTTAGACAAGTGTTTCGTAGAAATACAAGGTCCAAGTTTTGAGACGTTATAGGTAAAAGAATAAAGTAGAGAACGATGTGTTGCAAGTATCAAGATTCTTCAAGGTAATTGAAGATGTAGATACTTGTGTTTGGTATTCAGTTGATAGTACTGGTTTTTTGAACTTGTTTCTATTTCAGGTTACTCATATCTAGATGGACTCCTATGTTGAGTAATGTTGATCAGACTCTCTCCATTTAGTTAACATACACTGGAGACAGCTACATGATTTGAATCTGGTTCCAATAAAATCGGTGCCTCTGTTTCTATATTTTATATAGAATGGTTCATATCTTAACGATGTTAAGATACGAGGAGTTGTCCGGCTAATGCTTAAAACCAGACTCTGGATAACTCAAGGCACGTTTCTGTAATGGCAGTTTGTGGATTAACCCGGGCTTTGACGAGGGTTAACTTTCTAGCATCAGGAAGATCAATAGTGATATTGTTCTTGACTTGCCACAGTTTTAGTAAAATGGACTTTTTCATAAAACAGTAGTGGGAGTATGGTGGAACTGAAAGAGATTTTAGAACCGTAAACGATAACTGAAAATTTAATAAGACCTAAACATTCAATCGGGTTTGACATTCCATTAGCCACTCCGCAGATATGGTGGGTGACCTCAGGCGCCCGAGAAGTACTTCGGTATTCTCAAAGACGGTGACAGTGAGGTTCTTGTTTACCCAGACTTGCCATTACTGCTGTTCTAGACTATGAGACCCAGCAAGGGGATGAGTATAGCGTCGTTCTAAACAAGCTTTAGAAGTGCACGTGTATATGACTCTGCTAGAGGGTTGTTGTGGTCAGTGGGAGCAACGGAAGCACAGTGGACAAGATGCTTGTGTCTATTTATAGACTAAAGAAGATATAGCGGAGATAAATCATCTATTTTTGATGTAATGGTCATAGGTTCTGATTTCATCAGAATAGGAGATGGATCTGTTAAGAAGGTAGTAGGGTGTGATGTCCAGGTATTTGGATGTTATGCACATTATAGGAATTAAAATTCCTATCCTACAATCGGTTATACTGTGGTTGTCACACAGTATTTTCTCCACATAGGATATGGATATGGTATCAGGCATTCTGGTTACTAGATCTATGGTTTTAGATCTAGATTTGGATAGTTTCCCAATCTGGGTACTTAGACAGTATTCTAAAAGTATTTTAGAATGGATGACTCCTGGCATGGTAGTGTGCTTGCAGGTGATGGAGTCACCCTCTCTAAAGGTGTCTTACAGACTAAAAGGGCGAGGGATGTACATGATTGGCATATCACTTGCGTAGGCAATTGAGTCAATCATGAGATGCCAAGTACCATACCAGATGTTTTTGCATTAGCTGCAATAAGTTGATGTATTAATCCAATCCTGGAGAAATGTTCGGAAGCAGTTTTAGAACATACGTGGATGTTCTAAGGATATGGTAAGGGCAGCCTTTTTCGGGAGACCGTTATCATTCTAGGCTTCTAAGGTGACCTGGATGACAGTGCGACTGTCAGAATTATAGTTTTCCCTCTGACGAGGGGCAGTAACTTGGACAGGTCGTCCAATCGGATACTGAGGGAGGCATGGCGCGGGACACTGATTAAATTCAGTTGACGATACAGTCTAAGAAGTTTGCTAGATTTGGAGTTCATTTGTGAACTGGGTCCCATTAGATATCCAGACATATTCTAAGACAGGTATTGCTCAATTCGGGAGATGGCTTTCTATGCAAACTTGAGATTAAGAGAGACATAGAAAGAAACATCAGGGCGGATCAACTCACTGAGGCTATTTCTCGAAAGCAATAGTTTTACAAACAAGCTTTGTGAAACTGATTAGTAGAGGAGTTGGGTGTTCGGTATCACACGGGTTGTGAGTATGCGACACCGCAATAATCAGCCTTAAGTGCAAGTGGGAGATTGTTGGCTATAGTGCCCTCAAAGTCAATTATTGGATCGCATCCACATGATTGCAATGATTAAGGGAGGACCTATACCGGTAGGACAGTCTTACACGAGATGAAAGTATGCTATCTGGTTTGTCTTTATCATCGTGTGCATGCTTCAGGTGACATTACAGATCACTATTATATGTTGATAGAGCCCATAGGATTGTTGCTTGACTTCCAGCAGTATGATGGCGATCATATACGTGGGAGTTGTGGTCTATAAGCACATCCTTAAAGTGTCCCTAGACGAGGGAGTTTCAAGACAGGGCATCGATACTCCAGAGTAGACTAGTGGATACAGATCGAGACCCCGACGAGGAGTTGTGGCCGGTCTCACAAGCCATTGGTTTCAATTGGTTCACCTAAGATGTATACAGGTGCTCATTGGGTTACGAGTACACCGGACGGACTCGCCGGGAACATGCTAGTTGGTATTGTACCTGTCGTCAGATAGCAGTTCCTTGGTGACATGGGTACAGGTTAGTCTATCGACCAGGGATCGTCATATGTCTCGTGTGAGTTCCCACTATGCTATGACTACTACCCTACCACGACACAAAGAAGTCGTGCAAACAGGTTTTAGTTGAGTACCGTCCCGAGCCACATGGAGGCAGTAAGCGGATCGGCAGGGGATTCGTCTCTTCCGGTATTGGGGGTGATATCGCGCTGTATTTAGGAGACCTATAACACAAAGCCCTTGGCCAAGGCAAGTAAGATTTGTTAGTGTATATGCCCTAGAGGCCATTACTATATCATACTGGTTTGTATATTACTTAATGGAAGCTTGGGCTATTCACCTTGTATATACAATCTTGCTCAAAATAGTAGTATGCTACTTTGTTTGTTTCTACTTCAATGTGTACATGTGTTTATTTTAGTATATCACCTATACACATTAGTGGAGCCCTTAGGATCTTTGCTTGATTACCAGCGTTGTGATGGCAGTCACACTAGTGGGGCTGGGTAATCTATAAGCACATCCTTATGCAGGTCCCTAGTCGCAGGACTATCGAGACAGGGCATCGATACTCCGGAGTAGACTAGCGCATGCGCTTCTCATCCCAGTGTGGGAGACGGTCTGTTCCACAGCCGTCGGTACGTCGTACTTGAGATAGTATGCGGGTGCTCGTTAGGTTACGAGTACACTGGACAGGACTCGTCGGGAACTGACTAGTTGGTATTATGCCTATCGTCAGTTATCAGTTCCCAGGTGACATGAGTACAGCTTAGTCCGCTGACTTGACACTGTCACTTCGCCTCGAGTGTGTTCCCACTGCACTTTAATTACTAACCTACCACGGCTCAAATGAGTCGTGCAAATAGGTGGTAGTTGGGTGCAGTCCCGAAGCACTTGGAGGCAGTGACGGTTAGACAGGATTCGTCTCTCCGGGTATTGGGGGTTGACATCGCGCTGTGTCTAGGAGAGCCATTACACGAGTAGTCCCTGGCCAGGGCAAACGAGATATACTGGTAGGCTTCCAGTGTTATCTCAGGGTGTTTTGGGCTTCACTCCGACACGACATGTACCGCTATTAGGGGACTGACGTTTACCGCCCCTAGGCCCGCCATGCGATGTATCAGACGAACAGACCGGACTGTACGGAGAATGTCACATTGAGGCTCAGTAGGAGTTCAGATGGGTTTCACCTCGTCATTCTTCTTGTCGACATCTACCTGGGGACCGTAACGTACAGCTAGTGCCGCTTGCGGTCTGTGGTTAAACCCACTGCCAGCGTAGTGTCGAGTCTTTAGAGTCCCACACAGAAAGCTATTCGCCTTTAGGCAAAAGAGTAGAGGTCGCATGGTTTTGCGACAGGTCGCATAGTTTTGCGACAGGGTTCGGTCACATCCGTGCACTTGTGCACGTACAGTGTCCGGACAGTTTACACTAGCGGGCTTTGGTTTAAGCCAGATCCTAGTGTACCTTTTGGGATTGGTTTTATCCAGTATGCATTCGTGTTCCTCAGAACGCGGATGCGGGTGTTTATGCACAGTTGACGGAGAGACAGAGGCAGAGGATTCTCATTAGGGTTGTTGACCGTTGACTATTGACTTTTTGCTCAACCCTAATGAGAATATGATATGTAATTAACAATAATATTAATTAAGTATTGTGGTGACATGGTTGTTGAGGGGTTGACTTTGTTGACCGGTTGACTAGGTTGGACTAGTTGACCATCATGATGACAATGGCTATCATTTCATGGCAAAGACTTTTAACTTGTTCTCTTGTGCAATATGACTGCATGAAATGATATAGCCATTTTGACTTAAACCATTTACACAATACTTGATTACTATTTTTGTGATGATGGTTTTGGATTATGAGAGCCAAGTGAGAAAAGTCTTTCTCATTCTATCATTTTCATTCTCTCTCTTGTTCTTGAGCTCTCATCTTCCTCCTCTTGCTCTCCCACTCTTGAGTCTATGGTTCACTTGTCTCATGTGTTGAGAACCAAGAACCATAGATAAAATCCCAACAAAACTCTTCTCTACTCACTCTAGTTCACAAGGTTTAGCAAACCGAGTGAACTAGTTTCTTTAAAGATCGAAGAAGGAGCCAAAGGTTGAAGCTTTCAGGTGGATCGATCTTCGGCGCAAGGAGACGACGGGGAGAAGCCGATTCAGACAACCATCGAGGTTTGAAGACGAAGGAGTTCAAGATAAGAAAGGTATAAACCCCCTAACCGAGTAGTTAACAACTCCTAGTTAGGTTGTTAGTAAGATGTTTAACAAAGATCCGGGTTTTAAGTCCATGTTACTACCTCTAAGAAAATTGTTTTTTATCAAATTCCGCATGCCCGAAAGTACCGGGAGAGGTAGCATGGACTTACAGTGGTATCAGAGCCTAGTTAAACTCTATCTAACATGTTAGCAAAGTAACTAGAAGATCGATCAAAGAAAAAGTCATGAAACGAACCCGAGTTGTCAAGTTTCTGCCGATTTTTATTCTGTTCAAAAGTTGATAATTTTCATCTTAAAAATCGGCTCAGGCTTTTGTTTGAATAACCACCAAATTTGGTCCCATGAACCGTTCAAAGAGCCGCGGAAACGCGGCGGGAGCACGCTCCCGCCGCGGTTCCGCGGCCGAGTTGACTCAGCCGAGGTCCAAATTTGGTGCAGAGTATTTCTGGGGTTGTTTTGGGATTTTTGGAATATGTATTTTCTGCCCAGATTTTCCAGAACGAAAATTTTGTATTTGGGGCCTATAAATCCGTATTTTTGATCGAACATCTAAAAGACTTAAGCTGACGGGTTTTTCTGTGATGTGATATTTGTATTGAACGTCTACTAATCGCTATATGTCGATTAGTGGGGGTTATACAAATCTGTGATCTGTAATGTCATTGGAATGTGTATATGAATTCATTGGATTGTCGCGGGTGAATAGCCGGGGGTTGTGAGACGAGAGTTTTCTTTTCTTTCAATTCATATAAATTTGTAAATTGATGTAATAATTATTTGTATGGCCGCACAACCGGGTCGGGGTTGTAGCCGTCATTGTATAATTTCTTTTTACTGTTTTTGCTCCGAGGATAGACCCATGGAGGGGGTGCACAAACTACCGGGTATGCCGAAGTGCAGAGTGGCCTACTCATGGAGTTGAGGGAGGTTGCTTCGCTTCGGGTACTTGGCGGGTAGTTTGCCGCATCCGTAGGGGTCTTGGGTGGGGTATTTGGCTATTCACCGCGGCCGTGTAATCTTCTTTTCGTTACAGGCTCGTACGAATTGCGGGTTCCTAGTATATCCAATGTGTTCATCTGTGATCTGAAATGGCTATCATTGCAATATATCTATATATGATATTATTTAGGCGTTGCTTATATTTTACAGCCGCGCTAGCCCAGCCCCCGCTCTGTCGTTAGTTAAGTAACCTAACGGGTAATGACGGGGCCCCGTGGCGAATGCGAATGGCATAAGCGTACGTCATATTTTGGTTGTTTTCTGCAATGGTAGGATTAAATGATGGGACGCATTAAAAGAACTAATGCAAGAATATCACGCATTAATGGAACTAATGCAAGAAAATAAACCAAGTTAAAGTCGTTGGAACACTTTCGAAAAACCACTCGGTTCTTTTCAAAACTAACTTTTAAATGCGGAGCTTGATCCACTCCTTTTAAAAGCTATCTCGTTCCATCGATTATATCAAGTTCACTACGTTCACGGTTTTGCCAAAACCATTCGTAGCCCTCCATCATTTCAGTTAAATATTCGGTAGTATTCAAGCTATGTATTTTGACCTCACGCCAAGGCATAGTGATTGGTAGCTGCCGGATATTTATCTGTTGCATAGATAGAATGCGTTAGTTTGGGACAGCCGTACTGCCATTTTGGCCTACGTCAAGGGTAGGTACGGGTGGATTCAAATTAACTTGGATAATGATGGGAAGAACTTGACATGTGACTTATGACATTTTGACCTCACGCCAAGGTCATAAGAGCATGGGGCAAAAATCCACATCGGGAGTTTCAAAAGAACTAAAACTTGCTAATACCATTTGGAGTGTGATGATTCTGGTAGGATTCCTTCAGTTTTGTCATGCGATGATATTTGGATCCCGATCCTACTGTGAGTATATGCTACTCCTCGAGAAATTTCTCACTTAACGATCAATGCTATAAACCAAGTAGTTGTCTAGAAAGGTGTTAGCGGGGCTACGCCCACAAGGAAAAGAGGTTATTTAATTAAGGAACTTCGCGAAAGCGTTGGAAAACCTCCCTCGAAGTACCGACACCAGCCTGGCCGAACAGTTAAGCAAGTATTGTACGGTGAGATTGATCCTGACTAATTCTTCCTTTGTGGTTTGAGGAGGGATTCGAGAAACAGTGGGAGCCATCCTGTTTAGACAAACTAAAAACCATTCTAAACTTACAATAGCATCAAGCTGAGTGTTTCTTCTCTCTCCTAATTGCAGCGACCAATCGACATGACTGGACTTAAGTTATTACTAGATAAGAACATACTGATAGGGCCAAACTACAAAGATTGGCTCAGGAATGTCAAGATGGCAATCACTTACGACAAGCTGGGGTATCTTCTTACCACCAAAGCTCCCCCTGTCCCGGTCCCACTTCCAGCGTCGCGGATAAGGAAATCCGTAAGACTTGGGAGAATGATAGCGCAAAGGCCAAGTGCCTCGTGCTTGCCTCTATGGACAATGAACATCAGAGGAGGCACGAGAATATAGACCTGGAATCCATATTTCTTCATACAAAAGAACTGTATGGAGAGCAGTCTCGTATCGCAAGATACGAAGCGTCGAAGAAGTTATTTTCGGCAAGGTTGGCCGTCGGATCATCAGTAGCAGAACACGTGCTTAAGATGATCGGCTACATTGAGGAGCTCGCGGACCTTGGGACCACATTGGAGAGTGAGCTCTATACGGACTTGATTCTCCAGTCTCTTCCTTCCACTTACGCCCAGTTTATACTGAACTTCAACTTACAAGAAAAAGAAGTTGAACTTTCAGAGCTCCTAAACATGCTGAGGAGCGCAGAGGGCACTCTACAGAAAGGTAGGGAAACATCCACTTTGTTTGTAGGAGGATCATCTTCTTCTAGTTCCAAAGCGAAAGCCAAGGGAAAGAAGAAGAAAGCCCCCGCCAAACCAAGGGGCGGTGTTAGTAAAGTGGATACGAAGGGAAAGGCAAAAGCAACAAAGAAAGCAGGGAAGCTTGTGGATAAGGAAGAATGCTTCTATTGTCATAAGAAAGGACACTGGAAGAATGATTGCAGGGCTTGGAAGGCCAGAACACAGGAATTGAAGCAGGTTGCAGCTTCAGCTTCAGGTGTGTATGTTATTGAAAACTGTCTTTCAATAAACTCTACTTCCTGGGTATTGGATACCGAATCAGGATCTCATATCTGTAATTCTTTACAGGCGTTGAGAAACCGTAGGGTTTTGAAGGCAGGTGACATGACCCTCAAAGTTGCGAACGGAGCTAGCATGGATGCTAAAGCCGTGGGGGACTATCACCTGGGATTGTCAGATGGACATGTTTTGGTTTTGCGTAATTGCTGTTTTGTACCCAACGCAACTTGTAATATCATTTCTGTATCTTTGGTTTCTAAAGAAGGTTATGAATTTGCGTTTGTAAGCAATGTTGTAAACATTCACCTTAATCAAGTTCTGATTGGGTCAGGTACATTGAGCAATGGTATATACGTATTAAACCAACCACAGATTTTCAATGTCCAGAATACACACAAAAGAAAGTCTCCGGAAATAAATCAGACTTTCTTATGGCATTGTAGACTGGGTCACATCAATGAGAGAAGGTTGACTAAGTTACATATAGAAGGATATTTGAATCCATTCGAATATCAATCGTATGCCACTTGTCAATCCTGTCTCAAAGGAAAGATGACAAAGACTCCGTTCACTGGACACGGAGTAAGAGCGAGCGAGCTCTTGGGACTCGTACACAGTGACGTGTGCGGTCCAATGTCTACACATGCGCGAAGCGGTTATTCTTACTTCATTACATTTACGGATGACTTTTCAAGGTACTGTTATGTCTTCTTAATGAAACATAAGTCCGAAGCCTTTGGAAAATTCTAGGAATATAAGAATGAAGTAGAAAAACAAACCGGCAAAAGTATCAAGATCCTAAGATCGGATCGAGGTGGTGAATACTTAAGTGCCGAGTTCCTGGACTATTTAAAAGAGAACGGAATTCTCTCTCAGCTTACTCCTCCATACACTCCGCAACATAATGCTGTATCGGAGAGACGGAACCGAACCCTATTGGATATGGTACGGTCCATGATGAGTAACGCTGAGTTACCGCGATCATTCTGGGGGTATGCGCTAGAATCAGCCGCATACCTTTTGAACCGAGTTCCCACTAAGACCGTGCCTACCACACCATATGAGTTATGGAGTGGGAAGAAACCCTATCTTCAATATCTTAAGATCTGGGGATGTCCAGCTTTTGTCAAAAAGCAGCATGCGGACAAACTCGAGGCACGCTCAGTACTGTGCAAGTTTGTGGGATACCCAAAGAACACCAGGGGGTATCTTTTCTACCACGCAGAGGAACAAAAAGTCCTTGTTTCTCGTAATGCCCACTTTCTAGAACACCAGTTCTTGGAAAAGGAAATTAGTAGGAGCGCAGTAGAACTGGAAGAAATTACAGAACCACAGACTATTACTGAAAGCTTAGTAGAACCAGAGGGTTCAAAAGAACAGGACATTCCTACGCCGCTCCGCAGGAGTAGTAGGCTGTCTCATCCGCCCGAGAGATACTACGGTTTTCTCATAGACGGGGATAGAGAGGATTGCATCATAGATTATGATGAGCCTACTAGCTTCCAGCAGGCCGTTCAGAGCGTTGACTCGGTAAAATGGCTGGATGCAATGCGGACCGAAATGGAGTCCATGTACACCAACAAGGTATGGACGTTGGACATTGCTCCAGACGGGGTAAAACCCGTAGGATGCAAGTGGATCTTCAAAAGGAAGATTGGTGTAGATGGACAGGTTGAGACCTATAAAGCTAGACTGGTTGCAAAGGATTTTCGTCAAAGACCTGGTTTGGACTATGACGAAACCTTTTCTCCAGTGGCTATGCTGAAATCCATTCGGATCCTTCTTGCCATTGCTGCCTTCCACGATTATGAGATTTGGCAAATGGACGTAAAGACCGCTTTTCTAAATGGAAATTTAGAGGAGTGTGTCTATATGGACCAGCCAGAAGGTTTCATTCAGAGTGGGAGCAGCGAAAAGGTATGCAAGTTGCTTAAGTCCATCTATGGACTAAAGCAGGCATCGCGGAGTTGGAACATCTGTTTTGATGAGACGGTCAAGGAATTTGGCTTTATCAAAAATCCTGATGAACCATGCATCTACAGTAGATTTGTAGCGAGAACAGTAGTATTCCTCGTTTTATACGTGGATGACATTCTCTTAATAGGAAATGACATTCCTATGCTACATTCTGTCAAGGGGTTCTTGTCACACAGGTTCTCCATGAAAGACCTGGGTGATGCCTCATACATCCTGGGGATCCGGATCCATTGTGATAGATCCAAGAGGATATTAGGACTTTCACAGTCCAGGTACATCGACACCATACTGAAGAGATTCAGTATGGAAGATTCCAAGCGCGGTAACCTACCGGCTTGTCACGGGATCACCCTCTCTAAAGAGATGTCTCCCAAGACTGATTTGGAGAGGGATCGGATGTCTATTATACCCTACGCTTCTGCGGTAGACTCTATAATATATGCGATGTTGTGTACCAGACCGGATGTAGCTTATGCACTGAGTATGGTGAGCCGGTATCAGTAAAACCCTGGGGAGAAACACTGGATAGCGGTAAAGAACATTCTCAAGTACCTGAGAAGGACTAAGGAGATGTTCTTGGTGTATGGCGGAAAAGACCTCCAGATCGAGGCCTTTGCTGACTCTAGCTTCCAGAGTGACAAGGATGATTCCAAGTCCATGTCGGGTTTTGTCTTTACCCTCAATGGAGGGGCGGTGTGTTGGAAGAGTTCCAAACAGGAAACCGTTGCAGACTCGACGATGGAAGCGAAATATATCGCTGCATCTGATGCCGGAAAAGAAGCTGTATGGATGAGGAAGTTCTTGAAAGAACTTCAGGTGGTTCCGTCCATTTTTGATCCAATACCTCTGTATTGCGACAACAACGGGGCTATAGCTTTAGCGAAGGAACCCAGGTCCCATCAGAGATCCAGACACATCTTGAGGCGGTATTACCTAATCAAGGAGATCGTGGATCGCCAGGAGATCGAGGTTCGGAGAGTCGCTTCAGAAGATAACACTGCAGATCCATTCACCAAGGCCTTGCCCCAGACTCAGTTCGAGCAGCTGATCGAGATGATAGGTCTTCGATACGCCAGTACATGGCCCTAGTGCAAGTGGGAGATTGTTAGTGTATATGCCCTAGAGGCCATTACTGTATCATACTGGTTTGTATATTACTTAATGGAAGCTTGGGATATTCACCTTGTATATACAATCTTGCTCAAAATAGTAGTATGCTACTTGGTTTGTTTCTACTTCAATGTGTACATGCGTTTATTTTAGTATATCACCTATACACATTAGTGGAGCCCTTAGGATCTTTGCTTGATTACCAGCGTTGTGATGGCAGTCACACTAGTGGGGCTGGGTAATCTATAAGCACATCCTTATGCAGGTCCCTAGTCGCAGGACTATCGAGACAGGGCATCGATACTCCGGAGTAGACTAGCGCATGCGCTTCTCATCCCAGTGTGGGAGACGGTCTGTCCCACAGCCGTCGGTACGTCGTACTTGAGATAGTATGCGGGTGCTCGTTAGGTTATGAGTACACTGGACAGGACTCGTCGGGAACTGACTAGTTGGTATTATGCCTATCGTCAGTTATCAGTTCCCAGACGACATGAGTACAGCTTAGTCCGCTGACTTGACACTGTCACTTCGCCTCGAGTGTGTTGCCACTGCACTTTGATTACTACCCTACCACGGCTCAAATGTGTCGTGCAAACAGGTGGTAGTTGGGTGCAGTCCCGAAGCACTTGGAGGCAGTGACGGTTAGACAGGATTCGTCTCTCCCGGTATTGGGGGTCGACATCGCGCTGTGTCTAGGAGAGCCATTACACGAGTAGTCCTTGGCCAGGGCAAACGAGATATACTGGTAGGCTTCCAGTGTTATCTCAGGGTGTTTTGGGCTTCACTCCGACACGACTTGTACCGCTAATAGGGGACTGACGTTTACCGCCCCCTAGGCCCGCCATGCGATGTATCAGACGAACAGACCGGACTGTACGGAGAATGTCACATTCAGGCTCAGTAGGAGTTCAGATGGGTTTCACCTCGTCAGTCTTCTTGTCGGCATCTACCTGGGGACCGTTACGCACAGCTAGTGCCGCTTGCGGTCTGTGGTTAAACCCACTGCTAGCGTAGTGTCGAGTCTTTAGAGTCCCACACAGAAAGCTATTCGCCTTTAGGCAAAAGAGTAGAGGTCGCATGGTTTTGCGACAGGTCGCATGGTTTTGCGACAAGGTTCGGTCACATCCGTGCACTTGTGCACATACAGTGTCCGGACAGCTTACACTAGCGGGCTTTGGTTTAAGCCAGATCCTAGTGTACCTTTTGGGATTGGTTTTATCCAGTATGCATTCGTGTTCCTCGGAACGCGGATGCGGGTGTGTATGCACAGTTGACGGAGAGACAGAGGCAGAGGATTCTCCTTAGGGTTGTTGACCGTTGACTATTGACTTTTTGCTCAACCCTAATGAGAATATGATATGTAATTAACAATAATATTAATTAAGTACTGTGGTGACATGGTTGTTGAGGGGTTGACTTTGTTGACTTGTTGACTTTGTTGACCGGTTGACTAGGTTGGACTAGTTGACCATCATGATGACAATGGCTATCATTTCATGGCAAAGACTTTTTACTTGCTTGTTCTCTTGTGCAATATGAGTGCATGAAATGATATAGCCATTTTGACTTAAACCATTTACACAATACTTGATTACTATTTTTGTGATGATGGTTTTGGATTATGAGAGCCAAGTGAGAAAAGTCTTTCTCATTCTATCATTTTCATTCTCTGTCTTGTTCTTGAGCTCTCATCTTCCTCCTCTTGCTCTCCCTCTCTTGAGTCTATGGTTCACTTGTCTCCTGTGTTGAGAACCAAAAACCATAGATAAAATCCCAACAAAACTCTTCTCTACTCACTCTAGTTCACAAGGTTTAGCAAACCGAGTGAACTAGTTTCTTCAAAGATCGAAGAAAAAGCCAAAGGTTGAAGCTTTCAGGTGGATCGATCTTCGGCGCAAGGAGACGACGGGGAGAAGCCGATTCGGACAACCATCGAGGTTTGAAGACGAAGGAGTTCAAGATAAGAAAGGTATAAACCCCCTAAACGAGTAGTTAACAACTCCTAGTTAGGTTGTTAGTTAGATGTTTAACAAAGGTCCGGGTTTTAAGTCCATGTTACCACCTCTAAGAAAATTGTTTTTTATCAAATTCGGCATGCCCGAAAGTACCGGGAGAGGTAGCATGGACTTACAAGATTTACTGGTAGGTATTCCATTAGGTTCTCGGGATGTTCTGGGCTACACTCCGACATGACTTATACCACTATTGGGGCTCTGACGTTTACCATCCCCCTAGGCCCGATATGCGATACTCATAGACGAACAGACCGGACTGTACGGATATTGTCACTATCAGGCTCAGTAGGGTTTCATCATGAGTTCGCTCGTCGACCTCCCTTTCGCTCAATACCTGGGCAGCCGTTACGTACAGCTAGTGCCACTGACGTGCTTGTGGTTAAACCCACTGCCAGCGTATTGACGAGTCTTTAGAGTCCCACATAGAGCATTTCCTTAGTTCGGACGAAATGTTGTAGAGGCCGTATGGTTTTATAGCAGGGTTCGATCATATACGTGAACTCATGCACGGATCATGATCGGACGGATTATAATAGTGGGTTTTGGTTTAAGCCGGATCCTAATATTAGATTTGTTGGATTACTTTCGTCTCGTAGTATTCATATTCAGTCGAAATACCGATGCGGCTATGTATATACGTATGAGGGGTATTCTTGTAATTCGTTACAAGTTTACATTAAAGTTGCCATTTTCTTTTCTTTTGTTTAAACATTTAGTTTTTATATGTTTCATTTTGTGTGAGGTGGAAAGTGGAGCATGGATTTTGGCTTAGTTTTTAGTGTGAATTTATTATGGCTAGTTGTGAGGCATAGGCTTTAGATTTTTTGGTGAGGATTAATTTGTGCTATTGATTTTTGGTGTAGTGTTGCATTCTTGTTATACTCACCACTACACCAAAAACCACAGAGAGAAATTTCGTGGATATTGCATAGCACATTCTTCATTTTTTAGCCACTTCTTTTCTTTTCTCAAGTCTTGGCCAAAAATTGATGTGCTCACTTTTCCCTCACTTGGCAACTTCTTTACCTCCACCCATTCCATCTCATGTGTTGAGAATCATTATGTGATTTGAGACAAAGTATTCACACACTATCTCTACTTCACCTTGGACATCTCGGCTAGCAAACTTGATGTCCGAGTTGCCTCGGTTTTGATGCGGGAGCCCGTATTACTAATCCTTGACGTGGATCGTCTTCGACGAGGGAGACCGGAGAGCGAACTTGATCGAGGAAGCCATAACGAGATTGGGACAGAGATTGAAGACCGAAGGACACAGATCGATCAGTATAATCTCTCTAAACTCTTTTACAGTATACTAGTATTAGGTTAATGGCACGATCTGGGTTTATGATTATGTTAGCGCCAGTTTATAAAAGTTGTTGTTCTGCGTTTGTCCTCGGATTGACGGCTGGGGCGCTGGTGTAGCCTTACAGTTTTACCCCTTCAGGAGCATCTTCCAAAGTCCATACTTTGTTGGTGTACATGGATTCCATCTCAGATCGCATCGCATCCAGCCATTTCACAGAGTCCCCACTCATGATGGCCTGCTCGATGCCAGTTGGGTCATCATCTTCCATGATGCAATCCTCGCACCCACCATTAATGAGAAAACCGTAGTATCTCTCAGGTGGATGAGGAACCTTACTAGATCGGCGGAGTGGCTGAGATTCGTTGGGGATTATCGAATCCTCTGGTTCCACTAAATCTTCAGTTGTAGTTTGTGCTGCTGGAACTTCTTCCATCTATACCTCTTCGCCACTAATTTCTTTTGTAAGAAATTCCTTTTCTAAAAAGGTAGCATATCGAGAAACAAACACCTTTTGTTTCTCGCTGCGGTAGAAAAGATATCCATGTGAATATTTAGGATATCCCACAAACTTACAAAGAACTGACCGTGTCTCAAATTTGTCCGGATTTTTCCTTTTGACATAGGCCGGACAACCCCATATTTTAACTCGTTTAAGACATAGTCTTTTCCCACTCCATATCTCATATAGCGTGGTAGGTACAGATTTAGATGGAACTTGATTCAATTGGTATGCAGCTGTCTCAAGAGCATAACTCCAAAAGGAAATAAGTAACTCGGCGGAGCTCATCATAGAGCGCACCATATCCAATAGGGTGTGATTCCTCCGCTCCGATACACCGTTGTGTTGTGGTGTATACGGAGGAGTAAGCTGAGAGAGAATCCTATTTTCTTTTAGATAGTCTAGGAACTCATTGCTCAAGTATTCTCCTCCTCGATCAGATCGAAGGATTTTAATACTTTTACCCGTCTGGTTCTCGACTTCATGCTTATATTCTTTGAATTTCTCAAAAGCTTCAGACTTGTGTTTCAACAGGAACACATGTCCGTATCTTGAGAGATCGTCAGTGAATGTAATGAAGTATGAGGAACCATTCCTAGCATGTGTAGACATAGGACCGCATACATCACTATGTATCAGTCCCAAGAGTTCCGTAACACTTTCTCCGTGTCCAGTAAACGGAGTTTTGGTCATCTTTCCTTTGAGTCATGAAGGGCAAGTTTCATAAGATGATAATTCGAATGGATTCAAATATACATCCTTATATAACTTAGCTAGTCATGTCGCATTGATATGACCTAGTCTACAATGCCACAAGAAGGATTCGTTCATTTATGAACTCTTCCTCTTGTGTGTGTTTTGTACGTTAAGAACTGTGGTTTGATTTTGAATGTATATGCCATTCCTTAGCGAGCTTGATCCAATCAACTTTTAATCTAGGAAAATGTTCATAACATTATCCTGTACTACAAAATTATATCCTTCTTCACATCATAAAGAAACTGATATAAGATTGCATATCAAGGTCGGTATGTAATAGCACTCGTTCAGAATCAATGTATTACCATTTGGTAATATTAGGTGATATTCGCCAACTGCATTGGCTGCAATATTTGCACCGTTCCCAGTTCTCTACCAATACGGAATGATCAGCTATTCCCAGTTCTCTACCTTTTCTTAGCCCATGTAACATATTACATATGTGGGATCCCGATCCAGTATCTAATACCCATGAAGTAGAGTGTACTGAGAAACAGTTCTCGATGGCTAACACACCCGAAGAAGATGCATCAACATCCTAATTCTTCGTTTGGGTGGCATGGAAATCTGGATATTTTCCTATTTCCTGCTCGGACTTATAACAATTATAAGTTAGAGCAGAACCAACGTTCCCCAGCTCAGCATAACAAGCAGGTCCAGTCAATACATCTATATTATTATCTTGATTAAGGCCTGACATGGTTGCTACCTAGAGAGAGAGAGAAGAAAATACTTAGCGTATGCTCTTACAAGATTAGATTGGTTATTATCTTATCTAATCAGGATGGCTCCCACTGTTTTTATAAAATCTTCCTTCAAACCCTAAAAGGTAAGACTAGCCAGGATTAATTACACCTTACAAGTTCGCCAATCTTTCAACCAGGTCAGTGTCGGTACTTTGAGGGAGGTTCCCCGTGGTTTCGCACTGACCTAATTAAAATAAACCTCGTTTTCCCATGGGCGTAACCCCGTTAACACCTTTCTAGGCACATACTTGATCGGCTAATTGTCATGTGTAAAACACTCCCAGGAGTAACTGTTACTCGCAGTGGGTATCGGATTCCAACTATCTCATAGAAGGTATACAATCTCCTGTACAACCATTGACAAAGTCCAACAAGGTTGTAAGACTACCCTAATCCAATCACATCACATGCATAAACAGATAAGTACTAGTCAGCTACCGCACACTACGCCTTGACAAAGGCCAACAAACGCAGCACGAATACTAAATAGTCTTTATCTGAAATGACGGAGGGCTACGCATAATTTTAAGAAAACCATGAGCGTAATGAACTTGATATCGTTGTAGAATCAAGTGATTTTTGAAAAGGAGTGTTTTTGAGGATTTTTACTAGTTTTGCTAAAGAGGTCACTCCTGCTGAAGGGATCTCGGCTCTTTCCTTATCGAATATGGTGCAGGATATTTCATAAATACTGCTATGCAAGGCAAGAACTAAAAGAAGCAATCAAAAGACAAAACTGGGTGGGTTGTAGAATCTGCTAGTTTCGCTAAAGAGGTCACTCCCGATGAAGGGATCTCGGCTCTTTCCTCATCGAATGAGGTGCTGGATATTCTACAAGGAATACCGCTATGCAAAGCAAAAACTAGACCTACCCTTTTTGAAAATATGATTCTACAACATCTTTTAGGTTTCTTTTCTTTCATTAATCTCATTAATGAAGTCCCATCAGTTATGTTTCCTAAGTATCACAAAAGATACGAAAATAAAACGTACGCTTATTCCATCCGCATTCGCCACAGTGTCCCATTATGCACCGTTAGGTTACTTAACTAACGGCATAGCGGGGCGGGACTAGCCTGGGTGCAAAACATAAGCAATGTTTATTATTTATCATATATACAATAATAAAGCATTCGTCCCACGCATATAAAGTGATCACATCACAGAATATCAGCAGCAGAAGATAACATATGAAATATTGGATATACTAGGAATTCCGTATTTTAAATTAAGCCAGAATAAAACACGTATTCCACGGTCATGATGAATAGCCAAACCCACATCCCTAGACCCCTACGAGAGCGGCAAGAAACCCTACCAATTATAAAGTTAGGAGACCCAGTCTCGACTCCTCGATATTGTTGTTCCCTCATGAGAATTAAATAATATACAGATAAAGCAGTAAAGGAAATACCAAAGAGGAGCATCACGTGTCCACACGTGATCCAGCATCACGTGGGAACACGTGACCTTCTATAAGCAAAGTTATAGGCGCTGAGATACACAATTTGAGATGGGGTCACATGCCAACTCGTGATGGGCCCCTGAGCCCTTTGAAATAATAGAATTAAATTCTAATGAAATGCCTAATCGGTGGGGTCATGTGCCAACACGTGATGGACTCTTAAGTCCTTTGAGCGAATAGAATTAAATTTTAATTAATTGCTTAATCAATGGGGTCATGTGCCACCACGTGATGGGTTCCTAAACTCTTTAAACTAATAGAATTGAATTCTAATTAGATGGGTCATGTCCCAACACGTGATGGGTTCCTGAGCCCTCTGAAACAATAGAATTAAATTCTAATTAAAAGGAATCAAAATCCTTAATTGGAAAATTTTTTCCCTAGATCTTTCCAAACAGAAAAGATTGCGCTCTGTAAAGTGGAGTACTGTTGGATTAAAAATCCAATGGTGAGTAAAAATCACCAATTTATAGCAAGATAATATTTTCCTAAAATCTTCCAGGAACAACAAATAAAGTTTCTTTTGGATTAAAAATCCAATGGTGAAAAAAATTCACCGAGTGATCTAAAAGATCATGTTGCTTACAAAATCAATCAAAATATTCAATGAAAGATTGACTAAACAAACCGATTCTTTTCTTTCTCCTATAAATAAGAGCCAAGTAGAGAAGAGAAGAAGATATATACAATAACAGAGAGAGAATACAGAAAAAAGAGAATTTAACTCTCTAGAGAGAAAAGAAGATCTCTTCAGAAAAGAAATAAACCCTAGGTAAGAGAAGGAAAGAGATCATTCTATAAGCTCCCATAAAACAGAAAGAAAATTTAATTCTCAAACTAAGAGTTTTACTCTTCTGAATAAGAACTTAGTTCTTCCTTTGGTTGAAGATCTGTAGAAGCAGATTTCCGCATAAGTTGAGAATTTAATTCTCATCGGGGGGATTCTGCCATGCAGATCTAAAGCCTAAGGGAGGACCTAAGTTCAGAGAATTTTATTCTCCCATAAAGCACATAGGAATTTAATTCCTCCAACAAAGATAGGGTTTAACCCTTAATATAAGAACTTAGTTCTTCTTCATGGTAATAGATCTGCAGAAGCAGATATCCCCATAAGTTGAGAATTTAATTCTCATCGGGGAGATTTTGCCATGCAGATCCAAAACTTAGAGGGAGAATTGAGTTTAAAGAATTTAATTGTTTTGAACATATCGGAATTTAATTCCTCTAAATAAAATTAGAGTTTAACTCTATAAGAGAATTTAATTCTTCAACAAGGGATTCATCTCTCCATGCAAGTAAAAAGATCAAGTACCCAACATGATCACGTGGCAACACGTGAATCTCCCCTCCAATGACCAAAAGAGAACTAATAAGATTAGGTCACGTGCTCCCACGTGACCATTGAATAGACTTCTCAAAATAGAAAAGGCAGAACCGATTTTGAGGTGACTCGCGTGTCCCCACGTGACCCCTGACAAACACCTCTTTTAAGAAAAGAGAAGATGGAAAAAGCTGAAGATTAATATCCAACGCATGGACGCCCTAACGTCTCCCCACGTGACCCCTAGCAAATCCTTTTAAAATCCAGTGCATGGGTATCCATCACGTGCCCACACGTGATAGCCGTGAAGATTAAGTGTTTAACACTTACTTGAATATTCTGAGAATAAAATAAGGCAAGTCTGGCCTAATACTTAAATGCCTCATGTGACCCCACGTGAGCGCTTCTTCTTTTTTTAGTGTTTAACACTATTTTTTGCGCTTCATCCCTAGTGTTTAACACTATTCTAAGCGCATCACGTGGGAGCACGTGATAGCCGAGTGTACTCTAATGTTTAACACTATATTCAAGCCAATTTTAGCCTAAATTAGCTAGGTCTTCTAGAGGCAGGACCCCCTTTTTACTGAATCTCAAATACACTCTTGTCTTCCAAAATTGATCATCTCATATGACATTCAAAGCAAAACCCAGAGCCTCCCAACCAACATTGGTTCAAGGGTACATCTCTTCATACCTCTGATATATGTCGTTGTAATTTCTCAGCGTCTTCAGAGAGATGGAGGGTCCCAATAACCGATAACTTTTGGTGCATCCCCAAACAGTTGAATTAAAACCAAACGGACTATGACGTCTTTAAAATGGACCGTAATTTTCCTAAACTAAATGCTATGGACTGTGGGGTCCTTAAACCCATGGACTATGATGTCCTTAACCTCAGACCGTGGGGTCCTTAAACCCATAGACTATGATGTCCTTAAACTTTTTAAACTACGGACAGTGGGGTCCTCAAACTCATGGAGTATGATGTCCTTAAACCTTTGGACCGTATTGTCCCTAAACTAAACAATAGAGCCCAAATGCTTTCTTGTTGGATCTAAATGATCTTGTTAAGTTAATCTTAGTCTAAAATTAGACTAACATATCCTTAACAAACGTTTAAGTTGATCTTAGTCTCAAATGAGACAATGCATCCTTAAACCCAATCCAAACCAAAATCTAAGAAAATACGGATTTGGACTAATCCACGCCCTACGGGCGACAACATAAATTAGTCTCCATATACAATCTAAGGGAAACCAAAAATAAAACAAACACACACGACACGAAGTGACCATCTGGAGAAGGAGAAAGTGGTTACCGCGATGCGGTAGCGTAATTAACTGCAGGGGCTTGCGCCTGCACGGAAGAGCATCCCCACAATCAAAACCCCCTCAAATGAGGTGGAATCTGACGAAGTCTGCTACATCGGCCGCATCCGTTTAAACCTTCGATACATGGTGCCATAAATCAACTTGGCATTTTCGGAGAGGTGGACGGATAGCACCAAATTTCATCTGCCCTCGAAATTCAGGCCGGACGTCCCAAGGTCCCGGTCGCGTCTTTCGGCGGTGAACAGATTCTGGCACGCCCGGTGGGACCTCGTCCTCTTTCCACTCCACACTTCGTGTGTCGTGTTCGCGAATGAATCGCGGTCTAATATGGTTGCCCTTGGGTTCGAGGTACTATGATTTGGTTTTGCTCCCGTGCAGAAAAAAGAACATCAATGGCTTCAAACTGCACTAACTGCAACTGCAACTCCTGTGCCGCCTCATTTGGAGGAGTAACCTACGGGCCCCAAGCATCCACCCTTTTCACAATGCCGGTGGAACAAGTGACCCAAGCCACCACTAGGATATTCTTCAGGACTATGATCACACTAACAAGCTTCAGCACTCTTATACCATCGCAAGATGCTCCGAAGAAATCGGTCTTTGATCGGCTTGCAACTACTGTGGCCCCTCTCTACGGGTCGCCAAAATCCAGTGCCTCGGTTTTCAATATACTGGTCTGAAGCTCAGATGGGCCCATGAAGAAGCCTATAATTCCTGAAGAGGTTATCCCAAAGCGGATAGCCATTCCTTCCCCTGAAGTCGTCAAAGCGGCTTCCCCAGCTAAGGAGTCGGTCTTTGCAAGACTGGTCATTTCAGCTCCCGTTCCAGACAAAGTCATGATGGCCGTTTCCCCTGTTCGAAAGTCGGCCTTCGCAAGACTGGCTATCCCTTCTCAATGGACGTCAGTCTTCGACAAGATAGCGCCAATAACAGCCTCTCCTCAAAATAAGGGACATGAGGAAGCTCAACTAATAGCGGAGGTGATCCCGGCATCACGACATGCTCGACGTCATTACTGGTACCGAGTGAGGAAAGCTGGGGGCAGTTCACCCTCTGGGTTTACTCCGCCAGCTCCAATAGTGGAAGTCGATGCTGCTGTTCCAACTGGGAACAACTTTGAACCACTCAGGAGGGTCCGCAAGAACTCTCTGACTGCTGTGCTGAAAAGATCTCCTGCACCTGTGGTGAACGCCACAAAGGCGAAGCTTGAACAGCCCCCTCAGCGGTTGTCCTCTAAAATTTACAAGGTCTGGCGTCAAGTCCAAGACTCGATGATTGATCAAGATTACTCCCGCCGACAGATAAAGATGAAAATTCAGCGAGAAGACGACCATCCTGTGAATCCACAAAAGGTGTTATCTATTCGGGTGCCCGCTGCAATGGCTCCCTCAACTTCGACCGCCCACAAATGAAGGAGGTCGGAGAAGATCCCTGCATCTTTGGCAAATCGCAAGGACACTGAATCTGAACGCCCCAAGTCCGGGGGCATGGTGGTCCACACCATATATATGGCATCCGGAAAAGAGGATAGCCGTATCTCCACAGGTCATCGACCGCTTACGCGATCAGTGAATAAGGCTCAGGAGCAACAACAACAAAAGCTCCAAGAGATGCTAACAGCCATGGCCACACTCACGGGAAAAAATCAAGCCCAGAGACATCCTTGGAGCAGCATTGTGAGCAAGAAACAGATGCCGAATTCCTTCGGAGAATGCTTGAGAAGAAGGAAAAAGAGGCCGCGGAACAAGCAGCCAATATAAAACAAATGGCCCTTCTATTCCAAGATATGGTGGGCATGATGATCCAGCCGGACCCTCCAGCCGAAGATCCTCCAGTAATAATTGAAGATGATAGAGGAGAGACATCGAATCCTCTGCCGGCTCTGTCTGCAGCCAAGGAGGAGACCATCTCCAAAGCCACGCTCGATGATTATATAGCTCAACAAATACAAGCTTATCAAGCGAATGAAGCGGCTGGCCAAGTCGTCAGAACTGGACGGCCCTACCCGAGTTGGAATGATCAAATAAAGTACCCGCCAGAATACACGATCCCTAAATTCCATGTGTATAAGGGGATAGGCAATCCCCATCAACATGTAGCTCAGTTCAGGGCTCTCTACGGCAAAACTGGAGGGGATGATAAGCTACTGCTTCGTCAATTCGTCGGCAGCTTGGCGGAAACGGCGTTCGAATGGTACTCAGAGCTTCCCAACGACTCCGTCAAAACTTTTACAGAGATGGAATTGCTGTTCACCCAGCGTGTCGCAAGCGCTAGCGAACGCACCCTAATCACCGCATTAATTAACGCCAGAGTGAAGCCAGGTGAAACATGGGTGCAATACGCGATACAGTGGCGGAATCTATGGTCGAAGTGCGAGCAACTCATCGAAGAAGTGCCTGCGGTAGGCATGTTCGTGGGTACTCTCGATCCGCAGGCGACCATTTCACAATTTATGATGTTCTTCAAGCCAACTACTTTCCAGGCCTTGATTGACAAACTGGCATGTCACGTCCCGAAAGTACGGAACAAGACCGGCACTTAAACTACGAACGTCTCGAGGCGTACGTAATCTAAGTAAACCGAAAATCCAGAAATCCAAACCAAGAAAAGTAGTAGAGTGAAGGAAAACAAATCTAAAACAAGAAGTTTCAATAGCATAAGCCGAATTATGCGGGTTTTAAAAAAAACATTAAAAATTTCCTGAAAATTTCGGCAGAGTCTTCTTTGTAAATACTGGCCCCCAAACGGGATACAACATGAATAGTATACGAAATCAATAAAAAGGGATCCCCAAGCTAGAGCTAGCTCTTCGTCAATCGACAGTCACAACCACACAAGCAATATAATATACAACGCCAAGGGAGAGGATCAAAACTCAAAAGGAAACTCAAACAACAAGAATTCCACAGAAATATAACGCGTGACTCAAAGGTCGAAAGAATAACATCTCTGATCTCTATCTCAAAATAAATACATGTTTGGTTGATGGAACTTCTAGATACAACAGAATAATGATATACAAGATATATAATGGGGGGTACAATACAAGTAAACCCACCTACTAGCAAATCACCCGAAGGAAACTATGCCCGCAAGCCGTAATGAAACCTGTACGGCAAACCTGCAAGAAACTGGGGCACAACGGGGGTGAGTTGCCAACTCGTGAATAGAAAAATATCTACGAATAGAAATCGCATAAATAACGCAATCCTAGGTCAATGATCATAATATAACCTCAAATATATGTATAACATGCAGCCTATAACAATGGCTAGGGTAATATCTAACCCGAGTGTAATCTCATGTGCCCGTGTCAGTGCCTCAGGTAGCAATATATCATATGAATGAGGTATGAATGCATGAAAACAGAATATATGTAAATGAAGAAACTGTTTTCATAATTTAGTGAGATTTCTTTTGTATTTTTAAAATGAGTTATCATAATGAAATCAGCATCAACAGTGTCTAGCATCGACACAAAACATAAATCTCAATGTCTCAAAATCAATATCTAGGGCGCCGTCAGTCCAGACCAGCCCCTACCATCCATCTCAAGACCACGACGGTATCCTCCGGATATCCGAAGCGTCAGGTAATATCACCGGTAGGTAGTCTCCCCCTGCCAGGCTCATCATCATCACCACGAGCTTCTTGCCCCGGGGTACCTTACCGGGTCCACCATGTACCCGAAACGGTTCATCCAACTCCTCGAATCGGGACTCAAAATCCATCAGCAAACTCATGGTGGACGACTCATACATCATGGGAAAAACCGCGCTTTTCATTTAAAAAGAGAAAGAAGAAGTTCGTATAGTTTTTTTGCGGTTTTCCCCAAATCCAGAAAATCTCATGGAAATCCGAATCCAAAACCTCAATAGCACGTAAAAAGTGAATATATGCATGAGAATCCATGAATGCAGCATAACAATGAATAACAGTATGCATGAAGTAGCAGGTAATAACTACAATGTCTAAACTAACATATAAGGCAAGTACACTAATATCATGTCTAAACTATTAGCTAACAGGCTATGTCAAGCAATAATATTTTCTAAGGTGTACATGACATGGCAATTACCGATGAAGATGTGTGTGAGCCGGCAAGTAAGTGTACGTGGTACATACGCATCATCGATAATGGTGCTGGTGTCCTAACTGTATGATATCAACAATGCAATAAGAAATTATAATATAAGTATGCGATGCGGAGCGAACAGTAATAATGAGCGGAAGCTAAATACTAAACACAATGATAACTAATCTGCATTACCCTAATATAAATCCTACAAATGGTGCCTTTTGAATTAACACGAATCATGGGGTTTTGAAAATAGGGGATACGGTGTTTTTAAGAAAAGACACGTTTTTTTTGAAATATCCGTAGAATCCCTTGACCTGACTTTTAAAATACGCACGATTCGTAAGCTTTGAAATAGGTAGGAACCGAATCTAATCTAACAACTAACTAAACTAAAGGGCTAAGCTACAAGGTAGACTACAGGTAAGAAAACCGCCTAGCATCTGAGTCGATACATATACATACCTGTATATATATTAGTCGGTGATCCCGCCTCAATAATATCATACCCGATACCATATCTATAACCAGACATCCCAAGTCAAGAGTGCGGATCAATCATCAAAATATAGCTCGTACGTAAATCCGTCGTACGGCATCCCCAAATCTGGGTACGGGTCAATATCACATTCATCATACTATTCACCTGGTATCCTCTTTATCAAATATCATGATCGGGGTACTGATCTACGTCTGGTACAATACTGATACCGCCTAAGTATGCATGGACGTGTGTGAAACACTACGTCAAGGACCAGCTACAACGTCATGTCGTATCTCAAATACGAACCCTGCTATATCACCGATCTCACAGCCTCAAATCAAATCTCATCGACTCATCTTAAATCCCAAGTACTATCCTCATTATCCATGCATGCGTATATGAATGTACATATGCATAGTCCCATACCCACGCATATATACATATATACACATCCCAATCTGTGCACAAGAAAGTAAAGCATGCAAGTCTATGTGTGCGTAAGTGGGTATAACAACTACTCTAGGGTTTCGCAACTAACCCAAAGGTACTCCATGAACTCATAACCATAACATGAATGAACATTCTCGTATCATAAAACACCTATATAAACATATATATATGAGCTACACTACGGACTGCGGGGGTGCTATACGCCATCCACCCGACTTCTCCCCGTAGATATAAATCTACTCACCTGGTCCTCGCTCGCCGGTGCCGACGTCGCCACATGCTTGCTTGTCGTCTCGAAGTCTACATGGGGGTACCTACATATCACAACGCTTCGTATCGCATTAAAATCCGACTCATGACCAAAACGACACACGAATCCCACATAAGTCAAAACCTATGGTTGCTTTCACGAATCAACCCAAAAACCCTTGACGTCGGTGTACAAACGCCAGACCATCGAGAAAAACCCAAATACACTCATTTGCACATTCACGAACACTAATTTTAATATAAAATAGGTTAAAACTCACAAAAACCCCAAATTCACCTTAAAAGCCATTTTTCTGAAAATCTAGCAAGCAAAAATTACCCGTTTTAGTACAAAACTCAACGTTTAAACAAATCTAGTGGCCATAATACTTATTAAATATCTTAAATAAGTCATAAAAATAATTTCCATAATTTAATCCCAATAAATTTCATTAACCCCAAAATTCTAGTTTACAATATACCTAAATTTTAACAATTTATAGCAAAAATGCACAAACAAGAATTTAGCTTGGATTTTCATGAACTAAAAGTATTAAACCACTCAATATAATTTTAATAATGCTATGAAACCATAATTAGAATTTTTATCTAACAATTTAACTTAATTTTTAAAACCTAGTTTGCAATATTATGCAATTTGGATAATTTAAAAGTAGCAATTAGCAAGATGCAACAAGGTTAAGTTTTACATAACAATAACATGTTAATCAACTCATTAAGACCACAATTTAATGATAGCAACCCTAATAAAAAAATTAAACCCTTTTCTAGAATTTAAACTTGCAATTTAAAAACCTAAATTAAACACTTAATTAAGTTGATTCAAAAAAATTAACCTACAACTAAACACTAGGGTTAGGATTTACCTCCACAATTTTAGAGATCTCCCATGCAAACATGGCCTCCCAACTTGCTCTCTAGCTCCCAGATCCATGTTAGCTATGGCAAAGAAATAATGGGTAGGAGTTGGATTTGGATTTTGCTTTGAAATTTTGTGGATTTTTAAGCATTTTTGTGGATTTTTTGAAGAGAATGTGAGATGAAGAAGTGAAGGGGCTGTTCTAAATGGGGGGGCTCGGCCAAATGCAGGTGGGGAGATGAGAGAGAGGGTGTGGGGAGTTTGACCAAGTCAAGAACCATACATTAAGTATATAAACCCATACCTCAATTACTATATAATAATCTACACTTCAATTCTTTTTATTTCCTTGTTTTGTGAGATATGAAGTGGGCCAAAAGGGGTTCGGGGCAGCAAGGCTCGGCCAAGATGGCAAGTGGGTGTGTGTGAGTGTGTGAGGTGAGGGAAAATGATAAATATTATACCCCAAACAACCATTTACACTAAATTCACTAAAAAAGCCTTTTTTCTTCAATAATTTCTAAACCGTTTTGGCAAACGATTTCGTTTCAGAAACAATATTTTACAAGTCACTTTAGTGTGTCATGAATTATAAAATTTGTATCAACCCATTCCAATTTGTAATTTTCCCTAATTAAATGTATTAGTGACGGCTTAAAATAATATTAAAATAATTTTTTTTTTCAGAAAATTTGAAATTTCACCAGTGGCTCAATAAACACTAAATACTAGCAATTACATAGCTAGAATATGTATATTTAATTTTATAACAAAGATATTTGTATTTTGACTTTTTACAGAAAACCCCCTTATTTTACCGATTTTCCGAAATTTCACCGAAACGATTTTCAAAACGTTACAATCTTCCCCCCTTAAAGAAATTCGGTCCCCGAATTTAAATTAAAACTCCCCCCAAATACTAAAACATCTAAGCAAAACCATCAAGTCATCGGGGCTCTGAAATCATAAATACATAAAATAAATCGTAGCGCAGCGCGGGCGCATGAAAAATGAGCATATAACTCAAAATCAAAACTCCGTCAAGCATCCCGCAATCATTGGAGTCATGGTGAAAACACAATGTTTAAATCCAAAATGAAAATCAATATGATATACATCATTAAAACATCTGGAAGTAATGCATGCCAAATCTTCTTCAAATCGCTGTGCGTGCCCGCAGCACTGCACAGTGGCGGACGTCTATTGTAAGAAAATAACTACATATATATATATATATATATATATATCCTTTTTTTAATATGTACGTTCCGCCGTTTTGGAAACAATTTAGAAGGGTCTCCTTGTTTTAAACATTTCGTGTCATATCAGACACGTAGGTAAATTCTGAGACTATAGCTCGCTTTTTGGAAATCCCTTCAATAACTATCAATGCATGCAAAATATATTCTGGTACTGTCCTGTGACTAGTCCTGCTCAATACGAAAGCACATAGAAAATATCATAAAAACGTACTACTCTATAAGAAATTAATCCCAAAATATGCATATGAATACTACGTGCGTCTGGTGCGCATGGAAATCAAAATCCATGAATATGCTATACATATGCACAGAAACAACATCTAAGTGCATCGGGTGTGCACGAAACATCTGTCAAGGGCAACAGGTGTGCCTGACAGCAAAACAGGTGCATCTGACATGCATGAAGAATCTCGATTTAGTGCATCTGGTGTGCACCAAAATCGTATCTCATAGCATGCGCCCAACATGCGCGAAAATCCAAATCAGGTGCATCCATCGTGCACGAAATCATGAAATCCAATATCAAGCACCGAACATGCGCAAAATCCAATCAGGCGCACAAGGTGCACAAAACAAATATCGAACATCACAATCGAAATCGAAGTCTAGTGCATCTAGGTGCACAAAATGCGAATCACTGCACTGCAAGCATATGTGAACTATACCGAGTGCAAGAATCAAATCGTGTGCGTACATATGCACAAAATCAACTCAACTGTATGAAATCCATATAATCACAAACATGAGGAACCAAGGCACGAAAACTATCTCAAGTGCAACAACTGTGCAAAAATCGTAAATACTCAGTAGGTGCTACCATGGTGCATGAAAACAATATCATGAAACTCAATCATCAAAACCAAATCATGCGAATAGATCGCTCAAAATACCAAAATCAAGTATTGCAGAATAGTCCCGCTCAAGCACATCCTCTAAGAATCTCTGGCCAACTGTCGTGGTCACTCATAGCATATCTCGTCGACGATCCTGAAATCTGGCCTGCTGGTGTGCATAACAAGACCACTCCTGGGTCCGAGTCTTCTCGTAATTTATTCCAGAAAAGTCCTATCGAGGTCTATCCTAAATCTCGTCTCTGCCGAACTGTCCGGAATTCATCGTCCTTTACTACATCTGTTTCTTGTTCCGGAACGGCTGCATACTCATCGCGACTCCTTCTGGATGTTAATCCCAGTACAATGCCTCGGCATGCGTATCGCATCTCTGATGTCGGCGGAGTGGGACGTCGTCTCATCAAGATCTCGTATGAACCTCTTACTCCACTTTCTCTACCGTCGACTGCGTCGGACTCGTCTCGTCGTGGCTGCATGGAATGAGTTCCTACGGCTATCCTCGTATCTGGAGTCTCCCAAAAATGCATCTCACCACCTAGCATCCGAATTAAGTCGAACCATCCAATCGATTGTCAAAACCTCATAATCCCCCAAGGGCTCAACATCTTGGGCACAGTTTAATAGTATCAAGTACATACCACAGCATCGGTGGTCTAGCCGTAGAAGGGCAAACCCAAGCCTCACTAATGGCGCCGTGGAACTGCCGCAAACCCGAAGGTTCAAAGGCTTTCACACGGTCATTAAGTAGAGTTAGGGTTTCATTCTTCTAGAGGGACCATAGAATTGCCTGCATGTCTTTCCGACTATTTTAAACTTGGAATAATAGGTTTCTGACATTCGATCGTCTCTGTCGACTCCCAACGTCTCCGTGTGAAGTCGTCTCTAGCTGGAATCAATCTATCTGATGACCTCGCATCGGGGTAGGCGAACGATCCACATGTCCTAGTCATTCATCCTTGATGACTAGCGACCTTCTATCATCTCTTAGTACAACTCGTTCTGCACTAACTCCAGCATCTGGGGGCAATATCTCGTCGTTCGCAGCAATAACTGGCTCGCTCGTCTGCACGCTGAACAGTGCCTCGACCATCATGAATAAGCAACACACCAACGGTCATCAAAATCTGGCTGGCCTCTATCATTGGCTCAATCCTCTAGTGTCGATCAGCACATCCGAGTAACCTCATAAAGGCGATCCGCCAAACGCTCGTGGCGTGGAAACACAGTAAAAAGACACATCTCCGCAATCGTGTGTCGCCGGAATTTCGCCCTGGTCAGTCCTCGTTCGTGACGAGCTCGTGCTGACCGCAACTCTAGCTGTAGCTCTCCCTGCCCGTAATCGTGGCAGCAAAACCATAACTGGTACTGATGAGGCAAAATCAGGAATGAATATAATACTGAAGAAAGAAATGTACATCCTAGGGCTTCTTAAGTGGAGTAGCGTATCGTAAGTATGCCGCGGAACATACCCACGGTACGTCACTCTACTTTAGTCACCTATTCCATCAACCAAGGGTCATCCTACACTCCGAAGGAAAAACCTAACGTTCTAATACCAACTTTGTCACGTCCCGAAAGTACGGAATAAGACCGGCACTTAAACTACGAACGTCTCGAGGCATACGTAATCTAAGTAAACCAAAAACCCAGAAATCCAAACCAAGAAAAGTAGTAGAGTGAAGGAAAACAAATTGAAAACAAGAAGTTTCAATAGCATAAGCCGAATTATGCGGGTATTAAAAAAAACATTAAAAATTTCCTGAAAATTTCGGCAGAGTCTCCTTTGTAAATACTGGCCCCCAAACAGGATACAACATGAATAGTATACGAAATCAATAAAAAGGCATCCCCAAGCTGGAGCTAGCTCTTCGTCAATCGACGGTCACAACCACACAAGCAATATAATATACAATGCCAAGGGCGAGGATCAAAACTCAAAAGGAAACTCAAACAACAAGAATTCCACAGAAATATAACGCGCGACTCAAAGGTCGAAAGAATAACATCTCTGGTCTCTATCTCAAAATAAATACATGTTTGGTTGATGGAACTTCTAGATACAACAAAATAATGATATACAAGATATATAATCGGGGTACGATACAAGTAAACCCACCTACTAGCAAATCACCCGAAGGAAACTATGCCCGCAAGCCGTAATGAAACCTGTACGGCAAACCTGCAAGAAACTGGGGCACAACGGGGGTGAGTTGCCAACTCGTGAATAGAAAAATATCAACGAATAGAAATCGCATAAATAACGCAATCCTAGGTCAATGATCATAATATAACCTCAAATATATGTACAACATGCAGCCTATAACAATGGCTAGGGTAATATCTAACCCGAGTGTAATCTCATGTGCCCGTGTCAGTGCCTCAGGTAGCAATATATCATATGAATGAGGTATGAATGCATGAAAACAGAATATATGTAAATGAAGAAATTGTTTTCATAATTTAGTGAGATTTCCTTTGTATTTTTAAAATGAGGTATCATAATGAAATCAGCATCAACAGTGTCTAGCATCGACACAAAACATAAATCTCAATGTCTCAAAATCAATATCTAGGGCGCCGTCAGTCCAGACCGGCCCCTACCATCCATCTCAAGACCACGACGGTATCCTCCGGATATCCGACGCGTCGGGTAATATCACCGGTAGGTAGTCTCCCCCTTCCAGGCTCATCGTTATCACCACGAGCTTCTTGCCCCGGGGTACCTTACCGGGTCCACCATGTACCCGAAACGGTTCATCCAACTCCTCGAATCGGGTCTCGAAATCCATCAGCAAACTCATGGTGGACGACTCATACATCATGGGAAAAACCGCGCTTTTCATTTAAAAAGAGAAAGAAGAAGTTTGTATAGTTTTTTTGCGGTTTTCCCCAAATCCAGAAAATCTCATGGAAATCCGAATCCAAAACCTCAATAGCACGTAAAAAGTGAATATATGCATGAGAATCCATGAATGCAGCATAACAATGAATAACAGTATGCATGAAGTAGCAGGTAATAACTACAATGTCTAAACTAACATATAAGGCAAGTACACTAATATCATGTCTAAACTATTAGCTAACAGGCTATGTCAAGCAATAATATTTTCTAAGGTGTACGTGACATGGCAATTACCGATGAAGATGTGTGTGAGCCGGCAAGTAAGTGTACGTGGTACATACGCATCATCGGTAATGGTGCTGGTGTCCTAACAGTATGATATCAACAATGCAATAAGAAATTATAATATAAGTATGCGATGCGGAGCGAACAGTAATAATGAGCGAGAGCTAAATACTAAACACAACGATAACTAATCTGCTTTACCCTAATATAAATCCTACAAATGGTGTCTTTTGAAATAACACGAATCATGGGGTTTTGAAAATAGGGCCTACGGTGTTTTTAAGAAAAGATACGTTTTTTTGGAAATATCTGTAGAATCCCTTGACCTGTCTTTTAAAATACGCACGATTCGTAAGCTTTGAAATAGGTAGGAAACGAATCTAATCTAACAACTAACTAAACTAAAGGGCTAAGCTACAAGCTAGACTACAGGTAAGAAAACCGTCTAACATCTGAGTCGATACATATACATACCTGTATATATATTAGTCGGTGATCCCGCCTCAATAATATCATACCCGATACCATATCTATAACCAGACATCCCAAGTCAAGAGTGTGGATCAATTATCAAAATATAGCTCGTACGTAAATCCGTCGTACGGCATCCCCAAATCTGGGTACGGGTCAATATCACATTCATCATACTATTCACCTGGTATCCTCTTTATCAAATATCATGATCGGGGTACTGATCTACGTCTGGTACAATACTTATACCGCCTAAGTATGCATAGACGTGTGTGAAACACTACGTCAAGGACCCGCTACAACGTCATGTCGTATCTCAAATACGAACCCTGCTATATCACCGATCTCACAGCCTCAAATCAAATCTCATCGACTCATCTTAAATCCCAAGTACTATCCTCATTATCCATGCATGCGTATATGAATGTACATATGCATAGTCCCATACCCACGCATATATACATATATACACATCCCAATCTGTGCACAAGAAAGTAAAGTATGCAAGTCTGTGTGTGCGTAAGTGGGTATAACAACTACTCTAGGGTTTCGCAACTAACCTAAAGGTACTCCATGAACTCATAACCATAACATGAATGAACATTCTCGTATCGTAAACACCTATATAAACATATATATATGAGCTACACTACGGACTGCGGGGGTGCTATACGCCATCCACCCGACTTCTCCTCGTAGATATAAATCTGCTCACCTGGTCCTCGCTCGCCGGTGCCGACGTCGCCACGCGCTTGCTTATCGTCTCGAAGTCTACATGGGGGTACCTACATATCACAACGCTTCGTATCGCATTAAAATCCGACTCATGACCAAAACGACACACGAATCCCACATAAGTCAAAACCTATGGTTGCTTTCACGAATCAACCCAAAAACCCTCGACGTCGGTGTACAAACGCCAGACCATCGAGAAAAACCCAAATACACTCATTTGCACATTCACGAACACTAATTTTAATATAAAATAGGTTAAAACTCACAAAAACCCCAAATTCACCTTAAAAGCTTTTTTTCTGAAAATCTAGCAAGCAAAAATTACCCGTTTTAGTACAAAACTCAACGTTTAAACAAATCTAGTGGCCATAATACTTATTAAATATCTTAAATAAGTCATAAAAATAATTTCCATAATTTAATCCCAATAAATTTCATTAACCCCAAAATTCTAGTTTACAATATACCCAAATTTTAACAATTTATAGCAAAAATGCACAAACAACAATTTAGCTTGGATTTTCATGAACTAAAAGCATTAAACCACTCAATATAATGTTAATAATGCTATGAAACCATAATTAGAATTTTTATCTAACAATGTAACTTAATTTTTAAAACCTAGTTTGCAATATTATGCAATTTGGACAATTTAAAAGTAGCAATTAGCAAGATGCAACAAGGTTAAGTTTTACATAACAATAACATGTTAATCAACTCATTAAGACCACAATTTAATGATAGCAACCCTAATAAAAAAATTAAACCCTTTTCTAGAATTTAAACTTGCAATTGAAAAACCTAAATTAAACACTTAATTAAGTTGATTCAAAGAAATTAACCTACAACTAAACACTAGGGTTAGGATTTACCTCCACAATTTTAGAGATCTCCCATGCAAACATGGCCTCCCAACTTGCTCTCTAGCTCCAAGATCCATGTTAGCTAAGGCAAAGAAATAATGGGTAGGAGTTGGATTTGGATTTTGCTTTGAAATTTTGTGGATTTTTAAGCATTTTTGTGGATTTTTTGAAGAGAATGTGAGATGAGGAAGTGAAGGGGCTGTTCTAAATGGCGGGGCTCGGCCAAATGAAGGTGGGGAGATGAGAGAGAGGGTGGGGGGAGTTTGACCAAGTCAAGAACTATACATTAAATATATAAACCCATACCTCAATTACTATATAATAATCTACACTTCAATTCTTTTTATTTCTTTTTTTTGTGAGATATGAAGTGGGCCAAAAGGGGTTTGGGGCAGCAAGGCTCGGCCAAGATGGCAAGTGGGTGTGTGTGAGTGTGTGAGGTGAGGGAAAATGATAAATATTATACCCCAAACAACCATTTACACTAAATTCACTAAAAAAGCCTTTTTTCTTCAATAATTTCTAAACCGTTTTGGCAAACGATTTCGTTTCAGAAAAAATATTTTACAAGTCAATTTAGTGTGTCATGAATTATAAAATTTGTATCAACCCATTCCAATTTGTAATTTTCCCTAATTAAATGTATTAGTGACGGCTTAAAATAATATTAAAATAAATTTTTTTTTTCAGAAAATTTGAAATTTCACTAGTGGCTCAATAAACACCAAATACTAGCAATTACATAGCTAGAATATGTATATTTAATTTTATAATAAAGATATTTGTATTTTGACTTTTTACAGAAAACCCCCTTATTTTACCGATTTTCCGAAATTTCACCGAAACGATTTTCAAAACGTTACCCAAATGGATCAGATGGGTCATAGGCCATTTCCTTCGAAGCTGGAATTTCGAAATGAAAAAGGGAAAGGGAAAGCGACCTTCGTCGCCAATGCTCAGCAGCAGCACAGTAGTCTAAAACCAACTGATCGCCAACATGAAAGACGGCGATTCTTCAATGAGAAACTGAAGCGCCCTTATTCGTTTCCCTGAGATAAAACTTGGAGACTGTTCGAGCCGGCGGTGCGCAACAGGCTCATCACCTTGACAGATCTGAAATGCCCATTGAAACCCGGTGAGGCCAATAATCCCAATTATTGCCCCTATCACCAAGTGATAGGCCATCCAATCGAAGATTGCTTCATCTTCAAAGGCTGGATTGAGGACCAATACCAACAGGGCAAATTCGCACTGTCCGAGAACTGGAAAGTAAGCCCTCCTCAGCCGCACGCTCTTAAAAGGGGGAACACGCCGGGGGAATAATGCACTTTTGTAGATAAGCTCCATGGGAGGTCGCTCTTTCAGCCAAGACGAAAAGAATGCTGAAGGATCTCAAAACATGCCCGGCGATCAGGTGGGAAAATCCACTAGAACCTGAGATCATCGAAGGAATGCTGAAACCGCGTCCGACGCCGAGAATTGGTAGCAATAATAAAAACGCTCAGGCCCAGCCGTCAAAGTCTTCGAAAAAGAAGAAGAAGACCAAAAAGCCCATGAAGCATAGGGACAATTGCACGGACATGCAAAAATAGATTGACGCGTTAGAAGAATATAAAAAGATGGTGCGAAACCCGGTCATCCTTCTGGAGTTTCTCAACTACATCCTTGAAGACGGAGATAGCGACAAAGATGAGGGAGAAGACTCGTCAGATGAACCTGAGGATTATGTGGCAAGCTGCTACGTGATCTATCACTCGCCGGTAGATGATGAAGAGGCTCCTGATGTAGAGAAACTGGGGCAGATCTCAAACCAGAACTCCTAGGACCGTCAGATGAAATGATTGACACATTCCTGAACAAAGCCCTTCTGAAAAGCAAAGCTGATCGAGAGCGCGAAATGGCCATATTTGAAAAGGCCAAACACCGGCGACTGGAAGAAAGGGTTGAAACACTCCTACCAGATCAAAGTACATCCGCCGCAAATAAAAGCAAGTTCAAGACAAGGAAAAGGTTCTCCAAAGCCATATCGATGAGAATGAGGCTGCCCTCTTTCAGAGGAAATTCTCCTAGCGGTATACATCTCGATGAAGCGGACATACATCCTAACTTCTGTTTATATCATCAGAGGATTGCACACCCAACTGAAGAATGCAATGCCTTTAAAAATTGGTGGCAAGGATATGTGGCTCACATGCAACACTTCAAGAGGATGAAGCGTGAAGCTCGTCGGCAGCGGAAAAATGAGACAGACGAACGAGGAAGAGCTGCTGGCAACTGTCACATGATTGATAGCAGGGGATCACAAGTTCTCACATTTGAGAGCGATTCTGAAGAAGAAATGGCTCTCGTCCTTCTCTTCAAAGAATCCACCTCAAGGAAAAAGGAAGAAACGAAGACCTGCGAGAACATTCAGCTGCGCAATCAAATGCTACTTGAAAAGAATCTCGGACCCGCAAACAAGGGATCAAACAAAAGGGATAAGGGGAAAGAAAAGGTCCCTTAAGATATCGCCCTCGATGACCAAGTCGTCTAAGAGCTCGCGGCCAAGGACCTGCCCAAGAATAACAAGGTGGATTACAACGTTCTGGCGCATCAGAGGAAGATACCCTCGCAGCTAAGCATTCTCGATGCCTTTCTGCTATCCAAAGAGGCGAGAGATTCTCTGATCAAGGCATTACAAGAGACTGACCAGTTTTAGGCTTTCCTCGCCGACGAAAAGATGAAGGACGAGCTGGAAAAAGTGCACACAGCCGATATCACCTTCGGCGATGAAGACCTCTTCCTCGGGACGTGCGAGCGTAACCGTTCCATTTATGTCTCCGGATACTGTCATGATATCAAGATAAGAAAAATCCTAGTTGATAATGGGTCCTCTGTCAACCTCCTCAATGTAAGAGTGTTGAAGGAAATCTGCATGAGCGTTCAGCATCTCGCTCGTGATAAAATCACCATCTCCGAGTTTGACCCCCAGTTATCACGGATGCTCGGGTCTGTGATACTGACGTTACGCTTTGGGCTACTCGTCACGGACATCAAATTTCACGTCATTGACGCCGAGACATGTTACAATGCCTTGCTCGGCAGGCCTTGGTTACACGAGTACAACATCATCCCTTCTACACAACATCAGTGTATGAAGTTTTTCAAGGATGGTCTCGAGTATACTGTGATAGGAGAGTTGAACCCATTCTCCATGAATGAAGTCCGAAAGTATGAGGACGCAAAGTACTTTCTGCCAGACTTTGAAGACACGAAAAGATGCCATAAACCGAAGAACAAAGCTATCACCACTATTCCGGTCTTCGGAGTGATACCGAAGAGGAAGAAGAAGTAGTTTATTCAGGGCCACCCTAATGTAAAAAGCCGGGACCGTCCACCCCTATTCTGGTCTTCGACAACGACTCGGAAGATGAGGTCAATGCTGTATTTTCTGTTCGGCCATCAATACAGGCCTTCGCTGGCGATGATCGGAATTTGCAGATCGTCATGGTTCCATAAGAGCATTATAAAGAGCTCGATGCACTTGATACCTATAGGTTGCAGGAACTGCAGACATTCTACGTCCCTCCCAGGCGAAAAGATGAAAAGGCGATCCTCTTTTATCGATCCACGGAAACCAAAGTGGAGAAAGAAATTTTGCATGGTACTGATTGATCGATGTTTTGCGTGCGTCAGTTTTAAAATCAAAGTTAAGAATACCGCAATCAATAACGATGTCGCTTGGTAGCTATCCGGTTGAGTACGGGTCGGTCCACAGGGAAAACGTGTTCTTTTCTTATTGTTCTAACGAGTTATGTCCTATTTTTTGTAGGTTTTGATTTTTATAAAAACTAAGATTGAATTTATTTTGGATTAAAACCTTGATAGGGTTAGGATTAGGTTAGTTTGGAAAGAGAATTCTACTCACTGCTTCCTTTGCCCTTATTAAGAACATAGGTGCTACGGTAATAGTCAACAAAAGGGATTAGCACGACTAGGAAGAAACATAGTTTCTTCCTTTTGTCCTTGTCCGTCCTTTCTTAACTCTTAGCCCTAACCTCTATGTAAATCAACCACAACCGGTCTAAGTAGGGAATCACCGCTATCTCGTGGGATAGGGTGCCGTAGTGAGTGGTGTGTATTTGATTAACATAGAGTCCTAATTTAAAGTGTTATACGGGCAAGAAAAGAGTGAGAGATTTCCATCTCTCAAACCTATCCCAAACCTAACCTTAACAAGTGAGGAATTACTCACTCATTAGGGATGTTACGATGAAATTCATTTTTATGATTTTCTTTTTAATTAACTAATTAACTTGCGGATAACAAAAGACAGATACTAAATTGCAGAAATAAAATTCGGATAAAAAGAATGCGAGATAAAAAAAACTTACTTTATTGACACCTCTTGACAATTACAATGGAATTGAAAATTTAATCTAGAATTAAAAGAAGCATGCCCCAAAGAGGCTGTAGGCTTTCCTATTTATAGATAGGAGAAACCCTATGGTTTACATCTGATCCACATTTGAAATTACAAAACTACCCTAAGAAAGCCGAGTCAAAGCACCGACACCCACCGACACGTGCACCGACACGTCCAATGCACAGCCGCGGATCCGCGGCAGAATGCCATGTTTGGCCGCGGATACGCGGCCATCTTGAGGGAACTCTGGCTTATTTCTTCAGGGTTGCTTCATGTTGTCTTTTTATTCTGTTTTCTTCACTTGGTTTTTCAGAATCTTTTCTGCTTTCTTCCATATTTCCAACAGTGCAGAATTTGTGGACTTCTACCGTAAGCTTCGCGTTAAAATCTTGAATCTTGTGCTGCCCTTGTAATTTATGAAATCGAACTGTTCATTGATCTTCGTTTGTTCCTTAAACTGGTAGGCGGCATCATACAGATTCATCTATTTGTTGGTCGCAGTCTCACATTTGTAGCGTCTTTTCCTGAATTTCACTGTATTGTTCTGAGAACCTGTAACCTGCAACTATTTAGCAGACATGGATCAAAAGCACCTATTTATTTGCAATATGATTAAGAATGGAAAATATAATAATGCAAAATTCTGATATGAACAAATACCCCCAAACTTATCTTTTGCTCGTCCCGAGCAAAACTGTTTTTATTCTCGAAAAAAAATATTCTCACTTTCTCAGGGAATCGCGATTGCACTGAGCTCGTGCAACAAGCCGTTAAATCTCTAGGTGTCCCTAATAGGAGGAGTGTTGTCTCCTGAGCGTTTTCAGCGGATACTACCCACAAAATCCGATCAATTTGGCTTATTGAATTTCATTCTTCAATTCAGTGTTCTAGCAAGAAATTCTATTATGTTTAACTTAGAAATTGTCAACCCGTATTTTTCATACTCGCTTATCATTTAACATAAGATCGTATATGTTCTGTAAATTTACTTAGCATTCAGCATCTTTTGAATTTTCCTTTTAAAGTCCCATCTCAACTTAGGAATTTTTATCATCTCTACTGAAGATATAAATCCTATTTTTCATTCCTATCTCTCATCCAAACCCCAATCATATACCCCTACGTGTGTGTATGTATCACCCTTACACTTGGAAATTCAATTCAAGCTATCATACTCGTGTCCATTGTCCAAAGTAGTTTTAGTTGGTGAATTTTAGATGAAATTGCTCACACATCCTTCATGCGACCATTAATACTTCTTGAGGTACTAACGACCGATTACAAAATGTGTTCGTGCATTAAAGCGTAATTCCTCGTCTTGTAATACCTAAGGCTTTAGCAGTGACTCCCAAACCAGTTGGTCTAAGGCACTAGGTGATAAAGCACTCTCGCTATATATTTTTTATTTTACGCAGCCTTAATTAATTACAAAACCAGTATTCATTTTTTTTATATCTCTTTATTCACACTTATACTTTTATTTAATTTTTTTCTCATACTAAGGATTTTAGACAAGAGCAATTCAAGGTATCCTCTACTATCCCAAGTTTCAATGTGCATGTATGTTCGAGTTGTAGGATATATATTTTCAGAATTTAGACTAAAGGTTCGGAATTATTTTTCAGACTTACACTTCAATAAAAATTTCAATACCCTTCCCAATTTTGACTTCGCCCAAGAACTGAACTCAAAATTTGCCGATTTCTAAATAAATTATAAGGACATATATTTTCAACTGTTAAACTTTAAGAAAGACTATTTTTAGGGTTTTTAATTTACTAAGTTTAGGATCTAGTTTTTCTTAACTAGTTAACGGTTTTGTCAAACTTAAGTCAAATATGGCCAAGTTGAAATATTTTTTTAATCTTTTCAGTTTTTTCAATTTTTATTTGATTTTTCTTTTATATTTCTTTTCATTTTTTTAATTTTTATAATTTTTCATAAAGATGCAATGCAGAATTAAACATGCAAAGATGGAAAAAGAAAAAATATGTACAAAAATTAAAATATGCAATGCAATGATAACTATTTACAAACCACCTCCTCCGCCAAACTTACCAAAAGCAGTACCCTTACAGCTCAGGACCGCGGCGTCCCCTTGAACGTGAACAGGAACGCTCCTCTCGCACCAGCAGCATAGATACGCCATGTACAATCTCTGTTACCCGGTGATCCAAGTTGGTCACCATCCCTACCAGCCTATCAATCCCCCTAGTGGCTCTTCTAAGCAGACGTGCATGTTCTGCTGGGGTAAGCTCTTCCTCGCTCGCGGTCGAGTAGGAGCTGGGTGTTTTGGAGGGTACATGTTCAGCTGGTTCTGTTCGCGACCATACATCAGTTAAGCGGGTATGGTACGTGGATACGCCCTCAGTAAGAGGCCTAATGGGTATACCTACATGCATGTAAAACTCAAATTCCTCCACAGAGAGGAAATAGCGACACAATTGTGTCACTAACATAGGGCATGGGTAATTTGCAGCCCTTTTACCACCAACAATTCAATTAAGTAAAACTGTGCACATGTCAAATCTAGGATTCCTAGTCATTAAGGTGTGCACGATATGAAGAGATAGGGTGAAAAATGTTGTATTATGTGAACTGCCAAAAATGTTTTTTTGTGCCCAATGGCATACGGTTAATACATTGGCGAAAAGGGTTCTAGCATGTATGCCCTTCCTAGGTTCCCTCGAACAGTCATTACCCATTAAGTTTAAGTAGTCTTCAAATTGAAGGTGTTGGTCATGAACAGGTAATCTAGGAATTAAAGTGACTTTATGGATGAAGTCCCTATCAATGATTATTTCCCTATCGCCCCAAAGTAATTTAATAAAACCGTATTATGATAGGCAACCTTCCTCCATGCACCCGTAAAAATGAGTGACTAGATCTGGAAGAGCGTAGGCATTGGAATGATTGAAAATTAAAAAGTTCCACCCTCGCCGTATGAGCTCATTACCAAAATAACTCTCGTAAATTTTGTGTGCAAAGATTTGTGAAAAATCTTTTTCTAATTGCATGATTGGTGCCATTCAGAGAGTTCACGGATTTATAAAAAAAATTAACAGAGACGGAGAGATGATGCAAACCTCATCTGAAAAAAATCAGAGGGTGCAGAAGCAGAGACGCAGCAGATCAGCAGCAGGAAGCAGGGTATGGCGGCGGTTGCGCAGCGGCGTGGGGCGATCTCCTACTTCTGGCTGCTGCGGCGGCTAGGGTCTGTAGAGAGGTATTTTTAGGGTTTGATAAAAACACAGAGGGGTCGGGTTCTATTTACAGAGGGGAATGTGTTGGTTATTTGCAAAAATCCTATCTTAAAAAGAAGAAATTTTTTGGAAATAACAATTTTTATTTTTTTATTATTTTTTTATTTTTTATTAATACTGGAAATTTACAAAAATACCCAAAAAAAATTTTAAAATTTTTAATTTTTTATTTTTATATAATTACAAATGATACATACCCTCAAACTTATTTGAAACAGTGTTTTAGCTAGATAATCGAAATTTAGGGGTAGATGGAGGAAGATCTGTCGATGTAAATCGGCTCCTGCAAAAACAGGAGCTCCTCCGAAGGGTCCGCCGTGAGGAACGGTTTAAGTCTATATCTGTTCACTTTAAATAGTGAACCGTCCTCCGGATTCTCTAAATCGAACGCACCGTGCGGATATACGGTGCGTATCAAAAATGGCCCTTTCCATCGAGATCTGAGCTTGCCGGGATGGAAATGTAACCGAGTGTCGTAAAGTAAAACCTGTTGACCAGGTTTGAAAGTTTTACGCATAAGATGTTTATCGTGGAACACCTACGTTCGGTTTTTAAAAAGTACCGCGTTTTCGTTGGCTTCATTCCGAAGCTCGTTCAATTTGTTCAACTGAAGCATTCTATTGCTACCTGCATCTCCTAGAGATATATTCAACTCTTTTATTGCCCAAAATGCTCTATGCTCTATTTCAACTAGAAGGTGGCAAGCCTTTCCATAAACAAGTCTATATGGAGACATGCCAAGATCGTTCTTATTGGCAGTTCGGAATGCCCAAAGGGCATCAATAAGTTTTGATGACCAATCTTTACGGTTTTTGGAAACCGTTTTCCCCAATATCTGTTTAATTTTCCGATTTGAAATCTCGGCTTGCCTACAAGTTTGGGGATGATAGGGCCTTGACAGCTTGTGAGTAATGGAGTATTTCCGCATTAAGGACTCGAAAGTCCTATTACAAAAATGAGATCCATTATCGCTGATAATTGCGCGAGGATGCCCAAACCGAGAAAAGATGTTTTCTTTGAGAAATCTAATGACAACCTTGTTGTCATTAGTTCGGATGGGCACTACCTCGACCCACTTTGAAACATAGTCAACAACGAGGAGAATATACACGTTCCCAAAAGAATTGGGAAACGGTCCTATAAAATCTATCTCCCAAATATCAAAAATTTCAACAACCAATATTGGTTGGAGTGGCATTTCATTTCTCCTAGATATCCGGCCCAAGTGTTGGCACCGGGAGTATGACTTGCAGTATACATGTGCGTCTTTAAAAAGTTGTGGCCAGTAGAAGCCACACTGCAAGATTTTTTCTGCTGTCTTTTTGGGGCCAAAATGCCCGCCACACGCTTGATCGTGGCAGAATGACAGCACGCTCTTAAACCCATTGTCGGGGACACACCGACGAATAATTTGGTCGGGACAGTATTTGAATAGATATGGTTCATACCAGTAAAAATGTTTTACCTTGGATAGAAATCTGAGTCTGTCCTGATTTGACCATTCGTTTAGTATCAGTTCGGTGGCCAAATAATTTACAATATCTTCGAACCAAGGTTCGCATGACACAGTTAAAAGCTGCTCATCTGGAAAAACGTCTTTAATAGGAATTTGAAGCGTAGGCGAAGAAGAAAGGCGTGAAAGGTGGTCGGCTACTACATTTTCGCATCCTCTCTTGTCTCTGATGACAAGGTCAAACTCTTGTAGTAAGAGGATCCAACGTATCGGCTGAGATTTAGCATCCTTCTTCGCGAAAAGATGGCGAAGAGCTGAGTAGTCAGTATAAACGATGACTGGAGAGCCGATTAAATAGGGACTGAACTTTTCTAGTGCAAACACAACAGCTAAGAATTCTTTTTCAGTTGTTGTGTAATTTAATTGGGCCTCATTCAAGGTTCGGCTAGCGTAATAAATTACATGCGGCATCTTATTAATGTGCTGTCTAAGGACAGCACCAATAGCAAAATCAGATGCATCGCACATAATCTCAAATGGTTGCGTCCAGTAAGGAGATGAAAGAATGGGAGCGGAAGTAAGTGAGTTTTTCAATGACTCGAACGCCTTCATACAGCTCGAGTCGAAATCAAAAGTGGTGTTCTTAGCCAACAAAAGAGTCAAGGGTCTAGCTATCTTGCTAAAATCCTTGATGAACCATCTATTAAAGCCGGCATGGCCAAGGAAGGCTCGAATGTCACGGACGCACTTTCGAGGAGGAAAATTGGAAATGACATCAATCATAGCTTTATCTACCTCAATGCCATTTTGCGAGATGATATGTCCTAAGACAATACCTTCTCGTACCATAAAGTGGCAATTCTCCCAATTTAGAGTGAGGTTCTTATCCCTACTCCGGGTAAGAACTGTGTCTAAATGTAGCAAACACTCGTCAAAGGAGTCGCCGAAAATGGAGAAATCATCCATAAAAATCTCCAAGAATTTTTCCACCATGTCTGAAAATATGCCCATCATACACCGCTGGAAAGTAGCGGGTGCATTGCATAACCCAAAGGGCATGCGACGGTAAGCGAACGTACCGAAAGGACAAGTGAATGTGGTCTTGTCTTGGTCCTTTTCGGTGATGGGAACATGATATTTGCCGGAATAGCCATCCAAAAAGCAGTAAAATTCATGCCCAGCCAATCGTTCTAGCATTTGGTCAATGAAAGGTAATGGAAAGTGGTCTTTCCGTGTCCCGGTGTTGAGTTTTCTATAATCGATGCAAACTCACCACCCAGTTTGGGTACGAGTAGGTATTAACTCATTCGCCTCATTAGTCATGACCATTATACCCGATTTCTTTGGGACAACATGAATGGGGCTAAGCTACTGGCTATCAGAGATAGGGTAAATGATACTACTATCAAGACATTTTAAAATCTCGTTTTTGACAGCCTCCTTCATTATAGGGTTTAGTCGTCTCTGTGGATCCCTTGCTGGCTTGGCATCATCCATCATATGAATATGATGTTCGACTATTAGGGGACTAATCCCCTTGATGTCCGCCATAGTCCAGCCAAAAACTTGCTGATTGTTTTGTAAGACCATTAAAAGGGCTTTCTCTTGCTCGGGGGCTAGAGAGGCCGAGATGATAACAGGAAGGGTCTCATTCTTACCTAAGTAAGCGTATTTAAGGTGAGACGGCAATAGCTTGAGTTCGAGTTTTGGAGGCGAAACAATTGAAGGTAAAATTGGTGAAACAGTCTCAAACTCGAAGGATTCCAACAAAGGTTCAAAGCGAGTGTAAGCAACCGAGTCAGATGGTTCAGTTAACTCATTCGAAAATTCAAAGGATTCAAACTCGGGTGGTGATTTTTCAAAATCGTTCACAAAAGTGAAACACTTGTAATCATTATCGGGTGTGAAAACTGTGTCAGATTCAAGGAGGAACGCACTAGTGGCGTCAAAATTGCTGTGATCGAACAGAAATTTTTCGAGCTCACAGTCCTCCAGAGTGATCTCTTGGATTGAGCAAACATCAAGTATATTAGCATTAGGCTCGGAGGGCTGATTCCCCAACTTAAAAATGTTGAGTTCAATTGTCATGTTTCCGAAAGAAAGGTTCATCGAACCATTTCGACAATTGATCACCGCATTAGAAGTTGCAAGGAATGATCGACCGAGTATCACAAGAATTTGACTCCGGGGGTTAGCTACAGGTTATGTGTCCATAACAATGAAATCAACGGGGAAAATGAAGTCCCCTACTTTAATCAACACATTCTCTAGATCACCCCTAGGATGGGTGATGGATCGGTCAGCCATTTGGAGAGTACAATGAGTGGGTTTCACCTCTTCAACGCCTAATTGTTCATATACTGCATAAGGATGCAAATTTACACTGGCACAAAGATCGAAAAGTGCGCGGTTGATATTCTTGTTGTTGGAGTTAGTGCCCTCATAGTCAATTATTGGATCACAGGCACGTGATTGCAATGATTGATAGAGGATCTATCCCGATAGGACAGTCTTACGCAAGATCATAGTAAGCTATCTGGTTTATCTTTATTATCGTGTACTGCTTTAGGTGACCTTACATGTCACTATTGCACGTTGATAGAGCCCCTAGGATTCTTGCTTGACTACCAGCAGTATGAGGGCGATCATATACGTGGAAGCTGGGGTCTATAAGCACATCCTTAAAAGGTCCCTAGTCGTGGGAGTTTCGAGACAGGGCATCGATTCTCCAGAGTAGACTAGTGTATACAGTCGAGACCCCGACGAGGGGCGGTGGCCGGTCTCACAAGCCACTGGTGTCAGTTGGTTCACCTAAGATGTATACAGGTGCTTATTGGGTTATGAGTACACCGGACAGGACTCGCCGGGAACCTGCTAGTTAGGATTATACCAGACGTCAGATAGCAGTTCCCAAGTGACATCTGTACATGTTAGTTCATCGACCTGAGATCTTCATTTGTCTCGTGTGAGTTCCCACCGTGCTTTGATTACTACCCTACCATGCTCAAAGGAGACGTGAAAACAGGTTTTAGTTGGATACAGTCCCGAGCCACATGGAGGCAGTGAGCGGATCTGCAGGGGTTCGTCTCTCCCGGTATTGGGGGTGAGGTCACGCTGTGTCTAGGAGAGCCATTACACAAAGCCCTCGGCCGAGGCAGCAGATTTACAGGTAGGTATTCCAGTAGTATCTCAGGGTGTTCTGGACTACACTCCGACACGACATGTACCGCTTTTGGGGGTCTGACTTTTACCAACCCCCTAGGCCCGCCATGCGATACTCATAGACGAATGGACTGGACTGTACGGTTATTGTCACTGACAGGCTCAGTAGGGTGTCAGGATGAGTTCGCTCATCGACGTCCCTTTTGGTCAATACCTGGTAGCCCGTCACGTATTGGCTAATACCTCTGACGTGCTAGTGGTTAAATCCACAGCCAAAGTATTGACGAGTCTTTAGAGTCCCCCACAGACCAGTTTCTCAAGTTTCGGGCGAAACGCTGTAGAGGCCATATGGAGATATGGTAGGGTTCGATCAGATACGTGCGGTATTGCACGGATCGTGATCGGACGGATTTTACCAGCGGGCTTTGGTTTAAGCCGGATCCTAGTATTAGATAGTGTAGATTTTGTCTCTTTGCATTTGTGTTTAGTGGGAATACAAATGCGGGCATGTATATGTAGTCGCGGGGTTTTCCCGTAATTTATTACGGGATCAGTTTTCTGAACTTGCCAGTTTGCTTTCCGTTCCGGCCAGTTTTCCTTTGTTCCTTCACGGCCGGACTTTTATGATGGAGGGGCTAATTTGCAAGTTTGGAAATTAGCTATTGTGGAGGGTTCATTTGGATATGAAAAGATTATGATAGCATCTTTTCTTTTCATGCATCATTTCTTTAGCATTAAAGGAGATTAGAGTTGATCTTGATATGGATGTGACCTTTATTTCTCATTATCTTCATATGGTTTATGGTTACCACTTGCTATCCCTACACTCACCTCCCTTGTTGCTTTTCCTCTCCCATATTTGGCCGGCCACACATAGAAGAGGAGAGAAGTTTTTCATTTGGTTTATGGAAAATTATTCTCATTCTCATTTTGTATCAAAGTTCACAAGCTCTCTCCAAAGTTCATTCCACCTCCATCATGGCAACTTCTATAACCCCAAGAGACAACCATTCTACACTAGCCTACAGCACTTCTTGGGCACGTCGACTCACCAGCTTCGTGCCCGAGTTGCCTCGGTCCAGAGGTGGGAGCCCGTAAAAGAACCCGGCGATGTGGTGCCCGTTTCGACGAGGAGGCGACGACCAGAGATTTCGTGAGGAGATTGGAGTGGAGGCGAAGACCGAAGGACACAGATCGCTTGGTATAGCTTCTCTACCCTTTCACATTTTCGCTAGTGTTAGGTTAATGGCCCAATCCGGGTTTTATAGTGCGCGGTGGTGCCAGTTTTCTAGTTTGAAAAGTTTTTTGTTTCCGCACTCCGGCGTCGGATTGACGGCTGGGGCGCCGCCGTGCACTTACATTAGTATTAGAGCCACGCCATTAACTTAGTCTAGCTTGCTCTTGTATGTTTAAAGCTTCGATCGAACAAATTTCCAAAAACCACAATTTCTCTAGCACAAGTTTCTGTCGAAATTTTTTTGGGCTCTAAAAATTTTTCAGGTTGTTGCAGAAACATGTGCAGGGTTTTGTTAGAGCACTGTAAATATTTGGTGACCTGATCCTTCAATAGAGCCGCGGAACCGCGTCCATAACCCCACTTTAGCCGCGGTTCCGCCGCAGGAATAAAGCTTCATTTCACCAATTTTTTCCAGTGGGCTTCTGACATGGAATTAGGGTTTTTTGGTATATTCTTTTTGGGCCCAGATGTTTCTGAGTGCTACAGTTGTGCTTAGGGCCCACTTCGAAAAATTCAGTCGATCGAAAATTTTAAACATGTTAGTTCACAGTATTTACATTATATCTGCGACCGTGAATGTCACTCGATCGGTAAATCCTGTCTAACTGCTATAGCCCTTTTAGACGGATTTGCGAACGCGACATTCACGTTGATGTTCTGTGTTGTGCTGTGATGTTGCGGATTGGTCGTGGGGGATAGCCTGGTTGCAGTGGTAGTACAGTTTTTGTTTTATATGTACATTTGATATTGCGGGGCGAGCGTCCGACATGTGGACCGGCGTCACTGCCTGTTTGTATTATTCTTTTGGGGCACGACCGGGTCGAGGTCGATGTACCCGTTGTATGTATATTTTACTTTTTGTACTAGGATTACCCCGCGGAGGGGTGCACGGATAGCCGGGTTCTAGAGGGCAACGAGCCCTCATCTCATGGCATTGAGATGGAAGGGGTTTTACTCTAGAATTGGCGGGCTATTCGCCGCACTCGTAGGGGGTACAGGTTGACCCAGGAGGGGTGCCCAGGTTACCGGATTCCGTGAAGTGCTGGGTGGTCCATTCATGTTGCTGAAGGGGGCTGCCTCACTTCAGGTTTTGGCGGGTAACTTGCCATGCCCGTAGGGGTCTAGGATCTCATTGCACAGGCTATCCACATGACCAGGGGAATGTCGGGTTTCAGTAGCGGCTCTGTGAAACCCGGGGATCCCAGATATCTGTATTGTTCTGTGATGCTTGTTACATTTCTGTGCTGTTGCATTTTTATCACGCCTTGAGCGAATATTATATATTGATATATATACTAGTAGATGTTGTATATGTTTTGCATCCGCGCTAGTCCAGTCCCCGCTCTGTCGTTAGTTAAGTAACCTAACGGGTGATGACGGGATCCAGTGGCGAATGCGGATGGCATATACGTACATCATTATTTTCGTTCTTTGTGGTGTGATCAATTGATGGGACTATGTTGATTCGGATCAATGCAAGATAAAAAAGTTGTTGGAACAATTTTCAAAAAGCTGTTATTGCAAGGACGTTCTCTTTTGTTTTGCACAGTGGTATTCAGTTGGAATATCCTGCTCCTCAGTCGACGAGGGAAGGGCCGAGATCCCTTCACCGGGAGTGACCCCTTGGACAGAAGTTTGCGTCAGGGAAATAACTTCACTATATCCGATTACTTTTGCTTTGCATCGTGGTATTCAGTTGGAATATCCTGCACCTCATTCTACGGGGAAAGAGCCGAGATCCCTTCACCGAGAGTGAGCTCTTTAGCAAAGGTTTTCGTTACTATATTTTTATAAAGCTATCCGGTTCCTTCAACGATATCAAGTTCATTACGTTAAAGGTTTTCGCCAGAAACCATTCGTAGCCCTCCGTCATTTCAGGAAGGTAGCACTTAGTATTCATGCTATGTATGTTGGCCTTCGTCAAGGCATAGTGTATGGTAGCTATTTGTTACTTTTCTGCTGCATAGATAGATGCGTTGGTTTGGGACAGTCATACTACTATTTTGGCCTTCTTCAAGGGTATATACGGGTGGGTTCAAATTAACCTGGACAATGACGGGTAGAACTTGACATGTGACTTATGATATGTTGGCCTTCGTCAAGGTCATAAGAGCATAGGGTAAAAATCACATCGGGTGTTTCTAAAGAAACTGAAACTTACCAGATATGCGCATACCTTCTGGAGTGTGATAACGTGAGCGGATTCTGTCATGTTATCATGCGATGATAGTTGGATCCCGATTCCCACTGATGAGTTGGTTTACTCCTCGGGTGATCCCGACTAATTCTTCTTTCAGGTTTGGGGAATAATTTGACGTTACAGTGGGAGGTTTCCAAATTAGATAAATTGCTAACCATTCTGATCTTGGTTAGAGTGCACGCTGAGTGTTTCTTTTCTCTCTCTTTTTGGCAGCGACCTTTGACCCGACCTTAGACTATGACTCAGTGACCAAGTTGACCGAACATTCTTATAAGACTGGCTTTTTGGATTGTCAGAGTTGCAGACCTCATTGCCACTCCTACTTTTACCCTTTTCTCCAGGACACCCCGTATCACTACGAACGTCCACTTCCATTGGATAAAACCATCGTATGGTTATACACGAACTCGAAGGAATTTATTCGAGGATGGTTTCCGGTTCTGGAGAAAACGAATAGGACTATTCAGTTGTCTTTTCCTTTTACCTTCTCTCAGGTTGCGAGTACTCCTTGGTTTAGGAGATAGTACACCTATTACGCAAATTGGATAGTCTTCTTCCAAACCATAGGCAGGTGCCGACCTGTATGGAATGAAGAAAACCAATTAGCCTAACGATGGTGTATAGAAGGTATTAAGTAAAGACATATCAAGGGATTAGTAAGAGGGCAAAGTAAATTGCGACTACTATTCACGACCAAGCCAAGTATTTCATTACCACTCCCACTTCACCTTTGTATTTCTCCAGAACACTCCGTATCACTACGAAGATCCACAGTTTATTTGGATACTCCATCGTATGGTTATATACGAACTCGAAAGGAACTTGTTCCAGTTCGGGGATGGATTCTGGTTCAGGAGAAATATGAATAAGGTTTATTCGGTTGTCTTTTATCTTCACCTTCTCTCGCATTGCGAGTGCTCCTAGGATTAGGACAGTACACCCATTATGCTTATTGGATAGTCTTCTTCCAAACCATAGGCTGGTGCCGAACGGCAGGGAAGGAAGAAAACCATTTGGCCTAAAGGGGTGTACAGAAGGTAATGACTAAAGACATATAAAGGGATTTGGAGAGGTGGCAAAGATTTATACGGTTACAGTTGTGAATCTGGATAATGGAAGAGGCATTACTAAGAATACCCGGATACCCCTACGAAACATTTTAATGTTTCAGTTTCACTGTGTATTGTTAAAAGAAAACTGATTTCCCAATTGACACTTGCTCCAGGGTATGTATTTACCAGGTATGATTCTCACATCTGTATGGTTTTACAGATGATGAGTGGGAGTAAGTTAGGTGATCATCCTCATTATATCGGGATTCGTTGTAATTGGTGATATTTGAGGAAATCGCCTGGGTTGTTTGCCGGACGGCAAATGTTTGGTTTTGAATATCCGTTGTTATGCACCAATTTCAAATTGATATATCTGTATGTCTACTTTTATAGAGTGAGATATACCTTTTTGAAATTATGTCCAGGACATTTACCTATATCAGTGGATGGTTAGGTAAGGAGCATTAAACAACGGTGTAATTCTTCTTAAGCATAAGTACAGCTTTCAACCTACGACACACAGTGAATGAGTTATTAGACTCAGGAGACTTATAAAGAGTATTGTATATTGTCCAGTGTCCATTTGGACAGAGGGGTTGGTCCTCGCACTATATTCTGTTTACTTGTGACTTCCCTAGTTCTTAGACATGTGTTTCGTAGGAACACAAGGTCTAAGTTTTGAGAAGTTATAGGTATAAGAGTAAAGTAGAGAACCGGATGTTGCAAGTATCGCGATTCTTCAAAGTGATCGAAGATGTAGATACTTGTGTATGGTATTCAGTTGTTTGTAATGTTTAAGAGAACTTGCTTCTCTTTCAGGTTACTCATAATTGGAAGTACTCCTAAGTTGAGTAATGCTGATCAGCCTCTCTCCATTTAGTTGACATGCACTGGAGACAGATGCATGATTTGAATCTGGTTCAATTAAATCAGTGACTCTGTTTCTGTATTGGATATAGAACAGTTCGTATCTTGACGATGCTAAGGTACGGGGAGTTGTACGGCTTATGCTTAAAACCAGACTCTGGATAACTCAAGGCACGTTTCTGTAATAGCTGTTTGTGGGTTGACCCAGGCTATGACGAGGGTTGATTTTCTACCATCTGGAAGATCAATAGTGATATTGTTCTTGACTCGCCACAGTTTTAATAAAAATGGATTTTTTCAGAAAACAGTAGTTGGAGTATGGTAGAACTGGAACTGATTCCAGAACAGCAAACGATTACTGAAAATTTGACAAGAACCTAAAGATTCAATCTGATTTGACATTCCATTAGCCACTCCGCAGATATGGTGGGTAGCCTCAAGGACGGTGACAAGGAGGTTCTTGTTTACACAGACTTGCCGTTGCTGTTGTTCCAGACTGTGAGACCGAGCAGGAGGATGAGTTTAGCGTCGTTCTAAACTAGCTATAGAAGTGTACGTCTATATGACTCTGCCAGAGGGTTGTCGTAGTCAGTGGGAGCAGCGGAAGCATTGGTGGACAGGTGGCTTATGTCTATTTATAGACTAAAGGAGATATAGCGGAGATAGATCATCTATTTCTGATGTGACAGTCATAGATTTGACTTCATCAGAATAGGGGATGGATCTATTAAGAAGGTAGTAGGGTGTGATGTCCTGCTATTTGGATGACATACACAGAGTAGGAAGTGATATTCCTATACTACGATCGGTTATTCTTTGATTGTCACACAGTGGTTTCTCCACAAAAGGCTTGGATATTATATAAGACATTCTGGTTACTGGATCTATGGTATTAGATCTAGATTTAGGTAGTTTCCCAATCTGGGTACTTAGACAGCATTCTATGAGTATTTAGAATGGACGACTCCTGGCACGGTACTGTACCTGCAAGTAATGGAGTCACCCTATCTAAAGGTGTCTTACAGACTAAAATAGAGAGGGATGTGCTTGATTGGCAGATCACTTGCTTAGGTAATTGAGTCAATCATGAGATGTCAAGTACCACACCAGATGTTGTTCTTGTAGTAGATGCCATAAGTTGATATTGATCCAATCCTGTAGAAACATTCGGAAGCAGTTTTAGAACATAAATTGATGTTCTAGGGATACAATAACGACAGCCTCTTTTAGGAGACAGTTATCATTCCAGGCTTCCAAGGTGACATTGATGACAGAGTGCCTGTCAGAGTTATAGTTCTCCCTCTGAAGAGGGGCAGTATTTTGGACAGGTGGTCCAGACGGATACTGAGGGAAGGATGGCGCAGGATACTGATTAAGTTCAGTTGACGATACAGTCTAAGAAGTTTGGATTTGGAGTTCATTTATGAATTAGGTCCCATCAGACATTTAGACACATTCTAAGACAGGTATTGCTCATTTCGGGAGATGGCTTTCTCCGCGTACTTGAGATATAGAGAGATATAGAAAGAAACATCACAGCGGATCCACTCACTGAGGCTATTCCTCGAATGCAATAGTTTCGTAAACGAGCTTTGTGAGACTGACTAGTAGAGGAGTTGGGTGTTCGGTATCACACGGGCTGTGAGTATGCGACATCGCAATAATTAGCCTTGAGTGCAAGTGGGAGATTGTTAGAGTTAGTGCCCTCAGAGTCAATTATTGGATCACAGGCACGTGATTGCAATGATTGATAGAGGACCTATCCCAATAGGACAGTCTTACTCAAGATGATAGTATGCTATCTGGTATATCTTTATCATCGTGTACTGCTTTAAGCGACCTTACATGTCACTATTGCAAGTTGATAGAGCCCCTAGAATTCTTGCTTGACTACCAGCAGTATGAGGGCGATCATATACGTGGGAGCTGGGGTCTATAAGCACATCCTTAAAAGGTCCCTAGTCGTGGGAGTTTCGAGACAGGGTATCGATTCTCCAGAGTAGACTAGTGTATACAGTCGAGACCCCGATGAGGGGCGGTGGCCGGTCTCACAAGCCACTGGTGTCAGTTGGTTCACCTAAGATGTATACAGGTGCTCATTGGGTTATGAGTACAGCGGACAGGACTCGCCTGGAACCTGCTAATTTGGATTATACCGGACGTCAGATAGCAGTTCCCAGGTTACATGTGTACAGGTTAGTTCATCGACCTGAGATCATCATTTGTCTCGTGTGAGTTTCCACTGTGCTTTGTTTACTACCCTACCACGCTCAAAGGAGACGTGCAAACAGGTTTTAGTTGGGTACAGTCCCGAGCTACATGGAGGCAGTGAGCGGATCTGCACGGGTTCGTCTCTCCCGGTATTGGGGGTGAGGTGGCGCTGTGTCTAGGAGAGCCATTACACAAAGCCCTCGGCCGAGGCAGGAGATTTACTGGTAGGTATTCTAGCAGTATCTCAGGGTGTTCTGGACTACACTCCGACACGACTTGTACTGCTTTTGGGGGTCTGACTTTTACCAACCCCCTAGGCCCGCCATGCGATACTCATAGACGAACGGACCGGACTGTACGGATATTGTCACTGACAGGCTCAGTAGGGTGTCAGGATGAGTTCGCTCATCGACGTCCCTTTTGGTCAATACCTGGTAGCCCGTCACGTATTGGCTAATACCTCTGACGTGCTAGTGGTTAAATCCACAGCCAAAGTATTGACGAGTCTCTAGAGTCCCCCACAGACCAGTTTCTCAAGTTTCGGGCGAAACGCTGTAGAGGCCGTATGGAGATATGGCAGGGTTCGATCAGATACGTACGGTATTGCACGGATCGTGATAGGACGGATTTTACTAGCGGGCTTTGGTTTAAGCCGGATCCTAGTATTAGACAGTGTAGATTTTGTCTCTTTGCATTTGTGTTCAGTTGGAATACAAATGCGGGCATGTATATGTAGTCGCGGGGTTTTCCCGTAATTTATTACGGGATCAGTTTTCTGAAATTGCCAGTTTGCATTCCGTTTCGGCTTGTTTTCCTTTGTTCCTTCACGGCCGGACTTTTATGATGGAGGGGCTAATTTGCAAGTTTGCAAATTAGCTATTGTGGAGGGTTTATTTGGATATGAAAAGATTATGATAGCATCTTTTCTTTTCATGCATCATTTCTTTAGCATTAAATGAGATTAGAGTTGATCTTGATATGGATGTGACCTTTATTCCTCATTATCTTCATATGGTTTATGGTTACCACTTGCTATCCCTACACTCACCTCCCTTGTTGATTTTCCTCTCCCATATTTGGCCGGCCACACATAGAAGAGGAGAGATGTTTTTCATTTGGTGTTTGTAAAATTATTCTCATTCTCATTTTGTATCAAAGTTCACAAGCTCTCTCAAAAGTTCATTCCACCTCCATCATGGCAACTTCTATAACCCCAAGAGACAACCATTCTACACTAGCCTACAGCACTTCTTGGGCACGTCGACTCGCCAGCTTCGTGCCCGAGTTGCCCCGGTCCAGAGGTGGGAGCCCGTAAACGAACCCGGCGATGTGGTGCCCGTTTCGACGAGGAGGCGACGACCGGAGATTCCGCGAGGAGATCGGAGTGGAGGCGAAGGCCGAAGGACACGGATCGCTTGGTATAGGTTCTCTACCCTTTCTCATTTTCGCTAGTGTTTGGTTAATGGCCTGATCCGGGTTTTATAGTGCGCGGTGGTGCCGTTTTTCTAGTTTGAAAGTTTTTCGTTTCTGCACTCCGGCGTCGGATTGACGTCCGGGGCACCGCCGTGCACTTACACTTATCCCCAATTGTTATTGAGATTGTAGGACAGTCAGGGTCCTTTTTTTTTTGAGGTAAAGGTTGGGTAAGAGCTTCACTTAGTGCACGAGCCAAGAAAATTTTCTTCGGTACCTGCGATTTCCTCTTCTTGGTGCATATGTCCTTCAAGATTTTAGCGTAAGAAGGGACTTGTTGGATTGCATCCAAGAGAGGGATATTAATGCTAACCTGTTTAAATAACTCCACAATCTTCTCCATTTGTGGAGTTTGTTTATTGGATTTCAACCTGTTTGGAAATGGAATGTTTTGAAAATTTGTTGAGTCCAATGTTTGTGGAGTAGATTGCGAAGTTGGAACGGATCCCAGTGTTTGTGTTTTCATGGAGTGAGATGTGGGTCCGTTTGGATTAGTAGAAAAAGTAGAGCCTTGTGAAGAATGAAGAACAGGCTCTGAAGAAGACGAAGAAGATGAAGCGGCGGCCTGGGTGTCATTATTATTGCCAACGTTGTTGTGCAATACCTTTCCAGATCTCAATGTAGTCACAGCACTTACATTATGATTTTGTTGTTCATGAGCAACATGTGCATTTTGTGTGTGACCAGGATTTGGCAGTGGTTGAGATGGAAGTTTCCCCTTTTCTCGCTTGCTTAGAGCAGCATTCAGTTGTGTAATTTGAGCTTCAATGGCTTTTATGCTTTGCTCATGTGATGCAGTGTGTTGCACCAAAGACTAAATGGAAGACTGGTTGTTGGCTGAAGATTGCGTAAATTGTTTTAAAAACGCATTCAGACTTCGTTCTAGCGAGGAAACCTTATCGTTATTTTGTCGAACAAAATTATTTTGAGGAAAAGAGTTGTTTTGTGCAAAATTGTTCATTTGATTTTGGTAAGGTTGGGGGTTGAAAAGGTTGCTGATATTGAGTTTGTTAAGGAGCTTGTTGTTGTGGACGGGGCCTCTGAAAATTGTTATTGACTTGGAATTGTTGTTGATTTTGATTCCAAGCAAAATTGGGGTGGTTCCTCCAACCAGGATTATATGTTGAAGAGTATGGATCATTTCTTTGTCTCTGCTGAAAGGCAGCACTGACTTGATCCTGTCCTTGAGCAGGCGGGTTGTAAGGACGCTCTTCAGTCAAATGGGACGGATCCGAACAACAAGCGCAAATAGTGCAAGGGGGTAAAGCGGGGACAGGAGAAGGCGATGAGAATTTGCTCTCAATTGCTTCTAGTTTACGTGAAATTGCGGCCATTTTGGCTTTCATTGTAATTGACATGTCAAGTTGATGAACACCTGCCCTAGATGAGCTGGATGAAGTAGACGAAATGGACAAAGCGGTTTGTCTAGTGCTTTCCCACTGAAGCGTATGTTCAACAAGATCGTTGAGAAATTGCCAATCTTCCTCGTCAGATTTGGTAAGAAAGTGACCTTGACAAATGGTTTCCAACAACTGCTTAGTTGCTCGGTTCAGTCCTTCATATAAAGTTTGGCAAAGTTGCCATCTCTCGATAACGTGGTGAAGGCACTAAACAAGAAGGTCCTTAAATCGTTCGAAACACATCCAAAAAGGTTCGGAAGGAAGCTGGAAAAATTGATTAATTTCATTTCTAATTCTCGCGGTCTTGTGGTGTGGGTAAAACTTTTTAAGAAAAGCCTTAACAAACTCTTCCCAACTTTTTATGGAATACGATGCCGTACTATATAGCCACTTTTTAGCTAGGTCACATAAAGTGAAGGGAATGACACGTAGCCTTATAGCATCATCGGAAAGTTGGATGGTTTTCATCATTGCGCAAACATTCTGGAATTTGTTAATAAAAATGTAGGCATCTTCGGATTCCAGCCCGTGAAATTTGGGCAACATATTGATGAAGTGGGGTTTAATTTCGAAATTATCCCTATTAGCCGGTGGAAGTGAATGACAAGTGGGAAGTGCAGTGCGGGTTGGATAGAAAAGATCCTGGAGCGCGATTCGTTGGGCCGCTTCAACAGGAGGGTGTTGTGGGCTATTTGCACCCAGTTGAAGTGGAATAAGTCCCGAAGTAGGTAAGGGGTTGTTAGGATTGAATCCCGACATCTCCTTAGAAGATGAAGGATTTGAAGATGGGGGTAAAGAGGTGGAGGGAATTTCGACTTCGGGGTCGAACGCGTCGTCAGTAGGAACTAACGAGACATGGACTAAACGGGCGCTAGTGTCCTAAGTCCAACCGGACATACACTAACGAGTTGTAGTGTAGTGAAAAAGTAGAAGGTAGGGGTAAGGAAACGTCAATGAGAGAATGTGTGTGAAAGTTGGTGCAAAGGATTTCTAGCGACAAAATGGCAAGTTTTTGTAAAAATTTTGTGTTTTTTTTTCTTTTAGAGTTTTTGCAAAAGATTTTTTTAAGGAACTAAGACACACTTCAAGCAATCACAATTTAAGCATGCACAATCAAGCCTAGAGCTAGGGTCTCCTAAGTCAACTAGATTGCTCCTAACTGGTCCAAAGGGCAAGTTATCCCTCGAATCGCCTCTTCGCCGCCAATTGTGGCGAGGTAAGCACAAGTAAATGTAGGGTTACTAGGCACTCTAACAAGGGTCTACGAGGCATCAACCATGCCCGATTTAAAATTTAGCCGTGCCGAACAACCCTAAACGAGATCTTTAAACTAGAGATTAGGCGAAAACAAGCATGTTAAACACTTTATTACTAAGTGAGAGGGATTACAACCTTTGTAGTCTGGTCCTTTGCTTCATAAGCTCCGTGTTAAGGTCCTTTCGCTGCGATCATCGTGCATCCGGACTCTAGAGAGGCTCCACGAAGAGAATGATGCAAGCTTGCTTCCGATCTTCGATAACAAAGATGATCTACCTTGAAGTTTCCTTAACCCAGGCTCTCACTCACTAATGAGGTGAACACCCTCATCTAAATGGTAAGGATAGATGAGGATGATGAAGTAGGATTTTAGCTCTCATTTTTTTTCTATTTCTCACTCATTTTCATCACCTTTGAAAAAGCTAGAAAACTTTTCCATGAAGAACTCAAGGAAGAAGATGAAGAATCCTTTTGTTATGAATAATCAAAATGTAATAGTAATAACATATGCAACCATGGTTGCTAAATGAAAAGGCTAACCAATCTAGAGAATTAACCAAGAGTGAAGGGTTTGGGTTGGGTTAACCATGATTCACAAAAATATCAATCATAATATCTTAGCACAAAACAAAAGAAAACCTTCTAGAAAGTTCATGAATGGACTAGCCCAAATCAAACCCTAACCTTGTTTAATCTCCACTAATCATGTTGCATTAGTTATCATAACTTGTTACAATATTATATATCACATATATAATATATTTTGTAACAAAAGAAAATAATACAATTAACATATATCGCATATATATCAATGTATTACCCGAGTGAGAAAATGAATCAATAAGTGAGCTAATATTAGTTAATGTAATTTAATATATCAAATATATAATTATACATTAAATTATCGAATCAACACTTGATCCGACAATCCGGCAATATCGCAAATAAACGACTAATATATCATTTACCGATTCATCGAATCAACACTTGATCCGATGACTCGGCTGATATCATATATCGCGAGAATAGAATACGGTATCTTATATCGCATTATCCTCGGTCCTGCACATATCGCATATGTGCCCCTACTCCGTTTTGCCTGAACCAAGAAACCTCTGTATAGGACTCTAAAGAATCGTCATGCTGGCAGTAGGTGATGATCATATCAAACACCCACAAGCTGCAAGCGGTCAGCTAAACGTAACAGCCACCCAAGTATTGAGCGATCAGAAGATCAACAAGTAAGCCTGTACATTCTCCTACGAATCCAATCAGTAATACTTCCGTACAGTCTGGTCTCGTCGTCTAATATGTCGCATATCTCGCCTAGGGGTGGTATACGTCAGACCCCAGTAGCTTGATAACCCGGGTCGATATGAGGTCTATAACAGTTCGAGAAACTATTGATAACACTTACCAGTAAATCTCAGCAACCCTGGCCAGGAATTTCCAGTTATAGCCAATCGAACACAGCGCAACATCAACTCCCTATACTGTGAGAGACGAATCCCCTCCTATCGCTCATTGCCTCAATGTGATTCGGGACTGTACCAAAAAGCCACCTTGCACGCCCTCTTGGGCATGGTATGATGGAAATCAAAGCACAGTGGGAATCACACAAGACTCTATGACGATCTCGGGTCTTCCGACTAACCTGTACCAGTGTCACCGGAGAACTGCCATCTGACGTGAGGTATAATACCATCTGGGAGTTCTCGGCGAGTCCGTCTAGTGAACCCAGTCTCTACTGAGCACCCGTACACCATCCTTGATGTCAAACACCGATGGATATGGGATCATCCATCGCCCATCATATGGGTCAAGATACGTATACGCTAGTCTACTCTGGTGCATCGATGCCCTATCTCGATACACCCTCGACTAGGAACAGTTATAGGATGTACTCGTCGACTACCGTGGCCCCACTAGTATGATCTCATCATAGTCCCCGTAGTCGAGTACATATCCTAAGGGCTTTATCAACATGTAACATAGAGACAATCAGAGTACATGTTAAGATAAAGAGCAACCAGATAACGTACTTTCATGTCGAGCAAGAAAGTCCTCCCTATATATGTCCAAGCATCCACTACAATATACATCGTATGTACAGTAATGGGCTCTAGGGCATACATATAACTAACAGTAAAGAAAGGAGGGATCCGCTCACGAATCACCGTGAGACAGGCCTCTTAAAATTACATTTCCACTTGTCTAGCGTAGGCACCAAAAAGTCAGGTTTAGATAAATGACCGATTGCCCAAAACCTTCCTCTGTCCTAATGACCGCGACAATCCTTAATTGGCTGAGTCTAAATATTTTTTAATTAACTCGAGGGTTATGCATATGCTTTATGTGATTTCTGGGGTCTTAGGAAGGGTAATGAAATCCCTACCCAATCTGGATTGGTGTTTTAGCCCCTTAAAAGTCCGTTTTAAAATTGCAAACCAGTAAACACACAAAATCTAAAACACTTGCTAAATTTTTTTTCCTTCTTATTCGCGGCGTAAAGAATCCTACACAAAATTGATTTATTGGAGAGGGAGAAAAAGTTTTGCGCAAAGAACCCTGCAAGAAAATTTTTTGGTGGAGCTCACGGGTTACAGAGAAAACAAGAAATACTTACAGAGGGATTTGAAGTGCTGACGTTAGCAAGCGGCCGCGGATCCACGGTCAAAAGCTTAAGACTGCGGCGGTTCCGCGGTAGATTAGTTGGTTCAATCCTCCAAAATTCTTCTGTTGTCTGTTGTGGTTCTCCTCTGTCTGTTCAAATCTTCTGTTTGCTGTTTAGTTCACTGGGTTTGCTCCAGATCTGAATCTGTCCGTCTTCCTTTCCTGTGCAATCCACAAAAAACCTTTCAAAAAATAACAAGATGATAATTTTTTTTTGTTTTTATATTTATCAGTTTTTATAAAAAAAAAATTCAATTTCAATTAACCCGAAATTACAAAAAGAAAATAACTGCCGCTATCTCCGGCAACGGCGCCATTTGATTGATCAATGTTTTGCGTGCGTGAGTTTTAAAATCAAAGTTAAGAATATCGCAATCAATAACGGTGTCGCTTGGAAGCTAGCCGGTTGAGTACGGGTCGGTCCACAAGAAAAACGTGTTCTTTTCTTATTGTTTCAATGAGTTAAGTCCTATTTTGGTAGGTTTTGATTTTTATAAAAACTAAGATTGAATTTAATTTGGATTAAAACCTTGCTAGGGTTAGGATTAGGTTAGTTTGAAAGAGAATTCTACTTACTGCTTTCTTTGCCCTAATTAAGAACATAGGTGTTAGGGTAATAGTCAACAAAGAGGATTAGCACGACTAGGAAGAAACAAAGTTTCTTCCTTTTGGTCCTTGTCCGTCCTTTCTTAACTCTTAGCCCTAACTTCTATGTAAATCAACCACAACCGGTCTAACTAGAGAATCACCGCTAACTCGTGGGATAGGGTGCCGTAGTGAGCGGTGTGTGTTTGATTAACATAGAGTCCTAATTTAAAGTATTATACGGGCAAGAAAAGAGTGAGAGATTTCCATCTCTCAAAACTACCCTAAACCCAACCCTAACAAGTGAGGAATTACTCACTCATTAGGGATGTTACAATGAAATTCATTTTTATGATTTTCTTTTTAATTATCTAATTAACTTGCGGATAATAAAAGACACATACTAAATTGCAGAAATAAAATTCGGATGAAAAGAATGCGAGATAAAAAAACTTACATTATTGACACCTCTTGACGATTACAATGGAATTGAAAATTTAATCTACAATTAAAAGAGGCATGCCCCAAAGAGGCTGTAGGCTTTCCTATTTATGGATAGGAGAAACCCTAAGCTTTACATCTGATCCACATTTGAAATTACAAAACTACTCTAAGAAAGCCGGGTCAAAGCACCGACACCCACCGATACGTGCACCGACACGTGCAATGCACGGCCGCGGATCCGCGGCAGAATGCAATGTTTGGCCGCGGATCAGCGGCCATCTTGAGGGAACTCCGGCTCATTTCTTCAGGGTTGCTTCATGCTGTCTTTTTATTCTGTTTTCTTCACTTGGTTCTTCAGAATCTTTTCTACTTTCTTCCAGATTTCCAACAGTGCAGAATTTGTGGACTTCTACCGTAAGCTTCGCGTTGAAGTTTTGAATCTTGTGCTGCCCTTGTACTTTGTGCAATCGAACTGTTCATTGACCTTCGTTTGTTCCTTAAACTGGTAGGCGGCATCATACAGATTCATCTATTTGTTGGTCGTAGTCTCACATTTGTAGCGTCTTTTCCTGAGTTTCACTGTATTGTTCTGAGAACCTGTAACCTGCAATTATTTAGCAGATATGGATCAAAAACACCTATTTATTTGCAATATGATTAAGAATGGGGAATATAATAATGCAAAATTCTGAAATGAACAAATACCCCCAAACTTATCTTTTGCTCGTCCCGAGCAAAACTATTTTTATTCTTGAAAAAAAAAATAACCTCACTTTCGCAGGGGATCGCGATTGCACTGAGCTCGTGCAACAAGCCGTTAAACCTCTAGGTGTCCCTAGTAGGAGGAGTGTTGTCTCCTAAGGGTTTTCAGCGGATACTACACACAAAATACGATCAATTTTGCCTTTTGACTTTCATTCTTCAATTCGGTGTTCTAGCAAAAAATTCTATTATCTTTAACTTAGAAATTATCAACCCGTATTTTCCACACTCACTTATCGTTTAACTTAAGATCGTATATGTTCTGTAAATTTACTTAGCATTCAGCATCTTTTGAATTTTCCTTTTAAGGTTCCATCTCAACTTAGGAATTTTTATCATCTCTACTGAAGATATAAGTCCTATTTTTCATTCTTATCTCTCATCCAAACCCCAATCATATACCCCTGCGTGTGTGTGTATCACCCCTACACTTGAAAATTCAATTCAAGCTATCATACTATTTTCCATTGTCCAATGTACTTTTAGTTGGTGAATTTTAGAAGAAATTTCTCACACATCCTTCATGCGGCCGTTAATACTTCTTGAGATACTAACGACCGATTACAAAATATGATTGCACATTAAGGCATAATTCCTCGTCTTGTAATACCTAAGGCTTTAGCAGTGACTCCCAACCAGTTGGTCTAAGGAACTAGGTGATAAAGCACCATCGCTATATATTTTTTATTTTATGCAGCCTTAAGTAATTACAAAACCAGTGTTCATTTTTTTTTATATCTCTTTATTAACACTTATACTTATATTTAATTTTTTTCTCGTACTAAGGATTTTAGACAAGAGAAATTCAAGGTATCCTCTGCTATCCCAAGTTTCACGGTGCGTGTATGTGCGAGTTGTAGGGTATATATTTTCAGAATTTAGACTAAAGGTTCGGAATTATTTTTCAGACTCACACTTCAATAAAAATTTCAATACCCTTCCCTTATTTTGACTTACCCCAAGAACTGAACTCAAAATTTGCCTATTTCTAAATAAACTACAAGAACATATATTTTCTACTGTTAAACTTTAAGAAAGGCTATTTTTAGGGTTTTTAATTTACTAAGTTTAGGATCTAGTTTTTCCTAGCTAGTTAACAGTTTTGTCAAACTTAAGTCAAATATGGCCAAGTTGAAATTTTTTTTTCTTTTTAGTTTTTTCAATTTTTATTTGATTTTTCTTTTATATTTTTTTTATTTCCATATTTTTAATTTTTTTAATTTTTCATAAAGATGCAATGCATAAATAAACATGCAAAGAAAGAAAAAGAAAAAATACGTACAAATTCTAAAATATGAAATGCAATGATAACTATTTACAAACCACCTCCTCCCCCAAACTTACCAAAAGCAGTGCCCTCACTGCTCAGGACCTCGACGTCCCCTAGAACGTGAACGGGAACGCTCCTCTCGCGGCAGTAGCATAGATACGCCATGTTCAATCTCTGTCACCCGGTGATCCAAGTTGGTCTCCATCCCCACCAACCTATCAATCCCCCTAGTGGCTTTTCTAAGCAGACGTGCATGTTCTGCTGGGGTAAACTCTTTCTCGCTCGCGGTCGAGCTGGAGCTGGGTGTTCTGGCGGGTACATGTCCAGCAGGTTCTATTTGCGACCATACATCAGTTAAGCAGGTATAGGACGTGGATACGCCCTCAATAAGAGGCCTAATGGGTTTACCTCCATGCATGTAAAACTCAAATTCCTCCACAGGGAGGAAATAGCGACACAATTGTGTCACTAACATAGGACATGGGTAATTTGTATCCCTTTTACCACCACTAATTGAATTAAATAAAACCGTGCACATGTCAAATTTAGGATTCCTAGTCATTAAGGTATGCACGATATGAAGAGATGGGGTGAAAAATGTTGTATTATGTGAACTGACAAAAATGTTGTTTTGTGCCCAACGGAACACGGTTAATACATTGGCGAAAAGGGTTCTAGCCTGTATGCCCTTCCTAGGTTCCCTCGAACAGTCATTACCCATTATGGGTAAGTAGTCTTCAAATTGAAGGTGTTGGTCGTGGACAGGTAATCTAGGAATTAAGGTGACTTTATGGATGAAGTCCCTATCAATGATTATTTCCCTATCGACCCAAAGTAATTTAATAAAACAGTATTATGATAGGCAACCTTCCTCCATGCACCCGTAAAAACGAGTGACTAGATCCGGAAGAGCGTGGGCATTGGGATGATTGAAAATTAAAATGTTCCACCCTCGCCGTGTGATCTCATCACCAAAACAACTCCCGTAAATTGTGCGTGCAAAGATTTGTGAAAAATCTCATTATAATTGCATGGTTGCTGCCATTCAGAGAGTTCATGGATTTATAAAAATTTTAACACACAGAGAGAGAGATGATGGAAACGTCCTCTGAAGAAAATCAGAGGGTGAATAAGCAGAGGCGCGGCAGGAAGCAGGGTATGGCGGCGGTTGCGCGGCGGCGTGGGGCGATCTCCTTCTTCTGGCTGCTGCGGCGGCTAGGGTTTGCAGAGTGGTATTTTTAGGGTTTGATAGAAACAGAGAGGGGTCGGGTTCTATTTATAGGGGGAATGTGTTGGTTATTTGCAAAAAGCCCATCTTAAAACGAGGAAATTATTTGTAAAGAACAATTTTTATTTTTTTTATTAAAACTGGAAATTTACAAAAATCCCGAAAAAAATAATTCAATTTTTTTTTGTTTTTATATAATTACAAATGATACATACCCCGAAACTTATTTGAAACAGTGTTTTGGCTAGATAATCAAAATTTAGGGATAGTGGAGGAAGATCGGTCGATGTAAATCGGCTCCTGCAAAAACAGGAGCTCCTCCGAAGGGTCCGCAGTGAGGAACGGTTTAAGTCTATGTCCGTTCACTTTAAATAATGAACCTTCCTCCAGATTCTCTAAATCGACCGCACCGTGCGGATATACGGTGCGTATCAAAAATGGCCCTTTCCATCGAGATCTGAGCTTGCCGGGATGGAAATATAACCAAGTGTCGTAAAGTAAAACCTATTAACCAGGTTTGAAAGTTTTATGCATAAGGTGTTTATCGTGGAACACCTTCGTTCGGTTTTTAACAACTACTGCGTTCTCATAGGCTTCATCCCGAAGCTCGTTCAATTCGTTAAACTGCAGGTTTCTATTGCTGCCCGCATCTCCGAGAGATACATTCAACTTTTTTATTGCCTAAAATGCTCTATGCTCTATTTCAACTGGAAGGTGGCAAGCATTTCCATAAACAAGCCTATATGGAGACTTGCCAAGATCGGTTTTGTAGGCAGTTCGGAATGCCCAAAGGGCATCAATAAGTTTTGATGACCAATCTTTACGGTTTTTGGAAATCGTTTTCCCCAATATCTGTTTAATATGCCGATTTGAAATCTCGGCTTGCCTACAAGTTTGGGGATGATAGGGCGTTGATAGCCTGTGAGTAATGGAGTATTTCCGCATTAAGGACTCGAAAGTCTTATTACAAAAATGAGATCCATTATCGCTAATAATTGCGCGAGGATGTCCAAACCGAGAAAATATGTTTTCTTTGAGAAATCTAATAACAACCTTGTTATCATTAGTTCGGCTGGGTATAGCCTCGACCCTCTTTGAAACATAGTCAACAGCGAGGAGAATATACACGTTCCTAAAAGAATTAGGAACGGTCCAATAAAATATATCCCCCAAATATAAAAAATTTCAACAACCAATATTGGTTGGAGCGGCATTTCATTTATCCTAGATATCCGGCCAAAGTGTTGGCACCGGGAGCATGTCTTGCAGTACTCATGAACGTCTTTAAAAAGTTGTGGCCAGTGGAAACCACACTGTAAGAATTTTTCTGCTGTCTTTTTGGGGCCAAAATGCCCGCCACATGCTTGATCGTGGCAGAATGACAGCACGCTCTTAAACCCATTGTCGGGGACACACCGACGAATAATTTGGTCGGGACAGTATTTGAATAGATATGGTTCATCCCAGTAAAAATGTTTTACCTTGGATAGAAATCTGTGTCTGTCATGATTTGACCATTCGTTTGGTATCAGTTCGGTGCCTAAATAATTTACAATATCTGCGAACCAAGGTTCGCATGACACTGTTAAGAGCTGCTCATCTGGAAAAACGTCTTTAATAGGAATTTAAAGTGCAGGCGAAGAAGGAAGGCGTGAAAGGTGGACGGCTACTACGTTTTCGCATCCTCTCTTGTCTCTGATGACAAGGTTAAACTCTTGTAGTAAGAGGATCCAACGTATCGGCTGAGATTTAGCGTCCTTCTTCGCGAAAAGATGGCGAAGAGCTGAGTGGTCAGTATAAACGATGACTGGAGAGCCGATTAAATAGGGCCAGAACTTTTCTAGTGCAAACACAACAGCTAAGAATTCTTTTTCAGTTGTTGTGTAATTTAATTGGGCCTCATTCAAGGTTCGGCTAGCGAAATAAATTACATGCGGCATCTTATTAATGTGCTGTCCAAGGACAGCACCAATGGCAAAATCAGATGCATCGCACCTAATCTCAAATGGATGCGTCCAGTAAGGAGATGAAAGAATGGGAGCGGAAGTAAGTGAGTTTTTCAATGACTCGAACGCCTTCATACAGCTTGAGTCGAAATCAAAAGTAGTGTCCTTGGCCAACAAAAGAGTCAAGGGTCTGGCTATCTTGCTAAAATCCTTGATGAACCGTCTATAGAAACCGGCATGGCCAAGGAAGGCTCGAATGTCACGGACGCACTTGGGAGGAGGAAGATTGGAAATGACTTCAATCTTAGCTTTATTTACCTCAATGCCATTTTGCGAGATGAAATGTCCTAAGACAATACCTTCTCGTACCATAAAGTGGCATTTCTCCCAATTTAGAGTGAGGTTCTTATCCCTACACTGGGTAAGAACTGCGTCTAAATGTAGCAAACACTCGTCAAAGGAGTCGCCGAAAATGGAGAATTTGTGGACTTTTACCGTAAGCTTCGCGTTGAAGTCTTGAATCTTGTGCTGCCCTTGTACTTTGTGCAATCGAACTGTTCATTAATCTTCGTTTGTTCCTTAAACTGGTGGGCGACATCATACAGATTCATCTATTTGTTGGTCGTAGTCTCACATTTGTAGCGTCTTTTCCTGAATTTCACTGTATTGTTCTGAGAACCTTTAACCTGCAACTATTTAGCAGACATGGATCAAAAGCACATATTTATTTGCAATATGATTAAGAATGGGGAATATAATAATGCAAAATTCTGATATGAACAGGTACCGATTCTACACTTGACAAGCTCCAGCCCATCTGTCTGCCTAGATAATACACAGAAGGATTAAAAAGGCTGTTGAGGCGCCAAGGCGTACCCTTCAAATAGCCTACTCGAATAGCTTAGTTTTACAAAAGGATATGGAATATCCCCGGAACTCAGAGAAAATTTCCTAACGGGAAAACGTAAACGATTGGGCTTGGATATGTTTAACCCAAGAAACGGGAACGATTCCATGGTTGATACGTCATACATGACTTCGATGAAGAAGTAGAGGCTCTGTTAGAAGACGCTAACCCTGAAACAAAATGAGGTCCCATCGTGAAAATGCCATGTCCGTCGTTCGAAGAACAGATGGACAAACGAAAAAGGGAAGCGGGTCAAATGGTCCGGGATGATCATAACCGCAAAATGGCCGTTTACGAGTAAGCCTGGACGCAGCGCCTCCTCCAGCAGGCTGCGGAGAATGAAGATACTCCTCGTCATCAGCCCGTCATACAAAACAACCGACGCAGAGGTCAAAACAAGCTAAAGAAGGGAAAAAACGTTCAACAGCGGCAAAGCGGGTCCAAGAAGCCACGCGATCGAGAATTGAGCAGCCAAAATTCGTCTCTTATAAAGAAGATGGGTCGAGCATATTCTTTTCGCTGAGACAAGACAAGATATTCGATCTTGTCATAAAACATTAGATGATGACACTCCCGGAGTCCAAGCACCCCGAACAAGCAAATGAGATTCATCGTCCAGACTATTGCTCCTATCATCGAGCAATAGGACATCCTATCGAAGACTGCTTCACATTCAAAGATTGGGTAGAAGACCAGTATCTGTAAATCAAGTTCGCTCTATCCAGCAGTTGGAGGGTAACCCCACCACAGAAGCATGAACCGAAAGCCATGAGAGTATATCCGGATCAACATCAGTCTTGGAACCGATCTCGCACTACTCATGTGATAACGATGTCAGGAGGAGTATGCGAAGATATGGCTGATCTCCCCTGGTGCTTCGAAAACGATGATGACGAAGTGATCTCAGAGTTTCTACCAGCACCAAAAGAGCTGGAAGATGGGATACATACTACTGTAGATAACCTCAGAAAAATCGACTTGGGGACGACAAATGACCCGCGGCCGACGTTTGTCAGTGAACTGTTATCTAAAGAAAAGGTATCTACGCTCAAAGACATGCTCATGCAGTATAACTGTTTCGCATGGAACTATTCCGAGATGCGGGGATTAAATCCAGAAATAGCCATCTACAAGTTAGCGATATCTCCGGACGTCAAGCCAATCAAACAAGCACCGATAAGAATGCGGCTCGAGCTTGAGATGAGAATCAAGGCAGAAGTCAAGAAGCTAATCGACTCCGGCTTCATCCAAGAGGTTCAGTACCCTGACTGGATCGCCAACATCGTCCCGGTGATGAAGAAAAATAGGACAGTGCGCATCTACGTAGACTTTCGGGACCTCAACAAAGCTTGCCCGAAGGATAACTTTCCCGTACCGGTTACTGAGCTGATGATAGACAATACGTCCACTTATGAGGTTTTCTCCTTCATGGATGGCTCATCGGGATACAATCAAATAAAGATGCATCCTGAAGACCAGAAACAAACCGCATTCCGGACCCCTTTTGGCATATTCTGCTACAAAGTGATGCCGTTCGGTCTGAAGAACGCTGGCGCTACCTATCAGAGAGCCATGACGAAGATTTTTGATGACCTCATACATGAAATCGTAGAATGCTATATCGACGACCTCGTGGTGAAAAGTAAATCATACGAGGAGCATTGGGAGCATCTGAAGATCATGTTTCGGCGCCTTCGGAAATACAACCTAAAGATGAACCCTCTGAATTGCGCGTTCGGAGATTCCTCGGGCAAATTCTTAGGATTCATCTTGCGACACCGGGGCATCGAAATAGACCCTTCGAAGATCAAGGCAATTATGGAAATGCCTCCGCCAAGGACTCTGAAACAATTACGGTCTCTCCAAGGAAAGCTCGCATATATCCGACGGTTCATAGCTAACCTCTCCGGCAAATGCCGCCTCTACAGTCACCTAATGAAGAAGGGGAACCCGTTCGTTTGGCATCGCAAATGCCAAAGCGCACTGGACGAAATCAAGCAATACCTGCAGAATCCTCCGGAGCTAACCTCTCCGGTCAAAGGAAAGCCTCTCATCCTGTACACAACCGCCCATGAAGGTTCCTTAGGCGTGCTATGGGCATTGGAAAATGACCAAGGGAAGGAGAGAACCCTCTATTATTTGAGTCGAGTGCTCCTGGGGGCAGAAAACAACTACTCCCCTATTGAAAAACACTGCCTGGCGTTAATCTTTACGATAACGAAGCTACGGCACTATGCGTTGGCGCATGAGGTCCATCTCATATCAAAGGTGGATCCTCTCAAGTATTTGATGTCAAAAGCTATTCTAACGGGACGGCTAGCTAAATGGGCCTTGCACTTGATGGAGTTCTCGATAACTTATCGTCCGCTCAAGGCAGTGAAAAGCCAGTCCATTGCCGACTTTCTCACCGAGCATCCGATACCTGCCAATTCTCTCTTGAACTGGGAATTGCCAGACGAGCACGCGTTTGATACGATCAACGGGGAGAAAGGAGGGAGTGATACCCGATGGGAACTCTACTTCGACGGAGCATCTTCTATGAAGAAGCGAAAGCACAACTCCCCTATAATCAAATCAGGGGTGGGCCTCATCTACGTGAATCCATAAGGAGGGATAATGCGCTTTGCCTTTTCCCTAACAGAGCCAAGGACAAACAATGAAGCTGAATATGAAGCTTTGATAGCAGGTCTTGAGATCGCTATCGACATGGGAATTGAAAACCTCCTCATATATGGAGACTCCCAACTGGTCGTTAGCCCAGTAAACATTGACTATCAGACGTGCAAACCGGAGTTAGTAAAGTACAGCGGGAGAGTACAACGATTGCTGACTCAAATCCCTGCCTACGCCCAGGAAAGCATACTGCATGCGGAAAATAGCAAGGCGGATGCATTAACCAAGCTCGCTAAAGAACTAGCTTACGAAAACCTCGATGACGTGAGGATCGTTGTGCAAAGCCGTCGGGTTCTTGCACCGGCAGAAATATCGCCGGAGTCGTCCGAAGAAAAGGGAGCTGCCGAGCAAGCAACCCTACAAATAAAATACCAGGAAAAGGCTAAGGATTGGAGGGAAGTCTTTATAGACTACTTAAAATCCCGTCGAGCACCTGAAGATGCGTCGTCAAGACATCAGCTCATGAAACGAGCTCTATCCTTCGCCTTTGTCAATGACACTCTATATGAAAGATCATTTGATTATCTATGGCTAAGATGCTTGGGACCTGAAGAAGTAAGGAGAGTCGTCCAAGAAACTCACGACGGACTCTGCGGTTCTCATCAAGCCAGGCCGAAGATGAAGCTGAAGATCAAAAGGATATGCTACTATTAGCCCACGATGATTCAGGACTGTCTCAAATACGCGAAGCAGTGCCACTCGTACCAGATTCACGAGGACTTTATCCACCAGCATCCAAATTCGCTACACTCGACGGTGGCTAGCTGGCCGTTCGAAATGTGGGGAACCGACATAATCGGGCCCATTGAACCAGCATTGTCTAGAGGACATCGGTTCATACTGGCAACAACCGATTACTTCTCCAAATGGACAGAAAAAATACCGTTAAGAGAAGTGAAGACGGAGAATATCCTCCATCTCTTAAAGACACACGTCATCTATCGGTTCAGCACTCCGCGAAGGATTATCTCTGATAATGGGCCAGCCTATAGAAACCACAAAATCAGCCGCTTTGCGCAGCAACATAATATAGACTGGAGATACTCTTCGGTCTATAATCCCCGAGCCAACGGTTTGGATGAGGCTTTCAACAAGACCTTGACGAAGATCGTGAAAAAGACAGTGTCCAAAAATAAAAAGACTGGCATGAGAGATTGCTTGAAGCTCTCTGGGCGTATCGAACTACGTTCAAAATGACCACAAACACAACGCCGTATGCGTTGGTATTCGGCACTAAAGCGGTACTCCCCTTGGAGATAGAGCTACCCTCCTTACGAGTGGTAGTTCATTATGAGCTAACAGACGGAGACAATGCTCATCTTCGGCTTGAGGAACTAGACGCCCTTGACGAAACCCGGCTCATAGCGCAACACAACTTGGAAGCCTACAAAGCAAAAATGACACGCTCATACGAGAGATTGACTTGGCCGAGAACATTCCGCCAAGGCGAACTCGTACTAGTAGTCAAAAGACCTATGATCCCCAATCGTGCTAAACGGGGGAAGTTCGAGCCAAATTACGAGGGCCCGTACATCATAGACAAAGTCTACCAGGGTGGGGCTTACTTGCTCATGGATATGCATGGTGAAAGACCCTTCACGCCGATAAACGGTCGGTTCCTAAAGAAATACTACGCCTGAAGAGTCAAGGCCTAGGGTAATGATAGATGACGACGCCTATGTCCGCTCGCTATCTTCCCATGCCCAAGCTCTAGAAGTGGTAGCCAATGAAACCGTTGGAACAACGGACCAAAATGTCCTAAATCTAACAATGGACCGAAACGTCCCTAAACTAACACTTGACCGAAACGTCGTTAAACTATTACCAACCCGCGTCATCCTCAGTCTGACATGGTAAAAAAATAGGGTACGTCCACAAGCGAGATGGGCACGGATGAAAACCCGAATGGGCTCCGTGAGTAAAAACAGCAGGACTACCGACGAGCTTTATGAAAACCCGAAAGGGCGCAATCTCGTCAGAAAACACTTGCAAGGTCCTCTCGGCCCTGTATGGAGAAAATACCTGCATGAGATCCTTACGACTCACAAGGGATCAAAACACTTAGGGATCCTCACATTTCCTAAGGAGAAATTACACTTATGAGATCTTCACGACTCGTAAGGAGAACCCTCTTATGAGACCCTCACGGCTCATAAGATTCAAAAAGCCTTAAGCTACAGGGATTTGAACCTGTTCTTAAGCCATCACAATCCCCAGAATTGCCCTACAAGCGGTTCAATGCTGACCCTTGTATACAATCCACGGGCGCGAATAAAACTTTCCCCAACAGAGTCCCACCACCGACGAGAGATATCTTCATATGGCGAACGACACTTGTAAGTCATCTCGACTTATAAGGAGAAAACACTCTTGTAAGATCCTTACGACTTATAAGAGAACACAAACTTAGGAATCCTCACAATTCCTAAGGAGAAAACGAACCTACCAGATCTTCACGACTCGTAGGGAGAAGTATCTTTATGAGACCCTTACGGCTCGTAAAGTCAAAAAGCCTTAGTCAACAGGATCCTAACCCTGTTTGCTAAGCCACCTTTGTTCGACATTGACAGAGGCCAATGATGATTCGCTCTTGAAATATCCCACTGTTGTAGCGATGCTGATGCCTAAATCGGTATCAATTCCCAAACTCGCAGCGAAAAGTTAGCGAGCCACAAATGCATATGAAATAGCCGAAATGATGGGGCAACTTGCAACAAAGTCAGCAAATAAAAATGTATGCATACAAAAAAGGCCGAAATGATTGGGCCACTCGCAATAAAAAGCAGCGAGTAAAAAAAAAAAAATTAGCCGAAATGATTGGGCACCGTGCAAAATAGCCGAAATGATGGGGCAATCGCGACTTTCGCGATACAAAAAGCTGAAATGATGAAGCATCGCAAAAAGAAATAAAAAAATGAAATGAAACTTTCTTCCCTACAGATGAGATCACATCGATCCCTGTATACAATCCAGGGGCCCAAACAAAGAGGGAATCGTATCATCCCACCAGGCTCTTTCAAACGGAGAGTCAGATTTCAACGGCGACATCTACAGCCTAGAGATCATCAACGGCGTTCCTCCTCATTCCAGTAGGGTACGGACGCGACATCCGCCAAACGGAGCCATGGCAAAGTCCCTAGTTCCAGATTTTGACGGCGACATCTATAGCCTAGAGATCATCTACGGCGTTCCTCCTCATTCCAGCGATACGGACGCGGCATCCACCAAACAGAGCCATGGCAAAGTCCCTAGTTCCAGATTTCGACGGCGACATCTACAGCCTAGAGATCATCAACGGCGTTCCTCCTCATTCCATCAGGATGCAGACGCGACATCAACCAGCGGAGCCGCGACAAAGTTCCTAGTTCCGGGACTCGACGGTGCATAGACAACCGAAAGTCAACCCCTGACCCCGTATGGCCAAAGTCAATCCTGATCCCATATGGCTAAAGTCAACCCCTGACCCCGTACGGCCAAAGTCAATACTGACCCTGTATGGCTAAAGTCAACCCCTGACCCCGTACGGTCAAAGTCAATCCAGACCCCGTATGGCTAAAGTCAACCCCTGACCCCGTACGGCCAAAGTCAATACTGACCCCATATGGCTAAAGTCAATCCTGACCCCATATGGCTAAAGTCAATCCTGACCCTTTATGGCTAAAGTCAACCCCTGACCCCATACGGCCAAAGTCAATCCTGACCCCGTACGGCTAAAGTCAATCCCCGGCCCCGTACGGCCAAAGTCAATCCTGACCCCGTATGGCTAAAGTCAACCCCTGACCCCGTATGGCTAAAGTCAATCCCGACCCCATATGGTCAATGTCAACCCTCGACCTCCCCGTCGAAGCAATGCTTTGACTCAGGGGTAAGTCAACTTATCGAACACTTATGAGTGCTCTCGACTTGTAAGGAAGAAAATTCTCTTTTGAGATCCTTACGACTCTCAAAAGAAAACGCACTTAGGAATCCTCACGATTCCTAAGGAGAAAATACACCTACGAGATCATCTCGATTCGTAGGGAGAAAAATCTTTATGAGACCCTCACGGCTCATAAAGTTGGAAAGCCATAGGAGGCAGATCTGAACCTGACTCCTAAGCCATCGCTGTCCTACAAAGAGATCAAAATAGATTATCCACAAAATGCATTTACTAAAAGGGGCACACCACCATGAAGCAAAATATGTGTTTTATTCATGAATCAAAACGAATACAAATTACAATTTATGAAAGAATAAAAAAATACTCTCATTCAGGAGTATGTACAAAAGAAGAATAAAAAGAAACATATACAATTTTTTCAAGCCGGCAGACGATTTAATAGATTTGTCAGTTCTTCCTTTTTCCGCTGGGCCTCGGCTTCATAATTTGTTATCGCTATGAGATGGACCTCCGCTTGAGACTGTTGGTCCTGGTACGAGGCGAGCCGACTTTCAAGCTCCTGTTCGGTAACTTTACGGGCTTCAACCATCTCGCGAGTAAAGAGGACGGCTTTATCAATAGCTACCACCTCCCTGATAGCTTCTTAAAGCACCAGCCAGAGTTTGTACGCATGAGTGGTCTTGGCCGTAAGTTCAGCTTGAAGTTCCCCCAGCACATTTAAAGCCAGCTCCCTCTCCGAAAATTTTCGGTTGAGCCTCTTCTCACATGATATCATATTTGCGGCGCACTGTTCAATCAGCCCCCGCTAGCTCTCCTTTGCGGCGACAACCTCTGAAGGAAGGTGCAAGCACTCAAGACTATGTAAGAAAGCCTCCACCCGACGACAAAACTTAACCTAGACATGCACCAATGTTTCACTATGGTAAGCAGCAAGAAAGTGGAGAGAAATGTTGGCTTCGGCAGCAAATTCTTCGGCTGTGAGGGAGCTACCAGCACGAAGGTCTTCGATCTGAGCCGACAAAGAGTGAAGGCTTAGCTTCGCCATTCGTTCAGATGCGCGTAGAGCATATGGGCCGGGTGGCATAACGATGTGAGATTCCAGCATGGTAAGAACGGGCAAAGCTGTTAAGATTCATAAAATGAAATCAGCGAGAGTTGCAATCAAAGAGTAGATGGATCAACGTCGAAACATTACTTACCCACCGTCATGTAAGAAGGGTTCAAAAGGTCCCCAGGCCCGTCAAGGATCTCAACTTCGTTGTCGGCTTCAAGAACTAAAGAAGACATCAGCATTGTTATGCGAAATAATAATAATGCCATGAAGAAGGCAAATAACACTAACCTTTCCCAGAAGAGAGGACGATGCGTTGAGGGGATATTGCCTGCGGAGCGGCCATCTCTAGCAAACGCTGAAAAGATTTTCTAGGAGACAGATCAGCGATAGACGCCGCCAACCCGCATAATTCTGAAAAGACAGAAAGGTTCAGATGATGGAGAGATTATTAAAATAAAATATAGAAGGCTACCTTCGATGCTCCTCCCACTCTGAACTGGAGGGATATCAGCTTTGGCAGCCTCCTCCTTGCCCCCAGGCACATCATCGGGGACATGGGCCAGTATAACAGCTTCCAATTGAGGAGCAGCGGCCACCGCTGCAGGCTCCAATGAAAGGACGGTGGCCTCGACTGTTAGTAATATATATGCCCTAGAGGCCATTACTGTGCATACGATGTATATTGTAGTGGATGTTTGGATATATATAGGGAGGACTTTCTTGCTCGATATGATAGTATGCTATCTGGTTGCACTTTATCTTAACATGTACTCTGATTGTCGCTATGTTACATTTTTATAAAGCCCTTAGGATGAGTACTTGACTACCAGGACTATGATGTAGATCATACTAGTGGGGACAGTGTAGTCGCAAAGTACGTCCTTCAAATGTTCCTAGTTGTAGGTGTATCGAGACAGGGCATCAATATAGCAGAGTAGACTAGCGTATAGCTTCTCAACCAATACAGATGGGCGATGGATGATCCCATATCCATTGGTGTTTGACATCAGAGACAGTATATGGGTGCTCAGTGGAGAATGGGTACACTGGACGGACTCGCCGAGAACTCCCAGATGGTATTATACCTCACGTCGGATGGCAGTTCTCTGGTAACACTGGTATAGGTTAGTCTGTAGACCCGAGATCGTCATAGAGACTTGTGTGATTCCCACTATGCTTTGATTTCCATCATACGACGTCTAAGAGGGCATGCAAAACGGTGGTTTTTGGGTACAGTCCCGAGTCATATGGAAGCAATGAGCGATAGGAAGGGTTTCGTCTCTCCCAGTATAGGGAGTTGATGTTGCGCTGTGTTCGATTGGCTATAACAGGAAGTCCTTGGCCAAGGCAGCTTCTAAGATATACTGGTAAGTGTTATAAGTAATTTCTTGACCTGTTACGAGCCTCATATCGACGCGACTTATCGAGTTACTAGAGTCTGTCGTTTACCACCCATAGACAAGATATGCGACGTATCTGATGAAGAGACCGGACTGTACGGTAGTGTTACTGATTGGATTCACAGGAGTGTGAGCAGGCTTTCTTGTTGATCTTCTAATCGCTCAATACCCGGGTGGCCATTACGTTTAGCAGACCGCTTGCGGCTTGTGGGTGTTTGATATGATCATCACCTACTGCCGGCGTATTGACGAGTCTTTAGAGTCCTACACAGGGGCTTCCTGGCTCAAGAGAAACGGAGTAGGAGCACATATGTGATATGTGAGGGACCGAGATTGATACGATATGAGATACCGTATTCTATTTTCGCGATTTGTGACATTGATCGGTTGTATGCGATATAGCCGAGTTATCGGATCAAGTGTTGATTCGATAAGTTGTTACACATGATATTAATCGGTTATAGCCGGATTATTATATCAAGAGTTGATTTAATAATTTAATGTATAATTATATATTTGATATATTACATTACATTAACAAGTATTTTCTCACTTAAGATTTATTTTCTCACTTTGTGTTCATATTGTTCATATGTGATATGTATGTTTGTGTACATGTATTGTGTCATGGTTGATGATACATACAAGATGGGTGTATGAGACATAAACCATGGTTAGGTTAAATTAGGGTTTTATTTATGTCTAAAGAATAATAAAAGAGAGAGACTTAGTCAAAGTTCTCAAGCTTTCATGAAGCTTGTGGAAACATTGAAAAAGTCAACTCTTTTGTCATTCTTTAGGATATTTAGTTAACCCAACCCTTAACCTTGTACCTTGGTCAATTCTCTACATGAGTTAAGCATGATAGCTTAACTCACCCATGGTTACATTATTGGGGATAATTCATATGATGAATTATTCTTTCTTCTTCTTCATCAAGCTCCATGAAAAAGCTTGCTAGCTCTAATGGAGTTGTGAGAAAAAGTGTGAGAAAATCAATTCTAAAGTGAGCCCACTTCCTAATTCATCATCTTCTACTACTTGCCATGTAGTATAGGGTATTCTCTTTACAAAGTTCTTGCCCTAGTGAAGGAATAGCTTGAGTTAGTGTCTCCCCGATGTAGATCATCTTCGGCCTCGAAGTCTTCGAAGCAAGCATGTTCGTTTCTTCAACGGAGCCTCTCTAGAGTCCGGAGTTTGCTATTGCAGCGAAGGGGACTACTACATGGAGCTATTGAAGTGAAGGACTGGTCTGTAAAGGTTTTATTCCTTTCTTTCTTTACTTAATGCAAAGTGTTTGCATATATATTTCCGTATATTTCTAGTAGATGATCTAGTTTAGGGTTAGCTAAAACGGCAAAATTTTAATTTGGCATGGACGATGCCTCCTGAAACCTTTTTACCTTCTTAGAAAACCCTTCGGTGGTATCAGAGCCATACTAGAAATTAATACGGATTTTGTTAGAATTACGAAACCGAAACAACTCCGAAATCTGCATCGTCAAAACCTGCATGTTGTCGATTTGAAAAAGTTGGCAAAAATTTTTTTAAACAAGTACAGAGTGATGTATGGGATATATCATGAACACACACAAAATTTCAGAGCATTCTATGAAAAAGTGGCCGGCCACCATAGGTGCCATATCGGGCCAAAACCGAGCACCCCCCCGAAATTTTGCCTGTGTTCCAGTGACTTGGTTTTGATGTTTCAGGTGTTGTTTATTTTTGCTAATTTTCCATGTGATGTAATTTTACACTATAAGAAATTCAGAGTGTTTCGTATTCGTAGTTTTAACATTGTTTCGGGTGTTTCACATACTGTCTAGACAATGTTAAAAAGTTCGATCGAATGTCAAAAACCCATTTTTCCAAGTTTAACGTATTCAGAAAAACATGCAAGTGATTCTGTGGACCCTCTCGAAAAACGTAAACCTTAACTCGATTATGTGGCCGTTAAAACCATCACTTGAACCCTAGGGTTTGTGATAGTTTAGCGTTTCATATGTGAGGCGTTGGTTTGACCCTTCTACGGCTGGTTCATAGGTACTGTGGCATCTTCTGGGTTTTACTAAAACTGTGCTCAAGTGTTGAGCTGTCGGGAAATTGTGAGACGTTAATGAATCGATCGAAGAATTTAACTTCGTCCAGATATTATGTGATGGGATACAATATTTGGAATCCACATGTAGTTATGAGATAACTAGTTTGAATGTTATAAATCTAGTAGTTTAGTCTCAGATGATCGGTTGCCACGGGATTTTGATGTGATCAAAAGTCCGTCGCAATCACGTAGCGTACGCGGATACTCGCCAGGTAAACTTAATAGATAGCCATGCCCCATAGCCCCGACCAAGTGACCGTAGGAGAACCCCGTCGCCAAAAGCATCCATTCGGGTGCTGGCGGCATCGGTGTTCCGCCTTAGTGCACTTCGTCGACGGCATCGGGGGTGCGGCCATCTTCTAAAGTTTCCGATGAGCATTCGATCAGATTATCAAGAATCTTGTGGAATTACCCGAATTGATGTTGAAAAGTGTTTTCAAGATTGAGACTAAAATGCGGGGTTTATAATTGTTAGGCATGCGATGTCTAAGTAATTCATTTGGTTAGGCATGAAATCCAAAGTATGTGATACGTTGGGTTTATGATGTCTAAGGTGGTTGCGGATTCCAACTGTTGTAGTTTTCCACTTTCTTTTCTGCGACCGTAAGTGTAATATGTGGTGTATCGCCGGTTTCGGTGCTATATGTCAACGACAATTGGGATACGCATTTTTACTTACGTTGATGACATGTGATGTTATGTGTTGCTGTGATATGTTATATTGGATTGTCGTGTTTGAATAGCCGGGGGTTTTATGTGAGATGAGAGTTTTTCATTTTCATTCATGTAAAATTCATTGTATGTAATATTATTTTATTGGGGCACTTCCGGGTCGAGGATGATGTCACCATTGTATATTATTTACTTTTCCGCATTAGGATAGACCCATGGCGGGGAGCACAAGTAACCGGGTTCTGGAGTCCAGTGGGAGACCATCTCGAGGAGTCGAGACCGGGTCTCCTAACTCTAGAATTGGTAGGGTTGCTTGCCGCTCTCGTAGGAGTCTAGGGGTGTGGGATTGGTTATTCATCACGACCGTGGAATTCGCGTTTTATACAGGCTTAAAATGAAACACGGAAATCCTAGTATATCCAATATTTCATATGTTGTTCTTCTGCTGCGATATCTGTGATGTGATCATTTGATATAATGAGATGGATACAGCATATAGTATATGTGATATATTATATAGACGTTGCTTATGTTTTACACCCGCGCTAGCACTGCCTCGCTCTACCGTTAGTTACCTAACCTAACGGTGCACGAGGGGACATCGAGGCGAATGTGGATGGCATAAGCGTACGTTGTATTTATCTATGATGTTTAGATAACTTAAAACGATGGGACTTCATTAATGAGATTAATGAAATAAAAGAAACCTAAAAATGTTGTGGAATCAAATTTTGAAAAACAGGTAGCACTAGTTGTTGCTTTGCATAGCGGTGTTCCTTGTAGAACATCGAGCACCTTATTCGATAAGAAAAGAGCCGAGATCCCTACACCGGGAGTCACCTCTTTAGCAATAACTGGAAGATGCTACAACCCTCGGTTTGTCTTTGATTGTTTTTATAGGTTTTGCTTTGCATAGTGGTATTTGTGAAATATCCTGCACCTTATTCGATAAGGAAAGAGCCGACGATCCCTTCACCGGGAGTGACCTCTTTAGCAAAACTAGTAAAAGCACCAAAAACACTCAATTTTAAATCATTTGATTTTACAACGATATCAAGTTTATTACGCAAAGGGTTTTCCTAAAAACCTGTCGTAGCCCTCCGTCATTTCAGATAAGTAGTATTTAGTATTCGTGCTGCGTTTGTTGGCCATTGTCAAGGCGTAGTGTGCGGTAGCTGATTACTACTTATCTGTATAAGCATATGATGCGATTGAATTAGGGTAGTCATGCAACCTTGTTGGGCTTTGTCAAGGGTCGTGCGGGTGGGTTTAATTCAATCAGGAAATGACAGGTTGAACTTGACTAGCATCCTATGGTTTGTTGGCCTTTGTCAAGGTCATAGGAGGTTAGGGGTAAAATATTATCGGGAATTTCAAGTGTTGAAATTTGCAATGAGATTGCATACCTCCTATGAGATAGTTGGATCCCGATACCCACTGCGAGTAAGAGTTACTCCTGGAAGAGTTTTACACATTACAATTAGCCGATCAAGTAGGTTTCTAGAAAGGTGTCAACGTGGTTACGCCTCTGGGAAAACGAGGTTTATTTTAATTAGGTCCGTACGAAAGCACGGGGAACCTCCCTCAAAGTACCGATACTGGCCTGGCTGAAAGATTGGCGAACTTGTAGGGTGTAATTAATCCCGGCTAGTCTTTCCTTTTAGGGTTTGAAGAAAGATTTGACTAAAACAGTGGGAGCCATCATGATTAGATATATAAATAACCAATCTAATCTTGCAAGAGTATAAGTTGAGTGTTTTCTTCTCTCTCTCTCCAGGTAGCGACCATATCACGCCTTAATCAAGAGAATAATACGGATGTATTGACCGAACCCGCTTGTTATAGTGCGCTAGGGAACGTTGGTCCCACTCCTACTTATAATTGTTATAAGACAGAGCAGGAAATAGGGGATTACCAGAATTCCCGTGCTGCCCAAATGAAGAAAGTACATGATTATGCATCTTCTTCGGGTGTGTTCATTACAGAGAACTATTTCTCAGTATCTTTTATGTCCTGGGTATGAGATACGGGATCAGGATCCTGCATATGTAATCTATTACATGGGCTACAGATAGGTAGAGAACTGAGAATGGGTGATAAGTTTCAAGAGTTGGAAACGATGCAAGTGTTGCAGCCAAGTATGTTGGCAGTTATCACCCTGTATTACCAAATACATTGATTTTGAACGAATGTTATTAGATACTGAACCTGATATACAACATCATATCAGTCTCTTTATTAATAAAGAGGGATATAATTTTGTATTGTTAGATAATGTTTTAAGCATTTCCTATATCAAGTGTTGATCGGTTCAGGCACGTTATGTAAAAGCATATACGTTCTAAAGCGAACTACAGTTCTTAATGTACAGAACACACACACAAAAGGAAGAGTTCAGAAATGAACGAATCCTTCTTGAGGCATTGTAGACTAGGTCATATCAATGTGACTCGACTATCTAAGTTACATAAAGATGCATATTTAAATCAGTTTGAATTTACATCTTGTGAAACTTGCCAGTCATGTCACAAAGATAAGATGACCATAACTCCGTTTATTGGAAACAGAGAAAGAGTTAGTGAACTCTTAGGATTGATACATGATGATGTATGAAGGTCCCCTGTCTACACATGTCTGGACTGGTTCTTTGTACTTCATTACATTCACTGATGATCTCTCAAGATTCGCACATGTGTTCCTGTTGAAACACAAGTCTGAACCTTTTGAGATATTCACAGAATATAAGTTAGAAGTAGAGAACCAAAATGGGTATAAGTATTATGTCCTATGATGAGATCAGGCAGGAGAATACTTGAGCACGGAATTCCTGGACTATTCTAAAGGAGAATGAGATTCTCTCTCAGCATTACTCCTCCGTATACACCACAGCACGATGGTATATCGGGGCGGAGCAATTGCACCCTATATGATATGGTGTGCTCTATGATGAGTACTACTGAGAAGCCTATTTCCTTTTGGGGGTTATGCACTTGTGAAGCTACATACCTATTGAATAGGGTTCCAATCAAATCAGGTCCTACCACTCCATATGTGATATGGTATGGGAAGAGCCCATCTCTTAAGGAAGTTAAGATTTAGGGTTGTCCGGCCTATGTCTAAAAGCAAAAATCCGGACAAGCTAGAGGCAAGGTCAGTTCTGTGGAAGTTTGTTAGATATCCCAAGCATTCACAATGGAATATCTTCTACCACACTGAGGAACAAAAGGTGTTTTGTTTCTCAGCATGCCACATTTGAGAAAGGGAATTTTTTGTGAAGAAATTAGTGGTCATGAGGTAGAACTGGAAGGAGTTCCATCTATACAAACTGCAGCTGATGATTTGGTAAACCCGTTGGATTCAATAGCTTCCAACGAACCTCAGCCTCTCCACCGATCTGGTAGGGTTCCTCACCCACCTGAGAGATACTTCGGTTTTCTCTATGACAGTGCGAGTGAGGATTGCATCGTGAGATGATGACCCAACTTGTTTCGAGCTGGCCATCAGGAGTGGGGACTCTGTGAGAATGGCTGGATGCTATGCGATCTGAGATAGAATCTATATACACCAACAAAGTATGGACTTTGGTTGCTTTATCTGAAGGGTTAAATCCCCATCAGGAGCAAGTATATCTTGAGAAGATTACTTGGTGTACATGGAAAAGTTGAGAGTTTCAAAGCTAAGACTAGTTGTAATAGGTTCTCGTCATCGACCAGGTGTAGATAATGATGAAACATTTTCTAGTGCCTATGCTTAAGTCCATCCGGATCCTACTTGACATTGCTACATACCATGACTACGATATCTGGTGGTTGGGTGTCATGCCTGCTTTTCTAAATAATGATTTAGAAGAGAGCATCTATAAGTACACAGCCATTGGGCTTCGTAGACAGTAGGAGCAGCGAAAACGTGAGCAAGTTGCTTTATGAGTTAAAGCAGGCATCGTGGAGTTGGAATATCTGTTTTGATGTGGTAGTCAAAGAGTTTGACTTCATCAAAATGGTAGATGAACCTTGTATATAAAAAAAAGGTATAGGGAGTATGGTAGTGATCCTCGTATTGTACATGGATAACATACTCTTGATAGGAAAGGTGTTTCCTATGCTACGCTCGGTCAATCTCCTCTTATCATATGGATTCTCCATATAGGATCAAGTTGATACCTCCTAAATCCTGGGTTTTGGATCTATGAGATAGATCTAATTGGATGTTAGGATTCTCATTAGATGTAGTGAGATGGTATCAATAGATCCTAGGGAGAATTACTGGATAGGATCCAGGGTGGTAAGGACGACAGAATGTCAGTCACAGGCATTGTTTTTTCCTTCGTTGGAGGGATGGTATGTTGGATGAGTTCCAAGCTGGATACCGTGGCATACTAGACAATAATGGCTGGATACATGGCTACCTAGGATGCTACCAAAGATGTAGTCTGGATGTATATTAGTTCATGAGACGAACTTCATTCCGACCATTGTATGACAATGGAGTTGTGGCTCTGGCCTAGGAACCCCCGTCCCATTTGAGATCCAGATATATTCTTAAGTAGTATCACTTGATCATGGAGATGGATGATCTCCGGGGAGATCGAGGATAGGAGAGTAGAGGACAACACCGCGGATCCACTCACAAAGATCTATTCCCAGTAGAGACTTTTATGGGATGGTTGAGTATGAGATACTTCAACCACTGCTGATTGTTGGGAATGAGATACTACAACAGATAGCCCTAGTGCAAGTGGGAGATTGTTAGTAATATGTATGTCCTAAAGGCCATTACTGTGCATACGATGTATACTGTAGTGGATGCTTGGACATATATAGGGAGGACTTTCTTGCTCGATATGATAGTATGCTATCTGGTTGCATTTATCTTAACATATACTCTGATTGTCTCTATGTTACATGTTGATAAAGCCCGTAGGATGAGTACTTGACTACCAGGACTATGATGTAGATCATACTAGTGGGGACAGTGTAGTCGCTAAGTACATCCTTCAAATGTTCCTAGTCGTAGGTGTATCGAGACAGGGCATCGATATACCAGAGTGGACTAGCGTATAGCTTCTCGACCCATATAGATGGGCGATGGATGATCCTATATCCATTGGTGTTTGACATCAGAGAAAATATACGGGTGCTCAGTAGAGACTGGGTACACTGGACGGACTCGCCGAGAACTCCCAAATGGTATTATACCTCACGTCAGATGGCAGTTCTCTGGTGACACTGGTACAGATTAGTCTGTAGATCCGAGATCGTCATAGAGTCTTGTGTGATTCCCACTGTGCTTTGATTTCCATTATACCACATCCAAGAGGGCCTGCAAAACGGTGGTTTTGGGTACAGTCCCGGGTCATATGGAGGCCATGAGCGATAGGAGGGGTTTCGTCACTCCCGGTATAGGGAGTTGATGTTGCGCTGTGTTTGATTGGCTATAACAGGAAGTCCTTGGCCAAGGCAGCTTCAGAGATATACTGGTAAGTGTTATCAGTAGTTTCTTTACCCGTTATGAGCCTCATATCGACACGACTTATCGAGTTGCTGGGGTCTGACGTTTACCACCCATAAACGAGATATGCGACGTATCAGACGAAGAGACCGGACTGTACGGTAGTGTTACTGATTTGATTCACAGGAGTGTGAGCATGCTTGCTTGTTGATCTTTTGATCGCTCAATACCCAGGTGGCCGTTACGTTTAGCAGACCGCTTGCGGCTTGTTGGTGTTTGATATGATCATCACCTACTGCCGGAGTATTGACGTGTATTTAGAGTCCTACACAGGGGTTTCCTGGCTCATGTGAAACAGAGTAGGAGCACATATGTGATATGTGCGGGATCGAGATTGATATGATATGAGATAAAGTATTCTATTCTCGCAATTTGTGACATTGATCGGTTATATGCGATATAGCCGAGTTATCGGATCAAGTGTTGATTCGATAAGTTGTTACACAAGATATTAGTCGGTTATAGCCGGATTATTAAATCAAGAGTTGATTTAATAATTTAATGTTTAATTATATATTTGATATATTACAATACATTAACTAGTATTTGATCGCTTAAGATTTATTTTCTCACTTTGTGTGCACATTGTACATATGTGATATGTATGTTTGTGTACATGTATTGTGTCATGATTGATGATACATACAAGATGGGTGTATGAGACTTAAACCATGGTTAGGTTAAATTAGGGTTTTATTTATGTATAAAGAATAACAAAAGAGAGAGACTTAGTCAAAGTTCTCAAGCTTTCATGAAGCGTGTGGAAATATTGACAAAGTCAACTCTTTTATCATTCTTTAGGATATTTAGTTAACCCAACCCTTAACCTTGTACCTTGGTCAATTCTCTACATGAGTTATGCATGATAACTTAACTCACCTATGGTTACATTATTGGGGATAATTCATATGATGAATTATTCTTTCTTCTTCTTCTTCATCAAGCTCCATGAAAAAGCTTGCTAGCTCTAATGGAGTTGTGTGAAAAAGTGTGAGAAAATCAATTCTAAAGTGAGCCCACTTCCTACTTTATCATCCTCTACTACTTTCCATGTAGTATAAGGTGTTCTCTTCACAAAGTTCTTGACCTTGTGAAGGAATAGCTTGAGTTAGTGTCTCCCCGACGTAGATCATCTTCGGCCTCGAGGTCTTCGAAGCAAGCACGTTCGTTTCTTCAACGGAGCCTCTCTAGAATCCGGAGTTTGCGATCGCAGCGAAGGGGACTACTACGCAAAGATATTGAAGTGAAGGACTGGTCTACAAAGGTTGTATTCCTTGCTCTCTGTACTTATTGCAAAGTGTTTGCATATATCTTTCTGTATATTTCTAGTAGACGATCTAGTTTAGGGTTAGCTAAAACGGCAAAATTTTAATTTGGCATGGACGATGCTTCCCGAAACCTTGCTGCAATCGTAGGTAACCTTTCATCGACTACCTGTCCCATAGTCTCCGGGCAGTCCCCAGAAAGATCCATTGAATCTGCGGCCAATGAAGATGCCTCTTACGGGAGAGCAAGCACCGGGAGAACGGAAGCCACCAATGGAAGCTCTGCCCTAGTAATAGAAACTGTAGCGACCCCCTCCATAGCTACTGGTGTCTCATCGGGGATATTTACAGAGTCCACGGTCAAGACGCGTCTTGTTCATATCAGATTTTTGCATTTTTATACCGCCCAATTTTTATCACATTGCATATCGGTAGGTACTCTTGAGCCGTGTTTGCTAGTCAATTGCAGGATACAGGTTCTCGGCTCTGAATGGTGAAATTCATGGAAAAACACGACAAAACCCGGGTTCCTGCCAACCATAGATAAAACACGGATCTCCGCTCTTTATCCGTCTGTTGCCACACACCAGTTTAAGAGACAAAATGGCAAATCGATGTCATTTTCATGCACAAGGCTCAATGGCAACACAAGATCCAAGAAATCTACGCGGAGCTCGAGGAAATCATGACAAAAAGATCCACATCAAATCACCTATTGCTCAACAGAAATTCTGCAAAAATCGTGAAGAAAATCTGAGAAATATCATATACCAGACTCTTGGGCACAGCAGACGAGGGAAGTACAAAAAAGCCCACTCCCTAACTCCACCATAAGGCCGCGGATCCGCGGCAATTAGGGGGTTTAGGCCGCGGATCCGTGGCCGTACAGGCGCCGCATCTGTCGAAACTTCAGGGGTTGTTTTATCTTTTTACATGGGTCCAGAATGTTGCCCTAGAATTTCTGTTACCTGCCTATAAATAGCCCATAACCTTGTGAAGCCAAGGGTGCTTAATCTTGTATTTTTTAGGGTTTAGAATACTTGTTCTTCTTCCTCTTCTCATCTCTTCTCCATTGAAAAACTTGTAGTGAGCCTTTGTGAGTGAAGAATGATGAATAAAGAAGTTCATTTTGTTATTATACTTGTCTTGCTCTTTTTATGTTAATCGCTTGTAATCGTTAATTGATAAGTAGTTGTTGTTATTTATTGTTGTTTCTTTATTTTCTCTTTTTCTTTATCCTTAAAACAACCATGATGCTTACGCTTGATCCTTGCCAAGGTGAGGTCGCAAATAGCTAGTTGTTATCTTCTAATCACTTTCTTTCTATCTTCCTCTTTGTTTTATTTTCTTTTCATTATGATGTGTGAGTAGTTTCCATACTTGTTAGGGTAGGATAAGGGAAGTTTGAGAGAAGGAAATCTCTCTCACTCTTTCCTTCCTCAACATCTTAAATCAACTCTCGTTAATTGAACCACAATCTGCTCCCTACGGCACCCTATCCTACATGATAGCGGTGATTCCGTAGTGAGACCGGTTGTGGTTGAATTAACCGGAGGTTATGGCTAAGAGCCAAGAACGGACGGACAAGCACCAAAAGGAAGAACTTAAGCGTTGGAAAGCCTAGCTTATACTCGCAAGTTCCTTCCTAGTCGTGCTAATCCCCGTTGTTGCCGATTACCGTAACACCGATATTAAGAGTGGCAACGAAAGAAGTGAGCGACTCCTAACTCAAACTAACCTAATCCTAACCCTAACAAGCTCTCTTTACATATCATTTTAACACTTAGATAATCACAAACAAAACTGGAAAATTGGACTTAACTCGTTAAAGCACATAGAAAAAGATTCCCATCTCCCTGCGGACGACCCGTACTCAACCGGCTAGTTACAAGCGAAACTGTTTTGATTGCGGTAATTAACTAAGCTTAAACACGCAGAATCTCTACCAATCAAATGGCGCCGTTGCCGGGGAGACGGTAGTTTATTTCTTTGTGTAATTTCGGTTTAACTTGTGGATATAAATATAACCAAAAAACAAAACAAAAAAAAATATACTTTGTAAAGAAAAATCATCTTGTTATTTTTGATTAGTTTTTGTGCAAGTGTGCAGGATAATATGGAGTTCGAGTTCAGTGCCAAAGACGTGGGATGATAGACCCACATTTCGCGGCTACACCGCGACGGATCAAAACGAAGCAAACGGTCTACTGTAAAAATCTGGAGCAGATACAGTAAGCAAGTCAAAATTCAGCACATCCAGACAAGCAGAGGACACCCAACAGAGCACACCCAAAAATTTCAGAAGCCCAACTCCACCCTACTGCCGCGGAACCGCGGCATAAGCTGGCTTAGGCCGCGGATCCACGGCCGTTTGGTGGCCTCAGGGTGCCAAAATCCCTGTAAGTGTTTCTCTCCTCTCTCCCACTCCTCTGGACTCCAATAAACTGTGTTTTCTGCAGCATTCTTTGCGCAAATTCTCTTCCCCTTCCAATAAACTGTTCTTGTGCAGGATTCTTTGCACCACGCTAAAAATAAAAATTGTTTGCAGTTGATTTGTTACCTCTTTGCATTCATTAATACGGACTTAAGGGGCTTGAAACCAATTCAGATTGGGTGGAGATTTCATCACCCTTCCCAGGACCCCAGAAATCACAAAAAGCATATGCATTGACCATTGTTAAATTAAAAAATACTAGACTCAGCCCTAAGGACTTCGCGCTCAATAGGACAGAGGACTAGTTACAGGCATCGGCCGTTTATCCTATCTGACTTTTGCGGTGTCTAGGCAAGTGTGTCGAAGGCAAGTGGTTATTTAATTAAGGAACTTCGCGAAAGCGTTGGACAACCTCCCATTTACCTGGTCGCAATTGACGGAGAAGAGGCGGTTTGAGGTCCTATTTCTAGCCCTCTGGAATAGTTAGGAGCTGTCTAGCAGACCTAGGTGACCCTAGATCTAGGTGTGATTGTGCATATCTTGTCTGTGATTGCTTAAAGCCGTAAGTCCGTACATATTTCTGTAAAGCTCTTTCTAAAAATAAAATAAAATAAAAAAATTCAAAAACTTTTATAAAAACTTGCCCTTTGTCGCCAAAATCCATTTTTCACCCACCACCCATCGCCTTTCTCCATTGACGTTTTCTTACCCTCACCTTCTCCGCTTTGACTATACTAAACTCATTTAGTGTATGTCCGCTTGGACTCGGGACACTAGCGCCCGCCTAGTCCGCGTTACGTTAGTCGATACCGACTACGCGATCGACTCAGACGTCGAAACTCCGTCCACTCCTCTTTCACCTTTACCTTTGCCGGCCAACTCCGACGTTGACCGGAATTCTGTTCATACATCTTCACCTTCACCATCACCAACCTCTTCTTCTGCGATGTCAGGATTTAATCCGAACATCTCTTTGACTACTCCTGGATTGGCTCCACCTCCTACGGAGACCAATAACCCACCACCACCGCCTGTTGTAGCGCCGCAGCGAATCGCGCTCCAGGATCGTTTCTATCCCACCCGTTCTGCACTTCCCACCTGCCTTTCTCTTCCACCGGCCAATGGGGATAATTTTGAAATTAAGCCCCACTTCATCAACATGCTTCCACGATTTCATGGGCTTGAATCTGAAGATGCCTATATCTTCATCAATAAATTTCAAAACGTTTGTGCCATGATGAAAACTACCCAACTGTCGGACGATGCTATACGTCTACGGGTCATTCCGTTCACTTTATGCGATCTTGCTGAAAAATGGCTGTATAGCACCGCTTCCCACTCCATAACCAGTTGGGACGAGTTTGTTAAAGCGTTTCTCAAAAAGTTCTATCCGAATCATAAAACCGCAAGGATTCGCAATGAAATCAACAAATTCTCTCAGCTTCCTTCTGAACCCTTCTGGAAGTGCTTTGACCGGTACAAAGACCTTCTTGTTCAGTGTCCTCACCACGGTATAGAGAAATGGCAACTTTGCCAAACCTTATACGAGGGCCTGAACCCAGCAACGAAGCAGTTGTTGGAAACCATCTGTCAGGGCCACTTCCTATCAAAATCTGACAAGGAAGCGTGGCAATTCTTTGACGACCTTGCGGAGCAAACGCTACAATGGGAGAGCACCAGACCGACTACTTCTTCTTCTACCTCCACTTCTACCGGTCAGTCTAGGGTAGGAATTCCCAACTTGATGTCTCTATTGCGATGAAAGCTGAAATGGCTGCAATAACGAGAAAGCTTGAAGCCATAGAGAGAAAATTTTCTTCTTCTGCTCCTGCTCCTGTTCTTCCCCTTCGTACCATCTGCGCTTGTTGTTCTGATCCTTCTCACTTAACCGAAGAGTGTCCTTACAATCCACCATCGCAAGGATAGGATCAGGTTAATGCTGCATTCCAGCAAAGACCGAAGAATGATCCATACTCTTCCACCTACAATCCCGGTTGGAGGAACCACCCCAATTTCGCCTGGAATCAGAATCAGAAACAATTCCAAGGCAACAATTTCCAAAGGCCCCCTCCGCCGCAACAACAAGCGCAACAACAAACTCAACATCAATTTCAGCAGCCCTTCCAACCCCAACCTTTTCAAAATCAGACGAACAACTTTGCACCCAACAATTCTTTTCCACCGAACAACTTTGTTCCGTCAAACAACGATAAGGTTTCCTCGCTCGAACGAAGTCTGGAGGCGTTCGTTAAACAATCGACACAATCCACTGCCAACATCCAGTCTTCCATTCAGTCCTTAGTGCAACACACTGCCGCTCACGGGCAAAGCATCAAGACCATCGAGGCCCAGATTGCACAGCTGAATGCGGCCTTAAGCAAGCGAGAGAAGGGGAAGCTCCCGTCCCAGCCACTCCCAAATCCAGGTCACCCACAGAATGTACATGTTGCTCTTGAACAACAGAACCATAATGTAAGTGCCGTGATCACATTGAGATCGGGAAGGATGCTGCAAAACAACATTGGCACACGGATCAACGATGACACCCCGGCCGCTTCTTCTTCTTCTTCTTCTCCTGCTTCTTCGTCTTCTGAGCCTATTCTCCATTCTTCAAAAGGCTCTCCTTCTTCTTCTTCTTCTTCTGCTCTGAACGGACCCACTTCTCACTCCACGAAAACACCTGTTCTAGGATCCTTTCCAACTCCACAATCTCCTCCACAAGCATTAGACTCAACCAATTTTAAAAACGTCCCATTTCCAAACTGGTTGAGGTCTAATAAACAAAATCCTCAAATGGAGAAGATTTTGGAGTTATTTAAGAAGGTTAACATTAACATTCCTCTTTTAGATGCCGTCCAACAAGTCCCATCCTACACGAAAATCTTAAAGGACTTGTGCATGAAAAAGAGGAAGTCTCAGGTACCAAAGAAAGTTTTCTTGGCTAGTGCTGTGAGTGATGCTCTTACCCAATCTATACCACAAAAATAGAAGGACCCTGGCTGTCCTACGATTTCTATTACCATTGGGGATAAGAACATCAACCGCGCACTATTAGATCTTGGTGCCAGTGTTAACCTGCTTCCGTACTCAGTATACGAGCAATTAGGCGTAGGAGAGCTGAAACCCACACACTATACTCTCCAAATGGCCGACCGATCGATCACCCACCCTAGGGGTGAGCTAGAGGATGTGTTAATCAAAGTCGGGGACTTCATATTCCCCGTTGACTTCATTGTATTAGACACACAGCCTGTAGCTAACCCCCGGAATCAAATTCCGGTGATACTCGGTCGCCCATTCCTTGCAACCTCAAATGCTGTGATCAATTGTCGCAATGGTTCGATGAACCTCTCTTTTGGAAACATGACAATTGAACTCAACATTTTTAGGTTGGGGAATCAGCCCTCTGAACCTAATGCTCATATACTGGACGTCTGCTCGATCCAGGAGATCACCCCTGAAGAGTGTGAATTCGAGGAGTTTCTGTTCGATCATGCTAACCTTAACGCCACTAGTGCGTTCCTCCTCGAACCTGCTGCTGTTTCTGCGCCCGACAACGACTATGAGTGTTTCACGTTCTTGAACGATCTTAGCCGCTCGCAACCCGAGTTTGAATCCTCCGAATTTCCGGATGAGTTACCTGAACTATCCGACTCGGTCGCTTACACTCGTTTTGAACCTTTGCTGGAGTCCTTTGAGTTCGAGACTTTTGCACCAATCTTGCCTTCAATCGTTTCACCTCCGACGCTCGAACTCAAGCCTTTGCCGTCTCACCTTAAGTACGCTTACTTAGGTGAGAACGAGACCCTCCCTGTCATCATCTCGGCTTCTCTAGCTCCAGAGCAAGAGAAAGCCCTTCTCGCGGTCTTGCACAGCAACAGGCAAGCTTTTGGCTGGTCCATGGCGGACATCAAGGGGATTAGTCCTCTGATCGTTGAACATCACATTCATCTGATCGATGATGCGAAACCAGCCCGGGATCCACAAAGACGTCTCAATCCAGTCATGAAAGAGGCTGTGAAGAAGGAGATCGTAAAATGCCTGGATAGTGGTATCATTTACCCTATCTCTGATAGCCAGTGGGTTAGCCCCATTCATGTTGTCCCCAAGAAATCAGGTATAACGGTCATCACTAACGACGCGAACGAGTTAATCCCTACTCGCACCCAAACTGGGTGGGAAAACTCAACGCCGCAACGCGGAAGGACCACTTTCCGCTACCTTTCATTGACCAAATGCTTGAACGATTGGCCGGACACGAGTACTACTGCTTTCTTGATGGCTACTCCGGCTATAATCAGATTCCCATCGCCGAAAAAGACCAGGACAAGACCACATTCACTTGTCCTTTCGGCACGTTTGCATATCGTCGCATGCCCTTTGGGCTATGCAATGCGCCCGCTACCTTCCAGCGGTGTATGATGGGAATCTTCTCAGACATGGTGGAAAAATTTCTGGAGATCTTCATGGATGATTTCTCCATCTTCGGCGATTCCTTCAACGAGTGTTTGCTGCATCTTGACGCTGTCCTTACCCGATGTAAGGACAAGAATCTCACTTTGAATTGGGAGAAGTGCCACTTCATGGTGCACGAAGGTATTGTCTTAGGACATATCATCTCGCAAAATGGCATATAGATTGACAAAGCAAAGATTGAGGTCATTTCCAATCTACCTCCTCCCAGATGCGTCCGAGACATCCGAGCCTTCCTTGGCCATGCCAGTTTCTATAGACGGTTCATCAAGGCCTTTAGCAAGATTGCTAGGCCCTTGACTCTTTTGCTGGCCAAGGACACGCCATTCGACTTCAACTCGAGCTGTGTGACTGCGTTCGAGTCACTAAAAAGCTCACTCACTTCTGCTCCCGTTCTTTCTTCACCTGACTGCACGCACCCATTTGAGATTATGTGCGATGCATCTGACTTTGCCATTGGTGTTGTCCTTGGACAACACATCAACATGATGCCGCACGTAATCTATTATGCAAGCCGAACCCTGAACGACGCCCAACTCAATTATACAACAACTGAGAAGGAATTCTTGGCTGTTGTATTTGCCTTAGAAAAGTTCAGGCCCTACCTCATTGGCTCTCCAGTCATTGTCTACACTGACCATTCTGCTCTGCGCCATCTTTTTGCGAAGAAAGATGCAAAATCTCGGCTAATACGTTGGATCCTCTTGCTTCAAGAGTTTGACCATGTCATTAAGGACAAACGAGGATGTGAAAACATAGTTGCCGACCATCTCTCATGACTTCCTTCTTCGCCTTCGCTTCCAATTCCGATCAATGACGTTTTCCCGGATGAACAGCTCTTGACAGTATCTTGCGAACCCTGGTTTGCAGATATTGTGAACTATTTGGCCACGGGATTACTACCGACTGAATGGTCAAGTCAGGACAGACTTCGCTTCTTATCCCAAGTAAAACACTTTTACTGGGACGGACCCTATTTGTTCAAGTACTGTCCGGACCAGATTATTCGTCGGTGTGTCCCTGACGAGGAATTCAAGAGTGTGCTGTCATTTTGCCACGATCAAGCGTGTGGCGGGCATTTTGGCCCCAGAAAGACGGCTGAGAAGATCTTGCAATGTGGTTTCTACTGGCCACAACTCTTCAAAGACGCTCATGACTATTGCAAGACTTGCTCCCGGTGTCAACACATGGGCCGGATATCCCGGAGGAACGAGATGCCGCTCCAACCGATCTTGGTTGTGGAGATTTTCGACGTTTGGGGGATAGATTTCATGGGGCCGTTTCCCAGCTTTTTCGGGAACTTGTACATTCTTCTCGCTGTTGATTACGTCTCTAAATGGGTCGAGGCTGTGCCCAGCCGGACTAACGACAACAAGGTTGTCGTTAGGTTTCTTAAAGAAAACATTTTCTCCCGTTTTGGGCACCCCCGAGCGATCATTAGCGACAATGGAAGCCATTTCTGCAACAAAACTTTCGAGGCCTTGATGCGGAAATATTCCATTAATCATAAGCTCTCTACGCCCTACCACCCCCAAACCAGCAGGCAGGCCGAAGTTTCAAATCGGCAAATCAAGCAGATACTGGAGAAGACGGTTTCCAAGAACCGTAAGGATTGGTCGCTGAAACTCACTGATGCCCTTTGGGCCTTTCGAACCGCTTATAAGACCGATCTTGGCATGTCTCCCTATCGGCTTGTGTACGGAAAAGCTTGCCACCTACCAGTCGAAATAGAGCATCGCGCATTTTGGACGATAAAGGAGCTGAATCTGTCTCTCGAAGATGCGGGCAGCCATCGGAAGCTGCAGTTGAACGAATTAAGCGAGCTTAGGGATGAGGCTTACGATAACACGGTTGTCGTTAAGAACCGAACGAAGGTGTTTCACGATAAACAACTTTTGCGCAAAACTTTCGTACCTGGTCAACAGGTACTGCTTTACGACACCAGACTACACTTCCATCCAGGAAAGCTTAGATCTCGTTGGAAAGGGCCGTATTTTGTGCGGAATGTGAATCCGCATGGCGCTGTGGATTTGGAGAATCCAAAGGACGGTTCATTTTTCAAAGTGAACGGACACCGACTAAAACCGTATCTTAGCGCCGAACCAACGGAGGAGCTCCTGTTCTTACAGGAGCCGATTTACCCTGCATAATCTTCCTCTGCCTACCTTCAAACTTCGGTTATCCAGCCAAGAACAAGTGGACACTGTTCCAAATAAGTTTGGCGGTATGTATATACCATTTTGTACATTTTTGTGGATATTCTTTTTCTTTTTCTTTTTCTTAAAACCAAAAACACAAAAAAAAATAATAAAAATAAAAATTTTGTGTATATCTAACCGACAATTTTGACCCTTCAAATGATCTCTTCATGCAATGACAGTGAGGACACTGTCCAGTTTAAGTTTGGGGGTACGCTCGGTACGCATTTCTAACCTTCGCATTCATATGTATATTTTGCATCTGCATGTTAAAATCCATAAAATCCATAAAAATCTAAAAAAAAAACATAAAAACTTTTCTGTCAAGTTAGCTAGTGGGAGGACTCTGATTCAACATTTCGACGGTTTTGTTTGATAAGATAAGAATAACTAAATCTTATGTTTAGATTTTGAAAATATGAAAGATAACTCTCCTTTGAAGTTAACTATAGCTGATATACGTCTTTACATCACACTACACGTGTCGTGAGTTTTGGAAATTAGATGACAAGTCTTTTATGTCTAAAAACTTTTAAATGGATCAATGATTTTCTGAGGATCAAATAGGTTTGTTCTGAAATAAGTAATATCAAGAATAGTTTATGAAGTGAAGTGAATATGAAGGAATGTTATTGATGCCTTAATTAGAACTAAGTCTGAAAAATAACCCATCTGAAACTTGATTGGAATGATTACACACCAAACCTACTAAACACGTCTTTTATTAAAAAAAATAATTAATTGAACTGCCGGTTATGTCTCCGTTCGTATTGAATCATCATGATTTTCACACCAAACTGTCTTTTGTTTTTGGACCTATGTAACTTGAGTAATTAAGTCCGCTGGGGTGTTTCTACACCTAATGCCCTAAATCCAACTGGTTTGGGTGCATTGGCCCAAAACTCGCTAAGAAGCCTAGAAAGTCCAGATTAAAACAAAATCAAGCAAGTGTTCTCTCCGAGTTAAAATTCCTAACGGTTCTTTGTGTGAGAATAATCTTGATAAAAGACAGGCTTTTATAAAAAAAATTTAGCGGAGATATGAAGGTTTTATTCTATGATAAAGACTATTGCACGTTTACAGAGGTGTGTATGAAATGAAAACAAGAAAAAGGTGGAGTGAAAAATAAGACCTAGTTTCCTGTTAAGAAAGATAGAAATTCTAAAGTTGAAACTTTACTGGAAAACGAAACTTGAAAAATGCTTAACTCTTTATAAAACTTATGTGATCCTTTAAAAAAAATTTATCTGGGCTTTATTGTGTGACATGATTGTTAGGTCCACGTTACCTCTCCCGGTACTTACGGGGTTGCGGAAACGGTAAATCAAAATTTTTTCTAAACTTTGTAACATGGACCGTAAAAGCCGGATCTTTGCTAAACTAAAACTAGTATTCTAGCTAAAGAGAGTTAGCTACTATGTTGATGGTTATACCTAAACTTGAACTCCTTCTCTTCTTGTTGTTGTTCTTCTTTCTTGTTCTTTGTAGAAGCTTGAATGGTCCTCTTCTCGTCGCCTTCTTCTTGCCGAAGATAGATCCACCTCGAAGGTTCGACTTTGGGCTCTTCCTCGATCTTTGAGTGAACTAGGGTTTCCGGCTTGCTAAACCTTCATCCTAGAATGAGTAGAGAGTGATTAGGGTTTGCTTTTCCTTTTAAAGAGAATGATTCTCAACACATGAGAAGGTTTCTCTTTGCTAGAGGAAGAAGAAGATGAAAATGAGGAGAGAGAGAGGTTATGATAGAAAATGAGCTCTCATTTTTCTTTCTAGCAACCATAATGCAAAAGAAAAATATTATCTAAATGATAATAATTGAAAATGAGAATAGTTGATGGTAGTATTTGGAATGACCACAACCATGTTTCATTTAATAAAAAAGTAAGCATGAATCAAGGAAGACTTTCAAGGCATGAAAGTGGTCAATGGTCAACAAGTCAACCAAGGTCAACAAGTCAACAAAAACTCAACCATAACATAATTCTCATTTAATTACTATTATTAATAGATAATATATAAATCCATTAGGGTTTGGAAAATGAAGACTGTCAACTGTGCATACGCACCCGTTCCGAAACCCTAATGAAAAACCTCATTCTCCGCCTCAAGCAACTGTGCATACACACCTGCATTCTCGTTCCGAGGAACAAGAATACCAAGATATAAAAGCAACCCCAAAACATATACCAGTATCTGGCTCAAACCAGAGCCTGCCAGTATAATCCGTCCGGACTCCAAACGTGCATAAGTGCGCGGATGAGAACGAACCCTGTCGCAAAACCATGCGACCTCTACTCTGTTTTGCCCAGAGGCGAATACCCTCTGTGTGGGACTCTAAAGACTCGACACTACGCTGGCAGTGGGTTTAACCACAGACCGCAAGCGGCACTAGCTGTGCGTAACGATCCCCAGGTAGATGCCGATAAGAAGGCTGACGAGGTGAAACCCCATCTGAACTCCTACTGAGTCTGAATGTGACATTCTCCGTACAGTCCGGTCTGTTCGTCTGATACATCGCATGGCGGGCCTAGGGGGGCGGTAAACGTCAGTCCCCTAATAGCGGTACAAGTCGTGTCGGAGTGAAGCCCAATACACCCTGAGATAACACTGGAACCTACCAGTACATCTCGCTTGCCCTGGCCAGGGACTACTTGTGTAATGGCTCTCCTAGACACAGCGCGATGTCAACCCCCAATACCGGGAGAGACGAATCCTGTCTAACCATCACTGCCTCCAAGTGCTTCGGGACTGCTCCCAACTACTACCTGTTTGCACGACTCAGTAGAGCCGTGGTAGGGTAGTAATCAAAGAACAGTGGGAACAAACTCGAGGCGAAGTGACAGTGTCAAGTCAGCGGACTAAGCTGTACTCATGTCACCTGGGAACTGATAACTGACGATAGGTATAATACCAACCATCAGTTCCCGACGAGTCCTGTCCAGTGTACTCGTAACCCAACGAGCACCCGCATACTATCTCAAGTACGACGTACTGACGGCTGTGGGACAGACCGTCTCCCGTGCTGGGATGAGAAGCGCATACGCTAGTCTACTCCGGAGTATCGATGCCCTATCTCGGTAGTCCCACGACTAGGGACGTGTATAAGGATGTGCTTGTAGATTACCCAGCCCCCACTAGTGTGATCGCCATCACAACGCCGGTAATCAAGCAAAGATCCTAAGGGCTCTACTAATGCGTATAGGTGATAAATAAACACACATGTACACATTAAAGCAGAGGCAAACCAAGTAGCATACTACTATATTGAGCAAGATTGTCTGTACAACTGTGAATATCCCAAGCTTCCATCAAGTAATATACATACTAGTATGATACAGTAATGGCCTCTAGGGCATATACACTAACAATCTCCCACTTGCACTAAGGCCATGTACTGGCGTATCGAAGACCTATCATCTCGATCAGCCGCTCGAACTGAGTCTGGGGTAAAGCCTTCGTGAATGGGTCCGCAGTGTTGTCCTTTGTGTCCACTCTCCGCACCTCGATCTCCTGTCGATCAATGATCTCCCTGATCAGGTGATACCGCCTTAAGATGTGCCTGGATTTCTGATGGGACCTTGGTTCCTTCGCTAAAGCTATAGCCCCATTGTTATCGCAATACAAAGGTATTGGGTCAACAATGGACGGAACCACCTGAAGTTCACTAATGAACTTCTTAATCCAGACCGCCTCTTTTGCGGCATCGCTTGCAGCAATGTATTCAGCCTCCATCGTCGAGTCTGCGACGGTATCCTGCTTGGAACTCCTCCAACATACCGCCCCTCCGTTGAGGGTAAACACAAAACCCGAGACAGACTTGCTGTCATCTTTGTCACTTTGGAAGCTAGAATCGGTAAAGGACTCGACCCTGAGGTCTCCATTACCGTAAACCAGGAACATCTCCTTAGTCCTCCTCAGGTACTTGAGAATGTTCTTCACTGCTGTCCAGTGGTCCTCCCCTGGGTCTGACTGATACCGGCTTACCGCGCTCAACGCGTAAGCTACATCTGGTCTTGTACATAGCATCGCATACATTATAGATCCTACCGCCGAAGCGTAGGGTATAGTGCTCATGCGAACCCTCTCCTCGTCAGTCTTAGGAGACATCTTCTTGGAGAGGGTAATTCCGTGCAATGCGGGTATGTTACCGCGCTTGGAATCCTCCATACTAAATCTCTTTAGTACGGTCTCTATGTACCTGGACTGCGAAAGTCCCAATAGTCTCTTGGATCTATCTCTATAGATCTTGATCCCCAGAATGTACGAGGCATCACCCAGGTCCTTCATGGAGAACCTTTGTGACAAAAACAGCTTGACCGATTGTAGCATAGGAACATCATTTCCTATCAAAAGAATGTCGTCCACGTACAAGACTAGGAACACGACAGTTCGTCCTACAATCTTCTTATACACACAGGGTTCATCTTCGTTCTTGATGAAATCAAATTCCTTGATTGCCTCATCAAAACAGATGTTCCAGCTCCGCGATGCCTGCTTTAATCCATAAATGGATTTAAGCAACTTGCACACCCTTCCGCTGCTCCCACTGTCTACGAAACCTTCTGGTTGATCCATGTAAACGCACTCTTCCAAATAACCGTTTAGGAAAGCCGTCTTAACATCCATCTGCCAGATTTCATAGTCATGGAAGGCAGCAATGGCAAGTAGGATCCGAATGGATTTGAGCGTAGCCACCGGAGAAAAAGTTTCATCATAGTCCAAACCAGGTCTTTGACGGAAACCTTTTGCAACGAGTCTAGCTTTATAGGTTTCCACCTGCCCATCTACACCAAGTTTCCTTTTGTAGATCCATTTGCATCCAACGGGTTTTACCCCAGGTGGAGCAATATCCATGGTCCACACTTTATTGGCGTACATGGACTCCATTTCGGATTGCATTGCTTCCTGCCACTTATCAGAGTCCCTACTGATAATGGTCTGCCTGAAACTGGTAGGGTCATCTTCTTCCAAGATGCAATCCTCTCGATCCCCGTCTATGAGAAAACCGTAGTATCTCTCGGGCGGATGAGAAATCCTACCAGATCTGCGGAGTGGCTGAGGTTCGTTTGGGGTTATTGAATCTAGCGGTTCCTCCAAATTTTCAGTTACATTTTGTGGTCGCTGAATTTCTTCCAGTTCTACCGAACTCCCACTAGTTTCTTTTGCAAGAAATTGCCACTCTAAAAAGGTGGCGTGGCGAGATACAAACACCTTCTGTTCCTCGGTGTGGTAGAACAGATATCCTGCGGAGTTCTTAGGATATCCCACAAATTTACATAGAACTGAACGTGCCTTAAGTTTGTCCGGATTTTGTACTTTTACATAGGCCGGACAACCCCATATCTTAATGCCTTTAAGATACGGCTTCTTACCATTCCATATCTCGAACGGTGTCTTAGGCACAGATTTAGACGGAACATCGTTCAATAGGTACGCCGCTGTCTGAAGCGCATGTCCCCAAAATGAAAGAGGCAACTCAGCACTACTCATCATGGAGCGAACCATATCCAATAGGGTACGATTCCTCCGCTCCGAAACACCGTTGTGCTGTGGTGTATAAGGAGGAGTAAGCTGAGAGAGAATACCATTCTCTTTTAAGTAATCTAGGAATTCCGTGCTTAAGTACTCCCCTCCCCTGTCAGACCGGAGGATCTTGATACTTTTGCCAATCTGGTTCTCTACTTCCTTTCTGAATTCCTTGAATTTCTCAAAAGCTTCAGATTTGTGTTTCATCAGATACACATATCCGAACCTAGAGAGATCGTCAGTGAATGTGATGAAGTACGAGAACCCACCCCTTGCATGTATAGACATCGGACCACACACATCACTGTGTATGAGTCCCAAGAGCTCTCTTGCTCTTTCTCCATGTCCGGTGAACGGAGATTTGGTCATCTTCCCTTTGAGACAAGACTGACAAGTTTCATAAGATGAAAACTCGAACGCATTCAAGAGTCCATCTCTATGCAACTTACTCAGTCTTTTCTCTCCGATATGACCGAGTCTACAATGCCACAAGTAGGATTCATTCGTATCTGAATTCTTCCTCTTGCGTGTGTTTTGTATATTGAGAACTGTATTCTGATTTAGAACGTAGATACCATTAAATAGTGTACCCTCTGCAACCAGTACCTTATCAAGGTAAATGTTCATGATATTCTTTTCAAGAACAAACTTATATCTATCTTTATCGAGTAAAGAAACTGATATGATGTTGCAAACCATAGAGGGTACATAGTAGCAATCGTTCAAAATCATAGTCTTGCCATTTGGCAATACTAGGTGATATTCACCGACGGCTGCCGCATAAACTTGTGCTCCGTTCGCTACTCTGAGCGACATATCACCCGGTGCAACTTTCCTACTTTTTCTCAGTCCTTGCAATAAATTACAAATATGAGATCCTGATCCGGTATCAAGTACCCAGGAGGTAGGGCTGACCGTAAAACAGTTCTCAATTACAAGAACACCTGAAGTAGATGCAAAACCATGCTTCTTCTTCAACTGGGTATCCTGGAAATCCATACTTTCCTCTTTCCCATTCTCATACTCATGACGGTTGTCACAAGTTAGAGCTGAACCAACTTTCCCCAGTCCCGAATAAGAATTCGGTTCGGTCAAGCGATACATTTTATTATCTTGATTAGGGCGTGAAAAGGTTGCTGCCTGGAGAGAGAGAAAAGAAACACTCAGCGTATGCTCGTGCAAGATTAGATTGGTTTATTAATTTATCTAACCAGGGTGTCTCCCACTGTTTCCTCAAATCCTTCTTAAAACCTTTTTAAAAGAAGAACTAGCCGGGTTTTAATTCACGTTACAATACTTGCTTAACCTTTCAGCCAGGCTAGTGTCGGTACTTCGAGGGAGGTTTTCCAACGCTTTCGCGAAGTTCCTTAATTAAAGAACCTCTTTTCCCTGTGGGCGTAACCCCGCTAACACCTTTCTAGACACCTACTAGGTTTATAGCATTGATCGTTAAGTGAAATAATCTCCCGAGAGTAAACCAACTCATCAGTGGGATCGGGATCCAACTGTCATTGTGTGATAACCTAGATGGAATCCACTCTAGTCACCACACTCCAGAAGGTATGCTAAACCTGCAAGTTTCAGTTCTTTTGAAACTCCCGATGTGGTTTTTGCCCCTAGGATCCAAATGACCTTGACTGAGCCAAAATGTCAAAAGATCCTAGTCAAGTTCAACCCGTCATTATCTTGACTGCATTAGACCCACCCGTACGAGTCCTTGACTGAGCCAAAATGACCGCACGACTGTCCTAACCAATCACTTTGTATCCTACGGAAAAATATTACATAGCTACCGTTCACTACGCCTCGGCTGAGCACGAAATACGTAGCACGAATACTAAGCAATATTAATCCGAAACGACGGAGGGCTACGACTGGGTTTTTGGCGAAAAACCCGTTAACGTAATGAACTTGATTTCGTTGAAGGAACGTGATACACCCTTTTGAAAATATAGTGGCGAAAAACTTTTGCTAAAGAGGTCACTCCCGGTGAAGGGATCTCAGCTCTTTCCTCGTCGAGTGAGGTGCTGGGCATTCGTAAGATGAATACCTCGATGCAAAGCAAGAATAATCGACTATAGTGAAGTTATTACCCTGACGCAAATTTTTTGTCCAAGGGGTCACTCCCGGTGAAGGGATCTCGGCCCTTGCCTCGTCGACTGAGGTGCTGGGTATTCATAACCGAATACCGCGATGCAAAACAAAAATGAACGTCCTTGCAATAACAGCTTTTTGAAAAAAATTTGTTCCAACAACGTCTTTTAGGTTTATTTTCTTGCATTAGTTCTTTTAATGCGTGATATTCTTGCATTAGTTCTTTTAATGCGTCCCATCATTTAATCCTACCATTGCAGAAAACAACCAAAATATGACGTACGCTTATGCCATTCGCATTCGCCACGGGGGCCCGTCATCACTCGTTAGGTTACTTAACTAACGACAGAGCGGGGGCTGGGCTAGCGCGGCTGTAAAACATAAGCAACGCCTAAATAGTAAAGCAATGATAGACATTACAGATCATAGATGAATACATTGGATATACTAGCAATCCGCAATCCTTTCGAGCCTGGAACGAAAAGCGGATAACACGGTCGCGGTGAATAGCCAAAACCCCACCCAAGACCCCTACGGGTGCGGCAAACCACCCGCCAAGTACCCGAAGCGAAGCAACCTCCCTCAATGCCATGAGTAGGCCACTCGGCACTTCGAGCTACCCGGTAGTTTGTGCACCCCTCCATGGGTCTATCCTAGGAGCAAAAACAGTAAAAAGAATTATACAATGACGGCTACAACCCCGACCCGGTTGTGCGGCCAAACAAAAAAAAAATTATTACATCAATTTACATTTACAATGAATGAAAGAAAAATAAAAGCTCATCTCACATCCAACCCGGCTATTCACCCGCGACAGTCCAACAGATTCATATACACATTACAATATCAAACACAGATCATGTATAACCCCGACTAATCGTCTTATAGCGATTAGCCGACGTTCAATACATGCAAACATCACAGATATAACCAACATAGCCAAAGTGTAGCGAAGTTCGAAAAAAATACGGAATTATAGGACCCCAAAAGTGAATTTCAGTTCTGGAAAATCTGGGCACATATAATATATCTGAAAAATCCAAAAATCCCACCAGAAGAACACTGCACGAAAAACGATGCATCAAGGAAACCATACTGCGGCGCTTCCGCGGCACATCCCTACCTCGTGCCGCAGAAGCGCGGCTATTTAAAAGAATTATGTCATCGTTTTTCTTCTGTGTTCAAACAAAACCCTGAGACGATTTTACGAGTATAAATTTTTTCATTTAGAGCAGAAAAAAATTCAACAGAAACTTAGGGTTTTGTTTTTCCGGTTTTGCGATTTTTCGGTTTCGAACTTCCATACACTTCGCTACCAAGCTAGTTTAAGTTTAGTTAGGCTCTGATACCACTGTTAGGTCCACGTTACCTCTCCCGGTACTTACGGGGTTGCGGAAACGGTAAATCAAAATTTTTTCTAAACTTTGTAACATGGACCGTAAAAGCCGGATCTTTGCTAAACTAAAACTAGTATTCTAGCTAAAGAGAGTTAGCTACTATGTTGATGGTTATACCTAAACTTGAACTCCTTCTCTTCTTGTTGTTGTTCTTCTTTCTTGTTCTTTGTAGAAGCTTGAATGGTCCTCTTCTCGTCGCCTTCTTCTTGCCGAAGATAGATCCACCTCGAAGGTTCGACTTTGGGCTCTTCCTCGATCTTTGAGTGAACTAGGGTTTCCGGCTTGCTAAACCTTCATCCTAGAATGAGTAGAGAGTGATTAGGGTTTGCTTTTCCTTTTAAAGAGAATGATTCTCAACACATGAGAAGGTTTCTCTTTGCTAGAGGAAGAAGAAGATGAAAATGAGGAGAGAGAGAGGTTATGATAGAAAATGAGCTCTCATTTTTCTTTCTAGCAACCATAATGCAAAAGAAAAATATTATCTAAATGATAATAATTGAAAATGAGAATAGTTGATGGTAGTATTTGGAATGACCACAACCATGCTTCATTTAATAAAAAAGTAAGCATGAATCAAGGAAGACTTTCAAGGCATGAAAGTGGTCAATGGTCAACAAGTCAACCAAGGTCAACAAGTCAACAAAAACTCAACCATAACATAATTCTCATTTAATTACTATTATTAATAGATAATATATAAATCCATTAGGGTTTGGAAAATGAAGACTGTCAACTGTGCATACGCACCCGTTCCGAAACCCTAATGAAAAACCTCATTCTCCGCCTCAAGCAACTGTGCATACACACCTGCATTCTCGTTCCGAGGAACAAGAATACCAAGATATAAAAGCAACCCCAAAACATATACCAGTATCTGGCTCAAACCAGAGCCTGCCAGTATAATCCGTCCGGACTCCAAACGTGCATAAGTGCGCGGATGAGAACGAACCCTGTCGCAAAACCATGCGACCTCTACTCTGTTTTGCCCAGAGGCGAATACCCTCTGTGTGGGACTCTAAAGACTCGACACTACGCTGGCAGTGGGTTTAACCACAGACCGCAAGCGGCACTAGCTGTGCGTAACGATCCCCAGGTAGATGCCGATAAGAAGGCTGACGAGGTGAAACCCCATCTGAACTCCTACTGAGTCTGAATGTGACATTCTCCGTACAGTCCGGTCTGTTCGTCTGATACATCGCATGGCGGGCCTAGGGGGGCGGTAAACGTCAGTCCCCTAATAGCGGTACAAGTCGTGTCGGAGTGAAGCCCAATACACCCTGAGATAACACTGGAACCTACCAGTACATCTCGCTTGCCCTGGCCAGGGACTACTTGTGTAATGGCTCTCCTAGACACAGCGCGATGTCAACCCCCAATACCGGGAGAGACGAATCCTGTCTAACCGTCACTGCCTCCAAGTGCTTCGGGACTGCTCCCAACTACTACCTGTTTGCACGACTCAGTAGAGCCGTGGTAGGGTAGTAATCAAAGAACAGTGGGAACACACTCGAGGCGAAGTGACAGTGTCAAGTCAGCGGACTAAGCTGTACTCATGTCACCTGGGAACTGATAACTGACGATAGGTATAATACCAACCATCAGTTCCCGACGAGTCCTGTCCAGTGTACTCGTAACCCAACGAGCACCCGCATACTATCTCAAGTACGACGTACTGACGGCTGTGGGACAGACCGTCTCCCGTGCTGGGATGAGAAGCGCATACGCTAGTCTACTCCGGAGTATCGATGCCCTATCTCGGTACTCCCACGACTAGGGACGTGTATAAGGATGTGCTTGTAGATTACCCAGCCCCCACTAGTGTGATCGCCATCACAACGCCGGTAATCAAGCAAAGATCCTAAGGGCTCTACTAATGCGTATAGGTGATAAATAAACACACATGTACACATTAAAGCAGAGGCAAACCAAGTAGCATACTACTATATTGAGCAAGATTGTCTGTACAACTGTGAATATCCCAAGCTTCCATCAAGTAATATACATACTAGTATGATACAGTAATGGCCTCTAGGGCATATACACTAACAATGATGACGTAAATCGATCCTTCTGGAAACTTAACGACACTATTTGCACTACACGTAAAGACATATAAAATCTGTAGTTAAATAAGAAGCGAGATGTGAAAAATAAAGGTTCGATAGTCTAGACTTAGGATAATTGAATTGTTATTTTCTGAAACAAAACTTTAGGGTTTGAATCTTAGTTATTGTACAAAACCAACTTGACCGGATTTTGTGGGTAGTATCCGCTGAAAACCCTCAGGAGACAACACTCCTCCTACTAGGGACACCTAGAGGTTTAACGGCTTGTTGCATATGCTCAGTGCAATCGCGTACCCTGCGAAAGTGTGGTTAGGAAATTTTTTGTGAATAAATTGGCTTTGCTCGGGACGAGCAAATGATAAGTTTGGGGGTATTTGTTCATATCAGATTTTTGCATTTTTATACCGCCCAATTTTTATCATATTGCATATCGGTAGGTACTCTTGAGCCGTGTTTGCTAGTCAATTGCAGGATACAGGTTCTCGGCTCTGAACGGTGAAATTCATGGAAAAACACGACAAAACCCGGGTTCCTGCCAACCATAGATAAAACACGGATCTCCGCTCTTTATCCGTCTGTTGCCACACACCAGTTTAAGAGACAAAATGGCAAATCGATGTCATTTTCATGCACAAGGCTCAATGGCAACACAAGATCCAAGAAATCTACGCGGAGCTCGAGGAAATCATGACAAAAAGATCCACATCAAATCACCTATTGCTCAACAGAAATTCGGGAAAAATCGTGAATAAAATCTGAGAAATATCATATATCAGATTCATGGGCACAGCAGACCAGGGAAGTACAAAAAAGCCCACTCCCTAACTCCACCATAGGGCTGCGGATCCGCGGCCAATAGGGGGTTTAGGCCGCAGATCCGCGGCCGTACAGGCGCCGCATCTGTCGAAACTTCAGGGGTTGTTTTGTCTTTTTACATGGGTCCAGAATGTTGCCCTAGAATTTCTGTTACCTGCCTATAAATAGCCCAGAACCTTGTGAAGCCAAGGGTGCTTAATCTTGTATTTTTTAGGGTTTAGAATACTTGTTCTTCTTCCTCTTCTCATCTCTTCTCCATTGAAAAATTTGTAGTGAGCTTTTGTGAGTGAAGAATGATGAATAAAGAAGTTCATTTTCGTTATTATACTTGTCTTGCTCTTTTTATGTTAATCGCTTGTAATCGTTAATTGATAAGTAGTTGTTGTTATTTATTGTTGTTTCTTTCTTTTCCCTTTTTCTTTATCCTTAAAACAACCATGATGCTTACGCTTGATCCTTGCCAAGGTGAGGTCGCAAATAGCTAGTTGTTATCTTCTAATCACTTTCTTTCTATCTTCCTCTTTGTTTTATTTTCTTTTCATTATGATGTGTGAGTAGTTTCCATACTTGTTAGGGTAGGATAAGGGAAGTTTGAGAGAAGGAAATCTCTCTCACTCTTTCCTTTCCCAACATCTTAAATCAACTCCCGTTAATTGAACCACAATCCGCTCCCTACGGCTCCCTATCCTACATGATAGCGGTGATTCCGTAGTGAGACCGGTTGTGGTTGAATTAACCGGAGGTTATGGCTAAGAGCCAAGAACGGACGGACAAGCACCAAAAGGAAGAACTTAAGCGTTGGAAAGCCTAGCTTATACTCGCAAGTTCCTTCCTAGTCGTGCTAATCCCCGTTGTTGCCGATTACCGTAACACCGATATTAAGAGTGGCAACGAAAGAAGTGAGCGACTCCTAACTCAAACTAACCTAATCCTAACCCTAACAAGCTCTCTTTACATATCATTTTAACACTTAGATAATCACAAACAAAACTGGAAAATTGGACTTAACTCGTTAAAGCACATAGAAAAAGATTCCCATCTCCCTGCGGACGACCCGTACTCAACCGGCTAGCTACAAGCGAAACCGTTTTGATTGCGGTAATTAACTAAGCTTAAACACACAGAATCTCTATCAATCACGTCTCGAAGCCATTGCTAAAGTCCCTGCAAAGTTTTACAAAGATAAGAAAACATATAAAGTGAAACAGATTACTTGCCGAAGGAAAAATACAGAATACATGCATACTGATACGCCAAGATGCCTCTAGTATAGCTTTCTCAAGCCGAGGTTCCTTCCTGAGAAGGTATGCTCACCGGGGCTCAAAGGTAGATTCATGACCGCCGGTCCACAACGACAATTCATCTTCAGAAGCAGCTGAGATAGGCTATTTGAGGGCTATCTCGCCTCCCTCTTCTAGGGGACCTATGAATATTCTCCGTATTGATGGTGGGTCTTCGTAGAATATTACGTTAGGAAAAGGACTCTTTAGGACATGCGCGTTCTCGGTCTCGTCCTGGGAGCGTCTTATAGCCTCAGCCAATTGTGAGGCTTCCTCGGCAGATGAACCTGGAAAAAGAAGACCATCATCCGGCTCTTGCATAGATATTGGTTCGTCTTGAATGATAGGCTCGGATTCCGTTAAAAAGTCAAGCAGACTGGTGACTGTCTTCTTCCTCCGCTTCGATCCGGAACTGGCGCTGGAAGATGATCGTTTCCTTCCCCTCGGTGCTTTGGTGCAACGTTGACCCACTTCGCCTTCGGTATCCTCTCTCGGCGGCGCTACCGATGATAACACTGCCATTGCTGATGCCGCAGCTGATGAAACTATTACTGGCGCCTTATCAGAAGCACTTGCTTGAGATCTAGTGCGCATCGGCATGCCAACTGTGGGAGGAGTCAGGTCCGTGTCCACCGCCTCAGGAATAAGTAAGGCGCCAATACCCCTCAAGGGAGGGCGAACCGTTGTCCGCGGTCACGGCAGGACTCCCATAGCTTGGAGCGGGGTGGGAGCTCTAAGTCTAAAAAGTATCCTCATCTCCTCAGCAATGATGGGACTAACTCGGTGGCGGTACCAACCCGCGAAAGCCTCTACACACCTCGGAATATAGTCGGCCTCGGGGATCATGAAATGAGAACTGGTGTTCTGCCGCACGAAATGATGGGTGGCGTCGCAAACAGATTTGAGAGAAGAGTTAGGCTCCACCATGAATGCCTCAAAGGGAACACCCTGGTCATAACCTAATTGCCGGGCAATTCGGAGCGGATTATACCGCATAAAAAGAACCGCATCATTTCGGTGGAACACCAAATAACCCGTCCTGATCGAGTTCAAGTGCATGGCTTCCCTGGGTTTCAAAGATAGTGCTCCCACTTTCGATAAATCAAACAGTTGCCGGACAGGTCCCGAGGGAGCAAAGAGGATTCGGTCATTAAAAACCGTCACGCCTTCATGGGAATAAGGATTAAGCAGCACACGAAGAGCCCCTAACTGAGTCGGATCAGGAGCAGAAGCGTCCACCAACCTCATGAGCCGCGGGAAAGGATAAGCAACATAAAAGCCGGGTCTCTGGTGCGCAGCAAAAATGACTTGTCACGACCCAAAGTTTGGCCCGTGACCGGCACTTAACCACGTAACGTCTATAGGCGTAACGCGACTAAGTAATCCGAAACCCAGAAATCAAACCAGTAAAAGTATAGAGTGTTTAAAAATTTAATAGGAACATTTGCTAAAAAGTTAAGAAAACCTCAAGTAGACAATCACCACGATAACAATATATGACGCTGTAGCGAAGAAAAGAGCAAAAAGTGGAAAAACATCACACAAGATAAGAACTGCATAAGTAAAGTCGGCTCACAGCGAGCTCGACACCAGAGTAAAAAGTAATATACATCGTCCTCACAACTGGTCTCTAAGTCAATATATAAGTAGTAGATGGAGAATATTAGATACAATGATGTATACAACTGGAAAATAAACAGATACCGCACAAAAACCCACCTATCAGAAAAGGCTAGCACGCCAACTGCAGTGGTATCAGTGTCAAAAGATGTAAGGAAACGGCCTGCCGTGACAATGCTTAGGGGAAACCTGCAAACACTGTGGCAGAACGGGGGTGAGTTGCCAACTCGTGAGTAGTAGATAACATATCAAGGTAATCGCGAGTATGCACGTGCTGCGATACTCTAACCTATGCCAACAGATAACATCTATATGATGAGCCATATGAGTAGTAATCATGAAACAAGTGCGATCTAATAACATCTCCAAATGGTAAGCAGGATATGCAATAATCGTGCATAGCAAATGCAATCTAATAGCATCTATATGATGAGCAAGGTATGCAATAATCGTGCATAGCAAATGCAATCTACTAACATCTATATAATGAGCAAGGTATGCAATAGTCGTGCATAGCAAATGCAATCTAATAACATCTATATGATAAGCAAGGTATGCAATAATCGTGCATAGCAAATGTACTCTATCAGGTACAACAGATACAGGATGAGATGTAAAATACTGAATGCTGAGCATGGGATAATTAATATCTATACGGAATATCAACGTGGAAAATAATCGGTGTCCATCCATATACTCAAATCATGTAAATCTCATAGAATCATGGGTGCCTAGCATCGGCACACCAAAATATCATGAATCATCGTGTCTAGCATCGACATGCAAATCCTCAAGTATCGGGCTCTGTCTGCGGAATCGGCCCTCGGCCCCGGCAGTACGGATCGTCCCGTATCCATCTCTCATTACTGGTCAGTATCCTCCGGATAACCGTCAGGGCCAACCAATCACCGGTAGGTAGTAGTCCCTCCGCTGGGCTCACCGTCTAACAATACGAGTCTTCTTGCCCCGGGGTACCGTACCGGGTCCACCATGTACCCGCAATCGGTGCATACCGCTCCTCGAATCGGGTATACTCACACAAGCTCTCTAGAACCGAGAAAACTCATGGTGGACACACTGAAATACCATATCAAGTGAAACCGGGTTTTTAAAACAGTGCGTATTTTCTTAAAATGATACTACGGTTCTCAAATCCAGAAATCATATGAATCCAAAACTCAATGCGTAAATCCATGTAATGTATCATATGATACTAAGAGTAAAAAGAGAACACCGCTCTTTTAAAAGAATCCAGTTTTGAAAATATCTCATGCGATCCCTATTTTCATGGACTCAAATCAATATCATCCATGTATGTGACATATGTATATATGTAGGTTTGGATGTGCAAATGGATATATATACGCGAATATGAGTGTAGACCTAATATGAATATACAGTGTGCATGTGCGCAAGTATGAAGATATCAATATATGTGTGCACTGGTATGAATATACAGTGTGCATGTGCGCAGGTATGAAGATATCAATATATGTGTGCACGGGTATGAATATACAGTGTGCATGTGCGCAGTTATGATGATATCAATACATGTGTGTGTAAGTGCACGGCGGCGCCCCGGCCGTCAATCCGACGCCGGAATGCGGAAACGGTGATAAACTTAAATTTTGCGGACTTTGCAAAACGGCACCACCGCGCACTAAACTCCGGATCGTAACCATTAACAAGTCTACGCTACTAATAAGAAAGGGAAGAGATGTATACCGACGATCCAAGTCCTCCGGTCTTCATCTCCACTCCGATCTCCTCGCGGGATCTCCGTCCGTCTCCTCCTCGTCGGAAAAGGCACCACGAAGCCGGGTACTTTTACGGGCTCCCACCTCAATACCGAGGCAACTCGCGCATGAAGCCGGCAACTCGACATGCTCAAGATATGCTGTAGGAAGTGTAGTGTAGAGTGGATGTCTCACTTTGGGGTTTGTTGCCTTTTGAAAGATGATGGAGGAATCAAGAAGAAAAATGGTGCTTGCATTTTTCTAGCATCGAAAATAAAATCAAGAATGCTACTCTCTCAAAGATGAAGCTCTCATCTTTTTCTTTCTCTCAACCATGAAAAACTTCTTTCATCAAGTGAGAAGAATGGTGGAGGAAAAACCATATATCATATGAGGGAGGTGAGTGTAGGAGAAGAAGGAGGTGACCACAACCCAAGACAAGAAAACATACAACCATGCTTTACCTTTTTCAAACCATACCCTTTCATGTCACAAATAAAAACAAAAGCATGGTGGAAAAGATAATGATAGCTATCATAATCAATCTTTTACAAGAAACCCCCTCCACAAATGTTATTTGCACAATTGCAAATAACCCCCTCCATCGGAAAAGTCCGGCCGGGAAAGAACAAAGGAAAACCGGCCGGAACGGAATGCAAACTGGCAACTCCAGAAAACTGGTCCCGTAATAAATTACAGGAAAACCCCGATACTGTGCATACACACCCGCATCTGTATTCCGTCCGGATACAAATGCAAAGAGACAAAATCTACACTGTACTAAACTAGGACCGGCTTAAACCAAAGCCGGCTAGTAATATCCGTTCGATCCTGATCCGTGCAATACCGCACGTATCTGATCGAATCCTGCCATATACCTATACGGCTACTAGTACAAACCGTCCGATCCTGATCCGTGCAATACCGCACGTATCTGATCGGACCCTGCCATATCTCCATACGGCCTCTACAGCGTTTCGCCCGAAACTTGAGTAACTGTAAGTGTGGTGGACTCTAAAGACTCGTCAATACTATGGCTGTGGATTTAACCACTAGCACGTCAGAGGTATAAGCCAATACGTGACGGGCCACCAGCTATTGACCAAAAGGGACGTCGATGAGTAAACTCATCCTGACACCCTACTGAGCCTGTCAGTGACAATATCCGTGCAGTCCGGTCCGTTCGTCTATGAGCATCGCATGGCGGGCCTAGGGGGTTGGTAAAAGTCAGACCCCCAAAAGCGGTACAAGTCGTGTCGGAGTGTAGCCCAGAACACCCTGAGATACTACTGGAATACCTACCAGTAAATCTCCTTGCCTTGGCCAAGGACTTTGTGTAATGGCTCTCCTAGACACAGCACGACCTCACCCCCAATACCGGGAGAGACGAACCCCTGAAGATACGCTCACTGCCTCCATGTGGCTCGGGACTGTACCCAACTAAAACCTGTTTGCACGACTCCTTTGAGCCGTGGTAGGGTAGTAATCAAAGTACAGTGGGAACTCACACGAGACAAATGACGATCCCCAGGTCGATGAACTAACCTGCACACATGTCACCAGGGAACTGCCATCTGACGTCTGGTATATGACCAACTAGCATGTTCCCGGCGAGTCCTGTCCGGTGTACTCATAACCCAATGAGCACCTGTATACATCTTAGGTGATCCAACTGACACCAGTGGCTTGTGAGACCGGCCACCGCCCCTCGTCGGGGTCTCGACTGTATACACTAGTCTACTAATGGAGTATCGATGCCCAGTCTCGAAACTCCCACGACTAGGGACCTTTTAAGGATATGCTTGTAGACCCCCAGCTCCCACTTATATGATCGCCCTCATACTGCTGGTGGTCAAGCAAGAATCCTAGGGGCTCTATCAACGTGTAATAGCGACGTGTCAGGTCACCTAAAACAGTACACGATGATAAAGGTAAACCAGATAGCATACTATCATCTCGAGTAAGACTGTCCTACCGGGATAGGTCCTCCCTCAATCATTACAATCACGTACCTGTGACCTAATAATTGACTCTGAGGGCACTATCTCCAACAATCTCCCACTTGCACTCAAGGCTAATTATTGCGATGTCGCATACCCACAGCCCGTGTGATACCGAACATCCAACTCCCCTACTAGTCAGTCTCACAAAGCTCATTTGCGGAACTATTGCGTTCGAGGAATAGCCTCAGTGAGTGGATCCGCTTAGTTGTTTCTTTCTATGTCTCTCTCAATCTCAAGTTCGCGGAGAAACCCATCTCCCGAAATGAGTAATACCTGTCTTAGAATGTGTCTGGATGTCTGATGGGACATAGCTCATAAATGAACTCCAAATCCAAACTTCTTAGACAGTATCGTCAACTGAACTTAATCAGTATCCTGCGCGCCATGCCTCCCTCAGTATTGCCTTGGATCACCTGTCCAAAATACTGCCCCTCGTCAGAAGGAAAACTATAACTCTGACAACCTCCTTGTCGTCCATGTCACCTTGGAAGCCTGGAATGATAACTGTCTCCTAAATGAGGCTGTCGTTATCATATCCCTAGAACATCCACTTATGTTCTAAAAATGCTTCCGACTGTTTCTCCAGGATTGGATTAATGTCAACTTATTGCATCTAGTGCAAGAACAACATCTGGTGTGGTACTTGATATCTCACGATTGACTCAATTGCCTGAGCAAGTGATCTGCCAATCATGCCCGTCCCTCTCCCCTTTAGTCTGTAAGACACCTTTGGAGAGGGTGACTCCATTACCTGCAGGTACACTACCGTGCCAGGAGTCGTCCATCCTAAATACTCTTAGAATGCTGTCAAGTACCCTTATTGGGAAACCACCCAAATCTAGATCTAAAACCATAGATCCAGTAACCAGTATGTCAGATATAAAATCCATTTCCTATGTGGAGAAACAACTGTGTGACGACCAAAGTATAACCGATCGTAGTATAGGAGTTTCTTTTCCTGCTTTGTGTATGTCATCCAAATACCATGACATCACATCCTACTACCTTCTCAACAGATCCATCTCCTATTCTGATGAAGTCAAACCTATGACTGTCACGTCAGAAATAGATGATCTATCTCCGCTACATCTGCTTTAGTCTATAAATAGACATAAGCTACCTGTCCACCAATGCTTCCGCTGCTCCCACTGACTACGACAACCCTCTGGCAGAGTCATATACACGTACACTTCTAAAACTAGTTTTAGAACGACGCTATACTCATCCTCCCGCCGGGTCTCGTAACCTGGAACAACAGCAATGGCAATTGTGGGTAAACAAGAACTTCCCTGTCACCGTCCTTGAGGCCACCGTAGTGCCTCTCGGGTGCCTGAAGTTACCCACCTTATCTGCGGAGTGGCCAATGGAATGTCAATCCAGATTGAATCTTTAGGTTCCTTATCAAATCTTCAGTAATCGTTTGTGGTTCTGGAATTACTTCCAGTTCTACCATACTCCCACTACTGTTTTCTGAAAAAATCCATTTTTAATAAAACTGTGGCGAGTCTAGAACAATATTGCTATTGTTCATCCAGATGGTAGAAAGTCAACCCGCGTCATAGCCTGGGTCAACCCACAAACAGCCATTACAGAAACGTGCCTTGAGTTATCCAGTGTCTGGTTTTAATCATAAACCGGACAACTCCCCGTACCTTAACATCGTTAAGATATGAACTGTTCTATATCCAATATAAAAACAGAGGCACTGATTTAATTGAACCAGATTCAAATCATGCAGCTGTCCCCAGCGCATGTCAACTAAATGGAAGGAGGCCGATCAGCGTTACTCAACTTAGGAATGCTTCCAATTATGAGTAATCTGAAAGAGAAGTAATTTCTCTTTATCATTACTATCAACTGAATACCATACACAAGTATCTACATCTTCGATCACCTTGAAGAATCCCGATACTTGCTACACCTGGTTCTCTACTTTATTCAAATACCTATAACTCCTCAAAACTTAGACCCTGTGTTTCTACGAAACACATGTCTAAGAACTAGAGAAGTTAAAAGTAAACAGAATATAGTATGAGGACCAAGCCCTCTGTCCTAATGGACACTGGACAACATACAATACTCTGTATAAGTCCGCTGAGTCTAACAACTCTTTCACTGTGTGTCGTAGGTTGAAAACTGTACTTATGGTTAAGAAGAATTACACCGCTGTTTAATGCTCCTTACCTAACCATCCACTGATATAGGTAAATGTCATCGACATAATATCAAAAGGTATATCTCACTCTATGAAAATAGACGTACAGATATATCAATTTGAAATTGGTGCATAACAGCGGATATTCAAAACCAAATATTTGCCGACCGGCAAACAGGCCAGGTGATTTCCTCAAATATCACCGATTACAACGAATCCCGATATTATGAGGATAATCACCCAATTCCCAATAACCTACTCCCACTCATCATCTGTAAAACCATACAGATGTGAGAATCGTACCTGGTAAATACATACCCTGGAGTAAGTGTCTAATTGGGAAATCAGTTTTCTTTTAATAGTACACAGTGAAACTGAAACATTGAAATGTTTCGTTGGGGTATCCTGGTATTCCTAGTAATGCCTCTTCCAGATTCACGTCTGTAACCTTTTAATTCTTTGCCACCTCTCCAAATCCCTTCATATGTCTTTAGTCTTTACCTTCTGCACACCCCTTTAGGCCAAATGGTTTTCTTCCTTCCCTACCGTTCGGCACCAGCCTATGGTTTGGAAGAAGACTATCCAATAAGCATAATGGGTGTACTGTCCCTATCCTAGGAACACTCGCAATGAGAGAGGGTGAAGATAAAAGACAACCGAATAAACCTTATTCCTATTTCTCCTGAACCAGAATCCATCCCCGAACTGGAACAAGTTCCATTCGAGTTCGTATATAACCATACGATGGAGTATCCAAATAAACTGTGGATCTTCGTAGTGACACGGAGTGTCCTGGAGAAATACAAAGGTGATGTGGGAGTGGTAACGAAATATTTGGTTTGGTCGTGAATATCTGTTGCAATTTACTTTGCCCTCTTACTAATCCCTTGCTTTGTCTGAACTTAATACCTTCTGCACACCATCGTTATGCTAATTGGTTTTCTTCATTCCCTACCGGTCGGCACCAGCCTAAGGTTTGGAAGAAGACTATCCAATTTGCGTAATAGGTGTACTACTCCTAAACCAAGGAGTACTCGCAACCTGAGAGAAGGTGAAAAGAAAAGACAACTGAATAATCCTATTCGTTTTCTCCAGAACCGGAAACCATCCTCGAATTCCTTCGAGTTCGTATCTAACCATACGATGGTTTTGTCCAATGGAAGTGGACGTTCGTAGTAATACGGGGTGTCCTGGAGAAAAGGGTAAAAGTAAGAGTGGCAATGAGGTCTGCAACTCTGACAATCCAAAAGCCAGTGTTAAGAAGGTTCGGTCAACTTGGTCACTGAGTCAAAGTCTTAGGGTCGGGTCAAATGGTCGCTGCCAAAGAGAGAGAGAGAAAAGAAACACTCAGCGTGCACTCTAACCTAGATCAGAATGGTCACCAATTTATCTAATCTGGAAACCTCCCACTGTACCTCAAATTATCCTCCAAACCTAAAAGAAGAATTAGTCGGGGTCACCCGAGGAGTAAACCAACTCATCAGTGGGAATCGGGATCCAACTCTCATCGCATGACAACGTGACGGAATCCGCTCACGGTATCACACTCCAGAAGGTATGCGCATATCTGGCAAGTTTCAGTACTTTTGAAACTCCCGATGTGATTTCTGCCCCATGCTCTTATGACCTTGACTTTGGCCAACATATCATAAGTCACATGTCAAGTTCTACCCGTCATTCTCCAGGTTAATTTGAATCCACCCGTACATACCCTTGACTTTGGCCAAAATGGCAGCACGACTGTCCCAAACCAACGCATCTATCTATGCTGCATATGAATACCCCAATAGCTACCAATCACTGTGCCTTGACTTTGGCCAACATACACAGCTTGAATACTATTGACCACCCATATGAAACGACGGAGGGCTACGAATGGTTTCTGGCGAAAACCTTTAACGTAAAGAACTTGATATCGTCGAAGGAACGGATAGCTTTTTAAAATATAGTGACGACAACTTCCGCTAAAGAGGTCACTCCCGGTGAAGGGATCTCGGCTCTTTCCCCGTAGAATGGGGTGCAGGATATTCCAAATGAATACCACGGTGCAAAGCAAAAGCAATCGGCTATAGTGAAGTTAATGCCCTGACGCAAACTTTTTGTCCAAGGGGTCACTCCCGGTGAAGGGATCTCGGCCCTTGCCTCGTCGACTGAGGAGCAGGATATTCCAAATGAATACCACGATGCAAAACAAAAGTGAACGTCTTTGCAATAACAGCTTTTTGAAAAAGTGTTCCAACAACATCAGATTAGGTTTGTTTTTAACTTGCATTGATCCGAATCAATGCAGTCCCATCAATTGATCACACCACAAAGAACGAAAATATACTGATGTACGTATATGCCATCCGCATTCGCCACTGGGTCCCGTCATTACCCGTTAGGTTAGCTAACTAACGACAGAGCGGGGACTGGACTAGCGCGGATGTAAAACATATACAACATCTACTAATATATATACCAATATATTATATTCGCTCAAGGCGTGAATAAAATGCAACATCACAGAGAATGAACAGCATCATAGAAACAATACAGATATCTGGGATCCCCGGGTTTCACAGAGCCACTGCTGAAACCCGACGTTCCCCTGGTCGTGTGGATAGCCTGTGCAATGAAATCCTAGACCCCTACGGGCGCGGCAAGTCACCCGCCAAAACCTGAAGCGAGGCAGCCCCCTTCAGCGCCGTGAATGGACCACCCAGCACTTCACGGAATCCGGCAACTTGGGCACCCCTCCTGGGTCAACCTGTACCCCCTACGAGTGCGGCGAATAGCCCGCCAATCCTAGAGTGAAGCCCCCTCCGTCTCAATGCCATGAGATGCGGGCTTGTTGCCCTCTAGAACCCGGCTATCCGTGCACCCCTCCGCGGGGCAATCCTAGTACAGAAAGTAAAATATACATATACCGGGTACATCGACCGCAACCAGGTCGTGCCCCAAAAGAATAATACAAACAGGCAGTGACGGCAGTCCACATGTCGGACGCTCGCCCCGCAATATCAAATGTACATAATACAACAAAACTGTACTAGTATTGCATCCAGGCTATCCCCAACGACCGATCCGCAACATCACAGCAAATACATAGAACATCAACGTGAAAGTCACGTTCGCAAATCCGTCTAACCGGGCTATAGCAGTTAGACCGGATTTACCGATCGAGTGACATTCACGGTCGCAGATATAATGTAAATACTGTGAAAAATGTGTTTAAAATTTTCCGATTGATCAAACATTAACAAGTGGGCCCCCAAACAAAACTGTAGCAACCACAGAAAACCTGGGCCCAATTTTAATATTCCAGAAACCACATTTATCACACAGGAACATACTAAAAAAATTTGGGAGCATGAACAGTTACAAGAGCCGCGGAAGCGCGGCCCAAGCAGGGGTTTGGCCGCCCTTCCGCGGCGGAACAGTGAGATCATGGTACCAATTTTTTACAGAATGCTTATATTTCCCTGCACATCATTCTGCGACAACCTGAAAAATTTTTGGACTTAAAAAAAATTCGACAGAAACTGATGTGCTTGAAATACGTGTTTTCGGGATTTTGTTCGATCGGAAACGTTAAACACATTAAACAAAGCTAGACGAAGTTAATGGCGAGGCTCTGATACCACTGTAAGTGCACGGCGGCGCCCCGGCCGTCAATCCGACGCCGGAATGCGGAAACGGTGATAAACTTAAATTTTGCGGACTTTGCAAAACGGCACCACCGCGCACTAAACTCCGGATCGTAACCATTAACAAGTCTACGCTACTAATAAGAAAGGGAAGAGATGTATACCGACGATCCAAGTCCTCCGGTCTTCATCTCCACTCCGATCTCCTCGCGGGATCTCCGTCCGTCTCCTCCTCGTCGGAAAAGGCACCACGAAGCCGGGTACTTTTACGGGCTCCCACCTCAATACCGAGGCAACTCGCGCATGAAGCCGGCAACTCGACATGCTCAAGATATGCTGTAGGAAGTGTAGTGTAGAGTGGATGTCTCACTTTGGGGTTTGTTGCCTTTTGAAAGATGATGGAGGAATCAAGAAGAAAAATGGTGCTTGCATTTTTCTAGCATCGAAAATAAAATCAAGAATGCTACTCTCTCAAAGATGAAGCTCTCATCTTTTTCTTTCTCTCAACCATGAAAAACTTCTTTCATCAAGTGAGAAGAATGGTGGAGGAAAAACCATATATCATATGAGGGAGGTGAGTGTAGGAGAAGAAGGAGGTGACCACAACCCAAGACAAGAAAATATACAACCATGCTTTACCTTTTTCAAACCATACCCTTTCATGTCACAAATAAAAACAAAAGCATGGTGGAAAAGATAATGATAGCTATCATAATCAATCTTTTACAAGAAACCCCCTCCACAAATGTTATTTGCACAATTGCAAATAACCCCCTCCATCGGAAAAGTCCGGCCGGGAAAGAACAAAGGAAAACCGGCCGGAACGGAATGCAAACTGGCAACTCCAGAAAACTGGTCCCGTAATAAATTACAGGAAAACCCCGATACTGTGCATACACACCCGCATCTGTATTCCGTCCGGATACAGATGCAAAGAGACAAAATCTACACTGTACTAAACTAGGACCGGCTTAAACCAAAGCCGGCTAGTAATATCCGTTCGATCCTGATCCGTGCAATACCGCACGTATCTTATCGAACCCTGCCATATACCTATACGGCTACTAGTACAAACCGTCCGATCCTGATCCGTGCAATACCGCACGTATCTGATCGGACCCTGCCATATCTCCATACGGCCTCTACAGCGTTTCGCCCGAAACTTGAGTAACTGTAAGTGTGGTGGACTCTAAAGACTCGTCAATACTATGGCTGTGGATTTAACCACTAGCACGTCAGAGGTATAAGCCAATACGTGACGGGCCACCAGCTATTGACCAAAAGGGACATCGATGAGTAAACTCATCCTGACACCCTACTGAGCCTTTCAGTGACAATATCCGTGCAGTCCGGTCCGTTCGTCTATGAGCATCGCATGGCGGGCCTAGGGGGTTGGTAAAAGTCAGACCCCCAAAAGCGGTACAAGTCGTGTCGGAGTGTAGCCCAGAACACCCTGAGATACTACTGGAATACCTACCAGTAAATCTCCTTGCCTTGGCCAAGGACTTTGTGTAATGGCTCTCCTAGACACAGCACGACCTTACCCCCAATACCGGGAGAGACGAACCCCTGAAGATACGCTCACTGCCTCCATGTGGCTCGGGACTGTACCCAACTAAAACCTGTTTGCACGACTCCTTTGAGCCGTGGTAGGGTAGTAATCAAAGTACAGTGGGAACTCACACGAGACAAATGACGATCCCCAGGTCGATGAACTAACCTGCACACATGTCACCAGGGAACTGCCATCTGACGTCTGGTATATGACCAACTAGCATGTTCCCGGCGAGTCCTGTCCGGTGTACTCATAACCCAATGAGCACCTGTATACATCTTAGGTGATCCAATTGACACCAGTGGCTTGTGAGACCGGCCACCGCCCCTCGTCGGGGTCTCGACGGTATACACTAGTCTACTAATGGAGTATCGATGCCCAGTCTCGAAACTCCCACGACTAGGGACCTTTTAAGGATATGCTTGTAGACCCCCAGCTCCCACTTATATGATCGCCCTCATACTGCTGGTGGTCAAGCAAGAATCCTAGAGGCTCTATCAACGTGTAATAGCGACGTGTCAGGTCACCTAAAACAGTACACGATGATAAAGGTAAACCAGATAGCATACTATCATCTCGAGTAAGACTGTCCTACCGGGATAGGTCCTCCCTCAATCATTACAATCACGTACCTGTGACCTAATAATTGACTCTGAGGGCACTATCTCCAACAGTGTGCACTGGTATGAATATACAGTGTGCATGTGCGCAGGTATGAAGATATCAATACATGTGTGCACTGGTATGAATATACAGTGTGCATGTGCGCACGTATGAAGATATCAATATATGTGTGCACTGGTATGAATATACAGTGTGCATGTGCACACGTATGAAGATATCAATATATGTGCGCACTGGCATGAATATAGAGTGTGCATGTGCGCAAGTATGAAGATATCAATATATGTGTGCACTGGCATGAATATACAGTGTGCATGTGCGCAAGTATGAAGATATCAATATATGTGTGCACTGGCATGAATATATAGTGTGCATGTGCGCAAGTATGAAGATATCAATATATGTGTGCACTGGCATGAATATATAGTGTGCATGTGCATGTGCGGAAGTATGAAGATATCAATATATGTGTGCACTGGCACGAATATACAGTGTGCATGTGCGCAAGTATGAAGATATCAATATATGTGTGCACTGGCATGAATATACAGTGTGCATGTGCGCAAGTATGAAGATATCAATATATGTGTGCACTAGCATGAATATGGAGTGTGCATGTGCGCAAGTATGAAGATATCAATATATGTGTGCACTGGTATGGATATATTGTGTGCATATGCGCAAGTATGACAATCATCAATGATGCAGCAATCAAACGATATGTATAATGCGTAGCAATCCTATACTGCGAGTGTCATGGCAATCACTAATGGTGTGAGTGTAACATACAAATAGTGCTCGTGCAGCTTGAACCGTTAGTGACAGTGCAATATTCTATGCTATCATTTCTATATTCAACAATAAGGTATGCTACTATAGTCCATATGAACATCTACGACTAAATATCCTAACACGCCCTGACGCTTAACGCCATACGGGCGATTTCCTCGTAAATGTTAAATCTACTCACCTGGTCGTGCACTACTCGTAGCCGACCACCTGTTTCCCTTTCCTTGCTACGTCCGACGTACCTGCCTGCGAACTTGGAATTTACACAAGGAATCCATATAGCAAAATATCTCGCAAAACGCGATATCGAAATCAAACGATACACTCGCGTCGCGAACTAAGCGCGCGCATATACGTAACGTATGTGCGTACGCCAAAACCCAACACGATACGCTGTGGCACACAACGACATGCTGTGATACACAGCAAACCAACTCAACACGCATCGTACGTGTCGCGCAAGTCCCGCTATGCTAAAAATAGGTAAACGGTCCCAGATTTAATATGGAGCAAAAACAAGCAAATCAAACAAGACCAAACCCTTAAAAATACCTACAGACATCTACCTGCCATAACCCAACACAAAACCCAACCATTGGGCCGGCGGCGGGGGGAGGGGGGTAGGGTGGGGTCATACCGGCCCAAAACCGGTGGGTGGGGTCCAGGTCTCTACACTAGGGTCCTAACACAATTCATAGCCTAGTGTATATGTTTGCTTACTAAAATCACTACCCTAGTAACAGCCGGTTTCATGTATCATAGGGGTTGCCTAAAAACGTTTCAAAACACTAAATTTGCCATAATAGGGTATTTTGTGGAACTAGGTGAGTTAACAGGAATCTAGTGATACCAACAGCATATACTAGAGCTAGTCTAACCATAAACCATCCTGAATCACCCTATTTCCCAACCAAACCCTCACAATAGCGTCAAAGTACCCGATACACTAAAACTACCCCAAACTCTCCCAGATTTCCACCTGCAAACAATTAGGGAAAATAAATAATACCAAACCCAGAAAAATACCCACCTACACCACTAGCCAAAGCACCACCACTCAAAGCATAAGGGAGGACGGCGACGCCGGAAATGCAAGAGGAGGTCGCCGGGGTTTTGGGAAGAGCGGGGTCTCGTATTTCAGCACACTAGCCTATACTGCCTGCACACTATTCTGAAGTTGTTTGCTAAGCTATGAATTGAGCAAAGATATAGCAGATCTTAATATCCTACACATTATCTCAAAACCGTATTCTAAACTTCAAGTTTTGCTACTTAAGGCGATCTAGCTAAATCTAGTGAAACTAATAGGTTCAATCAGCAATATTATCACCTAATAAGGTTCACAAGGCTATAAAAACTCTAACTTAACTAAATCTTACATCAAAACACAAATCTAGCACTAATAACCACAATAACCATTAACCGAAGCATTAAACAACACATAAACCTACCAACAAGGAGTTGGGTTTAAGAAATATACCCTCACTTGATCCTAGGATGCTAAGAAGGAGGGGAAGATGAAGGAGGAGATCCAGCTGCAGCTACTGCTTGCTGTAGCTGTTGCTTCTTGCTAATGGTGTTGCTGATGTTGCTGTTGTTGATGTTGCTGCTGCTGCAAGTGGTGCTGCTGCTTGGTACTGCTGTTGCTTGTCGCTGGCTGCTGCTGCTGCTACTTGTTGTTGTTGTTGTTGCTAGCTGCTGCTGAAGATGCTGTTGCTGCTGCTTCAGCCGCTGCTGGAGCTGATGTGTGTGTGTGTGAGTGAAAGAGACAAGGGATAAAAATGAGTGTTGCAAACTAAAGAGAATGAGAGCACAAGAGAGTCAACCCCCCCTCTCTCACCTCATTAAATGCAAGCATGGGCTCAAGCCATCATGCACTCTTTCTCTCTTTCTCTCCAAGTCAACCCAAAACCATAATTCATTTCCCCAAAAAAAAATTACCGTTAATTAGAATCAAATTAGCTTGACAAAATGGTTAGTCCACCATGGTTTGATAAACATGGTTTAACCCAAATTAAGCCCTAGTTAACATGCACATGTGTTTGTATGCCTAGAAAAATTATAATAAAATATTCATTAAATAGGATAAAATATTTGGAACTCAATTTTGTAAACTTTTTATTAAAAACTATATATAAAAATATAATTATCCACTAAACACATCCTAAGGTGTTACAATCTTCCCCCCTTAAAGAAATTCATCCCCGAATTTAAAAATACAAAGCTACGCATACCTTCAAAGAGATGAGGGAACTTCTTCCGCATCTCGCCCTCGGCCTCCCAAGTGATCTCTTCACCATTCGGGCTGCGCCAAAGCACCTTTACTGATGGCAAGACCTTCGATCGAAGTTTCTTCACCTACCGGTCCAATATTACGACTGGCTGCTTGGTGAACGAAAGATCGCGCTCGAACTAAATGGTCTGGTGCTGAATCAAGTGAGAAAGGTCATGAAGCTAATTCCAAGGTATCGACATGAAAATACGGGGTGAATACTCAATAATCTGGGTGAAAGTGCCAAATTAAAGGCAACGAAACTAACTCGCCTTAAGGATTTTAAAAAAGACCTGTCATCCTGGGATAAGCTTCCAAAAACTCAACACGTCATTTATCGAAAAAATCTGTAAGAATACATGATTTGCCACTGCGAACTTGAATCTGCGACCTTCTTGGTCGGCATATGACCTCTGTCCGAAATGGACAATTCTCATCCTGACTTAAAAACAACCGGATCATCTCCGAAGTCTCTAGACAAGCTGGGGGTCCAAAAATCCTACAACGCGGAGGTAGAAAAACAGACTGGTGATCGACACGACCTAACCTCTAAACCTAAAGGTTTCTAATTGGAGTGTCTCCTGATAACAGCTATCGAAAGAGAACCCTAACAATGGCGAGTGAGGATCCCCAACTGCTGACAACAATTAACACATACGCAAAAACTTAACAAAGAACAACTGAGCAAACTGAGTATAACCGGACGACAAGCATCTGAATGGAGTCACACCCTGACTAAACCTGGGTAGACACCATAACGAAATTTATGGAGAACTGCTCCTATTCCTACTTCGGAACGGTTAAAGGTTGCAACTCTCCAGCCGGTCTCAGCTGCTCAACCCAAGCACACAACAAGACGGACACCTTGAAACGAAACCCGAGACTTTTCTTTACATCCCTACCCACCCGTAACTATCTCACAAGTCACGTTAAATGTTGGTGGAACTTGAATGAGTACAGAGAGTTGACCGATGTGCCCGCTCTAGAATTTCGCGTCTCTACCCAATAATATTAGGTACACAAACGCGTCCCTAAACTTAGCCCACCCTTGTCACAAATCAAGGTCTCCGAATCATTACACAGCCGAATAAGCTCAAGTATCTCTGACGAACGAGCGTCGGCGGGCAGTGTCTCGCAAAAGCGATTAAAAAAAGTGGTTGGGCACGGACATGAGCAAGCTGTCTCCTTCGTAGAGACGAACTTAAGCTGTACTCAACGATCGCACAAGAACTGTAAATCCGCAGAGGACTATCACAACAATCAAAATCCGCTGCAGGAAGATTTACATTAAACACTTGTGGTTCGTGAAAATCTGACACGACTCTCGAACAAGTAGTGTCTCTAAATCACCAACGCAAAACCAACGCGGCCATCTCCAGATCATGAATGGGATATCCTTCTCGTACTTCCTCCAAATGTAGGGAAGCAAAAGCGATAACTCCATTGTGTCACCTCAGTACACATTCGAGCCCCACTCACGAAACATCACAGTTAAACCACAAGGTCGCCCGAACCAAAAGCAAAGAAAGAACTGATGCAGTTATTAACCGAATCTTCAACTGCCGAAACTCCGCACACACGCCTCAGTCCAAAGAAAAGAAACCTCCTTTCTGGTCAATTCAGTCAACGGTGCAGCACTACACTAGTAATCCTGCACGAAACGGCGGTAAAAAGAAACCTGCTAAGCCCAAAAATCTGCGGACCTCCGTCCTGCTCACAAGTCTAGGCCTAAGCTGTACAGCCACGATCTTCTTCGGAAGCATACAAAACCGTCTCCCGTAACTACAAGACCTAGGAGTCAATACAAACAAGCCTGAAGGAACACTCCGAGAATCTAGCAAACTGCTGTGGCTCTCCCAGTATCTGCAAAACAAATCCTCAAGTGCTACTCCTGTCCCTCAAGACACATTAAATATACCAGGATGTCGTAAATAACACAACAATAACTGGTCGAGGAACAGCCTGAAGAAATCCGGTTCATCACATCTTCGAATGTTGCTAGGGAATTGGTGAATCCAATGAAACACCAATACACACAAAGCCCGTAGCACGCACAAGGCAGTCTTCAGAATGTCATCACTCCGAACTCGCAACAATGATGACCTGATCCCAAACAAACTTAGAAAATGTCTCGCACTCTGGAGCTGATCGAAGAAATCGTCAATGCGAGGTAAAGGATACCTATCCGCACCGTAAACCGGTTCAATTGACGATCCATCAACACACAACCTCAATCTGTCATCTTTCTCCTTGACAGACAGAAATAGGAGCTTCCAAATGCGAAACACTCAGACGCACGAAACTCTCCTCAACAAACAACTCTGCTGCAGATCCTTAAGCTCCTTAAGCTTCGCCGGCTCATCTGGAACAACCTCGGAACACTCTCGCACGAAAGAAAACGGTCCAACAAACCAACTGTGGCTAAGGTATCACGAATGAATGCCAAGAATCCACGACATCTCCTCAAAAGCCGACTAGCGAAAAAGGCTGAATTCAAGTTGTGAAAGGCGGCACAACTATCCACCTGCACAACAAGAGCTGACTCACCGGGGAAAATGAAACCTAACTATTTCCTCACGGTAGTCCACAATGCCTAGCACGTAGCTAACCAGTCCGTGCCCAGGAGAACGCTAAATCCAACATTTCTAGAAGGACCAAAACGACGGACGAATCTCTATCTCCTATCCAATTGGCACACGACCGAATTACGTGTCGCGCAACAAAAGAATCGCTGATAGAAGTTAACACAACTAATGACTGATCTACCTAAAACGACTCTCGTTCCAACCATGACACAAGTGTGAAAAACAAACAAATACATCAAAAGAACATACGAATTAAGAATACCTGAAAACTCTGCATTGGACGCCCTCGCGTCCCGATGAGTAGAAGCAAACTCTCGTGTCTGCCCTCTACCTGCAACAGGCCGAACTCTTCCTCTGCTAGACTGACCCCTCTAAGCGAACCCTCTGCGTCTATGACGTCTCAGAATACGACCCTGACGTCGTGCTAAGGAACAATGTCTGACGAAGTGTTGAAGGCTTCCGCATCGAAAACATCCACGCGCTAACTGCTGACACTCCTGGGGATGGAAGCAAAACGATTGTCCTCGTCCTAAGCTTCTGCTCTGGGTTGGTACACCAGTAAGATTCATCCCCTGTTCCGGATCTCTGAAAGTCTCTAGAAAACGTGTCTCGTAAACTGGGGCTGTATCTACTAGTGCTATGTAGGTGACGGAATGCTGCAAGCTGATCGTAAGGGACAACTGGGTAACAGGGGTGACAACCTCCTGTCGCTGCGCTCGAAGCATCTCAACTAGCGATCCTATCATCTGGAGCAACTCCTGCATACTGGATTCCATCATCTGGCGCATCTCCTGCATACCAGCCCCTAGCTTGGTGATCTGATCTGTCGTGGGAGGAACAGTCCGCTCTGGTAAAACAAGGGTACTACCTGGATCAGTCCTCGTCTCGGACGAGTCAACTCGAATCTCGGCCCTCGCAGCCGCTCTCTGCGCCGTCGTAGTCCTTGGCGGTACAATGGCTATCAGAAAAGAAAGTAGGATTCGATGAGGATACGGAAATCGAATCACAAGGATGTATACAATTATGAAGGAATTTCAATTAATAAGTCCTAAGGTCGCTTAGGCGGAGTACCGTGTCGTGAGTATGCCGCGGAACATACACATGCTACGCCACTCTGCTGCAGCTACCTACTCCATCATACCAGGGTCTTCCTACACTCCGAAGGTAAAACTTACGCTCTGATACCAACTTTGTCACGACCCAAAGTTTGGCCCGTGACCGGCACTTAACCACGTAACGTCTACAGGCGTAACGCGACTAAGTAAACCGAACCCCAGAAATCAAACCAGTAAAAGTATAGAGTGTTTAAACATTTAATAGGAACATTTGCTAAAAAGTTAAGAAAACCTCAAGTAGACAATCACCACGATAACAATATACGACGCCGTAGCGAAGAAAAGAGCAATAAGTCGAAAAACATCACACAAGATAAGAACTGCATAAGTAAAGTCGGCTCACAGCGAGCTCGACACCAGAGTACAAAATAATATACATCGTCCTCACAACTGGTCTCTAAGTCAATACATAAGTAGTAGATGGAGAATACTAGATACAATTGTTCCCCCAATCAGAGCAAGGCTCTGCTTGAATTTTGAAAATTCAAATTTTGAAGCAACGCTTCGGTTCCCGTGCGCTGTGCGCAACGCGCCACGTGTCAGAAGTTGACACGGCAGCACAACGCCCAAGGCAGTACGTCCAATCAGAGCAAGGCTCTTTAAAAATCATAAGCAACATTCAACTGCGAAAGCGCACGGCTGCGCGACACGTGTCTGCGCAGCTGCGCACGCACAACTGCGCAAGCGCACCGCTGCGCGACACGTGTCTGCGCAGCTGCGCAAGCGCACCGCTGCGCGACACGTGTCTGCGCAGCTGCGCAAGCGCACCGCTGCGCGACACGTGTCTGCGCAGCTGCGCAAGCGCTGTTGCGCAAGCGCACCGCTGCACGACACGTGTCTGCGCAGCTGCGCAAGCGCTGTTGCGCAAGCGCTTCGCGCGCTTGTCCGCGCAGCTGCGCAAGCGCTGTTGCGCAAGCGCTTCACCGCGCGACACGTGTCACGCGCTGGTGAGTTGCGCAACAACAGAATGAAAATTTAAGGATATTTTTTTTCTGTTCTTGTTTAAACAAGAAGATTTCTTCTGTAAAACAGGGGCCTTTGGATCAAAGATCCAACGGTGGGGAAAATTCCCCAAATCACTCAGAAAAGATCTTTTTAACAAATTTAACTGATTTTTGAGCACTATAAAAAGGACCCCAGACCCCATTTCAAAGATAGAGACAATTGGATTAAAAAAAAAGAGAGAAAAGAGCTCTTGAGAACTTCTGGAGAACACAAAAAAAAAGAAGAAGGTAAAAAAAAACCTTTGAAATAAGAGAAAATTCTCTTAGGAATAGATCATTGATCTAAAAGACAAGATCAGTGATCTTCAATAAATAAATAAATAAATAAAAAAAAAAAAAAATAGTGCCTGGCACTTGCTAGAGAACCTCTGGTTCTCTGAGATAGAAAGAAAGAAAAGATTTTTCTTCTTTTCTTTGATCTAAATTTAGATCAAGAAATTAAAAAGTGCTCTGCACTCCTTTCCTTGAATCTAAAAGATTCTTGGTGCTTTGCACAAATGCAATGCATTACTTGAAGGGCCAGGCCCAAATCAAAAAGACCTAGCAGGCCAAAATAAATTGCAAAGCAATAAAAGGGCTAAGCCCAAATAAAATTGATGCTCTGCATCATTTATAAAGAACAGAGCCCCAAAACAAATTTATGTTTCTGCACCCTTTCTGGGCAAGGCCCAAATAAAAATAAAGAGAAAAGCAAAAGCAATGTTGAATATTCTCAACTGGACTTAGCCCAATCGTGGCCGTAAGTCCTTAAATTAAATTGGCTGAGCAAAATGGCCCTACTAAATCAATCTACATCCGGTACGAGGGTACATCTCCGAACTCCTTTGACATCCATCGTTGTAATTCCTCAACGACGTCAAAGAGGTGACGAGTCCCAACGACCAGATACCCAGAGGGACCGAAACGTCCTTAAACTAATATGAGACCGAAACGTCCTTAAACTAATATGGGACCGAAACGTCCTTAAACTAATATGGGACCGAGACGTCCGTAAACTAATATTGGACCGAAACGTCCCTAAACTAATATCGGACCGAGACGTCCGTAAACTAATATCGGACCGAAACGTCCCTAAACTAATATTGGATCGACACGTCCCTAGACTAATATTGGACCGAGACGTCCTTAAACTAATATTGGACCACCATGTCCTTAAACTGGCACAATAGAGCCTAAATGCTCTTTTGTCGGATCTAAACGATCCCGTTAAGTTGATCTTAGTCCCAAACTGGACTAACGTATCCTTAACAACCGTTTAAGTTGATCTTAGCCTCAAATATGGCTAACGCATTCTTAAACCTTCAAACAGACTTTAGTCCCAAATTGGACTATAAATTCCCCCAATCAACTTTGGCTCAAGGGTACATCTCTGAACTCCTCTGACATTTGTCGTTGTAATTCTTCAACGTCGTCAGAGAGGTGACGGGTCCCGACGACCATACATGCAATGGACCACTATGTCCCTAAACTGGAACAATAGAGCCCAAATGCTCTTTTGTCGAATCTAAACGATCCCGTTAAGTTGATCTTAGTCTCAAACAGGACTAACGTATCCTTGACGAACGTTTTAGTCGATCTTAGCCGCAACGCGACTAATGCATCCTTAAACTAAAAACACCAAACCCAAATCTAAGTAAATACGGATTTGGACTAATCCACGTCCTACGGGCGACGGCATTACTCAGTCTCTGTATACAATCCACGGGCAACCACAAACAAAACAAACACCCACGACACGAAGTGAAATTCTGGAGAAGGAGAAAGTTGTTACCGCAATGCGGTAGCGTAATTAACTGCAGGGGCTTGCGCCTGTAGGGAAGAGCGTCCCCACAATCAAAAACCCCTCTAGCGAGGGGGAATCTGACGAAGTCTCCTACATCGGTCGCATCCGTCTAAACCTCCGATACACGGTGCCATAAATCAACTTGGCATCTTCGGAGAGGTGGACGGAAAAAACCAAATAGCATCTGCCCCGAATCTCAGCGCCAGGCCATCGCGGTCCTGTGCGCCGCCTTTCGGAGGGGAACAACAATGATGTATACAACTGGAAAATAAACAGATACCGCACAAAAACCCACCAATCAGAAAAGGCTAGTACGCCAACTGCAGTGGTATCTGTGTCAAAAGATATAAGGAAACGGCCTGCCGCGACTATGCTGAGGGGAAAACTGCAAATACTGTGGCACAACGGGGGTGAGTTGCCAACTCGTGAGTAGTGGATAACATATAAAGGTAATCGCGAGTATGCACGTGCTGCGATACTCTAACCTATGCCAACAGATAACATCTATATGATGAACTATATGAGCAGTAATCACGAAACAAGTGCGATCTAATAACATCTCCAAATGGTAAGCAGGGTATGCAATAATCGTGCATAGCAAATGCAATCTAATACCATCTATATGATGAGCAAGGTATGCAATAATCGTGCATAGCAAATGAAATTTACTAACATCTATATTATGAGCAAGGTTTGCAATAGTCGTGCATAGCAAATGCAATCTAATAACATCTATTTGATGAGCAAGGTATGCAATAATCGTGCATAGCAAATGTACTCTATCGAGTACAACAGATACATGATGAGATGTAAAATACTGAATGCTGAGCATGGGAATAATTATTATCTACACGGAATATCAACGTGGAAAATAATCGGTGTCCATCCATATACTCAAATCAAGTAAATCTCATAGAATCATGGGTGCCTACAATCGGCACAATAAAATATCTGTAAGTCCATGGTAGCGCCCCTGCCGTCTAACAGACGCCAAATGCGGAACAAAAACATTTTAGAAACCGGCGCTATCGTGTACCGTAACCCGGATCTGCCAATAAAGATAAACTAACAAACTACAAAGTGGGTAGAAGAGTTATACCGAACGATTCGAGTCCTTCGGTCTTCAACCATCATCCCATGCTTGTTGCGGCTACTCCGATCTCCTCGATCTCCAATCTTGTCGTCCAGGTGGCACCACGTCGACGGATCTTTAAACGGGCTCCCGCCTCTAAACCGAGGCAACTCGATCGTCAAGTTTGCTAAAAGAGATGACCAAGATGAAGTAGAGAATGAGTAGAACACTTTGTCTCGTTACGTCCAAGGCTATGGACGAACGGTTATGGAAGTTGTCTTTTGGATCGGGTGAAATGAGAAAGAGGCTATCTAATTTTCATGAACCCGAATCTATCATAATCTTTTTCCTAGTGAACAACAACCATGAGCCAAGAGAGGGGGGGCGGCCGGCCACTTATAGAGAGGGAGGGAGGTGAGTGTAGGAGGGGGAAGGTGACCATAAGTATAAACTTATCATAACACCTAATATGAACATAATAATGTAAAGCATGACTCATTAACCTTAGTCATCAAAACATTAATGGAACAATTAATGCTAACAATGAATCATCAAGCCTTGTCACCAAATCTAGAACCTTCTAGAACCATGACTCACCCTCATCAAGAAAAGATAAATCCGCATTTAACCGAATGTCAAAATACGGCGGATAGAAAAATGGAAACTGGCAACTTCCAAAAGTGATCCTGAAACGAATTTCAGGATAACCCCGTAATGGTATAAACATACCCGCATTTATATTACGACCGAATACAAATGCATCTGAGACAAAGATATTATATCTACACGGTATAATACTGGGTTCCGGCTTAAACCAAAGCCTACTAGTATTATCTGCCCGAAAAACGACACGTGCGAAAACGCACGTGCTTTTTCCGAACCTTACCATAAACCCATACGGCCTCTACAACGTTTCGCCCGAACTTGGGAAAGTGTCTGTGGGGGGACTCTAATGATTCATCAACACACTGGCACAGGGTATAACCCCTAGCACGTCAGAGGTACAAGCTGTACATAACGGTTTGCCTATGTATTGATTGGAAGGGAAGCTGACGAGCGAACTCATCTATAAACTCTACTGATCCTGACAGTGACAATGTATATACAGTCCGGTCCATTCGTCTAAAGAGTATCGCATATCGAGTCTAGGGGGGTGGATAAAGTCAGACCCCTAATAACGCGATAAATCGTGTCGGCATGAAACCCATCACCACCTGAGAAACTACTGATCCAAATCAGTAATTCTCCACTACCTCGGCCGAGGATTCCTAGTGATGGCCACCCGTGCACTGCGCGACATCAACCCCCAATACCGGGAGAGACGAATCCCCGATGATCCGCTCACTTGCCTCCAATATGGCTCGGGACTGTACCCAACTAAAACCTGTTTGCACAACCCCTTTGAGCATGGTAGGGTAGTAATCTAAGCACAGTGGGAACTCACACGAGACAAATGATGATCTCAGGTCGATGAACTAACCTGTACACATGTCATGAGGGAATTGCTATCTGAAAATATGTATAATACCAACTAGCAGATTCCCGGCGAGTCCTGTCCGGTGTACTCATAACCTAATGAGCACCTGTATACATCTTAGGTGAACCAACTAACACCAATGGCTTGTGAGACCGGCCATCGCCCCTCGTCGGGGTCTCGACTGTATACACTAGTCTACTCTGGAGTATCGATGCCCTGTCTCGAAACTCCCACGACTAGGGACACTTTAAGGATGTGCTTACAGACCCCAGCTCCCACGTATATGATCGCCATCATACTGCTGGTAGTCAAGCAAGAATCCTATGGGCTCTATCATCATGCAATAGTGAACTAAAGCATGTATACGATGATAAAGACAAAACAGATAGCATACTATCATCTTGAGCAAGACTGTCATATCGGTATAGGTCCTGCCTCAATCATTGCAATCACCTACCTGCGATCCAATAATTGACTTTGAGGGCACTATCTCCAACAATCTCCCACTTGCACTTAAGGCTAATTATTACGATGTCGCATACTCACAGCCCGTGTGATATCGAACATCCAACTACTCTACTAATTAGTTTCACAAAGCTAGTTTGTAAAACTTTTGTGTTCGAGAAATAGCCTCAGTGAGTGGATCCGCCATGATATTTCTTTCTATGTCTCTCTTAATCTCAAGTTCGCGGAGAAAAACATCTCCCGAAACGAGTAATACCTGTCTTAGAATATGTCTGAATATCTGATAAGACCTAGTTCATAAATGAACTCCAAATCCAGACTTCTTAGACTTTATTGATAACTGAACCTAATCAGTATCGCGCACCATACCTCCCACAGTATCCTCTTGGACCACCTGTCCATAATACTGTCCCTCATCATAGGGAAAAATATAACTCTGACAATCACTCTGTCATCCATGTCACCTCTGAAGCCCTGGAATGATAACCGTCTCCCGAAGGAGGCTGCCGTCATCAAATCCGTAGAACATTCACTCTTGTTCTAAAACTACTTCCTTATGTTTCTTCAGGATTGGATTAATATAAACTTATTGCATCAAGTGCAAAAACTATATCTGGTGTGGTACTTGACATCTCATGATTGACTCAATTGCCTAAGCAAGTGATCTGCCAATCATGCACATCTCTCTCTCCTTTAGTTTCTAAGACACCTTTAGGGAGGGTGACTCCATCACCTGCAGGTACACCACCATGCCAGGAGTCAACTATTCTAAATACCATTAGAATACTGTCAAAGTACCCACATTGGGAAACTACCCAAATCTAGATCTAAAACCATAGATCTAGTAACCTGAATGTCAGATATTATATCCATATCCTATGTGAAGAAACAACTATGTGACGACCACAGTACAACCGATCGTAGTATAGGAATTTTACTTTCTTCTCTGTGTATGTCATCCAAATACCAGGACATCACACCCTAATACCTTCTCAACAGATCAATCCCCTATTCTGATGAAGTCAAAGCTACGACTGTTACATCAAAATTAGATGATCTTATCTCCGCTATCTTTGCTCAAGCCTATAAATAGACATAAGCTACTTGCCTACTATGCTTCCGCTGCTCCTACTGACTACGGCAACCCTCTGGCAGAATAATATATATGTATACTTCTAAAGCTAGTTTAGAACGACGTTATATTTATCCTCTTGCCGGGTCTCATAGTCTGGAACAACAGTAGTGTCAAGTCTGGGTAAACTAGAACCTCCCTGTCACCGTCCTTGAGGCTACCGGAGTACCTCTCGGGTGTCTGAGGTTACCCACCATATCTGCGGAGTGGCTATTGGAATGTCAAACCTGTTTGAATATATAGGTCCTATTAAATTTTCCGTAACCGATTGCGGTTCTGGAATCACTTCCAGTTCTACCATACTCCCACTACTGTTTTCTAAAAAAATCCATTTTAATAAAACTGTGGCGAGTCTAGAACAATATTACTATTGATCTCCCAGATGGTAGAAATGTCAACCCTCGTCAAAGACAGGGTCAACCCACAAACAGCCATTACAGAAACGTGCCTTGAGTTATCCAGTGTCTGGTTTTAAGCATAAGCTGGACAACTCCCCGTATCTTAACATCGTTAAGATATGAACCATTCTATATGTAATATAGAAACAGAGGCACTAATTTAATTGGAAGCAGATTCAAATCATGCAGATGTCTCCAGTGCATAACAACTTAATGGAGAGAGGCTAATCAGCATTACTCAACTTAGGAATCCATCCAATTATGAGTAACCTGAAAAAGAAACAAATTTCTCAAAACCATTACTATCATCTGAATACCAATCACAAGAATCCGTATCTTCAATCTCTTTGAAGAATCCCTGTTGGAGATAGTGCCCTCAGAGTCAATTATTGGATCACAGGCACGTGATTGCAATGATTGAGGGAGGACCTATCCCGGTAGGACAGTCTTACTCGAGATGACAGTATGCTATCTGGTTTATCTTTATCATCGTGTACTGCTTTAGGTGACCTGACATGTCGCTATTACACGTTGATAGAGCCCCTAGGATTCTTGCTTGACTACCAGCAGTATGATGGCGATCATATACGTGGGAGATGGTAGTCTATAAGCACATCCTTAAAAGGTCCCTAGTCGTAGGAGTTTCGAGACAGGGCATCGATACTCCATTAGTAGACTAGTGTATACAGTCGAGACCCCGACGAGGGGCGGTGGCCGGTCTCACAAGCCACTGGTGTCAGTTGGTTCACCTAAGATGTATACAGGTGCTCATTGGGTTATGAGTACACCGGACAGGACTCGCCGGGAACCTGCTAGTTGGGCTTATACCTGACGTCAGATAGCAGTTCCCTGGTGACATGTGTACAGGTTAGTTCATCGACCTGAGGATCGTCATTTGTCTCATGTGAGTTCCCACTGTGCTTTGATTACTACCCTACCACGGCTCAAAGGAGTCGTGCAAACAGGTTTTAGTTGGGTACAGTCCCGAGCCACATGGAGGCAGTGAGCGGATCTTCAAGGGTTCGTCTCTCCCGGTATTAGGGGTGAGGTCGCGCTGTGTCTAGGAGAGCCATTACGCAAAGCCCTCGGCCGAGGCAGGAGATTTACTGGTAGGTATTCCAGTAGTATCTCAGGGCATTCTGGGCTACACTCCGACACGACTTGTACCGCTTTTGGGGGTCTGACTTTTACCAACCCCCTAGGCCCGACATGCGATGCTCATAGACGAACGGACCGGACTGTACGGATATTGTCACTGACAGGCGCAGTAGGGTGTCAGGATGAGTTCGCTCATCGACGTCCCTTTTGGTCAATAGCTGGTGGCCCTTCACGTATTGTCTAATACCTCTGACGTGCTAGTGGTTAAATCCACAGCCATAGTATTGACGAGTCTTTAGAGTCCACCACACTTATAGTTACTCAAGCTTTCGGGCGAAACGCTGTAGAGGCCGTATGGAGATATGGCAGGGTCCGATCAGATACGTGCGGTATTGCACGGATCAGGATCGGACAGTTTTGTACTAGTGGCCGTATAGTTATATGGCAGGGTTTGATCTGGTACGTGCGGTATTGCACGGATCAAGATCGAACGGATTTTACTAGCCGGCTTTGGCTTAAGCCGGTCCTAGTCTAGTACAGTGTAGATTTTTGTCTCATTGCATTTGTATCCGGTCGGAATACAGATGCGGGTGTGTATGCACAGTATCGGGGTTTTCCTGTAATTTATTACGGGACCAGTTTTCTGGAGTTGCCAGTTTGCATTCCGTTCCGGCCGGTTTTCCTTTGTTCTTTCCCGGCCGGACTTTTCCGATGGAGGGGGTTATTTGCAATTGTGCAAATAACATTTTGTGGAGGGGGTTTTCTGCACAAAGATTGATTATGATAGCATCATTATCTTTTGCTCCATCACTTGCATTAATGAGGGTATGGGTTTGATTAATGTGTGAAGTATGGTTGATGTTTCTTTGTCTCTTGATGTGGTCACCACTTGCTTTACCCTACACTCACCTCCCTTCATGCTTCATATTACCTCCTCCTCCATTCTCATTTTAGATGATAAGTTTTTCATGAGAGGAAAAAGAAAGAGAGAAGAAGAAGAAGAGAGCTTCATCTTGAGAGTTTCTTTCTTGATCTTATTTTCTTGCTAGAAAAATGCAAGCACCATTTTTCTATTCTTGATTCCTCCATCACCATGGCAACAAACCCCAAATGAGACAAGCATCTTCTACACTACATTCTACAGCACATCTTGAGCATGTCGAGTTGCCGGCTTCATGCTCGAGTTGCCTCGGTATTGAGGCGGGAGCCCGTAAAAGACGCAGGCGATGTGGTGCCCTTTCCGGCGAGGAGGCGACGATATGGAGACAAGACTTTCCGCGGGAGATCGGGACGATGAAGAGAAGACCGGAGGACTCGGATCACTCGGTATACTTCTCACCCTATCTCTTGATTGCTAGCATTAGGTTAATGGTTACGATCCGGGTTTTCTTTGTCCGCGGTAGCGCCGGTTTCCGAGTAAGGAAAATTTTTGATTCCGCAATTTGGCCTCGAGTAAGACGGCCGGGGCGCTGCCGTGGCGCAACATGGTATCAGTGCTACGCCATTAACCTTTCCTAGCTTTTTCTAGTGTGTTTTACATTTCCGATCGAACAAAATCCCAAAAACCACATTTTGTGTACATCAGTTTTTTGTCGATTTTTTCCGGGCTCGAAAATTTTTTCAGGTGGTCTCAGAGTGATGTGCAGGGAATTCTAAGCATACTGTAAAAATCTGGTACCATGAACTCACCATACCGCCGCGGAAGGGCGGCCAAACCCCTGCTTTGGCCGCGCTTCCGCCGCGTTGGTAACTGTTCATGCTCCCAAAATTTTGCAGAATGTTCCTGAGTTGAAAATGTGATTTTTGGAATATTAAAATTGGGTCCAGGTTTTCTGTGAGTACTACAGTATTGGGTGGGGGCCCACTTGTTAATTGTTTGATCGATCGGATATTTTAAACACATTATTTCACAGTATTTACATTATATCTGCGACCGTGAATGTCACTCGATCGGTAAATCCGGTCTAACTGCTATAGCCCGTTTAGACGGATTTGCGAACGTGATTTTCACGTTGATGTTCTATGTTTATGCTGTGATGTTGCGGATCGGTCGTGGGGGATAGCCTGGATGCAATGCTAGTACAGTGCTGTTGTATTATGTACATTTGATTTTGCGGGGCGAGCGTCTGACATGTGGACTGCCGTCACTGCCTGATTGTATTATTCTTTTGGGGCACGGCCTGGTTGCGGTCGATGTACCCGGTGTATGTATATTTTACTTTCTGTACTAGGATTACCCCGCGGAGGGGTGCACGGATAGCCGGGTTCTGGAGGGCAACAAGCCCGCATCTCATGGCATTGAGACGGAGGGGGCTTCACTCTGGGATTGGCGGGCTATTCGCCGCACTCGTAGGGGGTACAGGTTGACCCAGTAGGGGTGCCCAAGTTACCGAATTCCATGAAGTGTTGGGTGGTCCATTCACGGAGCTGAAGGGGGCTGCCTCGCTTCAGGTTTTGGCGGGTGACTTGCAGCGCCCGTAGGGGTCTAGGATTTCGTTGCACAGGCTATCCACACGACCAGGGGAACGTCGGGTTTCAGCAGCGGCTCTGTGAAACCCGAGGCTTCCAGATATCTGTATTGTTCTGTGATGCTGTACATTTCTGTGATGTTGCATTTTATTCACGCCTTGAGCGAAATATAATATATTGGTATATATATTAGTAGATGTTGTATATGTTTTTCATCCGCACTAGTCCAGTCCCCGCTCTCCCGTTAGTTAGCTAACCTAACGGGTGATGACAGGACCCAGTGGCGAATGCGGATGGCATATACGTACGTCAGTATATTTTCGTTCTTTGTGGTGTGATTATTTGATGGGACTGCGTTGATTCGGATCAATGCAAGTTAAACAAACCTATTCTGATGTTGTTGGAACACTTTTCAAAAAGCTGTTATTGCAAGGACGTTCACTTTTGTTTTGCATCGTGGTATTCATTTGGAATATCCTGCTCCTCAGTCGACGAGGCAAGGGCCGAGATCCCTTCACCGGGAGTGACCCCTTGGACAGAAGTTTGCGTCAGGGCATTAACTTCACTATAGCCGATTACTTTTGCTTTGCATCGTGGTATTCAGTTGGAATATCCTGCACCTCATTCTACGGGGAAAGAGCCGAGATCCCTTCACCGGGAGTGACCTCTTTAGTAAAGGTTTTCGTCACTATATTTTTATAAAAGGCTATGCAGTTCCTTCAACAATATCAAGTTCATTACGTTAAAGGTTTTTCGCCAAAAACCAGTCGTAGCCCTCCGTCATTTCAGATTAGTATTACTTAGTATTCGTGCTGCGTATGTCGTGCTTAGCCGAGGCGTAGTGTTCGGTAGCTATGTAGTGCTTTTCTGTTGCATGGATATGTGATTGGTTAGGACAGTCGTACGGTCATTTTGGCTCAGTCAAGGACTCGTGCGGGTGGGTCTAATGCAATCAAGATAATGACGGGTTGAACTTGACTAGGATCCTTTGATATGTTGGCTCAGTCAAGGTCACTTGGGTCCTAGGGGTAAAAATCACATCGGGAGTTTCAAAAGAACTGAAACTTGCCAGGTATGCGCATACCTTCTGGAGTGTGGTGACTTGAGTGGATTCCGTCAAGTTATCATGCGATGATAGTTGGATCCCGATTCCCACTGATGAGTTGGTTTACTCCTCGGGTGATCCCGACTAATTCTTCTTTCAGGTTTGGAGGAGAATTTGAGGTACAGTGGGAGGTTTCCTGATTAGATAAAGTGATAACCATTCTGATCTAGGTTAGAGTGCACGCTGAGTGTTTCTTTTCTCTCTCTCTGGCTGCGACCTTTGACCCGACCCTAAGACTATGACTCAATGACCAAGTTGACCGAACCTTCTTAACACAGGCTTTTGGATTGTCAGAGTTGCAGACCTCATTGCCACTCCTACTTTTACCCTTTTCTCCAGGACACCCCGCATTACTGCGAACGTCCACTTCCATTGGACAAAACCATCGTATGGTTATATACGAACTCGAAGGACTTCGAGGATGGTTTCTGGTTCTGGAGAAAACGAATAGGATTATTCAGTTGTCTTTTCTTTTCACCTTCTCTCATTGCGAGTACTCCTTGGTTTAGGAGTAGTACACCTATTACGCAAATTGGATAGTCTTCTTCCAAACCATAGGCTGGTGCCGACCGGTAGGGAATGAAGAAAACCAGTTAGCCTAAACGGTGTACAGAAGGTATTAAGTTAAGGCAAAGCAAGGGATTAGTAGGAGGGCAAAGTAAATTGCGACTGATATTCACGACCAAACCAAGTATTTCTTCGCCAATCCTAAATCACCTTTGTATTTCTCCAGGACACTCCGTATCACTACGAAGATCCACAGTTTATTGGATACTCCATCGTATGGTTATATACGAACTCGAAAGGAACTTGTTCCAGTTCGGGGATGGTTTCTGGTCCGGGAGAAATGGGAATAAGGTTTATTCGGTTGTCTTTTATCTTCACCTTCTCTCGCTTTGCGAGTGCTCCTAGGATTAGGACAGTATACCCTTTATGCTTATTGGATAGTCTTCTTCCAAACCATAGGCTGGTGCCGAACGGTAGGGAAGGAAGAAAACCATTTGGCCTAAAGGGGTGTGCAGACGGTAATGACTAAAGACATATAAAGGGATTTGGAGAGGTGGCAAAGAATTATACGGTTATAGTTGTGAATCTGGATAATGGTAGAGGCATTACTAGGAATACCAGGATACCCCATCGAAACATTTCAATGTTTCAGTTCAACTGTGTACTGTTAAAAGAAAACTGATTTCCCGATTAGACACTTGCTCCAGGGTATGTATTTACCAGGTTGGATTCTCACATCTGTATGGTTTTACAGATGCTGAGTGGGAGTAAGTTATTGGGAATTAGGTGACCATCCTCATTATATCAGGATTCGTTGTAATCGGTGATATTTGAGGAGATCATCTGGGCTGTTTGCCGGTCGGCAAATATTTGGTTTTGAATATCCGCTGTTATGCACCAATTTCAAATTGATATATCTGTACTTCTATTTGAATAGAGTGAGATATACCTTTTGATATTATGTCTACGACATTTACCTATATCAGTGGATGGTTAGGTAAGGAGCATTAAACAGCGGTGTAATTCTTCTTAACCATAAGTACAGTTTTCAACCTACGACACACAGTTGTTAGACTCAGCGGACTTATACAGGGTATTGTATGTTGTCCAGTGTCCATAAGGACAGAGGGGTTGGTCCTCATACTATATTCTGTTTACTTTTAACTTCTCTAGTTCTTAGACATGTGTTTCGTAGAAACACAGGGTCTAAGTTTTGAGGAGTTATAGGTATTTGAATAGAGTAGAGAACCAGGTGTAGCAAGTATCGGGATTTTTCAAAGAGATCGAAGATGTAGATACTTGTGTATGGTATTCAGTTGATAGTAATGATATAGAGAACTTGCTTCTCTTTCAGGTTACTCGTAATTGGAAGCATTCCTAAGTTGAGTAACGCTGATCGGCCTTTCTCCATTTAGTTGACATGCACTGGAGACAGCTGCATGATTTGAATCTGGTTAAATTAATTCAGTGCCTCTGTTCCTATATTGGATATAGAACAGTTCATATCTTGACATTGTTAAGATACGGGGAGTTGTCCGGCTTATGATTAAAACCAGACTCTGGATAACTCAAGGCACGTTTCTGTAATGGCTGTTTGTGGGTTGACCCAGGCTATGACAAGGGTTGACTTTCTACCATCTGGAAGATCAATAGTGATATTGTTCTGGACTCGCCACAGTTTTAATAAAAATGGATTTTTTCAGAAAAAAGTAGTGGGAGTATGGTAGAACTGGAAGTAATTCCAAAACCACAAACGATTACTGAAGATTTGATAAGGAACCTAAAGATTCAATCTGATTTGACATTCCATTGGCCACTCCGCAGATACGATGGGTAACTTCAGGCACCCGAGAGGTACTCCGGTAGCCTCAAGGACGGTGACAGGGAAGTTCTTGTTTACCCACACTTGCCATTGCTGTTGTTCCAGGCTGCGAGACCCGGCAGGAGGATGAGTATAGCGTCGTTCTAAACTAGCTTTGGAAGTGCACGTCTATATGACTCTGCCAGAGGGTTGTCGTAGTCAGTGGGAGCAGCGGAAGCATTGGTGGACATCAGGCTTATGTCTATTTATAGACTAAAGCAGATGTAGCGGAGATAGATCATCTATTTCTGATGTGACAGTCATAGGTTTGACGTCATCAGAATAGAGGGTGGATCTGTTGAGAAGGTAGTAGGAAGTGATTTTCCTATACTACGATCGGTTATACTTTGGTCGTCACACAGTGTTTTCTCCACAAGGGACTTGGATATTATATCAGACATACTGGTTACTAGATCTATGGTTTTAGATCTAGATTTGGGTGGTTTCCCAATCTGGGTACCTTGACAGCATTCTATGAGTATTTAGAATGGACGACTCCTGACACGGTAGTGCACCTGCAGTTGATGGAGTCACCCTCTCTAAAGGTGTCTTATAGACTAAAGGGGAGAGGGATACTCATGATTGGCAGATCACTTGCTTAGGCAATTGAGTCAATCATGAGATGTCAAGTACCACACCAGATGTTGTTCTTGCACGAGATGCAATAAGTTGATATTGATCCAATCCTGGAGAAACAGTCGGAAGCAGTCTTAGAACATAAGTGGATGTTCTAGGGATATGATAACGACAGCCTCTTTTGGGAGACAGTTATCATTCCAGGCTTCCAAGGTGACATGGACGACAGGGAGGTTGTCAGAGTTATAGTTTTCCTTCTGACGAGGGGCAGTATTTTGGACAGGTGGTCCAAGGCAATACTGAGGGAGGCATGGCGCAGGACACTGATTAAGTTCAGTAGTTGATACAGTCTAAGAAGTTTGGATTTGGAGTTCATTTATGAGCTAGGTCCCATCAGACATCCAGACATTCTAAGACAGGTATTGCTCATTTCGGGAGATGGCTTTCTCCGCGAACTTGAGATTTAGAGAGATATAGAAAGAAACATCTGAGCGGATCCACTCACTGAGGCTATTCCTCGAACGCAATAGTTTCGCAAACGAGTTTTGTGAGACTGACTAGTAGAGGAGTTGGGTGTTCGGTATCACACGGGCTGTGAGTATGCGACATCGCAATAATTAGCCTTGAGTGCAAGTGGGAGATTGTTGGAGATAGTGCCCTCAGAGTCAATTATTGGATCACAGGCACGTGATTGCAATGATTGAGGGAGGACCTATCCCGGTAGGACAGTCTTACTCGAGATGATAGTATGCTATCTGGTTTATCTTTATCATCGTGTACTGCTTTAGGTGACCTGACATGTCGCTATTACACGTTGATAGAGCCCCTAGGATTCTTGCTTGACTACCAGCAGTATGATGGCGATCATATACGTGGGAGATGGTAGTCTATAAGCACATCCTTAAAAGGTCCCTAGTCGTAGGAGTTTCGAGACAGGGCATCGATACTCCATTAGTAGACTAGTGTATACAGTCGAGACCCCGACGAGGGGCGGTGGCCGGTCTCATAAGCCACTGGTGTCAGTTGGTTCACCTAAGATGTATACAGGTGCTCATTGGGTTATGAGTACACCGGATAGGACTCGCCGGGAACCTGCTAGTTGGGCTTATACCTGACGTCAGATAGCAGTTCCCTGGTGACATGTGTACAGGTTAGTTCATCGACCTGAGGATCGTCATTTGTCTCGTGTGAGTTCCCACTGTGCTTTGATTACTACCCTACCATGGCTCAAAGGAGTCGTGCAAACAGGTTTTAGTTGGGTACAGTCCCGAGCCACATGGAGGCAGTGAGCGGGTCTTCAGGGGTTCGTCTCTCCCGGTATTGGGGGTGAGGTCGCGCTGTGTCTAGGAGAGCCATTACGCAAAGCCCTCGGCCGAGGCAGGAGATTTACTGGTAGGTATTCCAGTAGTATCTCAGGGCGTTCTGGGCTACACTCCGACACGACTTGTACCGCTTTTGGGGGTCTGACTTTTACCAACCCCCTAGGCCCGACATGCGATGCTCATAGACGAACGGACCGGACTGTACGGATATTGTCACTGACAGGCTCAGTAGGGTGTCAGGATGAGTTCGCTCATCGACGTCCCTTTTGGTCAATAGCTGGTGGCCCATCACGTATTGGCTAATACCTCTGACGTGCTAGTGGTTAAATCCACAGCCATAGTATTGACGAGTCTTTAGAGTCCACCACACTTACAGTTACTCAAGCTTTCGGGCGAAACGCTGTAGAGGCCGTATGGAGATATGGCAGGGTCCGATCAGATACGTGCGGTATTGCACGGATCAGGATCGGACAGTTTTGTACTAGTGGCCGTATAGTTATATGGCAGGGTTTGATCTGGTACGTACGGTATTGCACGGATCAGGATCGAACGGATTTTACTAGCCGTCTTTGGCATAAGCCGGTCCTAGTCTAGTACAGTGTAGATTTTTGTCTCATTGCATTTGTATCCGGTTGGAATACAGATGCGGGTGTGTATGCACAGTATCGGGGTTTTCCTGTAATTTATTACCGGACCAGTTTTCTGGAGTTGCCAGTTTGCATTCCGTTCCGGCCGGTTTTCCTTTGTTCTTTCCCGGCCGGACTTTTCCGATGGAGGGGGTTATTTGCAATTGTGCAAATAACATTTTGTGGAAGGGGTTTTCTGCACAAAGATTGATTATGATAGCATCATTATCTTTTGCTCCATCACTTGCATTAATGAGGGTATGGGTTTGATTAATTTGTGAAGCATGGTTGATGTTACTTTGTCTCTTGATGTGGTCACCACTTGCTTTACCCTACACTCACCTCCCTTCATGCTTCATATTACCTCCTCCTCCATTCTCATTTTAGATGATAAGTTTTTCATGAGAGGAAAAAGAAAGAGAGAAGAAGAAGAAGAGAGCTTCATCTTGAGAGTTTCTTTCTTGATCTTATTTTCTTGCTAGAAAAATGCAAGCACCATTTTTCTATTCTTGATTCCTCCATCACCATGGCAACAAACCCCAAATGAGACAAGCATCTTCTACACTACATTCTACAGCACATCTTGAGCATGTCGAGTTGCCGGCTTCATGCTCGAGTTGCCTCGGTATTGAGGCGGGAGCCCGTAAAAGACGCAGGCGATGTGGTGCCCTTTCCGGCGAGGAGGCGACGATATGGAGACAAGACTTTCCGCGGGAGATCAGGACGATGAAGAGAAGACCGGAGGACTCGGATCACTCGGTATACTTCTCACCCTATCTCTTGATTGCTAGCATTAGGTTAATGGTTACGATCCGGGTTTTCTTTGTCCGCGGTTGCGCCGGTTTCCGAGTAAGGAAAATTTTTGATTCCGCAATTTGGCCTCGAGTAAGACGGCCGGGGCGCTGCCGTGGCGCAACAATCCCGATACTTGTGATACCTGGTTCTCTACTTTATTCTTATACCCACAACTTCTCAAAACTTAGACTTTGTATTTTAACGAAACACTTGTCTAAAAACTAGAGAAGTCATAAGTAAACAGAACACACTACGAGGACCAACCACTTTGTCCTGACGGACACTGGACAACATATAATACTCTGTATAAGTCCGCTGAGTTTAATAACTCAAAAAACTGTGCATCGTAGGTTGAAAACTGTACCCTGGCGATTTCCTCAAATATCACCAATTACAACGAATTCCGATATAATAAGGATGATCACCTAATTCCCAATAACTTACTCCCACTCATCATCTATAAAACCATACAGATATGAGAATGAAACCTGGTAAATACATACCCTGGAGTAAGTATCTAATTGGGAAATCAGTTTTCTTTTAACAATGCGCATTGTAACTGAAACATTAAAATGTCTCGTAGGGGTATCCTGGTATTCCTAGTAATGTCTTTTCCATAATCCAATTCATGACTGTAACCGTATATTTCTTTACCATCTCTCCAAATCCCTTTATTTGTCTTTAGTCATTTCCTTCTGTACACCATCGTTAGGCTAAGTGGTTTTCTTCTTTCCCTACCGTTCGGCACCATCCTATGGTTTGGATGAAGACTATCCAGTAAGCATAATAGGTGTACCCTCCTAATCCTAGGAGTACTCGCAACTTGAGAGAAGTTGATGATAAAAGACAATCTGAATAATACCTTATTCTATTTCTCCCGAACTGGGGAAAAGGCAAAGGTGAAATTGGAGTGGCTATGAAGTACGCGGTTTGGTCGTGAATGATAACAGTCGCAATTTACTTTGCCCCCTTTCTAATCCCTTTTATTTTGTCTTTACATATTACCTTATGTACACCCTACTTAGGCTAATTGGTTTTCTTCATTCCCTACCTTTTGGCACCTGCCTATGGTTTGGAATAAGTCTATCCAATAAGCGTAATAGGTGTACTCTCCTAAACTAAGGAGCCCTCGCAACCTGAGAGAAGGTGATAATAAAAGACAACTGAATAAACCAATTCTCTTTCTCCTGAACCTGGATCCATCCTCGAAGAAATCCCTTCAAGTTCGTATATAACCATACGATGGATCTATCCAATGGAAGTGGATACCCGTAGTAATACGGGGTGTTCTGAGAAATGTAAAAGGGTAAAAGAAGGAGCGGCAATGACTTATGCAACTTAGACAATCCAAAAGCCAGTATTTTAAGAAGGTTCGGTCAAGTTGGTCACTGAGCCATAGTCTAGGGTCGGTCAAAGGTCGCTGCCAAAGAGAGAGAGAGAAATGAAACCCTCTGCGTGCACTCTAACCTAGATCAGAATGCTTATCATTTTATCTAATCAGGAAACCTCCCACTGTAATCTCAAATTCTCCTCCAAACCTGAAAGAAGAATTAGTCGGGATCACCCGAAGAGTATACCAACTCATCAGTGAGAATCGGGATCCAACTATCATCGCATGATAACTTGATGGAAGCCACTCAAATTATCACACTCCAGAAGCTATGCGCATATCTGGCAAGTTTCAGTTTCTTTAGATACTCCCGATGTAATTTTTTGCCTCATGCTCTTATGACCTTGACTTTAGTCAACAAATCATAAGTCACATGTCAAGTTCTACCCGTGATTGTCCAGATTGATTTGAACCCACCCGTACATACCATTGACTTTAGTCAACAAGGTAATACGAATGTCCGAAACCAACACATCTATCTATGCAATATATGAATGCCCAGCAACTACCAAACACTATGCCTTGACTTTAGTCAACAAACATAGCTTGAATACTACTGACCACCCATAAGAAATGACGGAGGGCTACGGCTGGTTTTTGGCGAAAAACCTTTAACATAATGAACTTGATATCGCTGAAGGAACCTGATAGCTTTTTATAAAATATAGTGACGAAAACGTTTTGCTACAGAGGTCACTCCCGGTGAAGGGATCTCGGCTCTTTCCTCGTGGAATGAGGTGCAGGATATTCCAACTGAATACCGCGATGCAAAGCAACTTGTAATCGACTATATTGAAGTTATTACCCTGACGTAAACTTCTGCCCAAGGGGTCACTCCCGGTGAAGGGATCTCGGCCCTTGCCTCGTCGAATGAGGTGCGGGATATTCTAACTGAATATCACTATGCAAAACAAAAGGAAACATCTTTGTAATAACACCTTTTTTTAAAATTTGTTCCAACAACATCAAATATTGGTTTGCTTTATCCTTGCATTGATAAGAATCAATGCAGTCCCATCAATCAATCACACCAGAAAAGAACGAAAATAAAATGTAGTATATGCCATCCGCATTCGCCACTGGGTCCCGTCATCACCCGTTAGGTTACATAACTAACGACAGAGCGGGGGCTGGACTAGCGCGGGTGTACAACATATACAACATCTAATAGTATATATACCAATATACAATAATCGCTCCAGGCATGATAATATGCAACATTACAGAAAAGTAATAAGTATCACAGAACAATACAGATAATCTAGGATCCCCGAGTTTTACAGAGCCGCTGCTGAAACCCGACGTTTCCCTGGACGTGGGGATAGCCTGTGCAATGAAACCTAGACCCCTACGGGTGCGGCAAGTTACCTGCCAAAACCTGAAGCGAGGTAGTCCCCCACAGCATAGTGAATGGTGTTAGTTGTATGTATGCCATAGAGGCCAGTATTGTACAGATGATGTATATTATATTGGATGCTTGGACATATATAGAGATGACTTTCTTGCTCGATATGATAGTATGCTATCTGGTTGCTCTTTATCTTAACATGTATACTAGTCTCTTTAAACTGTCTTATAGTTACATGTTGGTAAAGCCCTTAGGATGTGTACTCGACTACCTGGACTATGATGCAGATCATACTAGTGGGGACATGGTAGTCCATAAGTACATCCTTCAAGGTCCCTAGTCGTGGGTGTATCGAGACAGGGCATCGATATACCAGTGTAGACTAGCGTATACGCATCTCGACCCATGAGATGGGCAATGGATGATCCCATATCCATTGGTGTTTGACATCAGAGATGGTATACGGGTGCTCAGTGGAGACTGGGTACACTGGACGGACTCGCCGAGAACTCCCAGATGGTATTATACCTCACGTCAGATGGCAGTTCTCAGGTGACACTTATACAGGTTAGTCTGTAGACCCGAGATCATCATAGAGTCTTGTGTGATTCCCACTGTGCTTTGATCTCTACCTTACCACGTCCATGAGGGCGTGCAAAATGGTGGTTTTTGGGTACAGTCCAGAGTCACATGGAGGCAATGAGCGATAGGAGGGGTTTCGTCTCTCCCGGTATTGGGGGTTGATGTTGTACTGTGCTCGATTGGCCGTAACAGGGAAGTCCCTGGCCAGGGCTGTTTCAGAGATTTGCTGGTAAGTGTTACCAGTAGTTTCTCGACCCGTTATGAGCCTCACATCGGCACGACTTATCGGTTATTGGGGTCTGACGTTTACCACCCCTAGACATGATATGCGGCATATCAGACGAGGAGACCGGACTGTACGGGAAGTGTTGCCGATCGGCTCGACGGGTGTTGTAGCAGGTTCGCTTGTTCTCTTCTGATCGCTCAATACCCGGGTGGCCGTTATGTTTAGCTGACCGCTTGCGGCTTGGGGGTGCTTGATATGATCATCACCCACTGCCGGCGTATCGACGAGTCTCAGAGTCCCACATTGGAGTTCCTAGTCCAAGCGAAACGTTGTGGTGCGCGTATACGATATGCGCATGGACCCGATTAAAATGCGCGTATAGGATACCGTATATTGATCGGGCGGCTTACTTTTGGTAGGGGTCATATGTGATATGGCCGGATTGATAAATCAAGTATTGATTTATCATTTAACCATTAGTTTCTCACTTGAAATCCTTTCTTGAGTTAGTTGGATGTATGAATGCATGTATGCCTTCTTTTTGATTCATGCACATATGGATGTACATATACACATACATACATACATACATACATCTTTCATGGTTGATTATACAAGGAAATGGTGGCAATATAAGACTCACACCATGGGTTTTTTATATGGAATATTATTGTATTTATGCTAAAAACAAAAGGAAAAAGAAATGGGTTTGTTTTGGATTGTTTCTACACTCTTCTTGACCTAACCTCAATCACCCACCATTTAACCATGGTTTTCTCTTCCTTTTAGTTTTTAACTCAAGTACAATAATGATTCAACAATGGTTTGAGATGAGGGATAGAAAATATATATTGATATATTTTTTCAATTTTAAAAAGAGAGTTCAACTTATCATCTTCTCATATTGCCATCATCTTCTTCTTCCTCTCTCATTTTGTTCTCTAGTTCTTTGTAGTGAGCAATATACTCATCAAGATTGGATTTTGAAGTGAGAAAGAGAACCACAACACCATTCTACACAAGTCTAGCCCACTTGTTTAGAATGTTAGCTTGATTTTGTTCACTTGATCGGATAAAGTTGCAAGCTTGGACAAAGCGGACTCCGGGTGGATCATCGGTGACCTCGAGGAGTTCAAGAGGAGCTTTTTCAAACCCCAAGTAGCCGAGGAGTCTAGCGTAGGGAGCTACAAAGGTTGTACTCTCTAAACCCTAGCATTTCATTCATATGATGATGTGAAAATTTTGAAACCCTAATTTTTCTAGGATCGATCCGATGTTTGTTAACTTAGCACCCTAAAGACACCACCTTTGGTTCATGTGATGCTTCCAAACCCTTCATGAGGTGCTAGGCTAACCTTTCACTGGTATCAGAGCCGACCTAGAACATTAGGCGACACCTTACGAAGTTAAAACTCCGATCGAACCGAAAATACGGATTTTTGGGTGCTCTCTGGACTTTTTTCGAAATCTGGTTATTTTCAGAATTAAAAATATGTAAAAAATTCAGCAGGTAAAAATACGAATTACGGTATAAAATTTTTTCCATGAACAGTCTTTTCTGCCGCGGAAATGCGGCTTAAGCTTGCTTAGGCCGCGGTTCCGCGGCCGTACTCCTACATCACTGTATATAATTTTTATGCTGTAATGATTATTTCTGCTAGTATATTTTTTAGCGTATTTTTAATCTGTATTTAGTTCTAAAAAATTCTGGAGATGGTTTTGGACTCGTCGATTCGATCGGAATTTTGATTTCGTGACTTTTCCGGGTAAATTAGAAAGTAGTGAAGTGTTTGAACGAGTATCATTTGCTCACTTTTCACGGGGTTTAAATCCTTCGGAGGTTCATGCAAGTTTTGTGGTGGTCCCTCTAAAAGACAATAAACCTTAACTCGATTATGTGACCGTCTTGAACTGCCCTTTGAACCTTAGGGTTTGGGGCAGTACGGCGTGCCACATGTGAGGCGTTGGCTTGACCCTTCTACGGCTGGACCGCTACTACTGTGTCACACTCCAAGTTTTTGAACTTCGCTCAAGTGTTGAGCTTTAGTGAATCTTGGGTATTTGATCGTTCGTTCGAAAACTTTAATACTGTCTAATTATCTGGAATTTGATGCAATGTGTGGAATTCATATTATAAGACATGAAATACGAGGTATGTGATACTTCGCATTTACGATGTCTAAAGAGAATATGGATTCCAGATACTGCATTTTTACACTTTCTTTTCTGTGACCGTAAGTGTAGTATGTCGATATCGCCAGTTTCGTTGCTATACATCAACGACAATTGGGATACGCATACTTACTTACGTTGATGATATGTGATATTATGTGTTGCTGAGATATGATGTGCAGGATTGTTGCGATTGAATAGCCGGGTTTTTTTTATGTGAGATGAGAGTTTTATATTTTCATTCATGTAAATTCAAATGTAATGTAATATTCATTTATTTGGGGCACTTCCGGGTTGAGGTCGATGCCACCTGTGTTGTATATTATTTTCTTTTCCGCATTAGGATGGACCCAAGGAGGGGAGCACGGGTGACCGGGTTCTGGGGTTCAGTGAGAGGCCATCTCGAGGAGTCAAGACCGGGTCTCCTAAACTCTAGAATTGGTAGGGTCGCTTGCCGCACTCGTAGGGGTCCAGGGTGTGGGCTTGGCTATTCATCGCGACTGTGGAATCCGTATTTTCTATTTTGGCTAAATACTAAATACGGACGTCCTAGTATATCCCACATTATATCTATGTTTCTGCTGCGATATCTGTGATGTGATCATTTGATATGTTCTGATAGATACAGTATATAGTATATATGATATATTATATAGGCGTTACTTATGTTTTACACCCGCACTAACCCTGCCCTGCTCTGTCGTTAGTTACCTAACCTAACGATGCACGAGGGGACATCGAGGCGAATGCGGATGGCATAAGTGTACGTCGTATTTATCTGTGATGTTTAGGTGACTTAAATGATGGGACATTATTAATGTGATTAATGAAAGAAAAGAAACCTAATAGATGTTGTAGAATCAAATTTTTTAAATAAAAAGGGTAGCGACAGTTTTGCATTGCATAGCGGTATATATGATATACCCTGCACCTTATTTGATGAGGAAAGGGCCGAGATCCCTTCACCGGGAGTGACCCCTTTAGCAATAACCGGCACATGCTACACACTCGGTTTGTCTTTTGATTGCTTCTATAGTTTCTGCTTTGCACAGTGATATATATGATATATCCCGCACCTCATTCGACGAGGAAAGGGCCGACGATCCCTTCACCGGGAGTGACCCCTTTAGCAAAACTAGAAAAGCCTCAAGAACACTCCATTTCAAAATTCATTCGATTCTACAACGATATCAAGTTCATTACGCAATAGGTTTTCAGAAAAACCTGTCGTAGCCCTCCGTCATTTCAGATAAATCCTACTTAGTATTCGTGCTACGTTTGTTGACCTCCATCAAGGCGTAGTGTGCGGTAGCTAACTAGTATTTATCTACTTATGTATCTGATGCAGATTGGATTAGGGTAGTCGTACGACCTTGTTGACCTCCGCCAAGGGTCGTGCGGGTGGGTTTGATTCAATCAAGAAATGACGGGTTGAACTTGACTTGCACCCTGTGGTTTGTTGACCTCCGTCAAGGTCATAGGATGCTTGGGGCAAAATATTATCGGGAATTTCAAGTGTTGAAATTTGCAATGAGATTGCATACCTTCTATGAGATAGTTGGATCCCGATACCCACTGCGAGTAATTGTTACTCCTGGGAGAGTTTTACACATTACAATTAGCCGATCAAGTAGGTGTCTAGAAAGGTGTCAGCGGGGTTACGCCTCTGGGAAAACGAGGTTTACTTTAATTAGGTCCGTGCGAAAGCACGGGGAACCTCCCTCTAAATACCGACACTGGCCTGGCTGAAAGATCGGCGAAGTTGTAGGGTGTAATTAATCCCAGCTAGTCTTTCCTTTTAGGGTTTGAAGGAAGATTTGATAAAAACTAGTGGGAGCCATCCTGATTAGATAAGATAATAACCAATCTGATCTTGCAAGAGCATACGCTAAAGTGTTTTCTTCTCTCTCTCCCTCCAGGTAGCGACCATGTCATGCCCTAATAAAGATAATAATATGGATGTATTGACTGAACCCGCATGTTATACTGTGCTGGGGAACATTGGTTCCGTTCTTTCTTATAAGAGTTATAGGAATGAACAGGACATAAGGGAATACCAGGATTCCCAAGCCACCCGAATGAAGAAAGTACATGATGATGCATTTTCTTGGGGTGTGTTCGTTACAGAAAACTGTTTCTCCATTTGCCCTACGTCCTGGGCATTAGATACCGGGTCAGGATCCCATATATGTAATCAGTTACATGGGCTTAGAAAAGGTAGATAACTTGGAGAAGGTGATAAAGACATAAGAGTTGGAAATGGTGCAATTGTTGCAGCCAAGACTGTCGGGGAATATCACCTTGCATTACCCACTGGTAATACTTTGGTTCTGAACGAATGCTATTACATGCCGAACCTGATATGCAACATTATATCGGTTTCTTTGTTGAGTAAAGAGGGATATAATTTTGTATTACAGGATAATGTTATGAACATTTTCCGTAACCAAAAGTTGGTTGGATCAGGCACGTTATATAATGGCATTTATGTTCTAAATCAATCAACAGTTCTGAGCATAACAAACACACACAAGAGAAAGAGTTCAGAACTGAACGAATCCTTTTTATGGCATTGTAGACTCGGTCATATAAATGCGACACGACTGGCTAAGTTGCATAAGGATGGATATTTGAATCCGTTTGAATTTTCATCTTATGACACTTGCCAGTCATGTCTCAAAGGCAAGATGACCAAAACTCCGTTTACGGGACACGGAGAAAGAGTTACTGAACTCTTGGGACTGATACATATTGATGTATGCGGTCCCATGTCTACACATGCCAGGGATGGTTCATCGTACTTCATTACATTCACTGACGATCTCTCTAGATTCGGATATGTGTTCCTGATGAAACACAAATCAGAAGCTTTTGAGAAATTTAGAGAATATAAACAAGAAGTCGAGAACCAAACCGAAAAAAGTATTAAAATCCTACGATCTGATCGAGGAGGTGAATACTTGAGCATTGAATTCCTGGACTTCCTAAAAGAGAATAGGATTCTCTCTCAGCCGACTCCTCTATATACACCACAACACAACGGTGTATCAGAACGGAGGAACCGCACCCTATTGGATATGGTGCGCTCTATGATGAGTGTGGCTGAGTTACCTATTTCCTTCTGGGGATATGCACTGGAAACGGCAGCATACCTACTGAATAGGGTTCCTACCAAATCTGTTCCTACCACCCCATATGAGATATGGGAGGGGAAGAGACCATATCTTAATTTTATAAAGATATGGGGTTGTCCGGCCTATGTCAAAAGACAGAAACCGGACAAACTCAAGGCAAGGTCTGTTCTATGTAAATTTGTTGGATATCCTAAGCATTCGCGAGGGTATATCTTCTACCACAGTGAGGGACAAAGAATATTTGTTGCTCAACATGCCACCTTTTTAGAAAAGGAATTTCTTGTAAAAGAGATTAGTGGCCCTGAAGTAGAACTGGAAGAGGTTCCAGCTGAACAAACCACAACAGAAGATTTAGTGGAACCAGAGGATTCAGCAGTTCCCAATGAACCCCAGCCACTCCGCCGATCTAGTAGGGTTCCTCGCCAACCTGAGAGATACTACGGTTTTCTCATGGATGGTGGGAGCGAGGATTGCATCATGGAGGATGATGACCCAACTAGCTTCAAGCAGGCCATCACCATTAGGGACTCAGTGAAATGGCTGGATGCTATGCGGTCCGAGATTGAATCCATGTACACCAACAAAGTATGGACTTTGGAAAATGCTCCTGAAGGGGTAAAACCCATTGGGAGCAAGTGGATCTTCAAGAAAAAACTTGGTGTAGATGGGAAAGTGGAGACATTCAAAACTAGACTTGTTGCAAAAGGTTTTCGTCAAAGACCAGGTGTGGACTATGACGAAACCTTTTCTCCAGTGGCTATGTTTAAATCCATCCGGATCATGCTTGCCATCGCTGCATATCATGACTACGAAATCTGACAAATGGATGTTAAGACCGCCTTTTTAAACGGTGATTTAGAAGAGTGCGTGTACATGACTCAGCCAGAGGGCTTCGTAGACAGTGGGAGCAGCGGGAAGGTGTGCAAGCTGCTTAAATCTATTTATGGATTAAAGCAAGCATCGCGGAGTTGGAACATCTGCTTTGACGTCGTTATCAAAGAGTTTGATTTCGTCAAAAATCCAGATGAACCTTGTATCTACAAGAAGGTGGCAGAGAGTAAGGTTGTCTTCCTCGTATTGTACGTGGACGACATACTCTTGATAGGAAATGACATTCCTATGCTGCAATCGGTCAAGCTCTTCTTATCACAAAGATTCTCAATGAAAGATCTTGGTGATGCCTCCTGCATATTGGGAATCAGGATCTATAGAGATAGATCCAAACGGATATTCGGATTGTCCCAATTCAGGTACATTGACACCATACTAAAGAGGTTTAGTATGGAAGAATCCAAGCGTGGGAACTTACCCCGATCTCTGGAGTCACTCCCTCTAAAGAGATGTCTCCTAAGTTTGATTTGGAGAGAGCTCGCATGCAAGGGATACCCTATGCTTCGGCTGTAGGCTCTATCATATACGCGATGCTATGTACCAGACCCGATGTAGCATACTCACTAAGTGTAGTGAGTAGGTATCAAGCTGATCCTGGAGAGAGTCACTGGACAGCTGTGAAGAGCATTCTCAAGTACTTGCGGAGGACTAAAGAGATGCTCTTGGTGTATGGTAACGGAGAACTCCAAGTGTAGTCCTTTACCGATTCAAGCTTCCAGAGTGATAAGGACGACTCTAAGTCGCAGTCGGGATTTGTCTTTACCCTTTACGGCGGGGCGGTTAGCTGGAAGAGTTCCAAGCAGGAAACCGTAGCAGACTCGACGATGGAGGCTGAATACATCGCTGCCAACGATGCTGCCAAAGAGGCTGTCTCGATCAAGAAGTTCATTACTGAACTTGGAGTGGTTCCATCCATTGAGCATCCAATACCTTTGTATTGCGATAACAATGGAGCGGTGGCTTTGGCAAAGGAACCTAGGTCCCATCAGCGATCCAGGCATATTCTGAGGCGGTATCACTGTTGGAGATAGTGCCCTCAGAGTCAATTATTGGATCACAGGCACGTGATTGCGATGATTGAGGGAGGACCTATCCCGGTAGGACAGTCTTACTCGAGATGATAGTATGCTATCTGGTTTACCTTTATCATCGTGTACTGCTTTAAGTGACATGACATGTCGCTATTGCACGTTGATAGAGCCCCTAGGATTCTTGCTTGACTACCGGCAGTATGAGGGCGATCATATACGTGGGAGCTGGTAGTCTATAAGCACATCCTTAAAAGGTCCCTAGTCGTGGGAGTTTCGAGATAGGGCATCGATACTCCAGAGTAGACTAGTGTATACAGTCGAGACCCCGACGAGGGGCGGTGGCCGGTCTCACAAGCCACTGGTGTCAGTTGGATCACCTAAGATGTATACAGGTGCTCATTGGGTTATGAGTACACCGGACAGGACTCGCCGGGAACATGCTAGTTGGTCTTATACCTGACGTTAGATAGCAGTTCCCAGGTGACATGTGTACAGGTTAGTTCATCGACCTGGGGATCGTCATTTGTCTCGTGTGAGTTCCCACTGTGCTTTGATTACTACCCTACCACGGCTCAAAGGAGTCGTGCAAACAGGTTTTAGTTGGGTGCAGTCCCGAGCCACATGGAGGCAGTGAGCGGATCTTCGGGGGTTCGTCTCTCCCGTTATTGGGGGTGAGGTCGCGCTGTGTCTAGGAGAGCCATTACACGAAGTCCTTGGCCAAGGCAGGAGATTTACTGGTAGGTATTCCAGTAGTATCTCAGGGTGTTCTGGGCTACACTCCGACACGACTTGTACCGCTTTTGGGGGTCTGACTTTTACCCACCCCCTAGGCCCGACATGCGATGCTCATAGACGAACGGACCGGACTGTACGGATATTGTCACTGACAGGCTCAGTAGGGTGTCAGGATGAGTTCGCTCATCGACGTCCCTTTTAGTCAATAGCTGGTGGCCCGTTACGTATTGGCTTATACCTCTGACGTGCTAGTGGTTGAATCCACAGCCATAGTATTGACGAGTCTTTAGAGTCTACCACACTTTCAGTTACTCAGCTTTCGGGCGAAACGCTGTAGAGGCCGTATGGAGATATGGCAGGGTCCGATCAGATACGTACGGTATTGCATGGATCAGGATCGGACAGCTTTGTACTAGTGGCCGTATGGATATATGGCAAGGTTCGATCAGATACGTGCGGTATTGCACGGATCAGGATCGGACAGTTTTTACTAGCCAGTTTTGGTTTAAGCCGGTCCTAGTTTAGTACAGTGTAGATTTTGTCTCTTTGCATTTGTATCCGGACGGAATACAGATGCGGGTGTGTATGCACAGTATCGGGTTTTTCCTGTAATTTATTACGGGACCAGTTTTCTGGAGTTGCCAGTTTGCATTCCGTTCCGGCCGGTTTTCCTTTGTTCTTTCCCGGCCGGACTTTTCCGATGGAGGGGGTTATTTGCAATTGTGTAAATAACATTTGTGGAGGGGGTTTCTTGCAAAAGTATTGATTATGATAGCATCATTATCTTTTGCACCATCACTTGCATTAATGAGGGTATGGGTTTGATTAATGTGTGAAGCATGGTTGATGTTTCTTTGTCTCTTGATGTGGTCACCCTTTCTTCACTCCTACACTCACCTCCCTTCTTGCTTCATATTGATTTTCCTCCACCATTATTCTCACTTGATGGAAGAAGTTTTTCCATGGTTGAGAGAAAGAAAAAGATGAGAGTTTTCATTCTTGAGAGTTTGATTTCTTGATCTCATTTCATGTTAAGAAAAATGCAAGCACCATTTTTCTTATCTTGTTTCCTCCATCATCTTCAAATGGCAACCACCCCAAAAGAGACTATGATTCTACACTACACTTCCTACAGCAAATCTTGGACGCGTCGATTCGCCAGCTTCGCGCCCGAGTTGCCTCGGTATTGAGGTGGGAGCCCGTAAAAGCTACAGGCGATATGGTACCCTTTCCGACGAGGAGGAGACGGACGGAGATCCCGCGAGGAGATCGGAGTGGAGATGAAGACCGGAGGACTCGGATCAGTCGGTACATCTCTTCCCTTTCTTGTTAGTAGCTTAGACTTGTTAATGGTTACGATCCGGAGTTTAGTGCGCGGTGGTGCCGGTTTGCAAAGTCCGCAAAATTAAAGTATATCACCGCTTCCGCATTCCGGCGTCGGATTGACGGCCGGGGCGCCGCCATGCACTTACAGTGGTATCAGAGCCTCGCCATTAACTTCGTCTAGCTTGGTTTAATGTGTTTTACGTTTCCGATCGAACAAAATCCCGAAACCGCATTTTTCAAGCACATCAGTTTCTGTCGAATTTTTTTTGAGTCCAAAAATTTTTCAGGTTGTCTCAGAATGATGTGCAGGGAGTTCTAAGAACACTGCAAAAATTTGGTGACACGACCCCTCCGTACGACCGCGGAAGGGCGGCCATAACCCCCTTTTGGCCGCGCTTCCGCCGCAGGAATGTGGGTTCGTATGATTATTTTTTTGCAGTGGGCTTCTGGGCTTATTTTAGGGGTTTTGGGATATTGAAATTGGGCCCAGGTTTTCTGTGAGTGCTACAGTTTTGATTGGGGGCCCACTTGTTAAGGTTTGATCAATCGGAAAATTTTAAACACATTTTTCACAGTATTTACATTATATCTGCGACCGTGAATGTCACTTGATCGGTAAATCCGGTCTAACTGCTATAGCCCGGTTAGACGGATTTGCGAACGTGACTTTCACGTTAATGTTCTGTGTTTATGCTGTGATGTTACGGATCGGTCGTGGGGATAGCCTGGATGCAATGCTAGTACAGTGCTGTTGTATTATGTACATTTGATATTGCGGGGCGAGCGTCCGACATGTGGACTGCCGTCACTGCCTGTTTGTATTATTCTTTTGGGGCACGACCTGGTTGCGGTCGATGTACCCGTTGTATGTATATTTTACTTTCTGTACTAGGGTTACCCCGCGGAGGGGTGCACGGATAGCCGGGTTCTAGAAGGCAACAAGCCCGCATCTCATGGCATTGGGACGGAGGGGGCTTCACTCCAGGATTGGCTGGCTATTCGCCGCACTCGTAGGGGGTATAGGATTTCATTGCACAGGCTATCCACACGACCAGGGGAACGTCGGGTTTCAGTAGTGGCTCTGTGAAACCCGGGGATCCCAGATATCTGTATTGTTTCTGTGATGCTGTACATTTCTGTGATGTTGCATTTTATTCACGCCTTGAGCGAAATATAATATATTGGTATATATATTAGTAGATGTTGTATATGTTTTTCATCCGCGCTAGTCCAGTCCCCGCTCTGCCGTTAGTTAGCTAACCTAACGGGTGATGACGGGACCCAGTGGCGAATGCGGATGGCATATACGTACGTCAGTATATTTTCGTTCTTTGTGGTGTGATCAATTGATGGGACTGCGTTGATTCGGATCAATGCAAGTTAAAACAAACCTATTCTGATGTTGTTGGAACACTTTTCAAAAAGCTGTTATTGCAAGGACGTTCACTTTTGTTTTGCATCGTGGTATTCATTTGGAATATCCTGCTCCTCAGTCGACGAGGCAAGGGCCGAGATCCCTTCACCGGGAGTGACCCCTTGGACAGAAGTTTGCATCAGGGCACTAACTTCACTATAGCCGATTACTTTTGCTTTGCATCGTGGTATTCATTTGGAATATCCTGCACCCCACTCTACGGGGAAAGAGCCGAGATCCCTTCACCGGGAGTGACCTCTTTAGTAAAGGTTTTCGTCACTATATTTTCTAAAAAGCTATCCGTTCCTTCAACGATATCAAGTTCATTACGTTAAAGGTTTTCGCCAGAAACCATTCGTAGCCCTCCATCATTTCAGTTAAATATTCGGTAGTATTCAAGCTATGTATTTTGACCTCACGCCAAGGCATAGTGTTTGGTAGTTGCCGGGTGTTTATCTGTTGCATAGATAGATGCGTTGGTTTGGGACAGTCGTACTACTATTTTGGCCTACGTCAAGGGTATGTACGGGTGGGTTCAAATTAACCTGGACAATGATGGGTAGAACTTGACATGTGACTTATGATATTTTGACCTCACGCTAAGGTCATAAGAGCATGGGGCAGAAATCACATCGGGAGTTTCAAAAGAACTGAAACTTGCCAGATATGCGCATACCTTCTGGAGTGTGATACCGTGAGCGGATTCCGTCACGTTATCATGCGATGATAGTTGGATCCCGATTCCCACTGATGAGTTGGTTTACTCCTCGGGTGAGCCCGACTAATTCTTCTTTCAGGTTTGGAGGAGAATTTGAGGTACAGTGGGAGGTTTCCAGATTAGATAAATTGGTAACCATTCTGATCTTGGTTAGAGTGCACGCTGAGTGTTTCTTTTCTCTCTCTCTTTGACAGCGACCATTGACCCGACCCTAGACTTTGACTCAGTGACCAAGTTGACCGAACCTTCTTAACACTGGCTTTTGGATTGTCAGAGTTGCAGACCTCATTGCCACTCCTACTTTTACCCTTTTCTCCAGGACACCCCGTAATACTACGAACGTCCACTTCCATTGGACAAAACCATCGTATGGTTAGATACGAACTCGAAGGAATTCGAGGATGGTTTCTGGTTCTGGAGAAAACGGATAGGATTATTCAGTTGTCTTTTTCCTTTTACCTTCTCTCAAGTTGTGAGTACTCCTTGGTTTAGGAGATAGTACACCTATTACGCAAATTGGATAGTCTTCTTCCAAACCTTAGGCTGGTGCCGACCGGTAGGGAATGAAGAAAATCAATTAGCATAACGATGGTGTACAGAAGGTATTAAGATTAAGACAAAGCAAGGGATTAGTAAGAGGGCAAAGTAAATTGCGACTGATATTCACGACCAAACCAAGTATTTTTTCGCCAATCCTAAATCACCTTTGTATTTCTCCAGGACACTCCGTATCACTACGAAGATCCACAGTTTATTGGATACTCCATCGTATGGTTATATACGAACTCGAAAGGAACTTGTTCCAGTTCGGGGATGGATTCTGGTCCAGGGGAAATAGGAAAAAGGTTTATTCGGTTGTCTTTTATCTTCACCTTCTTTCGCATTGCGAGTGCTCCTAGGACCAGGACAGTACACCCATTATGCTTATTGGATAGGCTTCTTCCAAATCATAGGCTGGTGCCGAACGGTAGGGAAGGAAGAAAACCAATTGGCCTAAAGGGGTGTGCAGAAGGTAATGACTAAAGACTTATAAAGGGATTTGGAGAGGTGGCAAAGAATTATACGGTTATAGTTGTGAATCTGGATAATGGTAGAGGCATTCCTAGGAATACCAGAAAACCCCATCGAAACATTTCAATGTTTCAGTTCAACTGTGTACTGTTAAAAAGAAAACTGATTTCCTGATTAGACACTTGCTCCAGGGTATGTATTTACCAGGTTTGATTCTCACATCTGTATGATTTTACAGATGATGAGTGGGAGTAAGTTATTGGGAATTAGGTGATCATCCTCATTATATCGGGATTCGTTGTAATCGGTGATATTTGAGGAGATCATCTGGGCTGTTTGCCGGTCGGCAAATATTTGGTTTTGAATATCCGCTGTTGTGCACCAATTTCAAACTGATATATCTGTACGTCTATTTTCATAGAGTGAGATATACCTTTTGATATTATGTCGATGACATTTACCTATATCAGTGGATGGTTAGGTAAGGAGCATTAAACAGCGGTGTAATTCTTCTTAACCATAAGTACAGTTTTCAACCTACGACACACAGTGAAAGAGTTGTTAGACTCGGCGGACTTATACAGAGTATTGTATGTTGTCCAGTGTCCATTAGGACAGAGGGGTTGGTCCTCATACTATATTCTGTTTACTTTTAACTTCTCTAGTTCTTAGACATGTGTTTCGTAGAAACACAGGGTCTAAGTTTTGAGGAGTTATAGGTATTTGAATAGAGTAGAGAACCAGGTGTAGCAAGTATCGGGATTCTTCAAGGTGATCGAAGATGTAGATACTTGTGTGTGGTATTCAGTTGATAGTAATAATAAAGAGAAATTGTTTCTTTTTCAGGTTACTCATAATTGGAAGCATTCCTAAGTTGAGTAACGCTGATCGGCCTCCTTCCATTTTGTTGACATGCACTGGAGATAGCTGCATGATTTGAATCTGGTTAAATTAAATCAGTGCCTCTGTTTCTATATTGTATATAGAGCAGTTCATATCTTAACGTTGTTAAGGTACGGGGAGTTGTCCGGCTTATGATTAAAACCAGACTCTGGATAACTCAAGGCACGTTTTTGTAATGGCTGTTTGTGGGTTGACCCAGGCTATGACGAGGGTTGACTTTCTACCATAAGAAAGATCAATAGTGATATTGTTCTTTACTCGCCACATTTTAAAAAGAAAATGGTTATTTTTCAGAAAAACAGTAGTGGGAGTATGGTAGAACTGGAAGTGATTCCAGAACCGCAAACGATTACTGAAGATTTGATAAGGAACCTAAAGATTCAATCTAATTTGACATTCCATTGGCCACTCCGCAGATAAGGTGGGTAACTTCAGGCACCCGAGAGGTACTCCGGTAGCCTCAAGGACGGTGACAGGGAAGTTCTTGTTTACCCACACTTGCCATTGTTGTTGTTCCAGGCTGCGAGACCCGGCAGGAGGATAAGTATAGTGTCGCTCTAAACTAGCTTTAGAAGTGCACGTCTGTATGACTCTGTCAGAGGGTTGTCGTAGTCAGTGGGAGCAGCGGAAGCATTGGTGGACATCAGGCTTATGTCTATTTATAGACTAAAGCAGATATAGCGGAGATAGATCATCTATTTCTGATGTGACAGTCATAGGTTTGGCGTCATCAGAATAGGGGATGGATCTGTTAAGAAGGTAGTAGGGTGTTATGTCCTGGTATTTGATGACATACACGGAGTAGGAAGTGACATTCCTATACTACGATCGGTTATACTTTTGGTCGTCACACAGTGTTTTCTCCACATGGGACTTGGACATTATATCAGACATACTGGTTACTAGATCCATGGTTTTAGATCTAGATTTCGGTGGTTTCCCAATAAGGGTACGTTGACAGCATTCTAAGAGTATTTAGAATGGACGACTCTTGGCACGGTAGTATACCTGCAGGTAATGGAGTCACCCTCTCTAAAGGTGTCTTATAGACTAAAGTAGAGAGGGATGCGCATGATTGGCAGATCACTTGCTTAGGCAATTGAGTCAATCATGAGATGTCAAGTACCACACCAGATGTTGTTCTTGCACTAGATGCAATAAGTTGACATTGATCCAATCCTGGAGAAACAGTCGGAAGCAGTTTTAGAACATAAGTGGATGTTCTAGGGATATGATAACGACCGCCTCATTTGGGAGACAGTTATCATTCCAGGCTTCCAAGGTGACATGGACGACAAGGAGGTTGTCAGAGTTATAGTTTTCCTTCGGACGAGGGGCAGTATTTTGGACGGGTGGTCCAAGGAAATACTGAGGGTGGCATGGCGCAGGATACTGATTAAGTTCAGTTGTCGATACAGTCTAAGAAGTTTGGATTTGGAGTTCATTTATGAGCTAGGTCCCATCAGACATCCAGACATTCTAAGATAGGTATTGCTCATTTCGGGAGATGGCTTTCTCCGCGAACTTGAGATATAGAGAGACATAGAAAGAAACATCAGAGCGGATCCACTCACTGAGGCTATTCCTCGAACGCAATAGTCTCGCAAACGAGCTTTGTGAGACTGACTAGTAGAGGAGTTGGGTGTTCGGTATCACACGGGCTGTGAGTATGCGACGTCGCAATAATTAGCCTTGAGTGCAAGTGGGAGATTGTTGGAGATAGTGCCCTCAGAGTCAATTATTGGATCACAGGCACGTGATTGCGATGATTGAGGGAGGACCTATCCCGGTAGGACAGTCTTACTCGAGATGATAGTATGCTATCTGGTTTACCTTTATCATCGTGTACTGCTTTAAGTGACATGACATGTCGCTATTGCACGTTGATAGAGCCCCTAGGATTCTTGCTTGACTACCGGCAGTATGAGGGCGATCATATACGTGGGAGCTGGTAGTCTATAAGCACATCCTTAAAAGGTCCCTAGTCGTGGGAGTTTCGAGATAGGGCATCGATACTCCAGAGTAGACTAGTGTATACAGTCGAGACCCCGACGAGGGGCGGTGGCCGGTCTCACAAGCCACTGGTGTCAGTTGGATCACCTAAGATGTATACAGGTGCTCATTGGGTTATGAGTACACCGGACAGGACTCGCCGGGAACATGCTAGTTGGTCTTATACCTGACGTTAGATAGCAGTTCCCAGGTGACATGTGTACAGGTTAGTTCATCGACCTGGGGATCGTCATTTGTCTCGTGTGAGTTCCCACTGTGCTTTGATTACTACCCTACCACGGCTCAAAGGAGTCGTGCAAACAGGTTTTTGTTGGGTGCAGTCCCGAGCCACATGGAGGCAGTGAGCGGATCTTCGGGGGTTCGTCTCTCCCGGTATTGGGGGTGAGGTCGCGCTGTGTCTAGGAGAGCCATTACACGAAGTCCTTGGCCAAGGCAGGAGATTTACTGGTAGGTATTCCAGTAGTATCTCAGGGTGTTCTGGGCTACACTCCGACACGACTTGTACCGCATTTGGGGGTCTGACTTTTACCCACCCCCTAGGCCCGACATGCGATGCTCATAGACGAACGGACCGGACTGTACGGATATTGTCACTGACAGGCTCGGTAGGGTGTCAGGATGAGTTCGCTCATCGACGTCCCTTTTAGTCAATAGCTGGTGGCCCGTTATGTATTGGCTTATACCTCTGACGTGCTAGTGGTTGAATCCACAGCCATAGTATTGACGAGTCTTTAGAGTCTACCACACTTTCAGTTACTCAGCTTTCGGGCGAAACGCTGTAGAGGCCGTATGGAGATATAGCAGGGTCCGATCAGATACGTACGGTATTGCATGGATCAGGATCGGACAGCTTTGTACTAGTGGCCGTATGGATATATGGCAAGGTTCGATCAGATACGTGCGGTATTGCACGGATCAGGATCGGACAGTTTTTACTAGCCGGTTTTGGTTTAAGCCGGTCCTAGTTTAGTACAGTGTAGATTTTGTCTCTTTGCATTTGTATCCGGACGGAATACAGATGCGGGTGTGTATGCACAGTATCGGGGTTTTCCTGTAATTTATTACGGGACCAGTTTTCTGGAGTTGCCAGTTTGCATTCCGTTCCGGCCGGTTTTCCTTTGTTCTTTCCCGGCCGGACTTTTCCGATGGAGGGGGTTATTTGCAATTGTGCAAATAACATTTGTGGAGGGGGTTTCTTGCAAAAGTATTGATTATGATAGCATCATTATCTTTTGCACCATCACTTGCATTAATGAGGGTATGGGTTTGATTAATGTGTGAAGCATGGTTGATGTTTCTTTGTCTCTTGATGTGGTCACCCTTTCTTCACTCCTACACTCACCTCCCTTCTTGCTTCATATTGATTTTCCTCCACCATTATTCTCACTTGATGGAAGAAGTTTTTCCATGGTTGAGAGAAAGAAAAAGATGAGAGTTTTCATTCTTGAGAGTTTGATTTCTTGATCTCATTTCATGTTAAGAAAAATGCAAGCACCATTTTTCTTATCTTGTTTCCTCCATCATCTTCAAATGGCAACCACCCCAAAAGAGACTATGATTCTACACTACACTTCCTACAGCAAATCTTGGACGCGTCGATTCGCCAGCTTCGCGCCCGAGTTGCCTCGGTATTGAGGTGGGAGCCCGTAAAAGCTACAGGCGATGTGGTACCCTTTCCGACGAGGAGGAGACGGACGGAGATCCCGCGAGGAGATCGGAGTGGAGATGAAGACCGGAGGACTCGGATCAGTCGGTACATCTCTTCCCTTTCTTGTTAGTAGCTTAGACTTGTTAATGGTTACGATCCGGAGTTTAGTGCGCGGTGGTGCCGGTTTGCAAAGTCCGCAAAATTGAAGTATATCACCGCTTCCGCATTCCGGCGTCGGATTGACGGCCGGGGCGCCGCCATGCACTTACAATCACCTGATCCGGGAGATAGTTGATCGCCGGGAGATCGAGATCAGGAGGGTTGACACGAAGAACAACACAGCGGATCCACTCACGAAGGCCATTCCCCAGATACAGTTTGAGAGACTCTTCGGGATGCTCGGTATGCGATACTACAGCAGCTGGCCCTAGTGCAAGTGGAAGATTGTTAGTTGTATGTATGCCATAGAGGCCAGTATTGTACAGATGATGTATATTATCTTGGATGCTTGGACATATATAGAGATAGCTTTCTTGCTCGATATGATAGTATGCTATCTGGTTGCTCTTTATCTTAACATGTATACTAGTCTCTTTAAACTGTCTTATAGTTACATGTTGGTAAAGCCCTTAGGATGTGTACTTGACTACCTGGACTATGATGCAGATCATACTAGTGGGGACATGGTAGTCCATAAGTACATCCTTCAAGGTCCCTAGTCGTGGGTGTATCGAGACAGGGCATCGATATACCAGTGTAGACTAGCGTATACGCTTCTCGACCCATGAGATGGGCGATGGATGATCCCATATCCATTGGTGTTTGACATCAGAGATGGTATACGGGTGCTCAGTGGAGACTGGGTACACTGGACGGACTCGCCGAGAACTCCCAGACGGTATTATACCTCACGTCAGATGGCAGTTCTCAGGTGACACTTGTACAGGTTAGTCTGTAGACCCGAGATAGTCATAGAGTCTTGTGTGATTCCCACTGTGCTTTGATCTCCACCTTACCACGTCCATGAGGGCGTGCAAAACGGTGGTTTTTGGGTACAGTCCCGAGTCACATGGAGGCAATGAGCGATAGGAGGGGTTTCGTCTCTCCCGGTATTGGGGGTTGATGTTGTACTGTGCTCGATTGGCCATAACAGGGAAGTCCCTGACCAGGGCTGTTTCAGAGATTTGCTGCTAAGTGTTACCAGTAGTTTCTTGACCCGTTATGAGCCTCACATCGGCATGACTTATCGGTTATTAGGGTCTGACGTTTAGCACCCCTAGACTTGATATGCGACATATCAGACGAGGCGACCGGACTGTACGGGAAGTGTTGCCGATCGGCTCGACGGGAGTTGTAGCAGGTTCGCTTGTTCTCTTCTGATCGCTCAATACCCGGGTGGCCGTTACGTTTAGCTGACCGCTTGCGGTTTAGGGGTGCTTGATATGATCATCACCCATTGCCGGCGTATTGACGAGTCTCAGAGTCCCACAATAGAGTTTCCTAGTCCAGGCGAAACGTTGTGGTGCGCGTATGCGATATGCGCATGGACCCGATTAAAATGCGCGTATAGGATACCGTATATTGATCGGGCGGCTAGCTTTTGGTAGGGGTCATATGTGATATGGCCGGATTGATAAATCAAGTGTTGATTTATCATTTAACCATTAGCTTCTCACTTGAAATCCTTTCTTGAGTTAGTTGGATGTATGCATGCATGTATGCCTTCTTTTTGATTCATGCACATATGGATGTACATATACACATACATACATACATACATCTTTCACGGTTGATTATATAAGGAAATGGTGGCAATATAAGACTCACACCATGGGTTTTTTATATGGAATATTATTGTATTTAAGCTAAAAACAAAAGGAAAAAGAATTGGGTTTGTTTTGGATTGTTTCTACACTCTTCTTGACCTAACCTCACTCACCCACCATTTAACCATGGTTTTCTCTTCCTTTTAGTTTTTAACTCAAGTACAATAATGATTCGACCATGGTTTGAGATGAGGGATAGAAAATATATATTGATATATTTTTTCAATTTTAAAAAGAGAGTTGAACTTATCATCTTCTCATATTTCCATCATCTTCTTCTTCCTCTCTCATTTTGCTCTCTAGTTCTTTGTAGTGAGCAATATACTCATCAAGATTGGATTTTGAAGTGAGAAAGAGAACCACAACACCATTCTACACAAGTCTAGCCCACTTGTTTAGAATGTTAGCTTGATTTTGTTCACTTGATCGGATAAAGTTGCAAGCTTGGACAAAGCGGACTCCGGGTGGATCATCGGTGACCTCGAGGAGTTCAAGCTGTGCTTTTTCAAATCCCAAGTAGCTGAGGAGTCTAGCGTAGGGAGCTACAAAGGTTGTACTCTCTAAACCCTAGCATTTCTTTCATATGATGATGTGAAAATTGAAACCCTAATTTTTCAAGGATCGATCCGATGTTTGTTAACTTAGCACCCTAAAGACACCACCTTTGGTTCTGATGCTTCCAAACCCTTCATGAGGTGCTCGGCTAACATTTCAAATGGAACACCCAGCAATTCACGGAATCCGGTAAATTGAGCACCCCACCTTGGGTCAACCTGTACCACCTACGAGTGCGGCGAATAGTCTGCCAATTCTAGAGTGAGGTCCCTTTGCCTCTCAAAGCCATGAGATATGGACCCGTTGCCCTCCAGAACCCGGCTATCCATGCACTCCTTCGCGGGATAAACCTAGTACAGAAAATAAAATATGTACAACGGGTACATCGACCTCGACCCGGTCGTGCCCCAAAAGAATATTATACAAACAGGCAGTGACGGCAGTCCACATGTTGGACGCTCGTCCCGCAATATCAAATGTACAAACAAATTGAAACTGCACTATCATTGCACCCTGCTATCCCCACGACATATCCGCAACATCACAGCATAACACAGAACATCAACGCGAAAGTCATGTTCGCAAACCCGTCTAAAAGAACTATAGCAATCAGACACGGTTTACCGATCAAATGACATTCCCGGTCGGAGATATAATGTAAATACTGTAAACAAACAAAATTAAAATTCTGATCGACTAAATTTCCCGAAGTGGGCCCACAAACATCTGCTGTACAGTAACAAAATATGGGCCCAAAAGAAATATATCAAAAGCCACAATTTCCCAAGTAGAACTCACTGTAGAAATTTGGAGTGCCAATCTCACAAAACTGCGGCGGTTATGTGGAATTGGGCCTCCAAATTTCACTAGTTTTCTAATAAAAGCCTGCTCTGTTTTCTGGTATGTTCAAAATAATTTTTGGGCCCTGTTAAAAATCGACAGAAACTTTGAATATGGAAATTGCAGTTTTTGAAAAACGGTTCGATCGATGTTTTAAACGTGTTAGCACAAGTTAGTATTGCTTAATGGTGAGGCTCTGATACCACTGTAAGTCCACGGTAGCGCCCTGGCCGTCTAACAGACGCCAAATGCGGAACAAAAACTTTTTAGAAACTGGCGCTATCGTGTACCGTAACCCGGATCTGCTATTAAAGCTAAACTAACAAACTACAAAGTGGGTAGAAGAGTTATACCGAACGATCCGAGTCCTTCGGTCTTCAACCATCATCCCACGCTTGTTGCGGCTGCTCCGATCTCCACAATATCCAATCTTGTCGTCCAGGTGGCACCACGTCGACGGATCTTTAAACGGGCTCCCGCCTCTGAACCGAGGCAACTCGATCGTCAAGTTTGCTAAAAGAGACGACCAAGATGAAGTAGAGAATGAGTAGAACACTTTGTCTCGTTACGTCCAAGGCTATGGACGAACGGTTATGGAAGTTGCCTTTTAGATCGGGTGAAATGAGAAAGAGGCTATCTAATTTTCATGAACCCGAATCTATCATAATCTTTTTCCTAGTGAACAACAACCATGAGCCAAAAGAGGGGGGAGGCCGGCCACTTATAGAGAGGGAAGGAGGTGAGTGTAGGAGGGGGAAGGGGACCATAAGCACAAACTTATCATAACACCTAGTATGAACACAATAATGTAAAGCATGACTCATTAACCTTAGTCATCAAAACATTAATGGAACAATTAATGCTAACAATGAATCATTAAGCCTTGTCACCAAATCTAGAACCTTCTAGAACCATGACTCACCCTCATCAAGAAAAGATAAATCCGCATTTAACCGAATGTCAAAATACAGGTGATAGAAAACTGGAAACTGGCAACTTCTAAAAGTGATCCTGAAACGAATTTCAGGATAACCCCGTAATGGTATAAACATACCCGCATTTGTATTACGACCGAATACAAATGCATCTGAGATAAAGATATTATATCTACACGGTATAATACTGGGTTCCGGCTTAAACCAAAGCCTACCAGTATTATCTGCCCGAAAAACGAAACGTACGAAAACGCACGTGCTTTTTCCGAACCTTACCATAAACCCATACGGCCTCTACAACGTTTCTCCCGAACTTGGGAAAGTGTCTGTGGGGGGACTCTAATGACTCATCAACACACTGGCACTGGATATAACCCCTAGCACGTCAGAGGTACAAGCTGTACGTAACGGTTTGCCTATATATTGATTGGAAGGGAAGCTGACGAGCGAACTCATCTATAAACCCTACTGAGCCTGACAGTGACAATGTATATACAGTCCGGTCCATTCATCTAAAGAGTATCGCATATCGAGTCTAGGGGGGTGGATAAAGTCAGACCCCTAATAACGCGATAAATCGTGTCGGCATGAAACCCATCACCACCTGAGAAACTACTGATCCAAATCAGTAATTCTCCACTACCTCGGCCGAGGATTCCTAGTGATGGCCACCCGTGCACTGTGCGACATCAACCCTCAATACCGGGAGAGACGAATCCCCGACGATCCGCTCACTTGCCTCCAATGTGGCTCGGGACTGTACCCAACTAAAACCTGTTTGCACAATTCCTTTGAGCGTGGTAGGGTAGTAATCTAAGAACAGTGGGAACTCACACGAGACAAATGACGATCTCAGGTCGATGAACTAACCTGTACACATGTCACCAGGGAATTGCTATCTGACGATATGTATAATACCAACTAGCAGATTCCCGGCGAGTCCTGTCCGGTATACTCATAACCTAATGAGCACATGTATACATCTTAGGTGAACCAACTAACACCAATGGCTTGTGAGACCGGCGATCGCCCCTTGTCGGGGTCTCGACTGTATACACTAGTCTACTCTGGAGTATCGATACCCTGTCTCGAAACTCCCACGACTAGGGACACTTTAAGGATGTGCTTACAGACCCCAGCTCCCACGTATATGATCGCCATCATACTGCTGGTAGTCAAGCAAGAATCCTATAGGCTCCATCATCATGCAATAGTGAACTAAAGCATGTATACGATGATAAAGACAAAACAGATAGCATACTATCATCTTGAGCAAGACAGTCATATCGGTATAGGTCCTGCCTCAATCATTGCAATCACCTACCTGCGATCCAATAATTGACTTTGAGGGCACTATCTCCAACAATATCATGAATCATCGTGTCTAGCATCGACACACAAATCCTCAAGTATCAGGCTCCGTCTGCGGAATTGGCCCTCGGCCCTGACGGTACGGATCGTTCCGTATCCATCTCTCATCACTGGTCAGTATCCTCCAGATAACCGCCAGGTCCAACCAATCACCGGTAGGTAGTAGTCCCTCCGCCGGGCTCACCGTCTAACAATACGAGTCTTCTTGCCCCGGGATACCGTACCGGGTCCACCATGTACCCGCAATCGGTGCCTACCGCTCCTCGAATCGGGTATACTCATACAAGCTCTCTAGAACCGAGAAAACTCATGGTGGACGCACTGAAATATCATATCAAGGGAAACCGGGTATTTAAAACAGTGCGTATTTTCTAAAAATGATACCACGGTTCTCAAATCCAGAAATCATATAAATCCAAAACTCAATGAGTAAATCCATGCAATGTATCGTATGATACTAAGAGTAAAAAGGGAACACTGCTTTTTTAAAAGAATCCAGTTTTGAAAATATCTCATGCGGTCCCTATTTTCATGAACTCAAATCAATATCATCCATGTATGTGACATATGTATATATGTTGGTATGGATGTGCAAATGGATATATATAAGCTAATATGAGTGTAGCACTAGTATGAATATATTGTGTGCATGTGAGTAAGTATGAAGATATCAATATATGTGTGCACTGGCATGAATATACAGTGTGCATTTGCGCAAGTATGAAGATATCAATATATGTGTGCACTGGCATGAATATACAGTGTGCATGTGCGCAGGTATGAAGATATCAATATATGTGTGCGCTGGCATGAATATACAGTGTGCATGTGCGCAGGTATGAAGATATCAATACATGTTTGCACTGGTATGAATATACAGTGTGCATGTGCGCAGGTACGAAGATATCAATATATGTGTGCACTGGTATGAATATATAGTGTGCATGTGCGCACGTACGAAGATATCAATATATGTGTGCACTGGTATAAATATATTTTGTGCATGTGAGCAAGTATGAAGATATCAATATATGTGTGCACTGGCATGAATATACAGTGTGCATGTGCGCAAGTATGAAGATATCAATATATGTGTGCACTGACATGAATATACAGTGTGCATATGCGCAAGTATGAAGATATCAATATATGTGTGCGCTGTCATGAATATAAAGTGTGCATGTGCGCAAGTATGAAGATATCAATATATGTGTGCACTGGCATGAATATACAGAGTGCATGTGCGCAAGTATGAAGATATCAATATATGTGTGCACTGTTGGCGATAGTGCCCTCAAAGTCAATTATTGGATCGCAGGTACGTGATTGCAATGATTGAGGCAGGACCTATACCGATATGACAGTCTTGCTCGAGATGATAGTATGCTATCTGGTTTGTCTTTATCATCGTATACATGCTTTAGTTCACTATTGCATGATGATAGAGCCCATAGGATTCTTGTTTGACTACCAGCAGTATGATGGCGATCATATACATGGGAGCTGGGGTCTGTAAGCACATCTTTAAAGTGTCCCTAGTCGTGCGAGTTTCGAGACAGGGCATCGATACTCAAGAGTATACTAGTGTATACAGTCGAGACCCCGACGAGGGGCGGTGGCCGGTCTTACAAGCCACTGGTGTCAGTTGGATCACCTAAGATGTATACAGGTACTCATTGGGTTATGAGTACACCGAACAGGACTCGCCGGGAATCTGCTAGTTGGTTTATACCTAGCGTCAGATAGCAATTCCCTGGTGACATGTGTACAGGTTAGTTCATCGACCCAAGGTCGTCATTTGTCTCGTGTGAGTTTCCACTGTGCTTTGATTTCTACCCTACCACGGCTCAAAGGAGTCGTGCAAACAGGTCTTTTTTGGGTACAGTCCCAAGCCATATGGAGGCAAGTGAGCGGATCGGCAGGGGATTCGTCTCTCCCGGTATTGGGGGTGAGATCGCGCTTTGTCTGGAAGAGACATTACACAAATCCCTCGGCCGAGGCAGGAGATTTTTCTGGTAGGTACTCCAGTAGTATCTCAGGGTGTTCTAGGCCACTCTCTGACACAACTTATACCGCTATTGGGGGTCTGACGTTACTAGCCCCCTAGGCAGATATGCGATACTCATAGACGAACGGACCGGACTGTATGTATATTGTCACTGTTAGGCTCAGTAGGGTTTATGGATGAGTTCGCTCGTCGGCTTCCCTTCCAACCAATACATAGAAAAACCGTTACGTACAGTTAGTACCTCTAACGTGCTAGAGGTTATACCTAGTGACAGTGTGTTGATGAGTCATTAGAGTCCCCCACAGACACTTACCAAGTTCGGGCGAAACGTTGTAGAGGCCGTATGGTTTTCTGGCAGGGTTCGGAAAATACACGTGCGTTTACGTACGTGTCATATTTCGGGCAGATAATACTCGTGGGCTTTGGTTTAAGCCGGATCCGAGTATTATACTGTGTAGATATAATATCTTCGTCTCAAATGCATTTGTATTCGGTCGTAATACAAATGCGGTTATGTTTATACCATTACGGGGTTATCCTGAAATTCGTTTCAGGATCACTTTTGGAAGTTGCCAGTTTCCAGTTTTCTATTAGCCGTATTTAACATTCGGTTAAATGCGGATTTGTCTTTTCTTCTTGAGGGTGAGTCATAAGGTGAGTCGTGTTTCTAGAAGGTTCTAGAATGGTGAGGTGGATTAGTGCATTAATGGTCATTTAATGTTTTGGTGACTAAGGGTGATGGTTCATAAGTTCTTAAATGTGTTCATACTATGTGTTAAGGTGACTCATTCTTTCATGATAAGCTTCATTCTTATTGTCACCACTTTGCTCCTATCCTCACCTCCCCCTTCCTATAAGTTTCGCCGGCCCCCTCATTGCAAAATGATGGTTGTTGATTGAAAAAAAGATATAAGTTTTGGTGCATAGAAATTAGATGTGATCGATTTCTCATTTCCATTCGATCCAAAAGGGAAATTCCATAACCGTTCGTCCATAGCCTTGGATGTAACGAGACAAAGTGTTCTACTCATTCTCTACTTCATCTTGGTCGTCTCTTTTAGCAAACTTGACGACCGAGTTGCCTCTGTTCAGAGGCGGGAGCCCGTTTAAAGATCCGTTGACGTGGTGCCACCTGGACGAGAAGACCGGAGTTCAAGAAGATCAGAGCAGCCGCAACAATGAGTGGGATGATGGTTAAAGACCGAAGGACTCGGATCGTTCGGTATAACTCTTCTACCCACTTTGTAGTTTGTTATTTTAGCTTTAATGGCAGATCCGGGTTATAGTACGCGATAACGCCAGTTGTAAAAAGTTTTTGTTCCGCATTTAGCGTCTGTTAGACGGCCGGGGCGCTACCGTGGACTTACAGTGGTATCAAAGTCTCACCATTAAGCTATACTAACTTGTGCTAACACGTTTAAAATATCGATCGAACGGATTTTCGAAAACCGCAAATTCCAAGTTCACAGTTTCTGTCGATTTTAAATCAAGTCCAAAAATTATTTTGCATATCACAGAAAGTTGTGCAGGGTTTTTTAAGCACGTGGTACAAATTTGGGCACGTGGCCCTTCAATACCGCCGCGGAATCGCGGTCAAACCTAAGGTTTGACCTCACATCCGCGGCCAGTCTATGTGATCACTACTCCAAATTTGCACAGTAGCTTCTTCATTGGAAATTGTGGGTTTTGGTAATATTCTTTTGGGCCCAGATTTTGTTACTGTACAGCAGATGTGCATGGGGCCCACTTCGTGATATTTAGTCGATCAAAATTTAAACGTGTTAGTATGCAGTATTTAGATTATATCTCCGACCGGGAATGTCATTTGATCGGTAAACCGCGTCTGATTGCTATAGTTCTTTTAGACGGGTTTGCGAACGTGACATTCGCGTTGATGTTCTGTGTTGTACTGTGATGTTGCGGATTTGTCGTGGTGGATAGCAGTGTGCAATGGTAGTGCAGTTTGGATTTATTTTTACATTTGATATTGCGGGGCGAGCGTCCAACATGTGGACTACCGTTACTGCCTGTTGTATAATATTCTTTTTGGGGCACGACCGGGTAGAGGTCAATGTACCTGTTGTACATATTTTTATTTCTGTACTAGGTTTAACCCATGAAGGAGTGCAAGGATAGCCGGGTTCTGGAGGGCAACGGGTCCGTATCTCATGACTTTGAGAGGCAGAGGGACCTCACTCTAGAATTGGCAGACTATTCGCCGCACTCGTGGGGGGTACAGGTTGACCCAAGGAGGGGTGCTCAATTTACCGGATTCTGTGAAGTGCCGGGTGTTCCATTCACTATGCTGTGGGGACTACCTCGCTTCAGGTTTTGGTGGGTAACTTGCCGTACCCGTAGGGGTCTAGGTTTCATTGCACAGGCTATCCACACGACCAGGGGAACGTCGGGTTTCAGCAACGGCTCTGTGAAACCCGGGGATCCCAGATTATCTGTATTGTTCCGTGATGCTTATTACTTTTCGGTAATGTTGCATATTATCACGCCTGGAGCGATTATTGTATATTGGTATATATACTATTAGATGTTGTATATGTTTTACACCCGCGCTAGTCCAGCCCCCGCTCTGTCGTTAGTTAAGTAACCTAACGGGTGATGACGGGACCCAGTGAGGAATGCGGATGGCATATACGTACATTTTATTTTCATTCTTTTCTGGTGTGATTGATTGATCGGACTGCATTGATTCTTATCAATGCAAGGATAAAACAAACCTATATTTGATGTTGTTGGAACAAATTTTAAAAAGGTGTTATTACAAATACGTTTCTTTTGTTTTGCATAGCGGTATTCAGTTGGAATATCCTGCACCTCAATCGATGAGGCAAGGGCCGAGATCCCTTAACCGGGAGTGACCCCTTGGGCAGAAGTTTACGTCAGGGTAATAACTTCAATATAGTCGATTACAAGTTGCTTTGCATAGTGATATTCAAGTTGGAATATCCTGCACCTCATTCCACGAGGAAAGAGCCGAGATCCCTTCAGCGGGAATGACCTCTTTAGCTATGGTTTTGGCCACTATATTTTCTAAAAAGCTATCAGGTTCCTTCAACGATATCAAGTTCATTAAGTTAAAGGTTCTTCGCCAAAAACCAGCCGTAGCCCTCCGTCATTTCTTTTGGGTATTCAGTAGTATTCAAGCTATGTTTGTTTGGCCAAAGTCAAGGCATAGTGTTTGGTAGATGCTGGGTATTCATCTGTTGCGTAGATAGATGCGTTGGTTTGGGACAGTCGTATTACCTTGTTGGCCAAAGTCAAGGGTATGTACGGGTGGGTTCAAATTAACCTGGATAATGATGGGTAGAACTTGGCATGTGACTTATGATGGGTTGGCCAAAGTCACGATCATAAGAGCATGGGGAAAAAATCATATCGGGAGTTTCAAACATACAGGAAACTTTCCAGGCATGCGCATACCTTCTGGAGTGTGATAACTTGAGTGGCTTCCATCAAGTTATCATGCGATGATAGTTGGATCCCGATTCTCACTGATGAGTTAGTTTACTCTTCGGGCGATCCCGACTAATTCTTCTTTCTGGTTTGGAGGAGAATTTGAGATAACAGTGGGAGGTTTCCTGATTAGATAAAGTGATAACCATTCTGATCTAGGTTAGAGTGCACGAAAAGTGTTTCTTTTCTCTCTCTCTCTTTGGCAGCGACCTTTGACCGACCCTAGACTATGACTCAGTGACCAAGTTGACCGAACCTTCTTAAAATACTGACTTTTGGATTGTCCGAGTTGCATAAAGTCATTGCCGCTCCTTCTTTTACCGTTTGAATTTCTCAGAACACCCCGTATTACTACGGATATCCACTTCCATTGGATAGATCCATCGTATCGTTATATATGAACTCGAAGGGACTTCTTTGAGGATGGATCCAGGTTCAGGAGAAATAGAATTAGTTTATTCAATTGTCTTTTATTATCACCTTCTCTCAGGTTGCGAGGGCTCCTTGGTTTAGGAGAGTACACCTATTACGCTTATTGGATAGTCTTATTCCAAACCATAGGCTGGTGCCGAACGGTTGGGAATGAAGAAAACCAATTAGCCCAAGTAGGGTGTACAGAAGGTAATATGTAAAGACAAAATAAAGAGATTAGAAAGAGGGCAGAGTAAATTGCGACTGTTATCATTCATGACCAAACCGCGTACTTCATCGCCACTCCTATTTCACCTTTGATTTTTTCCCAGTTCGGGAGAAATAGAATAAGATATTATTCAGTTGTCTTTTATCATCACCTTCTCTTAAGTTGCGAGTACTCCTTGGTTTTAGAGGGTACACCTATTATGCTTACTGGATAGTCTTCTTCCAAACCATAGGCTGGTGCCGAACGGTAGGGAAGGAAGAAAACCATTTAGCCTAATGATGGTATACAGAAGGTAATGACTAAAGACAAATAAAAGGATTTGGAGAGAAGGCAAAGAAATATACGGTTATAGTCATGAATTGGTTTATGGAAGAGGCATTACTAAGAATACCAGGATACCCCTACGAAACATTTTTCATGTTTCAGTGCATTGTTAAAAGAAAACTGATTTCCCGATTACATACTTACTCCAGGGTATGTATTTACCAGGTTTCATTCTCATATCTGTATGGTTTTTACAGATGATGAGCGGGAGTAAGTTATTGGGAATTAGGTGATCATCCTCATTATATCGGAATTAGTTGTAATTGGTGATATTTTAGGAAATCGCCTGGGTATAGTTTTCAACCTACGATACACAGGTTTTGAGTTATTCAACTCAGCGGACTTATACAGAGTATTGTATGTTGTCCAGTGTCCGTCAGGACAAAGGGGCAGGTCCTCGTACTATGTTCTGTTTACTTGTAACTTCTTTAGGTTTTAGACAAGTGTTTCGTAGAAATACAATGTCTAAGTTTTGAGAAGTTGTGAGTATAAGAATAAAGTAGGGAACCAGGTATCGCAAGTATCGGGATTCTTCAAAGTGATCGAAGATGTAGATTCTTGTGATTGGTATTCAGATAATAGTAATGGTTTTGAGAAACTTGTTTCTCTTTCTGGTTACTCATAATTGGATGGATTCCTAAGTTGAGTAATACTGATTAACCTCTCTCCTTTAAGTAGATATGCACTGGAGACGGCTGCATGTTTTGAATCTGGTTCCAATTAAATTAGTGTCTCTGTTTCTATATTGGATATAGAATGGTTCATATATTAACGATGTTATGGTAAGGAGAGTTGTCCAGCTTATGCTTAAAACCAGACACTGGATAACTCAAGGCACGTTTCTATAATGGTAGTTTGTGGGTTGACCCGGGCTTAGTCGAGGGTTAATTTTCTACTATCTGGAAGATAAATAGTGATATTGTTCTTGACTCGCCACAGTTTTATTAAAATGGAATTTTTTCAGAAAACAGTAGTGGGAGTATGGTAGAACTGGAAGTGATTCCAGAACCACAAACGATTACAGAAAATTTAATAGGACCAATATATTCAATCAGGTTTGACATTCCAATAGCTAATACGCAGATATGGTGGGTAACCTCAGACACCCGAGAGGTACTCCGGTAGCCTCAAGGACGTTGACAGGGAGGTTCTTGATTACCCAGACTTGACACTACTGTTGTTCCAGACTATGAGACCCGACAAGAGGATAAGTATTGCATCGTTCTAAACTAGCTTTAGAAGTGCACATATATTTTATTCTGCCAGAGGGTTGTTGTGGTCAGTGGAAGCAGCGGAAGCATAGTGGGCAAGTAGCTTATATCTATTTAAAGACTAAAGCAAATATAGCGGAGATAGATCATCAAATTTTGGATGTAACAGTCATGGATTTGACTTCATCAGAATAGGGGATGGATCTGTTAAAAAGGTAGTAGGGTGTGATGTCCTGGTATTTGGATGACATACACAAAGTATGAAGTAAATTTCCTATACTACAATCGGTTGTACTTTGGTCGTCACACAGTTGTTTCTCAGGAAAGGATATGGATTTTATATCAGACATTATGGTTACTAGATCTATGGTTTTAGATCTAGATTTGGGTAGTTTCCCAATATGGGTACTTTGACAGTATTCTAATGGTATTTAGAATATATGACTCTTGGCATGGTGGTGTACCTGCAGGTGACGGAGTCACCCTCTCTAAAGGTGTCTTAGAGACTAAAGGAAAGAGGGATGTGCATGATTGGCAGATCACTTGCTTAGGCAATTGAGTCAATCATGAGATGTCAAGTACCACACCAAATGTTGTTTTTGCACTAGATGCGATAAGATTATATTAATCCAATCCTGGAGAAACATAAGGAAGCAGTTTTAGAACATAAGTGCATGTTCTACGGATTTGATGACGCCAGCCTCCTTCGGGAGACGGTTATCATTCCAGGCTTCAAAGGTGACATGGATGACAGAGTGACTGTCAAAGTTATAGTTTTCCCTCCAACGAGGGGCAGTATTATGGACAGGTGGTCCAAGAGGATACTGTGGGAGGCATGGTGCTGGATACTGATTAGGTTCAGTTATCGATACAGTCTAAGAAATTTGGATTTGGAGTTCATTTATGAAGTAGGTCCCATCAGATATCCAGACATATTCTAAGACAGGTATTACTCGATTCGGGAGATGGCTTTCTCCGCGAATTTAAGATTTAGAGAGATATAGAAAGAAACATCAGGGCGGATTCACTCATTGAGGCTCTTTCTCGAACACAAGAGTTTTACAAACTAGCTTTGTGAAACCGATTAGTAGAGAAGTTGGGTGTTCGGTATCACACGGGCTGTAAGTATGCGACATCGGAATAATTAGCCTTAAGTGTAAGTGGGAGATTGTTGGAGATAGTGCCCTCAAAGTCAATTATTGGATCGCAGGTACGTGATTGCAATGATTGAGGCAGGACCTATACCGATATGACAGTCTTGCTCGAGATGATAGTATGCTATCTGGTTTGTCTTTATCATCGTATACATGCTTTAGTTCACTATTGCATAATGATAGAGCCCATAGGATTTTTGCTTGACTACCAGCAGTATGATGTCGATCATATACGTGGGAGCTGGGGGTCTGTAAGCACATCCTTAAATTGTCCCTAGTCGTAGGAGTTTCGAGACAGGGCATTGATACTCCAGAGTAGACTAGTGTATACAGTCAAGACCCCGAAATGGGGCGGTGTCCGGTCTCACAAGCCACTGGTGTCAGTTAGATCACCTAAGATGTATACAGGTGCTCATTGGGTTATTAGTACACCGGACAGGACTCGCCGGGAATCTGCTAGTTGGTATTAAACCTAGCGTCAGATAGCAATTTCCTGGTGAAATGTGTACAGGTTAGTTCATCGACCTGAGGTCGTCATTTGTCTCGTGTGAGTTCCCACTGTGCTTTGATTTCTACCCTACCACGGCTCAAAGGAGTCGTGCAAACAGGTCTTTTTTGGGTACAGTCCCGAGCCATATGGAGGCAAGTGAGCGGATCGGCAGGGGATTCGTCTCTCCCGGTATTGGGGGTGAGATCGCGCTGTGTCTGGGAGAGCCATTATACAAATGCGGGTATGTTTATACCATTACGGGGTTATCCTGAAATTCATTTCTGGATCACTTTTGGAAGTTGCCAGTTTTCAGTTTTCTATCAGTCGTATTTAACATTCGGTTAAATGCGGATTTCTCTTTTCTTCTTAAGGGTGAGTCATAAGGTGAGTCGTGTTTCTAGAAGGTTCTAGAATGGTGACTAGGATGGTGAGGTGGATTAGTGCATTAATGGTCATTTAATGTTTTGGTGACTAAGGGTGATGATTCATAAGTTCTTAAATGTGTTCATACTATGTGTTAAGGTGACTCATTCTTTCATGATAAACTTCATTCTTATTGTCACCAGTTTGCTCCTACCCTCACCTCCCTCTTCCTATAAGTTTGGCCGGCCCCCTCATTGCAAAATGATGGTTGTTGATTGAAAAAAAGATATAAGTTTTGGTGCATAGAAATTAGATATGATCGATTTCTCATTTCCATTCGATCCAAAAGGCAACTTCCATAACCGTTCGTCCATAGCCTTGGACGTAACGAGACAAAGTGTTCTACTCATTCTATACTTCATCTTGGTCGTCTCTTTTAGCAAACTTGATGACCGAGTTGCCTCGGTTCAGAGGCGGGAGCCCGTTTAAAGATACGTCGACGTGGTGCCACCTGGAGGAGAAGACCGGAGTTCAAGGAGATCGGAGCAGCCGCAACAAAGCGTGGGATGATGGTTAAAGACCGAAGGACTCGGATCGTTCGGTATAACTCTTCTACCCACTTTGTAGTTTGTTAGTTTAGCTTTAATGGCAGATCCGGGTTATAGTACGCGATAGCGCCAGTGGAAAAAGTTTTTGTTCCGTATTTGGCGTCTGTTAGACGGCCGGGGCGCTACCGTGGATGAATATATAGTGTGCATGTGTGCAAGTATGAAGATATCAATATATGTGTGCACTGGCATGAATATACGGTGTGCATGTGCGCAAGTATGAAGATATCAATATTTGTGTGCACTGGCATGAATATACAGTGTGCATGTGCGCAAGTATGAAGATATCAATATATGCATGTGCGCAAGTATGAAGATATCAATATATGTGTGCACTGGTATGAATATATAGAGTGCATGTGCGCAAGTATGACAATCATCAATGATGCAGCAATCAAACGATATGTATAATGCGTAGCAATGCTATAGTGCGAGTGTCATGGTAATTACTAACGGTGTTAGTGTAACATACAAATAGTGCTCATGCAGCTTGAACCGTTAGTGACAGTGCAGTGTTCTATGCTATCATTTCTATATGCAATAATAAGGTATGCTACTATAGTCCATATGAACATCTACGACTAAATATCCTAACACGCCCTGACGCATAACGCCATACGGGCGATTTCCCCATAGATATTATATCTACTCACCTGGTCGTACGATACTCGTAGCCGACCACCTGTTTCCCATTTCTTGCTACGTCCGACGTACCCGCCTGCGAACCTGGAATTTACACAAGGAATCCATATATAAGCAAAATATCTCGCAAAACGCGATATCGAAATCAAACGATACAATCGCGTCGCGAACTAAGCGCTCGCATATACGTAACGTGTGTGCGTACGCCAAAACACAACGCGACACGCTGTGGCACACAGCGACACGCTGTGATACATAGCAAACCAACTCAACACGCATCGTACGTGTCGCGCAAGTCCCGCTACTCTAAAAATAGGTAAACGGTCCCAGATTTAATCTGGAGCAAAAGCATGCAAATCAAACAAGACCAAACCCTTAAAAATACCTACAGACATCTACCTGCAAAATCCCAACACAAAACCCAACCGTTGGGCCGGCGAAAAGGGGGGTCATACCGGCCTAAAACCGGTGGGTGGGGTCCAGGTCTCTACACTAGTGTCCTAACACAATTCATAGCCTAGTGTATATGTTTGCTTACTAAAATCAGTACCCTAGTAACAGCAGGTTTCATATATGATATGGGTTGCATAAAAACGTTTCAAAATACTAAATTTGCCATAATAGGGTATTTTGTGGAACTAGGTGAGTTAACAGGAATCTAGTGATGCCAACAGCATATACTAGAGCTAGTCTGACCATAAACCATCCTGAATCACCCTATTTCCCAACCAAACCCTCACAATAGCGTCAAAGTCCTCAATACACTAAAACTACCCCAAACTCTCCCAGATTTCCACCTGCAAACAATTAGGGAAAATAAATAATACCAAACCCAGAAAAATACCCACCTACACGACTAGCCAAAGCACCACCACCTAAAGCATAAGGGAGGCCGGCGCCGGAAATGCAAGGGGAGGTCGCCGGGGTTTAGGGAAGATGGGGGTCTCGTATTTCAGCACACTAGCCTATACTGCCTACACACTATTCTGAAGTTGTTTACTAAGCTAGGAAATGAGCAAAGATATAGCAGATCTCAATATCCTACACATTATCTCAAAACCGTATTCTAAGCTTCAAGTTTTGCGACTTAAGGCGATCTAGCTAAATCTAGTAAAACTAATGGGTTCAATCAGCAATATTATCACCTAATAAGGTTCACTAGGCTATAAAAACTCTAACTTAACTAAATCTTACATCAAACCACAAATCTAGCACTAATAACCACAATAACCACTAACCGAAGCATTAAACAACACATAAACCTACCAACAAGGAGTTGGGTTTAAGAAATATACACTCACATGATCCTAGGATGCCAAGAAGAAGGAGAAGATGAGGGAGGGGATCCTGCTGCAGCTACTGCTTGCTGTAGCTGTTGCTGCTTGCTATTGGTGTTGCTAATGTTGCTGTTGTTGATATTGCTGCTGCTGCAAGTGTTGCTGCTGCTTGGTGCTGCTTGTAACGTTTTGAAAATCGTTTCGGTGAAATTTCGGAAAAATCGGTAAAATAATGGGGGTTTTCTATAAAAAGTCAAAATACAAATATTTTTATTATAAAATTAAATATACATATTCTAGCTATGTAATTGCTAGTATTTGGTGTTTATTGAGCCACTGGTAAAATTTCTAATTTTCTGAAAATTTTTCCGAAATTAATTATTTTAATATTATATTAAGCCGTCAGTAATATATTTAATTAGGGAAAATTACAAATTGGAATGAGTTGAAACAATTTTTGTGCATCATAACAAATTAAACAAAATTTTAATGTGTTGTTTTTGAAATGAAATGAAGCAGTCAAACGGTTTTAGAAAATATAAACTATGAAGGCTTAAATAGTGAAAAATAGCTAAATAGAAATTGAGGTATGGTTCTAGGTTGACTTGGGATATGGTATTTATCATTTTTCCACACCATAGAAACCCACACCCATCCCCAATTTGTGTGGCCGAGCCTCCCTTGGCAGCCCAAGACTTGTTCACCTCATTCACAAAAGAAAAGAAAAGAGAAAAAGAAAGAAAACACTATAGAATGAAGTATGGACCTTATTGACTTTGGAATTGTGTCACTCATTCAACCCTCACTCTCTCTCTCTCTCCCACTCCCCCAATTTGGCCGAACCTCCCTCCTACTACAGAAGTAGCTCTTACCCCAAAATCCCGCACAATTTTGCCTCAAAAATCCACAATTTTGCCTTAAAATCCATACAAAATCAAAGCTAATTCAAAATCCAAGCTTTACCCTTTATTCCTTGGCTACTATACCATGGATTGTGGTGAAAGGAGAGCATTTTGAGAGGCTAGATTGCAAGTTTGTTCCATGGATCATGAGGTATAAACTTCATCCAAAATTTGTTACTTGTTAATTGTAGGTTTGAATTTAGTTTCAATTAGATATTCTTTTAACCTCAATTTCAAAATGAGAATTTCAAGAGAATGGGTTGTGATCAAATTAGGATTCTTATCATATAATCATGGTTGCAAAGTGTAGATTATCATCTTAAGAAAATGAAAACTTAATCTTTTTGATAATATGTAAATTGTTAGATGTAAAATGTCCAAATTAAGCTTTTTTTTTTATCTAAACTAGGTTTTTAGAAATTATTGAAAATGTGAAATTTAAAATCTAGTTAAGATTTTTATAAATTGATTATGGTTTTAATATGGAGATTAACATGTTAATGGAATGCTAAAACTAATCTAGTTCCTAGTTTACAAATTGTTGCTTTTAAAGTGTTAAAATTGGGTATTTTGCAAACTAGAATGTTGGATTCAATGAAAATTGATAAGAATAAAATCTAGTAATGGTTTATATGACTTAGTTTTGATGTTTAGTAGATATTATGGCCATTAGTTTTGTTAAAATATCAAGTTTCGAATTAAAACGAAAATTTAGTGCTTTCTTGGTTTTCGGAAAAAAATCGATTTGATTTATTTTAATGTTTTGATGATTTAAACCCTATTTTATATTATAATTAGTGAGTTTTGGTAACTACGATTTGTACGTTTGAGTTTCTTCTCGGTCACTCGGCGTTTGTACGCCGATGTCGAGTGTTTTGGGTTGATTTGAGAGAGCAAACCATAGGTTTTGACTTATGTGAGATTCGTGTGTCGATTTGGTCGTGAGTCGGACTTTAATACGATATGGTGCGTTATGATTTGTAGGTACCCTCAAGAAGAATTCGAGATGACCAGCAAGCGCGTGGCGACGTCGGCACCGGCGAGCGAAGATCAGGTGAGTAGATTTATATCTAAGGGGAGAAGTCGGGTGGATGGCGTATAGCTCCCCCGCAAAATTTTGAGGAATGAGGTGATGCGGTAACAATATACTATTATATGTTAATAGGAGATATGAACACCGAATAAGAGAAGCCTTAGGAGCCTATAGGTTTAGGGTTAGCAAGAATTGAGGAAAGGATTTTAGCGGATTTCTTAGTCACGAAACCTAGAGTAAGGATTTGCATACACGCACACATATACACTTGCATATATCATCTTCTTGTGCGTATATGGGAATGTGTGTATAGGTATATACGCATGGGTATGGGACTATGCATATATACATTCATATACACATGCCTGAATGTTGAGGATATTGTATGTTATTTGGAGATGAGTCGATGAGATTGGACTTGAGGCCGTGAGATCGGTGATGTGATGTGGTCCGTATATGAGATACGACATGATATTTTAGCGGGTTCTCTAGGCGTGGTGTTTTCATATACCCGCATGCATTTCATGGATGGTATTAGTATTGTACTAGATGTAGATCAGTACCCCGATCATGATATTTGATAAAGAGGATACCAGATGAATGGTATGATGAATGTGATATTGACCCATAAGCAGATTTGGGATGCCGTATGACGGATTTACGTACGAGCTATATATTGATGTTTGATCCATACTTTTGACTTGGGAATATCTAATCATAGATATGGTATCGGATGTGATATTATCGAGGAGGGATCACCGACTAATATATATATATATATATATGTATGTATGTATCGACTCAGATGTTATGCGGTTTCCTTACCTTCATTTAGCTTGTTAGTTCAGCCGTATAGTTTAGTGTAGTTGTTAGACTAGGTTAGATTTCTACCTATTTCAAAACTAACGGATCGTGGGTATTTTAAAAGACAGTTCAAAGGATTCTACGGATATTTCAAAAGACGTATCTTTTCTTAAAAACACCGTAGCCCTTATTTTCAAAACCCCACGATTCGTGTTATTTCAAATGGCACCACTGTGGAACTCATACATTATTAAATGCAGATTAGTTATCATTGTGTTTAGTATTCAGCTCCCGCACATTATTGCTGTTCGCTCCGCATCGCATACTTATTTTGTGATTCATATACCGTTATTGATATCATGCTGACACCAGCACTATTACCGAAGACGCGTATGTACCATGTACACTTACTTGCGGGCTCACACATATCTTCATCGGTAATTTCCATGTCATGAACACTTTAGAAAATACTATTTCATTGACATAGCTTGTTAGCTAATAGTTTAGACATGATATTAGTGTACTTGCCTTATATTCTAGTTTAGACATTGTACTTATTACTTGCTACTTCAAGCATGTTATTATTCACTGTTATACCGCATTCATGGATTTTTATGCCTATATTCACTGTTTACATGCTATTGAGGATTTGGATTCGGATTTTCATGAGATTTAGGCGAAAACCGCAAAAACATTTATAAACTTCTTTTCTCTCTCTTTTTAAATGAAAAGTGCGGTTTTCCCATGATGTATGAGTCGTCCACCATGAGTTTGCTGATGGATTTCGAGACCCGATTCGAGTAGTTGGATGAACCATTTCGGGTACATGGTGGGCCCGATAAGGTACCCCGGTGCAAGAAGTTCAAGTAGTGGACGATGAGCCTGGCAGGGGAAGACTACCTACCGGTGATTTTACCCGATGCGTCGGATATCCGGAGGATACCGTCGTAGTCTTGAGATTGATGGTAGGGGTCGGTCCGGACTGACGACGTCCTAGATAGTGAGATTGAGACATTGAGATTTTGAGATATCGAGGTACAGAGATTGATGATCCGGGCCAGTCCGGATAGCCGAAGTCTGAGATATCGAGATATTAGGATTTATGTTTTGTGTCGAAGTTAGACACTGTTTATGCTGATTTCATTTATGATACCTCGTTATGAAAATACAGAAATCTTACTAAATTATGAAAGCAGTTTCTTCATTTACATGTATTATGTTTTCATGCATTAATACCTCATCCATATGATATATTGCTACCTGAGGCACTGACACGAGCACTTGGTATTACCGTTGTTTAGAAGTATACCCTAGCCATTGTTATAGGCTGCAGATTATATATTGAGGATATATTATGATCGTATGACTTAGGATTGCGTTGTTCATGCGATTTCTATTCGTAGATATTTTCTACTCACGAGTTGGCAACTCACCCCCGTTGTGCCACAGTTTCTTGTAAGTTTTGCCGTACAGGTTTCATTACGGCTTTGCTGGCACTGCTTCTTTTTCGGGTGACTTGCTAGTAGGTGGGTTTACTTGTATCGTACCAATCATTATACCTTGTATATTATTATTCTATTGTATCTAGAAGTTACATCAACCAAACATGTATTTATTTCAGAGATAGAGACCAGTGATGTTTATTCTTTCGATCTTAGAGTCGCGCGTTGTATTTCTATGGATTTCTTGCTGTTTTGAGTTTCCTTTTGAGTTTAGATCCTCGCCCTTGGCGTTGTATGTTATATTGCTTGCGTGGTTGTGACCGTCGATTGACGAAGAGCTAGCTCCCGCTTGGTGATGCCTTTTTATTGATTGCGTATACTATTCATGTTGTATCCCGTTTGGGGGCCAGTATTTACAGAGGAGACTCTACCGAAATTTTCAGAAAATACTTGATGTTTTTTTTAAAACGCATAATTCGGCTTATGCTATTAAAACTACTTGCTTTTAGTTGGTTTTTCCTTCACTCTACTGCTTCTTTGGTTTTGATTTCTGGGTTTGGCTTATTTAGATTACGTACGCCTCGAGACGTTCGTAATTTAAGTGCCGGTCATGTTCTGTACTTTCGGGTCGTGATAAAGTTGGTATTAGGGCGTTAAGTTTTACCTTCGGAGTGTAGGATGACCCTTGGTTGATGGAGTAGGTGACTAAAGTAGAGTGACGTACCGTGGGTATGTTCCACGACATACTTACGATACGCTACTCCACTTAAGAAGCCTTAGGATATACATTTCCTTGCACAGTATTATATTCCTTCCTATGATCTAGCCTCATCGGTACCATTCATGGTTTTGTTACCACGGTTACACGGGCGTAGAGAGCTATGACTAGAGTTGCGGTCAGCACGAGCTCGTCACGAACGAGGACTGAGCAGGGCGTGATTCCAGGGACATACGATTGGATAGGGAGGTGTCGTTTTATTATGTTTTCGCACCACGAGCATTTGATGGATCGCTTTTACGAGATTTCTTGGACGTGCAGATAAGCACCGGAGGATTGAGCCACTGATAGAGGCCAACCAGATTGTGATGACTGTCAGAGCACAAATTATTTGATGATTGAGGCACTGTTCAGCGTGCGAACAAATGAGCCAGCGACTTTGGCGAATGAAAAGATTTCGGCCCAGATGTTTGAAGTTAATGCCGCACGAGTTGTACTGGGTTTGCGGCAGTTCCGCGGCGCCATTAATGAGGCTTGGGTTTGCCCTTCTACGGCTGGTCCACCGATGCTGTGGTATGTACTCGATATTATTAAACTGTACCCAAGATGTTGAGCTCTTGGGGGATTATGAGGTTTTGACGAATCGGTCGAATGGTTCGACTTCATTCGGATGCTATGTGATGGGATGCATTTCTTGGGAGACTCCAGATACGAGAATAGCCGTTGGAGCTCAGACCATGCAGCCACGACGAGATGAGCCCGAAGCAGTCGACATTAGAGAAAAGTGGAGTAAGAGGGTCGTACAAGATCTGGATAAGATGACATTCCACTCCGCCGACATCAGAGATGCGATACACATGCCGAGGAATTGTACTTGGATATACCTTCCAGAAGGAGTCGCGATGAGTATGCAGCCGTTCCGGAACAAGAAGCAGATATAGTAAAGGACAATGACTTTCGGACAGTTCGGCAGAGACGAGATTTAGGAGAGACCTCGACAGGACCTTTCAGGAATAAATTACGAGAAGACTTGGACTCAGGAGTGGTCATGTTACGTACACCAGCAGGCCAGAATTCTTGATCGTCGACGAGACATGCTATGAGTGACCACGACAGTTTGCCAGAGATTCTTGGAGGATGTGCTTTAGCTGGACTATTCCGCCATACTTGATTTCGGTATTTTGGGCGATCTATTCACATGATTGATTTTGATGATTGAGTTTCAGGATATTTTTTTTCATGCACCATGGTTGCCCCTACTGAGTATTTACGATTTTTGCACAGTTGATGCACTTGATATCGTTTTCGTGCCTTGGTCTTATATGTTTATGATTTTATGGGTTTCATATAGTGAGTTGATTTTGTGTATATGTACACACACGATTTGGTTTTTGCACCCGGTATAGTTCACATATGCTTGCAGTGCTGTGATACGCATTTTGTGCACTTAGATGCACTGGACTTTTATTTCGATTGTGATGCTTGATATTAGTTTTGTGCACCTTGTGAACCTGATTGGATTTTGCGCATGTTCGACGCTAGATATTGGATTTCATGGTTTCGTGCATGATGGATGCACCTGATTTGGATTTTCGTGCATGTTGGGCGCATGTTATGAGATACGATTTTGGTGCACACAAGATGCGCTTAATCGAGATTTTTCGTGCATATCAGATGCACCCGATTTTGCTGTCATGCACACACTTTGCCTATGACAGATGTTGTGTGCACACCCGTTGCACCTAGATATTGTTTTTGTGGGCATGTATGGCACATATTTGGATTTGATTTCCGTGCGCACCAGACGCACAGGGTTTTCATATGTACATTTTGGGTGTGATTTCTTGTGGAGCAGTACGTTTTATGGTATTGCTATGTGTTTTCGTACAGAGCAGGACTAGTCAGAGAACAGTACCTGAGTATATTTTGCTTGCATTAATAGATTTCAAAGAGATTTCCAAAAAGCGAGCTATAGATTCAGTATTTACCTACGTGTCTGATATGAGAAGAAACGTTTAAAACAAGGAAACCTTTATAAATTGTTTCCAAAACGGCGGAACGTACACATTAAACAAAAGGTATATATGTATATGGTTATTTTCTTATCATAGACGTCCGCTACTGTGCAGTGCTATGCGCATTGCACATCGACTTTAAAAGATTTGGCATGCACTACCTTTAGATATTTACATGTATAGTTCCGAGTTATATCATATTGGTTTTGCTTGGGATTTGGCATTCGTGTCTTTACCTTGACTCCGATGATTGTGGGATGCTTGATGGAGTTTTGATTTTGAGTTATATGCTTATTTTTCTTGCGCATGCGTTGCGCTACGATTTGTTTTATGTATTTATGATTTCGGAGCCCCGCCGACTTGATGGTTTTGCTTAGATGTTTTAGTATTTGGGGGGAGTTTTAATTTAAATCCGGGGACCGAATTTATTTAAGGTGGGAAGATTGTAACGTTTTGAAAATCGTTTCGGTGAAATTTCGGAAAAATCGGTAAAATAAGGTTGTTTTCTGTAAAAAGTCAAAATACAAATATCTTTATTGTAAAATTAAATATACATATTCTAGCTATATAATTGCTAGTATTTGGTGTTTATTGAGCCACTGGTTAAATTTCTAATTTTCTGAAAATTTTTCCGAAATTAATTATTTTAATATTATTTTAAGCCGTCACTAATATATTTAATTAGGGAAAATTACAAATTGGAATGAGTTGAAACAATTTTTGTGCATCATAACACATTAGACAAAATTTTAATGTGTTGTTTTTGAAATAAAATGAAGCTGTCAATCAGTTTTAAAAAATATAAACTATAAAGGCTTAAATAGTGAAAAATAGCTAAATAGAAATTGAGCTATGGTTCTAGGTTTAATTGGGATATGGTATTTATCATTTTTCCTCACCATACAAACCCCCACCCATCCCCAATTTGTGTTGCCGAGCCCCCCTTGGCAGCCCAAGACTTGTTCACCTCATTCACAAAAGAAAAGAAAAGAAAAAAATAAAGAAAACATTATAGAATGTAGTATGGACCTTGTTGACTTTGGAATTGTGTCACTCATTCAACCTTCACTCTCTCCCTCTCCCACTCCCCCAATTTGGCCGAACCTCCCTCCTACAGCAGCAGCAGCTCTTACCCCAAAATCACACACAATTTTGCCTCAAAAATCCACAATTTTGCCTCAAAATCAAAGCTAATTCAAAATCCAAGCCTTACCCTTTATTCCTTGGCTACTATAGCATGGATTGTGGTGAAAGGAGAGCATTTTGAGAGGCTAGATTGCAAGTTTGTTCCATGGATCATGAGGTATAAACTTCATCCAAAATTTGTTACTTGTTAATTGTAGGTTTGAATTTAGTTTCAATTAGATATTCTTATAACCTTAATTTCAAAATGAGAATTTCAAGAGAATGGGTTGTGATCAAATTAGGATTCTTATCATGTAATCATGGTTGCAAAGTGTAAATTATCATCTTAAGGAAATTAAAACCTAATCTTTTTGATAATATGTAAATTGTTAGATGTAAAATGTCCAAATTAAGCTTCTTCTTTTTTTTTTTTATCTAAACTTGGGTTTTAGAAATTATTGAAAATGTGAAATTTAAAATCTAGTTAGGGTTTTTATAAATTGATTATGGTTTTAATATGGAGATTAACATGTTAATGGAATGCTAAAACTAATCTAGTTGCTAGTTTACAAATTGTGGCTTTTAAAGTGTTAAAATTGGGTATTTGGCAAACTAGAATGTTGGATTCAATGAAAATTGATAAGAATAAAATCTAGTAATGGTTTATATGACTTAGTTTTGATGTTTAGTGGACATTATGGCCATTAGTTTTGTTAAAACATCAAGTTTCGAATTAAAACGAAAATTTAGTGCTTTCTTGGTTTTCGGAAAAAAATCGATTTGATTTATTTTAATGTTTTGATGATTTAAACCCTATTTTATATTATAATTAGTGAGTTTTAGGAACTACGATTTGTACGTTGGAGTTTCTTCTCGGTCACTCGGCGTTTGTACGCCGATGTCGAGTGTTTTGGGTTGATTTGAGAGAGCAAACCATAGCTTTTGACTTATGTGGGATTCGTGTGTCGATTTGGTCGTGATTCGGACTTTAATGCGATACGGTGCGTTATGATATGTAGGTACCTTCAAGAAGACTTCGAGACGACCAGCAAGCACGTGGCGACGTCGGCACCGGCGAGCGAAGATCAGGTGAGTAGATTTATATCTACGGGGAGAAGTCGGGTGGATGGCGTTTAGCACCCCCGCAAAATTATGAGGATTGAGGTGATGCGGTAACAATATACTGTTATATGCTAATAGGAGATATGAACACTGAATAAGAGAAGCCTTAGGAGCCTATAGGTTTAGGGTTAGCGAAAATTAAAGAAAGGAATGTAGCAGATTTCTTCGTCACGAAACCTAGAGTAAAGATTTGCATACACGCACACATATACACTTGCATATATCATCTTCTTGTGCGTATATGGGAATGTGTATATAGGTATATACGCATGGGTATGGGACTATGCATATATACATTCATATACACATGCATGAATGTTGAGGATATTGTATGATATTTGGAGAAGAGTCGATGAGATTGGGCATAAGGCCGTGAGATCGGTGATATGATGTGGTCCGTATTTGAGATACGACATGATATTTTAGCGGGTTCTCTAGGCGTGGTGTTTTTATACACCCGCATGCATTTCATGGTTGGAATCAGTAATGTACTAGACGTAAATCAGTACCCCGATCATGATATTTGATAAAGAGGATACCAGATGAATGGTATGATGAATGTGATATTGACCCGTAAGCAGATTTGGGATGCCGTACGACGGATTTACGTACGAGCTATATATTGATGTTGATCCGCACTCTTGACTTGGCACTATCTGATCATAGATATGGTATCGGATGTGATATTATCGAGGCGGGATCACCGACTAATATATATATATATATATATATATATATATATATATATATGTATCGACTCAGATGTTAAGCGGTTTCCTTACCTTCAGTTAGCTTGTTAGTGCAGCCGTATAGTTTAGTGTAGTTGTTAGACAAGGTTAGATTCCTACCTATTTCAAAACGAACGGATCGTGGGTATTTTAAAAGACAGGTCAAGGGATTCTACGGATATTTCAAAAGACGTATCTTTTCTTTAAAACACCGTAGCCCTTATTTTCAAAACCCCACGATTGGTGTTATTTCTAATGGCACCACTGTGGAACTCATATTTTATTAAATGCAGATTAGTTATCATTGTGTTTAGTATTCAGCTCCCGCACATTATTGCTGTTCGCTCCGCATCGCATACTTATTTTGTGATTCATATACCGTTATTGATATCATGCTGCTAGGACACCAGCACCATTACCGATGACGCATATGTACCACATACACTTGCCAGCTCACACACATCTTCATCGGTAATTGCCATGTCACGAACATTTTAGAAAATACTATTTCATTGACATAGTTTGTTAGCTAATAGTTTAGACATGATATTAGTGTACTTGCCTTATATGCTAGTTTAGACATTGTAGTTATTACTTGCTACTTCATGCATGTTATTATCCACTGTTATGCCGCATTCATGGATTTTTATGCCTATATTCACTGTTTACATGCTATTGTGGATTCGGATTCGGATTTTCATGAGATTTCCTGGATTTGGGGGAAAACCGCAAAAACATTTATAAACTTCTTTTCTCTCTCTTTTTAAATGAAAAGTGCGGTTTTCCCATGATGTATGAGTCGTCCACCATGAGTTTGCTGATGGATTTCGAGACCCGATTCGAGGAGTCGGATGAACTGTTTCGGGTACATGGTGGGCCCGGTAAGATACCCTGGGGCAAGAAGTTCGAGTAGTAGACGATGATCCTGGCAGGGGAAGACGACCTACCGGTGATTTTCCCCGACGCGTCGGATATCCGGAGGATACCGTCGTGGTCATGAGATTGATGGTAGGGGCCGGTCCGTACTGACGGCGCCGTAGATAGTGAGATTGAGACATTGAGATTTTGAGACATCGAGGTACTGAGATTGATGTGTAGGGTTCCTAGGCACACTAGTGAGGTCTCCCAAGCCATCAACCATGGCAATTTCAAATTTTACGGTGCCTACAAACCCTAAACTACGGATCGATAACTAGATGTCTAGGCGAACAGAACTAGTTAACAAATTAACTAATGAGAATACGGAAATACAACCTTTGTAGATCCGGTCCTCCACCTCTACGGCTCCGCAACGAGGTCGTCTCCGCTGTCCAAATCAAATCCGGGCTCTAGGATCGGCTTCGTCGGAGAATGGGCAAGCTAGGTCGTCGATGTCCATGCCGAAGATGATCTACGTCGAGGCATCGCTAAATCAAGCTCCGACTTCACCAAGTCAAGAAACTTGTGAAGTAAACACACTCTACTACTTGGCAAGAGGTAGAGGATGAAGAAATAGGAAGTGGGTTAACTTTAGAATTGGATTTCTCACTTGTTTTCATCAATCACCATTGATGAAGAATGGTTTTCTTCAATGAAGAAGATGAAGAAGAAGAAGAAAATGATAAGATAAGATCATTCAAATAGAAAAGAATTATCCATTCTTATCATAACAAACCATAGTTAGGTGTAGAGAATTAACAAGGGTTAGTGAATGGTTGAGTTAATACATGAAGACAAAATGGTTGCTTAGGTCAAACCTTCATGAAGATTCATAAGCAAACAAAGAAAGCCACCATTATCTCTTCATTATTTTCTTTTGCTAAAATAAATAAAATAGATAAATAAATGAATAAATGAAGCAAAAGAAACCCTAACCATTGACCAACCATGGTTTAATTCATACACCAAACTATCATGTATCATCAAACATGATACAATCAAATGTACAAATGTATATCACATATACAATGTGCACAATCCAAGTGAGAAAATCCATCTAAAGTGAACCGATACTAGGTAATGCAAAGTAATATATCAAATATATAAATATGCATTAAATCATTAAATCAACACTTGATTCAATGATCCGGTTATGTCGCACACAACCGACTAGTATACAATATATCAGCTTATCGAATCAACGCTTGAATCGATAACTAGGTTATATCGCATACAACCATTCGATACATTTATCGCGAGAATAGAATACGGTATCACATACACGCATTATTCTCGGTCCCGCACATATCTCATATGCGCTCCTATTTCGTTTCGCTTGAGCCAGGAAACCTCTGTGTAGGACTCTAAAGACTCGTCAATACGCCGGCAGCGGATGATGATCATATCAAACATCCACAAGCCGCAAGCAGTCTGCTAAACGTAACGGCCACCCGGGTATTGAGCGATCTGAAGATCGACGAGCAAGCCCGCTCACACTCCAGTGAATCCGACCAGTAACACTACCGTACAGTCCGGTCTGATCGTCTGATATGTCGCATATCTCGCCTAGGGGTGGTAAACGTCAGACCCCAATAGCTTGATAAGTCGTGTCGATATGAGGTCTATAACTATTCGAGAAACTACTGGTAACACTTACCAGTAAATCTCAGCAACCCTGGCCAGGGATTTCCTGTTATAGCCAATCGAACACAGCGTAACATCAACTCCCTATACCGGGAGAGACGAATCCCCTCCTATCGCTCATTGCCTCCATGTGACTCGGGACTGTACCCAAAAACCACCGTTTTGCACGCCCTCTTGGACGTGGTAAGATGGAAATCAAAGCACAGTGGGAACCACACAAGACTCTATGACGATCTCGGGTCAACAGACTACTCTGTACCAGTGTCACCAGAGAACTGCCATCTGACGTGAGGTATAATACCATCTGGGAGTTCTCGACGAGTCCGTCCAGTGTACCCAGTCTCTACTGAGCACCCGTATATCTCTTCTGATGTCAAACACCGATGGATATGGGATCATCCATCGCCCATCTATATGGGTCGAGAAGGTATACGCTAGTCTACTCTGGTATATCGATGCCCCGTCTCGATACACCCTCGACTAGGGACTTTGAAGGATGTACTTATGGACTACCTTATCCCCACTAGTATGATCCGCATCATAGTCCAGGTAGTCAAGTACAGATCCTAAGGGATTTACCAACATGTAACAGAGAGACAATCAGTATACACGTTAAGGTAAAGTTCAACCAGATAGCATACTATCATGTTGAGCAAGAAAGTCCTCCCTATATACATCCCAGCATCTACTACAATATACATCCTATGTACAGTAATGGCCTCTAGGGCATACATATAACTAACAATCTCCCACTTGCACTAGGGCCATCTGTAGCAGTGGTTGCAGTATCTCATACTCAACCATCCCATAAAAGTGTCTCTCTCTGGGAACAGGCCTTTGTGAGTAGATCCGCTGTGTTGTCCTCTGAGTCTACTCTCCAAACCTCGATCACCCTGGAGATCAACCATCTCCATGATCAAGTGATACTGCCTTAGAATATGTCTGGATCACTGATGGGACGGGCGTTCCTTGGCATAAGCCACAACTCCATTGTCACACAATGGTAGGAACGTAGTTCATCTCATGAACCAATAAACACCCAAACAGCCTCTTTGGTAGCATCTTAAGTAGCGATGTATCCAGCCTTTATCGTCTAGTATGTCACGGTATCTAGCTTGGAACTCTTCCAACATACCGTCCCTTTACTGAGGGTAAAGACAATGCCTGCGACTGACACTCAGTCGTCTTTATCACCCTGGAACACTTCCAGTGATTCTCCTCAGGATCGATTGACACCATCTCACTACATCTAGTGAGTATTCTAACATCCATTTAGATCTATCTCATAGATCCAAAACCCAGGATTTAGTAGGTATCATTTTGATTCTATATGGAGAATCCTAGTGATAAGCGGAGATTGACCGAGCGTAGCATAAGAAACTCTTTTCTTATCAAGGGTATGTCATCCACGTACTCTACGGGGATCGTCACCATACTCCCTACTACCTTCTTGTATATACAAGGTTCATCTACCATTTTGATGATGTCAAACTCTTTGACCGCTTCATCAAAACAGATGTTCCAACTCCGCGATGCCTGCTTTATCCTATAAAGCATCTTGCACACGTTTCCGCTGCTCCCACTGTCTACGAAGTCCTCTGGCTGTGTACTTATAGACGCTCTCTTCTAAATCATCATTTAGAAAAGCAGTCAAGACACCCAACCACCAGATATCGCAGTCATGGTATGTAGCCGTGTCAAGTAGGATCTGGATGGACTTAAGCATAGTTACTTGAAAAGGTTTCATCATAATCCACGCCTGGTCGATGACGAAAAGCTTTAACAAGTCTAGCTTTGAAAGTCTCAACTTTTCCATCTACACCAAGTAATCTTCTCAAGATATACTTGCTCTTGATGGGGATTTAACCCTTCAGATATTGCAACCAAAGTCCATACTTTGTTGGTGTACATGGATTCCATCTCAGATCGCTAAACATCCAGCCATTCTTACAGAGTCTTACTCCTGATGGCCAGCTCGAAAGTAGTTGGGTCATCATCTCATGATGCAATCCTCGCTCCCACTGTCATAGAGAAACCGAAGTAACTCTCAGGTGGGTGAGGAACCCTACTAGATCGGTGGAGAGGCTGAGGTTCATTGGTAACTATTGAATCCTTTGGTTCTATCAAATCATCTGCTGTAGTTTGTATAGCTGGAACCTTTCCAGTTGTACATAACAGATCTTGCCTCGAGCTTGTCCGGATTTTGCTTTTCAGACATAGGCTGGACAACCCCAAATCTTAACTGACTTAAGACATGGGCTCTTTCCATACCATATCTCATATGGAGTGGTAAGCAACTGATTTGATTCGAACCCTACTCAATAGGTATGCAGCTTCTCAAGTGCATAACTCCCAAAAAGGAAATAGGAAACTCAGTAGTACTCATCATAGAGCACACCTTATCATATAGGGTGAGATTGCTCCGCCCCAATATACCATCGTGCTATGGTGTATTCAGAGGAGTAATGCTGAGAGAGAATCTCATTCTCCTTTAGAATAGTCCAGGAATTCCGTACTCAAGTATTCTCCTCCCTGATCACATCAAAGGACATAATACTTTTTACCCGTATTTTGGTTCTCTACTTCTAACTTATATTCTGTGAATATCTCAAAAGGTTCGGACTCATGTTTCAGCAGGAACATATGACTGAATCTTGAGAGATTATCAGAGAGCGTAATGAAGTCCAAAGAACCGGTCTTGGCATGCGTAGACAGGGGACCTACATACATCAACATGTATCATCCCAAGAGTTCACTAACTCTTTCTCTGTTTCCAGTAAACGGAGCTATGGTCATCTTATCTTTGTGACATGACTGGCGAGTTTCACAAGATGTAAATTCAAACTAATTTAAATATGCATCTTTATGTAACTCTAGCTAGTCGGGTCACATTGATCTGACCCAGTCTACAATACCTCAAGAAGGATTCGTTCATTTCTGAACACTTCCTCTTGTGTGTGTTCTGTATACTAAGAACTGTAGTTTGATTTAGAACATTAATGCTTTTAGATAACGTGCCTGAACCGATCAACTTTTGATATAGGAAATGTTCAAAACATTTTCCAACTATACAAAATTTTATCATTTCTTTACAATAAAGAGATAGATATGATTTTGTATATCAGGTTCGGTATCTAATAACATTCGTTCAGAATCAATGTACTGTAATACAGGGTGACAGTGACCGACAGACTTGGCTGCAACTCTTGCCCCGTTTTCTGCCTCATGAAACTTATCACCCGTTCTCAGTTCTCTACCTTTCTGTAGCCCTATGTAACAGATTACATATCAGGGATCCTGATCTGGTATCACATACCCAGGACGTAGAGGATACAGAGAAACAGTTCTTTATAACGAACACACCCGAAGATGATGCATCAGCATGCACTCTCTTCGTTTGGGCGGCACGGGAATTCTGGTAATCCCCAATTTCCTGCTCTGTCTTATAACAATTATAAGTTGGAGCGGGACCAACGTTCCCCAGCTCAGTATAACAAGCGGGTTCGGTCAATAATCCGTTTTATTATCTTGATTAAGGCGTGATATGGTCGCTACCTGGAGAGAGAGAGAAGAAAACACTCAGCGTGCGCTCTGTCAAGAATAGATTGGTTTTTATTTTATCTAATCAGGATGGCTCCCAATGCTTTTTATCAAATCTTCCTTCAAACCCTAAAAGGAAAGACTAGCCGGGATTAATTACACACTACAAGTTCGCCAATCTTTCAGCCAGGCCAGTGTCGGTACTTTGAGGGAGGTCCCCCGTGCTTTCGCACGAACCTAATTAATGTAAACCTCGTTTTCCCAGAGGCGTAACCCCGTTGACACCTTTCTAGACACCTACTTGATCGGCTAATTGTAATGTATAAAACTCTCCCAGGAGTAACTCTTACTCGCAGCGGGTATCGGGATCCAACTATCTCATAGAAGGTATGCAATCTCATTGCAAATCTCAACACTTGAAATTCCCGATAATATTTTGCCCCTAGCAGCTTATGACCTTGGCTAAGGTCAACAAATCATAAGTGCTAGCCAAGTTCAACCCGTCATTTCTCGATTGAATTAAACCCACCCGCACGACCCTTGGCTAAGGTCAACAAAGTCGCACGACTACCCTAACTCAATCGCATCATATGCTTATACAGATAAGCACTAATCAGCTACCGCACACTACGTCTTGGCTAAGGTCAACAAACGTAGCACGAATACTAACCAGTACTTATCTGAAATGACGGAGGGCTACGACAGGTTTTTCTGAAAACCTATTGCGTAATGAACTTGACATCGTTGTAGAATCAAATGATTTTAAAATGGAGTGCTTTTGAGGCTTTTCTAGTTTTGCTAAAGGAGTCACTCCCGGTGAAGGGATTGTCGGTCCTTTCCTCGTCGAATGAGATGCGGGATATATCATATATATCACTGTGCAAAGCAAAAACACTTAAAAGCAATCAAAAGACAAACCGAGTGTGTAGCATCTGCCAGTTATTGCTAAAGGAGTCACTCCCGGTGAAGGGATCTCGGTCCTTTCCTCATCGAATAAGGTGCAGGATATATCGCATATACCGCTGTGCAAAGCAAGAACTGTAGCTACCTGTTTTAATTTTGAAATTCGATTCTACAACATCTTAGGTTTCTTTTATTTCATTAATCACATTAATGAAGTCCCATCAATTAAGTACCTAAACATCACAGATAGATATGACGTACAGTTATGCCATCCGCATTCGCCTCGATGTCCCCTCGTGCACCGTTAGGTTAGGTAACTAACGGCAGAGCAGGGCAGGGCTAGCGCGGGTGTAAAACATAAGTAACGTCTATATAATATATCATATATACTATATACTATATCCATCACAGAACATCTCATGATCACATCACAGATATCGCAGCAGAAGAATCATATGAAATATTGGATATACTAGGACGTCCGTGTTTTCAATACGAGCCAGTATAAAACACGGATTCCACGGTCGTGATGAATAGCCAAACCCACACCCCTAGACCCCTACGAGAGCGGCAAGCAACCCTACCAATTCTAGAGTTAGGAGACCCGGACTCGACTCCTCGAGTTGGTCTCCCACTGGACTCCAGAACCCGGTTACTTGTGCCCTCCTCCTTGGGTCTATCCTAGTGCGGAAAAGTAAATAATATACAACAGGTGACAACTCCCGCAACCTGGAAGCGCCCCAATAAAAGAATATTACATACAAGTTTTTACATGAATGAAAATGAAAAACACTCATCTCACATAAAAACCCCCGGCTATTCAAACACGACTATCCAATATAACATATCCAGCAACACATAACATCACATGTCATCAACGTAAGTAAATATGCGCATCCCAATTGTCGTTGACGTATAGCAACGAAACCGGCGATATCACATATTACACTTACGGTCACAGAAAAGAAAGTGTAAAACTACAACAGTTGGAATCCGCAACCACCTCAGACATCGCATGCCTGACCAAATGAATTACTTAGACATCGCATGCCTAACAATTATAAACCCCGCATTTTAGTCTCAAAATCGAAAACACTTTTCAATACCAAGTAGGGTAATTCAACAAGATTCCCGACACCCTGATCGAATGCTCGTCGCAAACTTCAGTAGACGGCTGCACCCCCGATACCGTCGACGAAGTGCACCAAGGCGGAACACCGCCACCGCGAGCACCCGGACGGATGCTTTCGGCGACGGGGTTCTCCTACAGTCACTTGGTCGGGGCAATGGCGTGAAGCTGTCTATTAAGTTTACCCGGCGAGTATCCGCGTACGCTACGTGATTGCGACGGACTTTTGATCACATCAAAATTCCGTGGCAACCGATCAAGTAAGACTAAATTGCTATGTTTATAACATTCATTCAGTTATCTCATAATTATTGTGAATTCCAATTATTGTATCCCATTCCAGATAAATAGAAAATGTTAAACTTTTCGATCGAACAATCGAACACCCAAGTTTTCCCGATACAGATCAACACATGAAACTAGTCTAATAACGTTCAGTTCGTACCTCAGTACCAACGGTCCAGCCGTAGAAGGGTCAAGCCAACGCCTCACATGTGGCACGCCGTACTGCCCCAAACCCGAAGGTTCAAAGGGCAGTTCAAGACGGTCACATAATCGAGTTAAGGTTTGTGTCTTCTAGAGGGACCATCGCGTTACTTGCACTACTTAGAACGTCGTTAAACTACGGAAAAATCCAACATTTGGAAATTTCCCGACAGGGGAAAAATTGGGTATTTATATCCGGTCGAACTTTTTAACATATTCTAAAATTTATCCGGAAAGCCACACAGACAAAATTTGACACCCCGATCGAAATACCGAATCCCCAAATCAACTCAGAAATATTCAACTCTTGAAAAAATATTAAAAATACCCAGGAAGACCAACACTGGAAACTAGGAGTTACTGTGTAAATTTCGTCTCACAAAACGACAAAACGGCCGCGCTTCCGCCGCACGAGGCATGCTCGTGCCGCGCAAGCGCGGCGCTTTAATGGAATTAGGGCTTACGACTTCACAGTAACTCTTAGATATTCCTGCATGTTTTTCTGAATATTTTTAATGCTGAAAAATCCCTGTTTTTAAAAAATGTACAGAGAGCATGTTTTGGGTTTCGGTTTTGTGTCGTTCGGACTTCAAATTCCGTCTGGACTTCGCCTAAGGCTCTAGCTAGGCTCTGATACCACTGTAGGGTTCCTAGGCACACTAGTGAGGACTCCCAAGCCATCAACCATGGCAATTTCAAATTTTACGGTGCCTACAAACCCTAAACTACGGATCGATAACTAGATGTCTAGGCGAACAGAACTAGTTAACAAATTAACTAATGAGAATACGGAAATACAACCTTTGTAGATCCGGTCCTCCACCTCCACGGCTCCGCAACGAGGTCTTCTCCGCTGTCCAAATCAAATCCGGGCTCTAGGATCGGCTTCGTCGGAGAATGGGCAAGCTAGGTCGTCGATGTCCATGCCGAAGATGATCTACGTCGAGGCATCGCTAAATCAAGCTCCGACTTCACCAAGTCAAGAAACTTGTGAAGTAAACACACTCTACTACTTGGCAAGAGGTAGAGGATGAAGAAATAGGAAGTGGGTTAACTTTAGAATTGGATTTCTCACTTGTTTTCATCAATCACCATTGATGAAGAATGGTTTTCTTCAATGAAGAAGATGAAGAAGAAGAAGAAAATGATAAGATAAGATCATTCAAATAGAAAAGAATTATCCATTCTTATCATAACAAACCATAGTTAGGTGTAGAGAATTAACAAGGGTTAGTGAATGGTTGGGTTAATACATGAAGACAAAATGGTTGCTTAGGTCAAACCTTCATGAAGATTCATAAGCAAACAAAGAAAGCCACCATTATCTCTTCATTATTTTCTTTTGCTAAAATAAATAAAATAGATAAATAAATGAATAAATGAAGCAAAAGAAACCCTAACCATTGACCAACCATGGTTTAATTCATACACCAAACTATCATGTATCATCAAACATGATACAATCAAATGTACAAATGTATATCACATATACAATGTGCACAATCCAAGTGAGAAAATCCATTTAAAGTGAACCGATACTAGGTAATGCAAAGTAATATATCAAATATATAAATATGCATTAAATCATTAAATCAACACTTGATTCAATGATCCGGTTATGTCGCACACAACCGACTAGTATACAATATATCGGCTTATCGAATCAACGCTTGAATCGATAACTAGGTTATATCGCATAAAACCATTCGATACATTTATCGCGAGAATAGAATACGGTATCACATACACGCATTATTCTCGGTCCCGCACATATCTCATATGCGCTCCTATTTCGTTTCGCTTGAGCCAGGAAACCTCTGTGTAGGACTCTAAAGACTCGTCAATACGCCGGCAGCGGATGATGATCATATCAAACATCCACAAGCCGCAAGCGGTCTGCTAAACGTAACGGCCACCCGGGTATTGAGCGATCTGAAGATCGACGAGCAAGCCCTCTCACACTCCAGTGAATCCGACCAGTAACACTACCGTACAGTCCGGTCTGATCGTCTGATATGTCGCATATCTCGCCTAGGGGTGGTAAACGTCAGACCCCAATAGCTCGATAAGTCGTGTCGATATGAAGTCTATAACTATTCGAGAAACTACTGGTAACACTTACCAGTAAATCTCAGCAACCCTGGCCAGGGATTTCCTGTTATAGCCAATCGAACACAGCGCAACATCAACTCCCTATACCGGGAGAGACGAATCCCCTCCTATCGCTCATTGCCTCCATGTGACTCGGGACTGTACCCAAAAACCACCGTTTTGCACGCCCTCTTGGACGTGGTAAGATAGAAATCAAAGCACAGTGGGAACCACACAAGACTCTATGACGATCTCGGGTCAACAGACTACTCTGTACCAGTGTCACCAGAGAACTGCCATCTGACGTGAGGTATAATACCATCTGGGAGTTCTCGGCGAGTCCGTCCAGTGTACCCAGTCTCTACCGAGCACCCGTATATCTCTTCTGATGTCAAACACCGATGGATATGGGATCATCCATCGCCCATCTATATGGGTCGAGAAGGTATACGCTAGTCTACTCTGGTATATCGATGCCCCGTCTCGATACACCCTCGACTAGGGATTTTGAAGGATGTACTTATGGACTACCATGTCCCCACTAGTATGATCCACATCATAGTCCAGGTAGTCAAGTACAGATCCTAAGGGCTTTACCAACATGTAACAGAGAGACAATCAGTATACACGTTAAGGTAAAGTTCAACCAGATAGCATACTATCATGTTGAGCAAGAAAGTCCTCCCTATATACGTCCCAGCATCCACTACAATATACATCCTATGTACAGTAATGGCCTCTAGGGCATACATATAACTAACATGATGATCCAGCCTAGTCCGGATAGCCGGAGCCTGAGATATCGAGATATTGGGATTTATGTTTTGTGTCGATGCTAGATACTGTTTATGCTGATTTCATTTTTGATTCCTCGTTATGAAAATACAGAAATCTTACTAAATTATGAAAGCAGTTTCTTCATTTATATGTATTATGTTTTCATGCATTAATACCTCATCCATATGATATATTGCTACCTGAGGCACTGACACGAGCACTTGGTATTACCGTTGTTTAGAGGTATACCCTAGCCATTGTTATAGGCTGCAGATTATATATTGAGGATATATTATGATCGTATGACTTAGGATTGCGTTGTTCATGCGATTTCTATTCGTAGATATTTTCTACTCACGAGTTGGCAACTCACCCCCGTTGTGCCACAGTTTCTTGTAGGTTTTGCCGTACAGGTTTCATTACGGCTTTGCTGGCGCTGCTTCTTTTTCGGGTGACTTGCTAGTAGGTGGGTTTACTTGTATCGTACCCATCATTATACATTGTATATTATTATTCTGTTGTATCTAGAAGTTCCATCAACCAAACATGTATTTATTTCAGAGATAGAGACCAGTGATGTTTATTCTTTCGACCTTAGAGTCGCGCGTTGTATTTCTATTGATTTCTTGCAGTTTTGAGTTTCCTTTTGAGTTTAGATCCTCGCCCTTGGCGTTGTATGTTATATTGCTTCCATGGTTGTGACCGTCGATTGACGAAGAGCTAGCTCCCGCTTGGGGATGCCTTTTTATTGATTGCATATACTATTCATGTTGTATCCCGTTTGGGAGCCAGTATTTACAAAGGTGACTCTGCCGAAATTTTCAGAAAATACTTGATGTTTTTTTTAAAACGCATAATTCGGCTTATGCGATTAAAACTACTTGCTTTTAGTTGGTTTTTCCTCCACTCTACTGCTTCTTTGGTTTTGATTTCTGGGTTTTCGCTTACTTAGATTACGTACGCCTCGAGACGTCCGTAATTTAAGTGCCGGTCATGTTCCGTACTTTCGGGTCATGACAAAGTTGGTATTAGAGCGTTAGGTTTTACCTTCGGAGTGTAGGATGACCCTTGGTTGATGGAGTAGGTGACTAAAGTAGAGTGACGTACCGTGGGTATGTTCCACGGCATACTTACGATACGCTACTCCACTAAAGAAGCCTTAGGATATACATTTCCTTGCACAGTATTATATTCCTTCCTATGATCTAGCCTCATCGGTACCAGTCATGGTTTTGTTACCACGGTTACACGGGCGTAGAGAGCTATGACTAGAGTTGCGGTCAGCACGAGCTCGTCACGAACGAGGACTGAGCAGGGCATGATTCCAGGGACATACGATTGGATAGGGAGGTGTCGTTTTATAGTGTTTTCGCATCACGAGCATTTGATGGATCGCTTTTATGAGATTTCTCGGACGTGCAGATAAGCACCAGAAGATTGAGCCACTGATAGAGGCCAACCAGATTGTGATGACTGTTAGAGCATAAATTATTTGATGATTGAGGCACTGTTCAGCGTGCGGACAAATGAGCCAGCGACTTTGGCGAATGAAAAGATTTTTCCCCAGATGTTTGAAGTTAATGCCGCACGAGTTGTACTGGGTTTGCGATAGTTCCGCGGCGCCATTAGTGAGGCTTGGGATTGCCCTTCTACGGCTGGTCCACCGATGCTGTGGTATGTACTCGATATTATTAAACTGTACCCAAGATGTTGAGCTCTTGGGGGATTATGAGGTTTTGACGAATCGGTTGAATGGTTCGACTTCATTCGGATGCTATGTGATGGGATGCATTTCTTGGGAGACTCCAGATACGAGAATAGCCGTTGGAGCTCAGACCATGCAGCCACGACGAGACGAGTCCGAAGCAGTCGACATTAGAGAAAAGTGGAGTAAGAGGTTCGTACAAGATCTGGATAAGATGATGTTCCACTACGCCGACATCAGAGATGCGATACACATGCCGAGGTATTGTACTTGGATATACCTTCCAGAAGGAGTCGCGATGAGTATGCAGCCGTTCCGGAACAAGAAGCAGATATAGTAAAGGACAATGACTTTCGGACAGTTCGGCAGAGACGAGATTTGGGAGAGACCTTGACAGGACCTTTCAGGAATAAATTACGAGAAGACTTGGACCCAGGAGTGGTCATATTACGTACACCAGCAGGCCAGAATTCTTGATCGTCGACGAGACATGCTATGAGTGACCACGACAGTTTGCCAGGGATTCTTGGAGGATGTGCTTTAGCGGGACTATTCCGCCATAATTGATTTCGGTATTTTGGGTGATCTATTCGCATGATTGATTTTGATGATTGAGTTTCAGGATATTTGTTTTCATGCACCATGGTTGCCCCTACTGAATATTTACGATTTTTGCACAGTTGATGCACTTGATATGGTTTTCGTGCCGTGGTCTTATATGTTTATAATTTTATGGGTTTCATACAGTGAGTTGATTTTGTGTATATGTACACACACGATTTGGTTTTTGCACTCGGTATAGTTCATATATGCTTGCAGTGCTGTGGTACGCATTTTGTGCACTTAGATGCACTGGACTTTTATTTCGATTGTGATGCTCGATATTGGTTTTGTGCATCTTGTGCACCTGATTAGATTTTGTGCATGTTCGACGCTAGATATTGGATTTCATGGTTTCGTGCATGATGGATGCACCTGATTTGGATTTTCGTGCATGTTGGGCGCATGTTATGAGATACGATTTTGGTGCACACCAGATGCACTAAATCGAGATTTTTTGTGCATGTCAGATGCACCCGATTTTGCTGTCATGCACACACTTTGCCTATGACAGATGTTGAGTGCACACCCGTTGCACCTAGATATTGTTTCTGTGCGCATGTATGGCACATATTTGGATTTGATTTCCGTGCGCACCAGACGCACAGGGTTTTCATATGTACATTTTGGGAGTGATTTCTTGTGGAGCAGTACGTTTTATGGTATTGCTATGTGTTTTCGTACAGAGCAGGACTAGTCAGAGAACAGTACCTGAGTATATTTTGCATGTATTAATAGATTTCAAAGAGATTTCCAAAAAGCGAGCTATAGATTCAGTATTTACCTACGTGTCTGATATGAGACGAAACGTTTAAAACAAGGAAACCTTTCTAAATTGTTTCCAAAACGGCGGAACGTACACATTAAACAAAAGGTATATATGTATATGGTTATTTTCTTATGATAGACGTCCGCCACTGTGCAGTGCTATGCGCATTGCACATCGACTTTAAAAGATTTGGCATGCACTACCTTTAGATATTTACATGTATAGTTCCGAGATATATCATATTGGTTTTGTTTGGGATTTAGCATTCGTGTCTTTACCTTGATTCCGATGATTGCGGGATGCTTGATGGAGTTTTGATTTTGAGTTATATGCTTATTTTTCATGTGCATGGGTTGCGCTACGATTTGTTTTATGTATTTATGATTTCGGAGCCGCGGCTACTTGATGGTTTTGCTTAGATATTTTAGTATTTGGGGGGAGTTTTAATTTAAATTCGGGGACCGAATTTCGTTAAGGTGGGAAGATTGTAACATTTTGAAAACCGTTTCGGTGAAATTCGGAAAAATCGGTAAAATAAGGTTGTTTTCTGTAAAAAGTCAAAATACAAATATCTTTATTATAAAATTAAATATACATATTCTAGCTATGTAATTGCTAGTATTTGGTGTTTATTGAGCAACTGGTAAAATTTCTAATTTTCTGAATTTTTTTCCGAAATTAATTATTTTAATATTATTTTAAGCCTTCACTAATACATTTAATTAGGGAAAATTACAAATTGGAATGAGTTGAAACAATTTTTGTGCATCATAACACATTAAACAAAATTTTAATGTGTTGTTTTTGAAATGAAATGAAGCAGTCAAACGGTTTTAAAAAATATAAACTATAAAGGCTTAAATAGTGAAAAATAGCTAAATAGAAATTGAGCTATGGTTCTAGGTTGAATTGGGATATGGTATTTATCATTTTTCCTCACCAAACAAACCCACACCCATCCCCAATTTGTGTGGCCGAACCCCCCTTGGCAGCCCAAGACTTGTTCACCTCATTCACAAAAGAAAAGAAAAGAAAAAAAGAAAGAAAACATTATAGAATGAAGTATGGACCTCGTTGACTTTGGAATTGTGTCACTCATTCAACCCTCACTCTCTCCCTCTCCCACTCCCCCAATTTGGCCGAACCTCCCTCCTACTGCAGCAGCAGCTCTTACCCCCAAAATCCCACACAATTTTGCCTCAAAAATCCACAATTTTGCCTCAAAATCCTTACAAAATCAAAGCTAATTCAAAATCCAAGCCTTACCCTTTATTCCATGGCTACTATAGCATGGATTGTGGTGAAGGGAGAGCATTTTGAGAGGCTAGATTGCAAGTTTGTTCCATGGATCATGAGGTATAAACTTCATCCAAAATTTGTTACTTGTTAATTGTAGGTTTGAATTTAGTTTCAATTAGATATTCTTATAACCTTAATTTCAAAATGAGAATTTCAAGAGAATGGGTTGTGATCAAATTAGGATTCTTATCATGTAATCATGGTTGCAAAGTGTAAATTATCATCTTAAGAAAATTAAAACCTAATCTTTTTGGTAATATGTAAATTGTTAGATGTAAATTGTCCAAATTAAGCTTCTTTTTTTTTTTTTTATCTAAACTAGGTTTTTAGAAGTTATTGAAAATGTGAAATTTAAAATCTAGTTAGGGTTTTTATAAATTGATTATGGTTTTAATATGGAAATTAACATGTTAATGGAATGCTAAAACTAATCTAGTTGCTAGTTTACAAATTGTTGCTTTTAAAGTGTTAAAATTGGGTATTTTGCAAACTAGAATGTTGGATTCAATGAAAATAGATAAGAATAAAATCTAGTAATGGTTTATATGACTTAGTTTTGGTGTTTAGTGGATATTATGGCCATTAGTTTTGTTAAAACATCAAGTTTCGAATTAAAACGAAAATTTAGTGTTTTCTTGGTTTTCGGAAAAAAATCGATTTGATTTATTTTAATGTTTTGATAATTTAAACCCTATTTTAGATTATAATTAGTGAGTTTTGGGAACTACGATCTGTATGTTGGAGTTTCTTCTCGGTCACTCGGCGTTTGTACGCCGATGTCGAGTGTTTTGGGTTGATTTGAGAGAGCAAACCATAGGTTTTGACTTATGTGAGATTCGTGTGTCGATTTGGTCGTGAGTCGGACTTTAATGCGATATGGTGCGTTATGATATTTAGGTACCCTCAAGAAGGCTTCGAGACGACCAGCAAGCACGTGGCGACGTCGGTACCGGCGAGCGAAGATCAGGTGAGTAGATTTATATCTATGGGGAGAAGTCGGGTGGATGGCGTATAGCAGCCCCGCAAAATTATGAGAAATGAGGTGATGCGGTAACAATATACTGTTATATGCTAATAAGAGATATGAACACCGAATAAGAGAAGCCTTAGGAGCCTATAGGTTTAGGGTTAGCGAAAATTGAAGAAAGGAATGTAGCGGATTTCTTAGTCACGAAACCTAGAGTAAGGATTTGCATACACGCACACATATACACTTGCATATATCATCTTCTTGTGCGTATATGGGAATGTGTATATAGGTATATACGCGTGGGTATGGGACTATGCATATATAAATTCATATACACATGCATGAATGTTGACGATATTGTATGATATTTAGAGAAGAGTCGATGAGATTGGGCTTAAGGCCGTGAGATCGGTGATGTGATGTGGTCCGTATTTGAGATACGACATCATATTTTAGCGGGTTCTCTAGGCGTGGTGTTTTCATACACCCGCATGCATTTCATGGTTGGAATCAGTAATGTACTAGACGTAGATCAGTACCCCGATCATGATATTTGATAAAGAGGATACCAGATGAATGGTATGATGAATGTGATATTGACCCGTAAGCAGATTTGGGATGCCGTACGACGGATTTACGTACGAGCTATATATTGATGTTGATCCGCACTCTTGACTTGGCACTATCTGATCATAGATATGGTATCAGATGCGATATTATCGAGGCGGGATCACCGACTAATATATATATATATATATATATATATATGTATCGACTCAGATGTTAGGCGGTTTCTTACCTTCAGTTAGCTTGTTAGTTCAACCGTATAGTTTAGTGTAGTTGTTAGACAAGGTTAGATTCCTACCTATTTCAAAACGAACGGATCGTGGGTATTTTAAAAGACAGGTCAAGGGATTCTACGGATATTTCAAAAGACGTATCTTTTCTTTAAAACACCGTAGCCCTTATTTTCAAAACCCCACGATTGGTGTTATTTCAAATGGCACCACTGTGGAACTCATATTTTATTAAATGCAGATTAGTTATCATTGTGTTTAGTATTCAACTCCCGCACATTATTGCTGTTCGGTCCGCATAGCATACTTATTTTGTGATTCATATTCCGTTATTGATATCATGCTGCTAGGACACCAGCACCATTACCGATGACATATATGTACCACGTACACTTACTTGCTGTTCAGACCATAATATTACATTTATCATTCCCCTATTCTTATCCTTTTTATAAATAAACAGGTAATCTTGACGCACGTTTGTTGCATATTACTGGTTACAGGTTTCTGGAGCAAATACAGTGAAAAAGACACAAAACAACAGAAAAAGGGACTTTTGACCAACAAGCAGACCTATCCTAGTCAAGCCTAGTCGAAGAACAGTGCAAGGTCTAAAATGTCAAGTAAACGGTTAAAAATCCCAATACAAGTGTTCATTGAAACATCTGGAGAAGAACCAGAAGCCCAACAGAGAAACTACATATGGAAACAGAAGCCCAAACAGCCAAGGAAAAAGCCCAGAAAATAACAAAACCCAAGTCCACAGTTTGGCCGCGGATCCGCGGCCAAACCCAGCCTGGCGCCGCGGATCCGCGGCCATCAAGCGCCCGTGTCGGTGGAAAATCTCTGGGTTGTTGCGTCGGTGCAGATGTTAGGATTTAACGTGGGCAAATCTGTAATTTTGCATGTGCGAGAGTCTGTAGCCCTAGGTTTCCTATTTTCCTATAAATTGTAATCTTAGATCTAAAAATTGTATGCCTCTTTTCAATAAATAAAATTCAGAAATTCTGGAAGTGACATTCAGATATGTTCTTTATCGCTTGGAGGGAGCCATCACCATTAGTAAGTGTTTTTCTTTTATTCTTTTAATGTTATTTCATCCCCTAATGAGCGAGTAGTCTCCTCGCTTGTTAGGGTTAGCCTTAGGGAAAGGGTTGAGAGATGAGATCTCTTACCCCTTTCAATGCCATATTAAACTAACCCATTAAGAACTCCATGCATGCGCGCACAACCGCTCCCTGCGGCACCCTACCCCTCGAGGTAACGGTGAACCGCAGTATAAAGGGCCGGTTGCGCGCGTTTTCCTTGGGGGTTAGGGTAATTAACGATAAAGGAAGGATACGAATCTAGAGGAAGAAGACATCTTCCCAAAAGAGTCGTATCCACTTTATCGATAATTACTATAACACCTAATGGATCTAAAATACGGCATTGAAAGCGGTGAGGAAACATCAATCTCCAAAACTTCCTCTAAGCCTAACCCTAGCAAGAATTTAAATTAGATTAATTAAGATTTAGATCTAGATTTTTATAAACCAACCCAAAACGACAAATAGAATCAACTCGTTAAAACACATAAAAGGAATTTACCCGTCTCTGTGGATCGACCCGCACTCACCGGCTAGCTGCGAAGCGACGCCGTTTCTTGATTGCGGTAATTATATTTTTGATCGTAAAATCTCTATTCAATCAAATGGCGCCGTTGCCGGGGACGGCGTAATCTTTCTTTTTGTGAATTTTCGGGTTGATATAAATTTTAAAAATTATAAAAATCTGAAAATATAAATAAAAATAAAAAAAATAATCAATTTGATCTGTTTGAAGGGTGTATCTTTTGGATCTTGCAGAAACAGCGAAGAATCACGGATCTGGAATTTTACAGAGGGCAAATCAAAATTTGGAGCATAAAAACAGAGAGAAATTGTAATTACAGAACATTGCAAAAATTTCCAGAGCGCGATCCCACCAGAACGCCGCGCTTCCGCCGCATTAGGGGCCTCTCGCCGCGCATCCGCGCTCCTCCTGCCACGTCAGCGCACCAACTTTTGTGGGTTTGTCTCTCTTTCTTCCCTCTGCAACCTAAAGTATATCTCTCTGTAAAAAGTTTTCTGCAGGAATTCTTTGCGTAAAGAGTCTTTCTCCCCCTTCTAAATAACAGATTTCTGCAGGTTTCTTTGCGCCGCGCTAAAAAATTCTGATTGCAAGTGAAATTTTATTTGTTTTGCATAATTTAACCGGACTCTAAGGAGCTATTTGACCAAACTCAGATTGGGTGGGGATTTCATCACCCTTCCCAGGACCCCAGAAAACACCTAAAGCATTTTCCATCGACCACCTTTAATTAAAAAAGATTAGACTCAGACCTAAGGACAGCGAGCTCAATAGGAAAAGGACTAGGGTAGGCATCGGCCGTTTATCCTAACCGACATTGCGGTGTCTAGGCTAGTGGTTTTTAATTAGGCCCACTGTAGTGGTGGTTCCTTCCCACTTACCTGGCCGTATTTGTCCGTGAAGAGGCGGTTTGAGGTCTATTTCTAGCCCTAGTTAGGAGCTGTCTAGTAGACCTAGGCAACCCTAGATCTAGGTCTGATTGTGCATGTGTGGTTGATACATTTGTGTCAAGAGTCCCGTTTCTAAAACCTTTTTGCAAAACTCTCACATAAATAAAAAAAAAAGAAAAAGAAAAATCTTTTAAAAAACTTGCAACTTGCCGCTAAAGAAAACTTGCAAACTCACTTCCACCACTTCTTCTCAATGACGTTATCTTACCCCCACATTCTGCTTTTCTCTTTTTTCTGACTGCACTACCCTTTAGTGTATGTCATTTTGGACTAGGGATACTAACGCCCGATTAGTCCGTGTTTCGTTGGTACCGACCAACGAACCCTTCGGCGAACCCTTCGTCGAAATTCCCTCCATTTCCTTACCTCCACCTTTAAATTCTTCTTTCGAAGGTATGTCGGGATTCAACCCCAACGATACCTTACCGACGGGAATGATTCCACCTCCGCCAGGTGCGAATAACCCGAATCTACCGCCTGTTGTAGCGCCCGCACGAGTTGCGCTCCAGGATCTCTTCTACCTCGTCCGCACTTCTTTACCCACATGTCTTTCACCCCCACAGGCGAATGGGGATAATTTTGAAATAAAACCACACTTTATCAATATGCTGCCTAAGTTTCATGGTTTGGAATCCGAAGATGCATATATTTTCATTTGTAAATTCCAAAACGTTTGCAGCATGATGAAGACAACCCAATTAAGTGATGACGCAATAAGGCTAAGGGTCATTCCTTTTACCTTATGTGACCTAGCCGAGAAGTGGCTATACAGCACCGCATCACATTCCATTAGAAATTGGGACAAGTTTGTAAGAGCTTTTCTGAAAAAGTTCTATCCTCATCACAAAACTGCTAGAATCCGAAACGAGATTATACAATTTTCACAGCTTCCTTCCGAACCATTTTGGAAGTGCTTCGAGAGATTTAAAGACCTACTTGTTCAATGCCCTCATCATGGGATAGAAAATTGGCAACTTTGCCAAACATTATACGAGGGATTGAACGCAGCAACGAAGCAGTTGCTAGAAACAATATGTCAAGGTCATTTTCTCTCCAAGTCTAGCGACGAAGCTTGGCAGTTTCTTGAGGACCTAAGTGAGCAAACAATTCAATGGGAGAGTACCAAGACCACATCATCTTCTTCTAGTGGTCAATCTAGGGCAGGTATACATCAAATAGATATGTCGATAGCTATGAAGGTCGAGATAGCCTCACTTATGAAAAAGCTAGAAGCCATTGAGACCAAAATCTCATCGTCTTCTCCTGCCCCTACTCTACCCACACGAACTGTTTGTGATTGTTGTTCGAACCCATCGCATTTAACCGAAGAGTGTCCTTATAATGTACCTATTCAAGGACAGGATCAAGTCAATGCTGCATTTCAGCAACGACAAAGAAATGATCCTTACTCTTCGACATACAATCAGGGGTGGAGGAGTCACCCGAATTTCGCTTGGAACCAAAATCAACAAGTCCAAGGGAATAATAATTTTCAAAGACCTCCTCCACAACAACAACAAGCACCCTTACAAACTCAAAACCAGCAACCTTTCCAACAACAACCTTATACAAATCAAACGAACAATTTGGTTCAACCTAATGATGATAAGGTTAGCTCGCTCGAGAAAAGTCTTGAAGCATTTCTCAAGCAAACTACAGAATCCGCAGCAAGATTTGAAAGTTATGTGCAATCTTTAATGAATAACAATGCCTCACACGATCAAAGTATCAAATCTATTGAGGCACAAATTGCACAATTAACTGCTGCGTTGAGCGAGAGAGAAAAGGGAAAGCTTCCATCTCAACCATTGCCTAATCCCGGCCACCCACAAAACGCATATCACAATCACAATGTAAATGCGGTGACCACATTGAGATCCGGAAGAGAGTTGCAAAATAATGTGGAAACTAGTGATGACATCCCCGCCGGTGGTTCTTCTTCCCCTTCTTCATTTTCTTCACTTCCTTCTTCACCTTTTTCTTTAGAGCCTATTCTCCACCCTTCACACGGCTCTACTTCTTCTGACTCGAACGGACCCATTTCTAACAACACGAACACATCCACACTGGGATCCGTTCCTATTCCACATTCTACTCCACAGACTTTTGACTCAACAAATTTTCAGAATGCACCATTTCCAAACAGGTTGAGTCCTAATAAACCAAATACATAAGTGGAGAAGATTGTGGAGATATTTAAGCAGGTTAGCATAAATATACCTCTCTTGGATGCCATCCAACAAGTCCCTTCATATGCGAAAATCTTAAAGGGATTATGCACTTCAAAGAGAAAAGCATCTCAAGTACCCAAGAAAGTGCTAGTGGCTAGTGCAGTGAGCAATGCTATTAACCACCATCAAACCTTACCCCAAAAACGAAAGGACCCCGGCTGTCCTACGATTTCAATTACAATTGGGGATAAGAAAATTAATCAAGCACTTTTAGATCTTGGGGCTAGTGTTAACCTGATTCCCTACTCCGTGTACGAACAATTAGGGGTTGGAGAGTTGAAACCCACTCGTTGCACTCTCCAAATGGCTGATCGATCAATCACCTATCCAAGGGGTCAACTAGAGGATGTGTTGATCAAAGTTGGGGAGTTCATATTCCCCGTTGATTTTATTGTTATGGATACACAACCTGTTGCTAACCCAATAAACCAAATTCCGGTGATTCTCGGTCGACCATTTTTGGCCACTTCCAATGCCGTGATAAATTGCCGCAATGGCTCCATGACTTTATCCTTCGGAAAGAGGTCTAGTGAGTTCAATATTTATAAGATGGGAAGTCTGCCCCCCGTGCCTAAAAGTAGTACACGAGAAGTTTGCTCTATTCACGAAATCACGCAGGAGGACTGTGAGCTTGAAAGAATCTTGTTTGATGAAAACAGTTTTGACGCCACTAGTGCGTCCCTCCTTGAGCCTACCACCGTTGACACAACCAATATTGATTATGAATGTTTCACTTTTTCGGAGGATGACGACTCACAGCCCGAATATGAGTCTTTTGAATTTTTGGATGAGTCAGTCGAGCCATCCGAATCGGTTGTTTGCAGTGATTTCGAACCTGTGTTGGAGTCCTTTGAGTTCGAGGTAGATTCCGCAATGATTCTTTCGCCTCCGAAATTCGAACTCACGCCCTTGCTGTCTCACCCTAGATATGACTACATAGGTGAGAATGAGACCTTTCCCATTATCATATCGACCTCTCTAGCCATCGAGCAAGAGAACGCCCTCTTAACGGTCTTACAAGATAGACGGCAAGTTTTCGGTAGGACTATGGCGGACATCGAGGAGATCAGTTCCCTCATATTTGAATATCATACATTGATGGATGATGCCATGCCAATAGAGGACCCACAGGAACATCTTGGGGGTATTGTGGTGAGTCAACCTCCTCCTTTAGAAGTTGAAATACCCCCATTTCTTTTAATAAGGTACGAGAATGCCAACACTCCACTGATTGCTGATCATTTACATTCTCGTTTCGATGCATCACCATCACCTGTATATTTACCTCCACACCTCCCATACCACTACTTCTATCTTCCCCAATTCTTTGCGGACCACCGCAACTTATTTTTCCACCACCCAATATTCTTTACTGATAAATTTTTCAACTGGTTGGTGTTGACGTTTGGTCTAGGCAAAGTTTGGCAGTAATGTCTAACATAGTTTAAATGAAGTTTGGGGGAGGGCCTTTTTGTATATATTTTTGTTTTTCTTAACAATAAAAAAAAACTATAAATAAATAAACAGGGGAGTATCGGTATTTTGACCCTCTTGGTTTAGTATGACAGTGAGGACACTGTCAAGTTCAAGTTTGGGGGTATGCTCGGTACGTCTTCTTCCTTCGCATTCATTTGTACATATTTTTGCATTTGCATACTTATTTTAAAACCCATAAAAATTAAAAAAAAATTCAAAAATTATAAAAATAATTGTATTCAATTTTGGCTAATTGACTTGAGTTTGACTAATAGGTTAACTGGTTAGGAAAAACTAGATCTTAGACTTAGTGAATTAAAAACCCTAAAAATAACCTTCCTTAAAGTTTAACGGTAGAATGTATATGCCTTGTAGTTTATTTAGAAATAGTCAAATTTTGGGTTCACTTCTTAGGCTAAGTCGAAACAAGGGAAGAGTATTGATATTCTTATTAGAGTATAAGTTTGAAAAATAGTTCCTAACTTAAGTCTAGATTCTGAAAACGTATACCCTACAATTTGCACAATCACGCACCTTGAAACTTGGAATAGTAGAAGAGACCTTGAAATGCTCTTGTCTAAAGTCCTTAGTACAATGAAAATAAAAAGAAAAAAAGTGAATAAAGAAAAAATGGACACTGGTTTTTGTGATTACTTAAGGCTGTAAAAATAGAAAAATATTTAGCGAGGGTGCTTCATCACCTAATGCCTTAGACCAACTGGTTTGGGAGTCACTGCTAAAGCCTTGGGTGTTGCAAGGACTAGGAAGTACGCTTTAAAGTGCAAACGCATTTTGTAATCGGTCGTTGGTACCTCAAGAAGTATTAACGGTCGCATGAAGGATGTGTAAGCAAATTTCATTCATCAACTAATTAGTACTTTGGACAATGGACAAGGGCATGATTGCTTGAATTGAATTTCCAAGTGTAGGGGTGATCTATACACACACGTAGGGGTACGTGATTGGAATTTAGATAAGAGAGAGGAATGAAAGATAAAATTTGTATCTTTAATAGAGTTGATAGAAATTCCTGAGTGGAGATGTAACCCTAGAAGGAAAACTTAAGAAATGCCGAAAGCTAAGTAAGTCTACAGAACATATATAATCTTAAGTTCAATAATGAGGAAGTGTGAAGAATATGGGTGGATAATTTGCAAGTAAAAGATAATAGAATTCCTTATTAGAAGACCTAATTGGAGAACAAAAGTCAATGGGCCGAGTTGATAGGATTTTGTGGGTGTAATCAGCTGAAAACCCTCAGGAGACAACACTCCTCCTACTAGGGACACCTAGAGGTTTAACGGCTTGTTGCACGAGCTCAGTGCAATCGCGTTTCCCTGCGAAAGTGCGGTTAGGATTTTAGTGAATAAATAATAAGTTTGCTCGAGGACGAGCAAAAGGTAAGTTTGGGGGTATTTGTTTAGACCATAATATTGCATTTATCATTCCCCTATTCTTATCCTTTTTATAAATAAACAGGTACTCTTGACGCACGTTTGTTGCATATTACAGGTTACAGGTTTCTGGAGCAAATACAGTGAAAAAGACACAAAACAACAGAAAAAGGGACTTTTGACCAACAAGCAGACCTATCCTAGTCAAGCCTAGTCGAAGAACAGTGCAAGGTCTAAAATGTCAAGTAAACGGTTAAAAATCCCAATACAAGTGTTCACTGAAACATCTGGAGAAGAACCAGAAGCCCAACAGAGAAACTACATATGGAAACAGAAGCCCAAACAGCCAAGGAAAAAGCCCAGAAAATAACAAAGCCCAAGTCCACAGTTTGGCCGCGGATCCGCGGCCAAACCCATCCTGGCGCCGCGGATCCGCGGCCATCAAGCGCCCGTGTCGGTGGAAAATCTCTGGGTTGTTGCGTCGGTGCAGATGTTAGGATTTAACGTGGGCAAATCTGTAATTTTGCATGTGCGAGAGTCTGTAGCCCTAGGTTTCCTATTTTCCTATAAATTGTAATCTTAGATCTAAAAATTGTATGCCTCTTTTCAATTAATAAAATTCAGAAATTCTGGAAGTGACATTCAGATCTGTTCTTTATCGCTTGGAGGGAGCCATCACCATTAGTAAGTGTTTTTCTTTTATTCTTTTAATGTTATTTCATCCCCTAATGAGCGAGTAGTCTCCTCGCTTGTTAGGGTTAGCCTTAGGGAAAGGGTTGAGAGATGAGATCTCTCACCCCTTTCAATGCCATATTAAACTAACCCATTAAGAACTCCATGCATGCGCGCACAACCGCTCCCTGCGGCACCCTACCCCTCGAGGTAACGGTGAACCGCAGTATAAAGGGCCGGTTGCGCGCGTTTTCCATGGGGGTTAGGGTAATTAACGATAAAGGAAGGATACGAATCTAGAGGAAGAAGACATCTTCCCAAAAGAGTCGCATCCACTTTATCGATAATTACTATAACACCTAATGGATCTAAAATACGACATTGAAAGCGGTGAGGAAACATCAATCTCCAAAACTTCCTCTAAGCCTAACCCTAGCAAGAATTTAAATTAGATTAATTAAGATTTAGATCTAGATTTTTATAAACCAACCCAAAACGACAAATAGAATCAACTCGTTAAAACACATAAAAGGAATTTACCCGTCTCTGTGGATCGACCCGCACTCACCGGCTAGCTGCGAAGCGACGTCGTTTCTTGATTGCGGTAATTATATTTTTGATCGTAAAATCTCTATTCAATCACTTGCCGGCTCACACACATCTTCATCGGTAATTGCCATGTCACGAACATTTTAGAAAATACTATTTCATTGACATAGTTTGTTAGCTAATAGTTTAGACATGATATTAGTGTACTTGCCTTATATGCTAGTTTAGACATTGTAGTTATTACTTGCTACTTCATGCATGTTTTTATCCACTGTTATGCAGCATTCATGGATTTTTATGCCTATATTCATTGTTTACATGCTATTGTGTATTCGGATTCGGATTTTCATGAGATTTCCAGGATTTGGGGGAAAACCGCAAAAACATTTATAAACTTCTTTTCTCTCTCTTTTTAAATGAAAAGTGCGGTTTTCCCATTGTGTATGAGTCGTCCACCATAAGTTTGCAGATGGATTTCGAGACCCGATTCGAGGAGTTGGATGAACAGTTTCGGGTACATGGTAGGCCCGGTAAGATACCCCGGGACAAGAAGTTCGAGTAGTAGACGATGAGCCTGGCAGAGGAAGACTACCTACCGGTGATTTTCCCCGACGCGTCGGATATCCGGAGGATACCGTCGTGGTCATGAGATTGATGGTAGGGGCCGGTCCGTACTGACGGCGCCGTAGATAGTGAGATTGAGACATTGAGATTTTGAGACATCGAGGTACCGAGATTGATGATCCAGCCCAGTCCGGATAGCCGGAGCCTGAGATATTGAGTTATTGAGATTTATGTTTTGTGTCGATGCTAGACACTGTTTATGCTGATTTTATTTTTGATACCACGTTATGAAAATACAGAAATCTCACTAAATTATGAAAGTTATTTCTTCATTTCATGTATTCTGTTTTCATGTATTCATACCTCATCCATATTATATATTGCTAACTGAGGCACTGACACGAGCACTTGGTATTACCGTTGTTTAGAGGTATACCCTACCTATTGTTATAGGCTGTAGATTATATATTGATGATATATTATGATCGTATGACTTAGGATTGCGTTGTTCATGCGATTTCTGTTCGTTGATGTTTTCTACTCACGAGTTGGCAATTCACCCCCTTGTGCCACAGTTTCTTGCAGGTTTTGCCGTAAAGGTTTCATTACAGCTTTGCTGGCACTGCTTCTTTTTCGGGTGACTTGCTAGTAAGTGGGTTTACTTGTATCGTACCCATCATTATACCTTGTATATTATTATTCTGTTGTATCTAAAAGTTCCATCAACCAAACATATATTTATTTCAGAGATAAAGACCAGTGATGTTTATTCTTTCGACCTTAGAGTCGCGCGTTGTATTTCTATGGATTTCTTGCTGTTTTGAGTTTCCTTTTGAGTTTTGATCCTCGCCCTTGGCGTTGTATATTATATTGCTTGCGTGGTAGTGACCGTCGATTGACGAAGAGCTAGCTCCCGCTTGGGGATGCCTTTTTATTGATTTCGTATACTATTCATGTTGTATCCCGTTTGGGGGCCAGTATTTACAAAGGAGACTCTGCCGAAATTTTCAGAAAATACTTGATGTTTTTTTTTCAAATGCATAATTCGGCTTATGCTATTAAAACTACTTGCTTTTAGTTGATTTTTTCTTCACTCTACTGCTTCTTTTGTTTTGATTTCTGGGTTTTGGCTTACTTAGATTTCGTACGCCTCGAGACGTCCGTAATTTAAGTGCCGGTCATATTCCGTACTTTCGGGTCGTGACACTGCTGCTGCTGCTTGTTGCTGGCTGCTGCTGCTACTACTTGTTGTAGTTGTTGTTGCTAGCTGCTGCTGCTGATGCTGAAGATGCTGTTGCTGCTGCTTCAGCTGCTGCTGGAGCTGATGTGTGTGTGTGTGAGTGAGAGAGACAAGGGAGAAAAATGTTTGTTGCGAACAAAAGAGAATGAGAGCACAAGAGAATCAAACCCCCCTCTCTCTCACCTCATTAAATGCAAGCATGGGCATAAGCCATCATGCACACTCTGTCTCTTTCTCTCTTAGTCAACCCAAAACAATAATTCATTTCCCCAAAAAAAAATACCCTTAATTAGAATCAAATTAGCTTAACAAAATGGATAGTCCACCATGGTTTGATAAACATGGTTGAAACCAAATTAAGCCCTAGTTAATATGCACATGTGTGTCTATGCCTAGAAAAATTATAATAAAATATTCATTGAATAGGATAAAATATTTGGAACTCAATTTGGTAATCTTTTTATTATAAACTATATATAAAAATATAATTAGCCACTAAACATATCCTAAGTGTTAGGTTTACCTAGCACCCTATGAAAGGTTTGGAAGCATCACATGTCTCAAAGATTAAATTTTTAGAGTGCTAAGTGAACACACAATGATTCAATCCTAGAAAATTAGGGTTTCATAACTTTAATCAACAACACATGTAACAAAGACTAGGGTTTTGAGAGTACAACCTTTGTAGCTCCCTACGCTCGACTTCTTGGCCACTTGAGGGTTGGAAAAGGGTTAGCTTGAGGTCTTCGAATGTCCACGACGATCCACCCGAAGCTCCTTTGTCCAAGCTTGCAACTTCACTTGATCAAGAGAAAGAAATGAAGCTAACACTCTAAACAAGTGGGCAAGACTTGTGTAGAATGATGTTGTGGTGGCTTTTCTCACTTCAAAATCCTAACTTGGTGAGTAATTTGCTCACTAGAGAAATCTAGAAAGCAAAAGAAGGAGGAGGAAGAAGATGATGGCCTTTTTGAACAAGATTAAAAGATAATCACCTATGAAAAATGGAAAATATATGTATATATATTTTTCACTTCTCATCTCAAACCATGGTTAAATGATAAAGATATTATTAAATTTGAGTTAAAACATAAAAAGAAAGTTAATCCATGGTTAAAAGTAGGTGAGCATGGTTAGGTCAAAGAAGAGTGTAGAAACAAACCATGAATTATCCTTTTCTTTTTCTTTTTCTTTTTGTTTTAAAACAAATGCAATAATAATACATATATATAAAACCATGGCGTGAGTCTTATATTGCCACCATTTTCTATGTATATACAACTATGAAGGATGATGTATGTATGTATGTGTGCATGCACATCCATATGTGCATGAATCAAGAAAGAATGCATACATGCATGCATACATCAAAAATACAAGAAAGGATTTCTAGTGAAAAACTAATGGTTAAATGATAAATCAACACTTGATTTATCAATCCGGCCATATCACATACGACCCAACCAAAAGCAAGCTGCCCGATCAATATACGGTATCTCATACGCGTGTTTTAACCGGGTCCATGCGCATATCGCATACGCGCACCACAACGTTTCGTCTGGACTAGGTAACTCCTTTGTGGGACTCTAAGACTCGTCGATACGCCGGCAGTGGGTGATGATCATATCAATCACCCCCAAGCCACAAGCGGTCAGCTAAACGTAACGGCCACTCGGGTATTGAGCGATCAGAAGAAAACAAGCGAACCTGCTACAACTCCCGTCGAGCCAACCGGCAACATTACCATACAGTCCGGTCTCTTCGTCAGATATGCTGCATATCGAGCCTAGGGATGGTCACGTCGACCCCAATAACTCAATAAGTCGTGCCGGTGAATGGTCTATAACAGATCGAGAAACTACTGATAACACATATCAGTAAATCTCACAGCCCTGGCCAGGGACTTACTGATATAACCAGTCGAGCACAGCACAGCATCAACTCCCAATACCGGGAGAGACGAAACACCTCCTATCGCTCATCGCCTTCGTGTATATCGGGACTGTACCCAACGGCCACCTGTTTGCACGACTCAGTAGAGCCGTGGTAGGGTGGTAATCAAAGTACAGTGGGAGAGCACACAAGACTCTATGACGATCTCGGGTCGACAGACTAACCTGCACCAGTGTCTCCTGAGAACTGCTATCCGACGATAGATATAATTCCATATAGGAGTTCTCGGTGAGTCCGTCCAGTGTACCCAGTCACCACTGAGCACCCGTATATGAGCTCGATGTCAAACATCGATGAATGTGGCAGCATTCATCGCCCATCGTATGGGTCTAGTATCATATACTCTAGTCTACTCTGGTATATCAATGCCCCGTCTCGATATACCTACGACTAGGGACATTCCAGGTTATTCTTATAAACTACAGATGTCCCACTAGTATGATCTTCATCATAATCACAGTAGTCAAGCCGATATCCTCAGGGCTTTATCAGCATGTATGAATGAATAAAAGCATGATCAAATAACATGTCAGATAAAGTAGAACCAGATAGCATACTATCATGTCGGGCAAGAATGTACACTGAATATATATATATATATACATGTACAAATACATCCACTATCATATAATGGCCTCTAGACCATACATATATCCAACACTAAGGTGTTACATGACCCTAGCACGTGCATCTCAATCCATGACGTAAAATAATGAAGAGAGAAACTCAATACATCCACGTCTGGGGTTGAGGTATTGGTTGCAGTGCTTTGCCCATGGTACAGATGTGATAACCCTGCAATGCCCATGGCTAGTCGCATTCTTTCGGCAATGCGATGAGTAGGGTAAATGACCGAGGCTCTCATAAATCGATGTTGCATTGGAACGACAAACCAACTGAGGTAAACGCTGATAAAGCCGACGAAGAAAGTTTCTTCATCCATGCCAGGAGCTGCAATCATCTCAAAAAGAACAGCAGACAGGATTGGAATATAGAACTATGGCAAATCTTCTTCTCTAGGAGTAGCTTATTTAAACCAAACCCGAAGGGGTCGTTGATATTCGCGAACTTCCGAGCCACCTTTGATAGGACGTCTCCACGAAAGAGGCAGGAGATAAAGCTTTTAAAAGTGACGCCCTGTCCCTCTGACTCTGTGAACAGCTTCTCAAAAATACCCAGAGTCTTGATTAGACTCGGGTACTTGTGGCGGACAGCATTTTCAGTTGACAAGCCGTCAAGCGTAGCGGACACAGTCTCGAAGGCATACTCGTCAGAAGGCAACAATTCTTCATAAGGTGCTCCCCTGATCGGCAAACCCGAGATCTCGCGAAACTCTTCCAAAGAAATCGAAACTTCGTGGTCCCCTAACAAGAAAGTGTTGGTGGGAAGATTCCATTGATTAAGGAAACCTTTAACCCACCAAACAGGTGGAGATTGATAATGGAAGAGAGACGTATAGACCACCTGGTAATGCCTGACCATCTGCAGTCGCGCACGATGGGCGGACAGGATATAACGAGCCCAGAGAAGATAGCCCATCGGATGGCGAGGGGTAAGCCTTATCTTGTATACTTGTCCACAGGGCTGGGCTTCACCTTGGCAGATATGACGCCCCAAGATGTCTATGGCCGGCACAGGCTAGTTTGGTATCCCAACTGTCGACGGCTCAAGCCGGCCTGTAGGAGTCCAATCCGCCACCTCTACAGCAAAAGTAGTCAGCGGACGGTCCATCGGCAAGAACGGGCGGAGAGGTTCTATTGGCACCTCGCAAAGAAAGCTTCGGCGACCGCGGATGATATGACCGTACTAGGTTCCCCATAAAAGTAGACTGGCGCGGTCCGGGTCATGAGCCTTAATCATTGCCATCACCTCTTCATCAGACGGTGACTGAGGAAAAGCAGCCTCCGAGCGGGTAAAGGAAAAGTACGGAAGAGAATTCATTGTTCCTAAAACAAAGAAAAGGAAACTGTTAATGAAACCCAGACGTGTATATATATATCTATAAATATATGTATAAGAAGGCAATTAAAGAAAATGACAAGCCACTCATTTCATGGACCAAGGATTGCAAAACACATGGGCCCCACAAAATCAATATGGCGGCTCACTAATGATGAGGCTGAGCAATCATCATGAGAACAAAAGGAAGATTCTCAATAAATAATAAGTGGATCTCAAACATCTCTGCACATTCCCTAAGGAAAACCCCATCATGAACTATGCGCAGATCAAGCAAAAATCCCCACTATAACTTTTTTGGTCAAGAACAACTGGAGATCAAAATCCCAAGAAGTCTTTTGTTAAACTAAGTTCTCTGGAAGAATTAAATTCCTTTTGAACAGAGGAATTAAATTCCAAGAAAATTTTCAGAGCTAAGCTCTTTGGAATGGAATTAAATTCCAAAAGAAAATGGGTACCATCATCAATCTCCTAAGATCAGAGAAAGATGCTCAACATTGGGGGCTTACTACCTAAAGACCGTGCGTTCTTAGAGTTCAGAAAGATGAGTTCTTTTTAAAAGGAAAAAAATTCCTTGGTGTGGATTTAAAATCCAAAGAAAATTTCTACAAAAGCTCCTCAGCCGTTCAAGACCTATACCTGAAAAGGGATTCTTTTTGTGTGGACAGAGTTAAACTCAAAAAAAAAATTGAACAGAGAACTGAGCTCTGAGGAAGAGAATTAAATTCTCAAGGCAAGAACGAGAAAGGAAGAAGATGAAGGAGTGGAGGCGCCGTTGAAGAGAACTCTGCATTTATAGGACATGATGTGAAACGGTTCATCTTCCTTGTTCCCTAGGTAGATCCAACAGCCACAAAAGTTACAGAATTCCACTCACGTGCAAACACGTAAGAACAACGCTGTGGGGGCATTTGTTCCCTCATGAGAATTAAATAAAATACAGATAAAGCAGCAAAGGAAATACCTAAGAGGGGCATCATGTGCCCATACGTGATCGGGCATCACGTGTCCACACATAATCGGGCATCACGTGGGGACACGTGACCTTATATGAGCAAAGTTATAGGCGCTGAGATACTCAATTTGAGATGGGGTCACATGCTAACACATGATGGTCCCCTGAGCCCTCCAAAATAATAGAATTAAATTCTAATGAAATGCCTAACCGGTGGGGTCACGTGCCAATACGTGATGGACTCTTAAGTCCTCTGAGCGAATAGAATTAAATTTTAATTAATTGCTTAATCAATGGGGTCACATGGCACCACGTGATGGGTTCCAGATGTTGGATATAGTGCCCTCAGAGTCAATTATTGGATTGCAGGCACATGATTGCAATGATTGAAGAAGAACCTATACCGGTAGGACAGTCTTACTCGAGAGGTTTGTATACTATTTGGTTTGTCTTTATCATCGTGTACATGCTTTAGGTGACATTGTAGTTCACTATTACACGTTGATAAAGAATAGTATGCTACCATGGTTTATCTTTATCATCGTGTACAGTTTTAGGTGGCCTTACAGATCACTATTACACATTAATAGAACCCTTAGGATTTTTTCTTGACTGCCAGCAGTATGATGGCGATCATATACGTGGGAGCTAGGGTCTATAAGCACATCCTCAAAAGGTGCCTAGTCGTGGGAGTTTTCGAGACAGGGCATCGATACTCCGGAGTAGACTAGTGTATACAGTCGAGACCCCGACGAGGGGCGGTGGCCGATCTCACAAGCCATTGGTGTCAGTTGGTTCACCTAAGATGTATACAGGTGCACATTGGGTTATGAGTACACCGGACAGGACCCACCGGGAACATGCTAGTTGGTATTATATCTGACGTCAGATAGCAGTTCCCTAGTGACATGTGTACAGGTTAGTTCATCGACCTGAGATCGTCATTTGTCTCGTGTGAGTTCCCACTGTGCTTTGATTACTTTCCTACCACGGCTCAATGGAGTCATGCAAACAGGTTTTAGTTGGGTACAGTCCCGAGCCATATGGAGGCAGTGAGCGGATCGGCAGGGGTTTCGTCTCTCCCTGTATTGGGGGTGAGGTCGCGCCGTGTCTAGGAGAGCCATTACACGAAGTCCTTGGCCAAGGCAGGAGATTTACTGGTAGGTATTCCAGTAGTATCTCAAGGTGTTCTGGGCTACACTCCGACATGACATGTACTGCTTTTAGGGGTCTGACTTTTACCAACCCCCTAGGCCCGCCATGCGATGCTCATAGACGAACGGACCGGACTGTACGGATATTGTCACTGACAGGCTTAGTAGGGTGTCAGGATGAGTTCGCTCATCGACCTCCCTTTTGGTCAATATCTGGTAGCCCGTTACGTACAGCTAGTACCACTGACGTGCTAGTGGTTAAATCCACAGCCAAACTATTGACGAGTCTTTAGAGTCCCCAATAGACAGTTTCTCAAGTTTCGAGGAAAACGTTGTAGAGGCCGTATGATATGTGGCAGGGTTCGATCATATACGTGCGGTAGTGCACGGATCATGATCGGACGGATCATACTAGTGAGCTTTGGTTTAAGCTGGATCCTAGTATTAGATTTGTTGGATTACTTTAGTCTCATCGCATTCACATTCAGTCGGAATGCGGATGCAGGTATGTATATACAGGTGAGGGGTATCCTTGTGATCCGTCACGAGTTTACTTTAGATGTTGCCGTATCTTTTTACTATTGTAAACATTTGGGTTAATGTTTACAAATGGAAATTGTGAGCTTAAGCCATCATTTTGTGCATTAAATGAGGCATATACTTCCTTGATGACTCATGGTCTCATTTCTTGTGCAAATATCACATTATGTGATTGATTAGTGTGTTGAATTGATGTGAGGAGAGAGGGAGGGCAGCCACTTGATATTGGGTTTGCTCTTGTATTTTCATTCTAGCTCTCTCACAATAATTCAACACAAGAAAAGAAAAGAAAAGGAGAGCCTCTTCTTCTTCTTCCTCCTCTAGCTCACAACCTTCATTAATGGCATCATCTCTAACCTCCATCCATACAATGGATGCAAGAGACAAAGTGATCACAAACATTCTTTACATCACCTTGGACACGTCGGCTAGCACACTTCATGCCCGAGTTGCTTCGGATGAAGCGGGAGCCCGTAAAAAGAATCGATGATGTGGTGCCCTTTCCGACGAGGAGATCGAGACCGGAGATGCCGTGAGGAGCTTGGGATGGTGGGTAAAGACCGAAGGACACGGATCGATCGGTATAGCTTTCCAACCCTCTCTCTAGATAGCTAGTTGTAGGTTAATGGTTCGATCCGGGTTTTAAGCCTACGATGGCGCCGGTTTCTAGTTTAGAAAAATTTTCGTTTCCGCATTTTAGCCTCGGAAAGACGGCTGGGGAGCTACCGTAGTCTTACATGGTATCAGAGCCACGCCATTAACCTTTACTAGCTTGCTCTAACGTGTTTAGAACTTCGATCGAACGAAATTTCCAAAACCGCGATTCCAATTTGTGCAGTTTCTGTCAAAATTATTTTGTTGTCGAAAAATTATTTTGAGTGTTGCAGAAATACGTGCAGGGATTTCTAAGAGAACTGAGAAAATTTGGTGAGGTGAACCCACTGTAGCGCCGCGGAACCACGGCCATACCCACGTTTTGGCCGCGGTTCCGCCGCCGCACTGTAGCATCAATGCACAAAAATTTCCACAGTTCTCTCTGTGTTGGAATTGGGGTTTCTGGTATTTTTGTTTTGGGCCAAGATTTGTTTGAGTACTGGGAATTGTGCCTGGGGCCCACTTCGGGAAATTTTGTCGATCGAAAATTTTAAAACATGTTAGTTCACTGTATTTACATTATATCTGCGACCGTGAATGTCATTTGGTCGGTAAATCTTGTCTAATTGCTATAGCCCTTTTAGACGGATTTGCGAACTTGACATTCACGTTGATGTTCTGTGTTATGCTGTGATGTTGCGGATTTGTCATGGTGGATAGCCTGGTGCAATGTTAGTACAGTTTGGTTATATTTGTACATTTGATATTGCGGGGCGAGCGTCCGACATGTGAACTGTCGTCACTGCTTGTTTATATATTATTCTTTTGGGGCACGACCGGGCTGAGGTCGATGTACCCGTTGTATATTTTTACTTTCTGTACTAGGATTACCCCGCGGAGGGGTGCACGGATAGCCGGGTTCTAGAGGGCAATGGGCCCAAATCTCATGGCTTTGAGACGGCGGGGGCTTCACTCTAGAATTGGCGGGCTATTCGCCGCACTCGTAGGGGGTACAGGTTGACCGAAGGAGGGGTGCTCAAGTTACCCGATTCCGTGAAGTGCTGGGTGGTCCATTCACTTTGTTGAAGGGGGCTGCCTCTCTTCAGGTTTTGGCGGGTAACTTGCCGCGCCCGTAGGGGTCTAGGATTTCATTGCGCAGGCTATCCACACGACCAGGGGAACGTCGGGTTTCAGTAGCGGCTATATGAAACCCGGGGATCCCAGACTATCTGTATTGTTCTGTGATGCTTATTACATTTTTGTGATGTTGCATTTATCATGCCTTGAGCAATTATTATATATTGATATATATACTAGTGTAAGTCTACGGTAGCGCCCCGGCCGTTTGTCCGAGGCCAAAATGCGGAAACGAAAACTTTTTCAAACTAGAAACCGGCGCTATCGTATACATAAATCCTGGATCGAACCATTAATCTACTACTAGCTATCTAGAGAGAGGGTTGGACAGGTTATACCGAACTATCCGTGTCCTTCGGTCTTTGGCCACCATCCTGAGCTCCTCGCGGCATCTCCGGTCTCGATTTCCTCGTCGGAAAGGGAACCACATCACCGAGTCTTTTTACGGGCTCTCACCTCTGAACCGAGGCAACTCGAACACGAAGTTTGCTAGCCGACATGTCCAAGATTGCTGTAGATTATGTGTAGAACGCTTTGTCTCTATGGTAAATTGAAGTTGCCACAAAAGGAGATGGAAGGGAAATGAGCTCAAGAATTTTTCTTATCAAAATGTATCAATTTCAATCTCACCAAATGATAGGGCAGCCCCTTCTTAGGCTCGGCCAATTTTTTGGCAGTGGGAAAAATCAAGGGGGTGAGCCCAAGGAAAGAATGGGGTATGCATAAGGAAAAGGTGGTGATAATGAGGAAAAATGGTTACAACAAAGTCTTATCAAAAACCCATCACATTAATGCAAGCAATGAGCTTGAATAAAGCAACAAAAGAAAGCAAGCTTTCTAGAATCATCATATGGACTGCTGGAGCCCCAGCCACCACTAAAAAACCCTCCTTTACTAATTGCACATTTGCAAAAAGAACCCCCTCCCATCAAAGGAATTTCAGCCAAGAAGGAATAAAGAAAACTGGCCGAAACGGAATGCAAACTGGCAACTTCTAAAAGCGATCCCGTAATAAGTTACAGAAAAACCCCGCGACTGTATATACATATCCGCATTTGTATTCCGACCAAATACAATTGCAATGAGACAAAATCTACACAATATAATACTAAGATCCGGCTTAAACCAAAGCCCGCGAGTATTATCCGTCCGAACCATAACACATGCACAAGTGCACGCGTACGTTCGAACGCTGCCATAAATCCATACGACCTCTACAGCGTTTCGCCCAAAACTTGAGAAACTATTTGTGGGGGACTCTAAAGACTCGTCAATACTTTGGCTCTGGATTTAACCACTAGCACGTCAGAGATATTAGCCGTACGTAACGGGCTACCAGGTATTGACCAAAAGGGAAGTCGATGAGCGAACTCATCCTGACACCCTACTGAGCCTGTCAGGGATAATATCCATACAGTCTGGTCCGTTCGTCTATGAGCATCGCATGTCGGGCCTAGGGGGTTGGTAAAAGTCAGACCCCCAAAAGAGGTACAAGTCGTGTCGGAGTGTAGCCCAGAACACCCTGAGATACTACTGGAATACCTACCAGTAAATCTCCTGCATTGGCCAAGAACTTCGTGTAATAGCTCTCCTAGACACAACGCGACCTCACCCCCAATACCGGGAGAGACGAACCCCTGCCGATCCGCTCAGTGCCTCCATGTGGTAGGGTAGTAATCAAAGCACAGTGGGAACTCACACTAGACGAATGACGATCTCAGGTCGATGAACTAACCTGTACACATGTCCCAAGGGAACTGCCATCTGACGTCTGGTATAATACCAACCAGCATGTTCCCGGCGAGTCATGTCCGGTGTACTCATAACCCAATGAGCACCTGTATACATCTTAGGTGAACCAACTGACACCAATGGCTTATGAGACCGGCCATCGCCTCTCGTTGGGGTCTCGACTGTATACACTAGTCTACTAATGGAGTATCGATGCCCAGTCTCGAAACTCCCACGACTAGGGACCACTTTAAGGATGTGCTTATAGACTACCCAACTTGTTGCGCCACGGCAGCGCCCCGGCCATCTACTCGAGGCCAAAATGCGGAATCAAAATTTTTTTCTTAACTTTTAAACTGGCGCTACCGCGGACAATAAAACCCGGATCATAACCATTAACCTAATGCTAGCTAACAAGAGAAGGAAAGAGAGCTATACCAAGCGATCCGAGTCCTTCGGTCTTCGTCTCCACTCCAATCTCCCGCGGAATCTCCGTCCGTCACCTTCTCGTCGGAAAGGGCACCACGCAGCCAGATTCTTTTATGGGCTCCCACCTCTGGACCGAGGCAACTTGGGCACGAAGTTGGCTAGCCGACGCGTCCAAGATGTGCTGCAGGCTAGTGTAGAATGGTTGTCTTATTTGGGGTAGTGAAGTTGCCATGGGTGATGGAAGAATCAAAGAACTTTGGAGAGGGGTTTATGATTTTGGAGCATGCAAATGAGATGATCTAATTCCCTCATCAAAATGAAAAACCCTCTCACTCCCTCACCAAATGTGGCCGGCCTATATGATGAGAATGGTGGGATCAAAAATGCAATAAAGCAAGAAGGAAAAAAATAGAATAGAAAAATGGTCACACCAAATTCACATTTCAATCCTTTCACAAAACCATCACAATGAATGCAAAGGATTGACAAGAAAAGAATCTCATGATAGAAGCCACAATCACAATAAAACCCCTCCACAAAATGTTATTTGCAAACTGCAAATAACACCCTCCAACGAAAGTCCGGCCGGGAAGGAACAAAGGAAAACCGGCCGGAACGGAATATAAACTAGCAACTTCAGAAAACTGATCCCGTAATAAATTACAGGAAAACCCCGCGACTGCATATACATGCCCGCATTTGTATTCCTACTGAACACAAATGCAAAGAGACAAAACTACACCGTCTAATACTAGGATCCGGCTTAAGCCAAAGCCGGCTAGTAAAAACCATCCGATCACGATCCGTGCAATACCGCACGTATCTGATCAAACCCTGCCATATCTCCATACGGCCTCTACAGCGTTTCGCCCGAAACTTGAGTAACTGAGTGTGGTGGACTCTAAAGACTCGTCAATACTATGGCTGTGGATTTAACCACTACCACGTCAGAGGTATTAGCCATACGTGACGGGCCCCCAGCTATTGACCAAAAGGGATATCGATGAGCGAACTCATCCTGACACCCTAGTGAGCCTGTCAGTGACAATATCCGTACAGTCCGGTCCGTTCGTCTATGAGTATCGCATGGCGGGCCTAGGGGGATGGTAAAAGTCAGACCCCAAAAAACGGTATAAGTCGTGTCGGAGTGTAGCCCAGAACACCCTGAGATACTACTGGAATACCTACCAGTAAATCTCCTGTCTCGGCCGAGGGCTTTGTGGAATGGCTCTCCTAGACACAGCGCGACCTCACCCCCAATACCGGGAGAGACGAACCCCTGCAGATCCGCTCACTGCCTCCATGTGGCTCGAGACTGTACCCAACTATAACCTGTTTGCACGACTCCTTTGAGCCGTGGTAGGGTAGTAATCAAAGCACAGTGGGAACTCACATGAGACAAATGAAGATCTCAGGTCGATGAACTAACCTGTACACATGTCACCAGGGAACTGCTATCTGACGTCTGGTATAATCCCAACTAGCAGGTTCCCGGCGAGTCCTGTCCGGTGTACTTATAACCCAATGAGCACCTGTATACATCTTAGGTGAACCAACTGACACCAGTGGCTTGTGAGACCGGCCACCGCCCCTCGTCGGGGTCTCGACTGTATACACTAGTCTACTAATGGAGTATCGATGCCCAGTCTCGAAACTCCCACGACTAGGGACCTTTTAAGGATGTGCTTATAGACTCCAGCTCTCACGTATATGATCGCCCTCATACTGCTGGTAGTCAAGCAAGAATCCTAGGGGCTCTATCAACGTGTAATAGCGACTCGTAAGGTCACCTAAAGCAGTACACGATGATAAAGATAAACCAGATAGCATACTATCATCTTGAGTAAGACTGTCCTACTGGGATAGGTCCTCCCTCAATCATTGCAATCACGTGCCTGTGATCCAATAATTGACGCTGAGGGCACTATCTCCAACAATCTCCCACTTGCACTCAAGGCTAATTATTGCGATGTCGCATACTCACAGCCCGTGTGATACCAAACACCCAACTCCTCTACTAGTCAGTCTCACAAAGCCTGTTTGCGAAACTATTGCGTACGAGGAATAGCCTCAGTGAGTGGATCCGCTGTGATGTTTTTCTCTATGTCTCTCTTTATCTCAAGTTCGCGGAGAAAGCTATCTCCCGAAATGAGCAATACCTGTCTTAGAATGTGTCTAGATGTCTGATGGGACCTAGCTCATAAATGAACTCCAAATCCAAACTTCTTAGACTGTATAGTCAACTGAACTTAATCAGTATCCTGCGCCATGCATCCCTCAGTATCCCCTTGGACCACCTGTCCAAAATACTGCCCCTTGCCAGAGGGAAAACTATAACTCTGACAGCCACTCTGCCATCCAGGTCACCTTGGAAGCCTGGAATGATAACTGTCTCCCGAAGGAGAATGCCGTTATCAAATCCCTAGAACATTCACTTATGTTCTAAAACTGCTTCCGATTGTTTCTCCAGGATTGGATTAATATCAACTTATTGCATCTACTGCAAGAACAACATCTGGTGTGGTACTTGACATCTCATGATTGACTCAATTGCCTAAGCAAGTGATCTACCAATCATGCACATCCCTATCCCTTTTAGTCTGTAAGACACCTTCAGAGAGGGTGACTCCATCACCTGCAGGTACATCACCATGCCAGGAGTCGTCCATTCTAAATACTCTTAAAATGCTGTCTAAGTACCCAGATTGGGAAACCACCCAAATCTAGATCTAAAACCATAGATCTAGTAAGCAGAATGTCTGATATAATATCCAAGTCCTATGTGGAGAAACCACTGTGTGACAACCAAAGTATAACCGATCGTAGTTATAGGAATATCACTTCCTACTCTGTGTATGTCATCCTAATACCAGGACATCACACCCTACTACCTTCTTAACAGATCCATCCCCTATTCTGATGAAGTCAAACCTATGACTGTCACATCAGAAATAGATGATCTATCTCCGTTATATCTGCTTAAGTCTATAAATAGACATAAGCCTCTTGCCCACTGTTCTTCCGTTGCTCCCACTGACTACGACAACCCTCTGGCAGAGTCATATAGACGTACACTTCTAAAGCTAGTTTAGAACGACGCTATACTCATCCTCCTGCCGGGTCTCACAGTCTGGAACAACAGCAATGGCAAGTCTGGGTAAACAAGAACCTCCCTATCACTGTCCTTGAGCATACCGAAGTACCTCTCGAGTACCTGATGTTACCCACCATATCTGCGGAGTGGCCAATGGAATGTCAAAACAGATTGAATCTTTAGGTTCTTATCAAATCTTCAGTAATCGTTTGCGGTTCTGGAATCACTTCCAGTTCTACCATACTCCCACTACTGTTTTCTGAAAAAATCCATTTCTTGTTAAAACTGTGGCGAGTTAAGAACAATATCACTATTGATCTTGCAGATGGTAGAAAGTCAACCCTCGTCATAGCCCGGGTCAACCCACAAACAGCCATTACAGAAACGTGCCATGAGTTATCCAGAGTCTGGTTTTAAGCATAAGCCGGACAACTCCCCGTACCTTAACAATGTCAAGATATGAACTGTTCTATAACCAATATAGAAACAGAGGCACTGATTTAATTGAACCAGATTCAAATCATGCAGCTGTCTCCAGTGCATGTCAACTAAATGGAAGGAGGTCGATCAGCGTTACTCAACTTAGGAGTACTTCCAATTATGAGTAACCAGAAAGGGAAGCAAGTTCTCTTAATCATTACTATCAACTGAATACCATCCACAAGTATCTAAATCTTCGATCACCTTGAAGAATCCCGATACTTGCAATATCTGGTTCTTTACTTTATTCTTAATCCTATAACTTCTCAAAACTCAGACCCTGAGTTTCTACGAAACACCTGTCTAAAACCAGAGATGTCATAAGTAAACTGAATATAGTACGAGGACCATCCCCTCTGTTCTAATGGACACTGGACAACATACAATACTCTGTATAAGTCCCCTGAGTCTGATAACTCATTCACTGTGTGCCGTAGGTTGAAAACTGTACTTATGGTTAAGAAGAATTACATCGCTGTTCAATACTCCTTACCTAACCATCCACTGATATAGGTAAATGTCATGGACATAATCTCAAAAAGGTATATCTCACTCTATGAAAATAGATGTACAGATATATCAATTTGAAATTGGTGCACAACGACGGATATTCAAAACCAAATGTTCGCCGTCCGGCAAACAACCCAGGTGACTTCCTCAAATATCACCAATTACAACGAATCCCGATATAATGAGGATAATCACCAAATTCCCAATAACTTACTCCCACTCATCATCTGTAAAACCATACAGATGTGAGAATCATACCTGGTAAATACATACCCTGGAGTAAGTGTCTAATTGGGAAATCAGTTTTCTTTTAACAGTACACAGTGAAACTGAAACATTGAAATGTTTCGATGGGGTATCCGGGTATTCCTAGTAATGCCTCTTCCATTATCCAGATTCACAACTATAACCGTATAATTCTTTGCCATCTCTCCAAATCCCTTTATATGTCTTTAGTCATTACCTTCTGCACACCCCTTTAGGCTAAATGGTATTCTTCCTTCCCTACCTTTCGGCACCAGCCAACGGTTTGGAAGAAGACTATCCAATAAGCATAATGGGTGTACTGTCCTAATCCTAGGAACACTCGCAATGCGAGAGAAGGTGAAGATAAAAGACAACCGAATAAACCTTATTCCTATTTCTCCTGAACCAGGATCCATCCCCGAACTGGAACAAGTTCCTTTCGAGTTCGTATATAACCATACGATGGATTATCCAATAAACTTGGGATCTTCGTAGTGATACGGAGTGTCTTAGAGAAATACAAAGGTGATTTAGGATTGGCAAAGAAATACTTGGTTCGGTCGTGAATAGCAGTCGCAATTTACTTTGCCCTCCTTCTAATCCCTTTCTTTGTCTTAACTTAATATATTCTGTACACCGTTTAGGCTAATTGGTTTTCTTCATTCCCCACCGTTCGGCACCTGCCTATGGTTTGGAAGAAGACTATCCAATTTGCGTAACAGGTGTACTACTCCTAAACCAAGGAGTACTCGCAACCTGAGAGAGGGTAAAAAGAAAAGACAACTGAATAGTCCAATTCGTTTTCTCCAGAACCAGAAACCATCCTCGAATTCCTTCGAGTTCGTATATAACCATGCGATGGTTTTGTCCAATGGAAGTGGACGTTCGTAGTAATACGGGGTGTCCTGGAGAAAAGGGTTAAAGTAGGAGTGGCAATGAGGTTTGCAACTCTTACAATCGAAAAGCCAGTGTTAAGAAGGTTCGGTTAACATGGTCACTGAGTCATAGTCTAGGGTCGGGTCCATGGTCACTGCCAAAGAGAGAGAGAAAAGAAACACTCAGCGTGCACTCTAACCTAGATCAGAATGGTTATCACTTTATCTAATCTGGAAACCTCCTACTGTAACCTCAAATTCTTCTCCAAACCTAAAAGAAGAATTAGTCGGGATCACTCGAGGAGTAAACGAACTCATCAGTAGGAATCGGGATCCAACTATCATCGCATGATAACTTGACGGAATCCACTCAAGTCACCACACTCCAGAAGATATGCGCATGCCTGGCAAGTTTCAGTTTCTTTAGAAACTCCCGATGTGATTTTTACCCCTAGGACTCAAGTGACCTTTACGGAGTCAACAAATCAAAGAGTCCTAGTCAAGTTCAACCCGTCATTATCTGGATTGCATTAAACCCACCCGTACGTGCCCTTCATGGAGCAACAAGGCCGTATGACTGTCCTAACCAATCCCATTTATGCAACAAACAAGCACCACTTAGCCACCGTACACTACGCCTTGACGGAGTCAACAAACGCAGCACGAATACTAAACAATACCCGTAAGAAATGACGGAGGGATACGGCTGGTTTTTGGCGAAAAACCTTTAACGTAATGAACTTGATATCGTTGAAGGAACTGCATAGCGTTTTAGAAAAATATAGTGACGAAAACCTTTGCTAAAGAGGTCACTCCCGGTGAAGGGATCTCGGCTCTTTCCCCGTGGAATGAGGTGCAGGATATTCCAACTGAATACCACGATGCAAAGCAAAAAGTAATCGGCTATAGTGAAGTTATTGCCCTGACGCAAACTTTTATCCAAGGGGTCACTCCCGGTGAAGGGATCTTGGCCCTTGCCTCGTCGACTGAGGAGCTGGATATTCCAACTGAATACCACGATGCAAAACAAAAGTGAACGTCCTTGCAATAACAGCTTTTTGAAAAATGTTCCAACAACATCAGAATAGGTTTGTTTATCTTGCATTGATCCGAATCAACGCAGTCCTATCAATTGATCACACCACAAAAGAACGAAAATAATGATGTACGTATATGCCATCCGCATTCGCCACTGGGTCCCGTCATCACCCGTTAGGTTACATAACTAACGACAGAGCGGGGACTGGACTAGCGCGGATGCAAAACATATACAACATCTACTAGTATATATATAATATATAATTTTCGCTTAAGGCGTGATAAAATGCAACATCACAGAAATGTAACCAGCATCACAGAACAATACAGATATCTGGGATCCTCGGGTTTCATAGAGCCGCTACTGAAACCCGATGTTCCCCTGGTCGTTTGGATAGCCTGTGTAAAGAGATCCTAGACCCCTACGGGCGCGGCAAGTTACCCACCAAAACCTGAAGCGAGGCAGCCCCTTTCAGCAACGTGAATGGACCACCCAACACTTCACGGAATCCGGTAACTTGGGCACCCCTCCTTGGGCCAACCTGTACCCCCTACGAGTGCGGCGAACAGCCCACCAATTCTAGAGTAAAGCCCCCTCCGTCTCAATGCCATGAGATGCGGGCTCGTTGCCCTCTAGAACCCGGCTGTCCGTGCACCCCTCCGCGGGGTAAACCTAGTACAGAAAGTAAAATATACATACAGCGGGTATATCGACCGCAACCTGGTCGTGCCCCAAAAGAATAATACAAACAGGCAGTGACGGCAGTCCACATGTCGGACGCTCGCCCCGCAATACCAAATGTACATATAAAACAAAACTGTACTAACATTGCATCCAGGCTATCCCCCACGACCAATCCGCAACATCACAGCACAAACACAGAACATCAACATGAATGTCACGTTCGCAAATCCGTCTAACCGGGCTATAGCAGTTAGACAGGATTTACCGATCGAGTGACATTCACGGTCGCAGATATAATGTAAATACTGTGAACTAATGTATTTAAAATATCCGATCGAACAAATTTTATCAAGTGGGCCCCCAAGCATTACTGTAGCACATAAAGAAAATCTGGGCCCAAAAAGAATATACCAAAACCCCTATTTCCAGCCCAAAAGCCCACTGCAAAAATTTGGTGCGTTGACAAGTCAAAAGCGCGGCGGAACCGCAGCCCAAGCATGGGTTTGTCCGCGGTTCCGCAGCGGTTTGGTGAGATCTTGCGACTAAATTTTCACAGATTGCTTGTATTTCCATGCACAGTATTCTTCAACACCCTGAAAAAATTTTGGAGCCAAAAAAATTTCGACAGAAACTGTGTATTTGAAAACGCGGGTTTTTGGAATTTTGTTCGATCGAAGATGTAAACACACTAGAACAAGCTAGATTAGGTTAATGGCGTGGCTCTGATACCATGTTGCGCCACGGCAGCGCCCCGGCCGTCTACTCGAGGCCAAAATGCGGAATCAAAAAATTTTTCTTAACTTTTAAACTGGCGCTACCGCGGACAATAAAACCTGGATCGTAACCATTAACCTAATGCTAGCTAACAAGAGAAGGAAAGAGAGCTATACCAAGCGATCCGAGTCCTTCGGTCTTCGTCTCCTCTCCAATCTCCCGCGGAATCTCCATCTGTCACCTTCTCATGGGAAAGGGCACCACGTAGCCGGATTCTTTTACGGGCTCTCACCACTGGACCGAGGCAACTCGAGTGCGAAGTTGGCAAGCCGACGCGTCCAAGAAGTGCTGCAGGCTAGTGTAGAATGGTTGTCTCATTTGGGGTAGTGAAGTTGCCATGGGTGATGGAAGAATCAAAGAACTTTGGAGAGGGGTTTATGATTTTGGAGCATGCAAATGAGATGATCTAATTCCCTCATCAAAATGAAAAACCCTCTCACTCCCTCACCAAATGTGGCCGGCCAATATGATGAGAATGGTTGGATCAAAAATGCAATAAAGCAAGAAGGAAAAAAATAGAATAGAAAAATGGTCACACCAAATTCACATTTCAATCCTTTCACAAAACCATCACAATGAATGCACAGGATTGACAAGAAAAGAATCTCATGATGATAGAAGTCACAATCATAATAAAACCCCTCCACAAAATGTTATTTGCAAACACCCTCCAACGAATGTCCGGCCGGGAAGGAACAAAGGAAAACCGGCCGGAACGGAATATAAACTGGCAACTTCAGAAAACTGATCCCGTAATAAATTATAGGAAAACCCCGCGACAGCATATACATGCCCGCATTTATATTCCCACTGAACATAAATGCAAAGAGACAAAACTACACTGTCTAATACTAGGATCCGGCTTAAGCTAAAGCCGGCTAGTAAAAACCGTCCGATCACGATCCGTGCAATACCGCACGTATCTGATCGAACCCTGCCATATCTCCATACGGCCTCTACAGCGTTTCGCCCGAAACTTGAGTAACTGAGTGTGGAGGACTCTAAAGACTCGTCAATACTATGGCTGTGGATTTAACCACTAGCACGTCAGAGGTATTAGCCATAGGTGACGGGCCACCAGCTATTGACCAAAAGGGACGTCAATGAGCGAACTCATCCTGACACCCTACTGAGCCTGTCAGTGACAATATCCGTACAGTCCGGTCCGTTCGTCTATGAGTATCGCATGGCGGGCTTAGGGGGTTGGTAAAAGTCAGACCCCCAAAAGCGGTACAAGTCGTGTCGGAGTGTAGCCAAGAACACCCTGAGATACTACTGGAATACCTACCAGTAAATCTCCTGCCTCGGCCGAGGGCTTTGTGTAATGGCTCTCCTAGACACAGCGCGACCTCACCCCCAATACCGGGAGAGACGAACCCCTGCAGATCCGCTCACTGCCTCCATGTGGCTCGAGACCGTACCCAACTAAAACCTGTTTGCACGACTCCTTTGAGCCGTGGTAGGGTAGTAATCAAAGCACAGTGGGAACTCACACGAGACAAATGACGATCTCAGGTCGATGAACTAACCTGTACACATGTCACCAGGGAACTGCTATCTGACGTCTGGTATAATCCCAACTAGCAGGTTCCCGGCGAGTCCTGTCCGGTGTACTTATAACCCAATGAGCACCTGTATACATCTTAGGTGAACCAACTCACACCAGTGGCTTGTGAGACCGGCCACCGCCCCTCGTTGGGGTCTCGACTGTATACACTAGTCTACTAATGGAGTATCGATGCCCAGTCTCGAAACTCCCACGACTAAGGACCTTTTAAGGATGTGTTTATAGACTCCAGCTCTCACGTATATGATCGCCCTCATACTGCTGGTAGTCAAGCAAGGATCCTAGAGGCTCTATCAACGTGTAATAGCGACTCATAAGGTCACCTAAAGCAGTACACGATGACAAAGATAAACCAGATAGCATACTATCATCTTGAGTAAGACTGTCCTACCGGGATAGGTCCTCCCTCAATCATTGCAATCACGTACCTGTGATCCAATAATTGACTCTGAGGGCACTATCTCCAACACAACTCTCACGTATATGATCGCCATCATACTGCTGGTAGTCAAGCAAGAATCCTATGGGCTCTATCAACATGCAATAGTTACCTGTAAGGTCACCTAAAGCGGTACACGATGATAAAGATAAACCATGGTAGCATACTATTCTCTATCAACGTGTAATAGTGAACTACAATGTCACCTCAAGCATGTGCAAGATGATAAAGACAAACAAGATAGTATACAAACCTCTCGAGTAAGACTGTCCTACCGGTATAGGTCCTCCCTCAGTCATTGCAATCACGTGCCTGTGATCCAACAATTGACTCTGAGGGCACTATATCCAACAATCTCCTACTTGCACTCAAGGCTAATTATTGAGATGTCGCATACTCACAGCCCGTGTGATACCGAACACCCAACTCCTCTACTAATCAGTTTCACAAAGCCTATTTGCGAAACTATTGCAATCGAAGAATAGCCTCAGTGAGTGGATCCGCCCTGATGTTTCTTTCTATGTCTCTCTTTTTCTCAAGTTCACGGAGAAAACCATCTCCCGAAATGGGCAATACCTGTCTTAGAATGTGTCTGGATATCTGATGGGACCTAGCTCATAAATGAACTCCAAATCCAAACTTCTTAGACTATATCGTCAACTGAACTTAATCAGTATCCTGCGCCATGCCTCCCTCAGTACCCACCTGGACCACCTGTCCAAACTACTGCCTCTCGTCATAGGGAAAACTATAACTCTGATAGTCATTCTGTCATTCAGGTCACCTTGGAAGCCTGGAATGATAACCGTCTCCAGTATGAGACTGTTGTTATCATATCCCTAGAACATCCACTTATGTTCTAAAACTGCTTCCGAATGTTTCACCAGGATTGGATCAATATCTACTTATTGCATCTCGTGCAAAACAATATCTGGTGTGGTACTTGACATGTAATGATTGACTCAATTGCCTAAGCGAGTGATCTGCCAATCATGCACATCCCTCTCCCCTTTAGTCTGTAAAACACCTTTAGAGAGGGTGACTCCATTACCTGCAGGTACACTACCGTGCCAGGAGTCGTCCATTCTAAAACACCTTTAGAATGCTGTTTAAGTACCCAGATTGGGACACTTCCCAAATCTAGATCTAAAACCATAGATCTAGTGACCAGAACGTCTGATATTTTATCTATATCCTATGTGGAGAAACCACTGTGTGACAACCAAAGTATAACCGATCGTAGTATAGGAATATCACTTCCTACTCTGTGTATGTCATCCAAATATCAGGACATCACACCCTACTCCCTTCTTAACAGATCCTTCCCCTATTCTGATGAAGTTAAAACTTGTGACTGTTACATCAGAAATAGATGATCTATCTCCGCTATTTCTGCTTTAGTCTGTAAATAGACATAAGCTACTTGTCCACTATGCTTCTGCTGCTCCCACTGACTACGACAACCCTCTGGCAGAATCATATACATGTGTACTTCTAAAGCTTGTTTAGAACGATGCTATACTCATCCTCCTGCCGGGTCTCATAGCCTGGAACAACAGTAATGCCAAGTCTGGATAAACAAGAACCTCCCTGTCACCGTCCTTGAGGCTACCGGAGTACCTCTCGGGTGCCTGAGGTTACCCATCATATCTGCGGAGTGGCCAATGGAATGTCAAACCAGATTGAATCATTAGGTTCTTATCAAATTTTCAGTAATTGTTTGCGGTTCTGGAATCACTTCTAGTTCTACCATACTCCTACTACTACTTTCTGAAAAAATCCATTTTTATTAAAACAGTGGCAAGTCTAGAACAATATCACTATTGATCTTCCAGATGGTAGAAAATCAACCCTCGTCATAGCCCGGGTCAACCCACAAACAGCCATTACGGAAACGTGCCTTTAGTTATCCAGAGTCTGGTTTTAAGCATAAGCCGGAAAACTACCCGTACCTTAACATCGTTAACCTATGAACCGTTCTATATCTAATATAGAAACAGAGGCACTGATTTAATTAGAACCAGATTCAAATCATGCAGCTGTCTCCAGTGCATATCAACTAAATGGAGAGAGGCCGATTAGCATTACTCAACTTAGGAGTGCTTCCAATTATGAGTAGCCTGAAAAAGAAGCAAGTTCTCTTAAAACCATTACTATTAACTGAATACTATACACAAGTATCTACATCTTCGACCACCTTGAAGAATCCCCATTCTTGCAACATCTGGTTCTCTACTTTACTCTTATACCTATAACTTCTCAAAACTTAGACCTTGCATTTCTACAAAACACATGTCTAAGAACTAAAGAAGTCACAAGTAAACAGAATATAGTACGAGGACCAATCCATCTGTCCTAATAGACACTGGACAATATACAATACTCTGTATAAGTCCCCTAAGTTTAATAACTCATTCGCTGTGTGTCATAGGTTGAAAACTGTACTTATGGTTATGAAGAATTGCACCGCTGTTTTAATGCTCCTTACCTAACCATCCACTGATATTGGTAAATGTCATGGACATAATTTCAAAAAGGTATATCTCACTCTATAAAAATAGATGTACAGATATATCAATTTGAAATTGGTGCCTAACAACGGATATTCAAAACCAAATATTTGTTGTCCGGCAAACAACCCAGGTGACTTCCTCAAATATCACCAATTACAACGAATCCCGATATAATGAGGATGATCACCCAATTCCCAATAACATACTCCCACTCATCATCTGTAAAACCATACAGATGTGAGAATCAAACCTGGTAAATACATACCCTGGAGCAAGTGTCTAATTGGAAAATCAGTTTTCTTTTAACAGTACACAGTGAAACTGAAACATGTAAATGTATCGAAGGGGTATCCGGGTATTCCTAGTATTGCTTCTTCCATTATCAGATTCATAACTGTAACCGTATATTTCTTTGCCATCTCTCCAAATCCCTTTATATGTCCATAGTCGTTACCTTCTGTACACCTTCGTTACGCTAAATGGTTTTCTTTCTTCCCTACCGTTCGGCACCAGCCTATGGTTTGGAAGTAGACTATCCAATAAGCGTAATAGGTGTACTATCCTAATCCTAGGAGCACTCGCAACGCGAGAGATGGTAAAGATAAAAGACAACTGAATAAACCTTATTTCTATTTCTCCAGAACTAGAATCCATCCCAGAACTGGAACAAGTTCCTTTCGAGTTCGTATATAACCATACGATGGAATATCCAAATAAACTGTTGATCTTCGTAGTGATACGGAGTGTTCTGGAGAAATACAAAGGTGAAGTAGGAGCGGCGATGAAATACTTGGTTTTGTCGTGAATAGCATTCACAATTTACTTTGCCCTCTTTCTAATCCCTTTATTTGTCTTTACTTAATACCTTCTGTACACCACAGTTAGGTTAATCGGCTTTCTTCATTCCCTAACGTTCGGCACCAGCCTAAGGTTTGGAAGAAGACTATCCAGTAAGCGTAACAGGTGTACTATCCCCTAATCCAAGAGGCACTCACAACCTGAGAGAAGGTAAAAGGAAAAGACAACTGAATAGTCCTATTCGTTTTCTCCAGAACCGGAAACCATCTTCGAATCTGGAACAAGTTCCTTCGAGTTCGTATATAACCATACGATGTCTTTATCCAATGGAAGTGGATGTTCATAGTAATACAGGGTGTTCTGGAGAAAAGGGTAAAAGTAGGAGTGGCAATGAGGTATGCAACTCTGACAATCCCAAAGCCAGTGTTTTAAGAAGGTTCGGTTAACTTGGTCACTGAGTCGTAGTCTAGGGTCGGGCCATGGTCGCTGCCAAAGAGGGAGAGAAAAGAAACACTCAGCGTGCACTCTAAACTAGATCAGAATGGTTATCACTTTATCTAATCAAGAAACCTCCCACTATAACGTCAAATTCTCCTCCAAACCTGAAAGAAGAATTAGTCGGGATCACCCGAGGAGTAAACCAACTCATCAGTGGGAATCGGGATACAACTATCATCGCATGATAACGTGATGGAATCCACTCACGTTATCCCACTCCAGAAAGTATGCGCATATCTGGCAAGTTTCAGTTTTTTTAGAAACTCCCGATGTGATTTTTACCCCTATGCTCTTATGACCTTGACGTAGGCCAACATATCATAAGTCACATGTCAAGTTCTACCCGTCATTTTCTAGGTTAATTTGAACCTACCCGTACATACCCTTGACGAAGGCCAAAATAGAAGTATGACTGTCCCAACCAACGCATCTATCTATGCAACAGAAAAGTAACAAATAGCTACCATACACTATGCCTTGATGTAGGCCAACATACATAGTATGAATACTAAGTGCTACCTTTCTGAAATGACGGAGGGCTACGAATGGTTTTTGGCGAAAAACCTTTAACGTAATGAACTGTTAGTCTTTATGCCCTAGAAGGCCATTACTGTATCATACTAGTTTGTATATTACTTAATGGAAGCTTGGGATATTCACATGTATATAACAGTCTTGCTGAACATGGTAGTATGCTACTTGGTTTTTCTATCTTAATATGTGAGTATACGTATTGATAGAGCTCTTAGGATCTTGCTTGACTACCAGCGTTGTGATGGCAGTCACACTAGTGGGGGCTGGGTAGTCTACAAGCACATCCTTATTCAGGTCCCTGGTCATTGGATTATCGAGACAGAGCATCGATACTCCGGAGTAGACTAGTGTGTATGCTTCTCATCCCAGTTGGGGAAATGGTCTGTCCCACAGCCGTCAGTACGTCGTACTGGAGATAGTATGCAGGTGCACGTTAGGTTACGGGTACACAGGACAGGACTCACAGGGAACTGTTGGTTAGTTTTATACCAGTCGTCAGTGAACAGTTCCCAGGTGACATGAGTACAGCATAGTCCGCAGACTTGACACTGCTACTTCGCCTCGAGTGTGTCCCACTGTTCTTAGATTGCTACCCTACCACGGCTCAAAGGAGTCCTGCAAACAGGTAGCAGTTGGGTGCAGTCCCGAGCACTTGGAGGTAGTGGCGGTTAGACAGGATTCGTCTCTCCCGGTATTGGGGGTTGATATCGCGCTGTGTCAGAGAGCCATTACGCAAAGTCCCTGGCCAGGGCAAGCGAGATTTGCTGGTAGGTTCCAGTAGTTTCTCACGGTGTAATGGGCTTCCCTCCGACACGACTTATACCGCTATTAGGGGACTGACGCTTGCCGCCCTCCTAGGCCCGATATGCGATAGTCTAAGACGAACGGACCGGACTGTATGGAGATTGTCATATCAGACTCAGTAGGAGTTCGGATGGGTTTCCTCATCGGCCTTCTTATCGACATCTACCTGGGGACCGTTACGTACAGCTAGTGCCGCTTGCGGTCTGTGGTTAAACCCACTGCCAGCGTAGTAGTCGAGTCTCTAGAGTCCCACACAGAGAGTTTCCCTACTCCAGGAGAAACGATATAGAGGTCGTATGGTTTTACGACAAGGGTTCGGACGCATACGTGTGTTTACGCACGTACGACTTTCGGACAGTTTTTACCAGTCGGCTTTGGTTTACGCCAGTTACTGGTATCCGGTTATTGGATTTATACAGTCTAAAGTTTTTCCATATTTTTGCGGATAGGAGGGGCGTTCTCGTAATTGCGCGAGAAGCTTCTAGAAGATGGTGACTAAGGAGGTTTAGGTGGCATATACAATGAATGTGATTAGTGAGTCATATGGATGATTCATCCATGTCATTAATGCATCATAAATGCTTAATGACTCATGAATGTGAATCATCACTAGATATTATCAAGCATGGTTGTTAAATTCATTTCTTTTCTTTTCTTGATAAAAGAAATGCTTGATATATATTATCATAACTCATTATTCTCACTTCATTATTATCTTCACCTTCTCTCTCCTCAAGCTCTCCCTCTTCAAACCCTAATCCTCCCCTCTCATGTGTTGAGTACAAGGATTAGTTAGACTAATTAAACCATAACCCTCACTCTATATCACCTAGCTTCTTTGATTAGCACTTAAAGAAGGTTAGTTGCCTCAAGTTTAGAGGCTAAGTTTGGAGTAAAGCTCTCGGGTGGATCGTCTACTACTTCGCGAAGGCCGAGGAGGAGGAGGAGTTCGCAAAGACGAAGGACACGATTCGTTAGGTATAATCCCTAAACATAGTAGTATAGAACTTCTATGTTTCTTGTTAGTTATCGTTTAGCTTCGATTCGTGCGGTTAGTCGATGTTTAAGCATAGAACAAGATCGTTTTTCATATTTCCGCCTCCCAGCAAGCCGTGGGGTGTTGTATATCGACTTACAGTGGTATCAGAGCCTCGCTAAACAATAAATAACTTACTTGCAAATTTGTATGAATTTCGAACGAAAAAAACGAAACCGGAAAACCCCGAAACCACAAGTTTCTGTCGAATTTTAAATGAAGTCCTAAAATTTTTTAGGGAGGTTCAGAAAGCTTAAAAAGACAGTATAAGAACGCCCAAGAAATTTGGGCAACTGAATCGCCTAAACGACCGCGGAACCGCGGCGGATCGCACCGATCCGCTTCGCTTCCGCCGCCGAGTTGGCGATTCAGGAACCCAAATTTCCTGTGTTGCTTCTCTGTGATATTTGGTATTTTCTGGAAGTTTTTATTTTTGCTCAGGTTTCAGATTTACAGAGAAGTATTGGAGCAAAATTAAAAGTGTTTAATCGATCGAAATTATACAGTATTTGCTTGTTGGATTATATCTGTGTTTGTATAATGTGTTCGTAAACCTCCCCTAACTGCTAGTATGTCGGTTGGCAGGGGGTTGCACATTTCTGTAATGGTTTTTACTGTTTGTGGATATGAACTGTGTTGGACTGTTGTGATGTTTAGCCGGGGTTATGTGATGGGTTATTATTTAATTCATTTGATGTAAATGTAATTTGTTGTAATATTATTTTGCGGGGCACATCCAGGTTGCGGTTATAGCCACCGTTGTATTATTTCATTTTACTGTTTTTGCTCCTAGGACAGACCCAAGGTGGGGTGCACAAACTGCCGGGTGGGTAGTTTGCCGTACCCGTTGGGGTGTTAGGTGGGGTAATGGCTATTCATCACAACTGTGTAATCCGTCTTTTGTTGCAGGCTCAAAACAAACACGAATTGCTTGCAAATCTAATAAAGTTCATCTGTGATCTGGAATGCCTATTATTGCGTCTGACGAATGTACAATATCTATATATGATAGCTATTTAGACGTCACTTATGTTTTACACCCGCTCTGTCGTTAGTTAAGTAACCTAACGGGTGATGACGGGACCCCGTGGCGAATGCGGATGGCATAAGAGGACGTTGTATTTTCGTTGTTTTCTGCAATGATAGGTTAATGATGGGACGCATTATTTATAATGCAAAGAAAATAAACCAAAAAGTTTAATCGTTGGAACAATTTAAAAGAAACCACTCGGTTAATTTTAAAAACAGATATTTTTAAATGCGGAGCTTTAACCACTCCTTTTAAAAGCTATCAGGTTCCTTCGGTTATATCAAGTTCACTACGTTCACGGTTTCGCCAAAACCATTCGTAGCCCTCCGTCATTTCATCTGGGTATTCAGTAGTATTCAAGCTATGTATTTTGACCTAAAGCCAAGGCATAGTGTTTGGTAGCTACTGAGTATTCATTTGTTGCATAGATAGATAAGTTAGTTTAGGACAGTCGTATTATCATTTTGGCCGAACGTCAAGGATATATACGGATGGGTTCAAATTGACAAGATAATGATGGGTAGAACTTGATATGTGACTTATGACATTTTGACCTAACGCCAAAGTCATAAGAGCATGGGGCAAAAATATATATCGGGAATTTATAAAGAAACTGAAATTTGCAAAGAGTTGCATACCATTTGGAGTTTGATGAATGTTGGTAGGATTCCTTCAACATTATCATACGATGATATTTGGATCCCGATCCTACTGTGAGTATATGCTACTTATCAGGAGATTCGTCACTTAACGATCAATGCTATAAACCAAGTAGGTGTCCAGAAAGGTGTCAGCGGGGTTACGCCCCCAGAGAAAAGAGGTTATTTAATTAAGGAACTTCGCGAAAGCGTTGGAAAACCTCCCTCGAAGTATCGACACTGGCCTGGCTGAACGGTTAAGCAAGTATTGTACGGTGAGAATAGTCCTGGCTAATTCTTCTTTTATGGTTTGAGGAAGGATTCGAGAAACAGTGGGAGCCATCCAGTTTAGATAAACTAAAAACAACTCCAAACTTGCAAGAGCATCATGCTAAAGAGTTTTCTTCTCTCTCTCCTAATTGCAGCGACCCTGAAAATGACTGGACTTAAGTTACTTTTAGAGAAAAATATACTGACAGGGCCAAACTATAAAGATTGGCTGCGGAATGTCAAAATGGCTTTGACCTATGTCAAATTGGGGTACGTCCTCACCGCTACGGCACCTGCTGTCCCTGGTCCCAAATCCAGCAATGCGGATAAGGAAATTCGCAAAAACAGGGATTTAGATTGCGCGAAAGCCAAGTGCATCGTGCTTGCCTCAATGAACAATGAACATCAGAGGAGGCACGAGGATATGGGCCTTGATGGCATATTTCTCCATATAAAGGAACTTTATGGAGAGCAATCTCGTATAGCAAGATACGAGATCTCTAAGAACTTGTTTCGAGCGAGGTTGGCTGTCGGGTCATCTGTAGGAGAACATGTCCTAAAGATGATCGGCTATATTGAAGAGCTCACAGACGTTGGGACGACTTTGGATAATGAGCTCTATACAGACCTTATTCTCCAGTCCCTTCCTCCCACCTACGCCCAGTTTATCCTGAACTTCAACCTTCAAAGAAAAGAAGTTGAACTTCCGGAACTCCTGAACATGTTAAGGAGTGCAGAGGGCACCTTGCAGAAAGAAAGGGAAACACCCGCTATGTTTGTTAGCGGTGCATCTTTTTCCGGGTCCAAGGCTAGGGCCAAAGGAAGGAAGAAGAAGGCCGCCACCAAACCTAGAGGAGGTGTTAGTAAGGTGGGAGGGAAGGGAAAGAAAAAGTTTGCGGTACCGGTAGTTGGCCAGGATGAGTGCTTCCATTGTCACAGGAAAGGGCACTGGAAGAAGGATTGCAAGGCGTGGAACGCCAAGAACCAGGAACCGAAGCAAGCTGTGGCTTCGACTTCAGGTGTGTTTGTAATTGAGAATTGTCTGTCGATCAACTCTACTTCCTGGGTATTGGATACCGGATCAGGATCTCATATTTGCAATTCATTGCAGGCACTGAGAAACCGTAGAGTGCTGAAGGAAGGTGATATGACCCTAAAGGTTGCTAACGGAGCTAGCGTGGGAGCTGCGTCCGTCGGGGATTATCACCTAGGATTGATGAGTGGACACATTTTGGTTTTACATAACTGTTTTTTGTACCAAGCTTAACGTGTAATATCATATCAGTTTCCTTGTTATCAAATAAAGGTTATGATTTCACGTTTGTAAGAGATGTTGTTAACATCCACTTTAATCATGGTTTGATTGGGTCCGGTACACTAAATAACGGTATATATGTTTTAAACCAACTCCAAATTTTCAATGTCCAGAACACACTAAAAAGAAAGTCTCCAGATTTAAATAAAGCTTTCTTATGGCATTGTAGACTGGGTCACATCAATGAGAGAAGGTTGACTAAGTTGCATAGAGAAGGATATTTGGACTCGTTCGAATATCAAACTTATGACACTTGTCAATCTTGTCTCAAAGGAAAGATGACAAAGACTCCATTTACTGGACATGGAGTAAGAGCGAGCGAGCTCTTAGGACTCATACACAGCGATGTATGCAGTCCAATGTCTACGTATGCAAGAGGTGGTTTTTCCTATTTCATTACTTTTACGGATGATTACTCAAGATACGGATTCATTTATCTTATGAAACATAAATCCGAGGCTTTTTTGAAATTCCGAGAGTATAAGAATGAAGTAGAAAACCAAAACGGCAAAAGTATCAAAACACTTAGATCTGATCAAGGTGGTGAATACTTGAGTGCCGAGTTCCTAGATTACCTAAAAGAGAAAGGAATTCTCTCTCAGCTTACTCCTCCATACACTCCACAGCATAACGGTGTATCGGAGAGACGGAATCGAACCCTATTGAATATGGTACGATCCATGATGAGTAATGCTGAGTTACCGCGATCTTTTTGGGGTTATGCGCTAGAATCAGCGGCATATCTTTTGAACATGGTTCCTACCAAGACTGTGCCTACCACTCCATATCAGATGTGGAGCGGGAAGAAACCCCATCTACAGTATATAAAGATTTGGGGATGTCCAGCTTTTGTTAAAAAGCAGCATGTGGACAAGCTCGAGGCACGATCAGTAAAGTGTAAGTTTGTGGGATATCCAAAGAACTCCAGGGGATATCTATTCTATTACGCAGAGGAACAAAAGGTATTTGTTTCTCGTAATGCCCATTTTCTAGAACATCAGTTTTTAGAAAAGGAATCAAGTGGGAGCGAAATAGAACTGGAAGAAATTCCAGAACCACAAACTAATACTGAAAGTTTGGTAGAACCGGTAGTTCAAGAAGAACAGGACATTCCCGCACCCCTCCGCAGGAGTAGTAGGCCGTCTCATCCGCCTGAGAGATACTACGGTTTTCTCATAGATGGGGATAGAGAGGATTGCATCATAGATGATGATGAACCTACTGACTTCCAGCAGGCCATCCAGAGCTGCGACTCGGTACGATGGCTAGATGCAATGCGGACCGAAATGGAGTCCATGTACACCAACAAAGTATGGACTTTGGACTTTGCTCCAGATGGGGTAAAACCCATAGGATGCAAATGGATCTTCAAGAAAAAGATTGGTGTAGATGGATAGGTAGAAACCTATAAGGCTAGACTTGTTGCAAAGGGTTTTCGTCAAAGACCTGGTTTGGACTATGACGAAACTTTTTCTCCAGTGGCTATGCTCAAATCCATTCGGGTCCTTCTTGCTATTGCTGCCTTCCATGATTATGAAATCTGGCAGATGAACGTAAAGACGGCTTTTCTAAATGGAAATTTAGAAGAGTGCGTCTATATGGATCAGCCACAGGGTTTCAATCAGAGTGGGAGCAGCGGGAAAGTATGCAAGCTGCTGAAGTCCATTTATGGACTAAAGCAGGCATCGCGGAGTTGGAACATCTGTTTTGATGAGACAGTCAAAGAATATGACTTTATCAAAAATCCAGATGAACCGTGCATATATAGTAAAGTTGTAGCCAGAAGTGTCGTATTCCTCGTCTTGTACGTGGATGACATTCTATTGATAGGAAATGACATTCCTATGCTACAATCTGTTAAAGGATTCTTGTCACACAGATTCTCCATGAAAGACCTGGGTGTTGCCTCTTACATTCTGGGGATCCGGATCTTTCGTGATAGATCCAAGAGGATGTTGGGACTTTCGCAGTCCAGGTATATCGACACTGTACTGAAAAGATTCAGTATGGAAGATTCTAAGCGCGGTAATCTACCGGCTTGTCACGGAATCACCCTCTCCAAAGAGATGTCTCCCAAGACTGATTTGGAAAGGGAACGCATGTCTATTATACCCTACGCTTCTGCGGTAGGCTCTATAATGTATGCGATTTTGTGCACCAGACCAGATGTAGCTTACGCACTGAGCGTGGTAAGCCGGTATCAGTCAGTCCCAGGGGAGAAGCACTGGATAGCAGTAAAGAACATTCTCAAGTACCTGAGAAGGACTAAGGAGATGTTCTTGGTTTACGGCGGAAAAGACCTCAGGTTGGAGGCCTTTGCTGATTCCGGCTTCCAGAGTGATAAGGACGATTCCAAGTCCATGTCGGGATATGTCTTTACCCTCAATGGAGGGGCGGTGTACTGGAAGAGCTCCAAGCAGGACACCGTTGCTGACTCGACGATGGAAGCGGAGTATATAGCTGCTTGCGATGCCGCAAAAGAAGCCGTCTGGATGAAGATGTTCCTAACAGAACTTCAGGTGGTTCCTACCATAGTTGATCCAATATCTCTGTATTGCGACAACAACGGAGCTATAGCTTTAGCAAAGGAACCAAGGTCCCATCAGAAGTCTAGACACATCTTAAGGCGGTATCACCTAATCAGGGAGATCATTGATCGTCAGGAGATTGAGGTTCGGAGAGTTGCTTCTGAAGAGAACATTGCTGATCCATTCACGAAGGCCCTACCTCAGATTCAGTTCGAGAGGCTACTCGAGATCATCGGTCTTCGATACTCCGGTACATGGCCCTAGTGCAAGTGGGAGATTGTTAGTGTTTATGCCCTAGAAGGCCATTACTGTATCATACTAGTTTGTATATTACTTAATGGAAGCTTAGGATATTCACATGTATATAACAGTCTTGCTGAACATGGTAGTATGCTACTTGATTTTTCTATCTTAATATGTGAGTATACGTATTGATAGAGCTCTTAGGATCTTGCTTGACTACCAGCGTTGTGATGGCAGTCACACTAGTGGGGGCTGGGTAGTCTACAAGCACATCCTTATTCAGGTCCCTGGTCGTTGGATTATCGAGACAGAGCATCGATACTCCGGAGTAGACTAGTGTGTACGCTTCTCATCCCAGTTGGGGAAATGGTCTGTCCCACAGCTGTCAGTACGTTGTACTGGAGATAGTATGCAGGTGCTCGTTAGGTTACGGGTACACAGGACAGGACTCACAGGGAACTGTTGGTTGGTTTTATACCAGTCGTCAGTGAACAGTTCCCAGGTGACATGAGTACAGCATAGTCCGCAGACTTGACACTGCTACTTCGCCTCGAGTGTGTCCCACTGTTCTTAGATTGCTACCCTACCACGGCTCAAAGGAGTCCTGCAAACAGGTAGCAGTTGGGTGCAGTCCCGAGCACTTGGAGGCAGTGGCGGTTAGACAGGATTCGTCTCTCCCGGTATTGGGGGTTGATATCGTGCTGTGTCAGAGAGCCATTACGCAAAGTCCCTGGCCAGGGCAAGCGAGATTTGCTGGTAGGTTCCAGTAGTTTCTCAGGGTGTAATGGGCTTCCCTCCGACACGACTTATACCGCTATTAGGGGACTGACGCTTGCCGCCCTCCTAGGCCCGATATGCGATAGTCTAAGACGAACGGACCGGACTGTATGGAGATTGTCATATCAGACTCAGTAGGAGTTCGGATGGGTTTCCTCATCGGCCTTCTTATCGACATCTACCTGGGGACCGTTACGTACAGCTAGTGCCGCTTGCGGTCTGTGGTTAAACCCACTTCCAGCGTAGTAGTCGAATCTCTAGAGTCCCACACAGAGAGTTTCCCTACTCCAGGCGAAACGATATAGAGGTCGTATGGTTTTACGACAAGGGTTCGAACGCATACGTGTGTTTAAGCACGTACGACTTTCGGACAGTTTTTACCAGTCGGCTTTGGTTTACGCCAGTTACTGGTATCCGGTTATTGGATTTATACAGTCTAAAGTTTTTCCGTATTTTTGCGGATAGGAGGGGCGTTCTCGTAATTGCGCGAGAAGCTTCTAGAAGATGGTGACTAAGGAGGTTTAGGTGGAATATACAATGAATGTGATTAGTGAGTCATATGGATGATTCATCCATGTCATTAATGCATCATAAATGCTTAATGACTCATGGATGTGAATCATCACTAGATATTATCAAGCATGGTTGTTAAATTCATTTCTTTTCTTTTCTTGATAAAAGAAATGCTTGATATATATTATCATAACTCATTATTCTCACTTCATTATTATCTTCACCTTCTCTCTCCTCAAGCTCTCCCTCTTCAAACCCTAATCCTCCCCTCTCATGTGTTGAGTACAAGGATTAGTTAGACTAATTAAACCATAACCCTCACTCTATATCACCTAGCTTCTTTGATTAGCACTTAAAGAAGGTTAGTTGCCTCAAGTTTAAAGGCTAAGCTAGGAGTAAAGCTCTCGGGTGGATCGTCTACTACTTCGAGAAGGCCGAGGAGGAGGAGGAGTTAGCAAAGACGAAGGACACGATTCGTTAGGTATAATCCCTAAACATAGTAGTATAGAACTTCTATGTTTCTTGTTAGTTATCGTTTAGTTTCGATTCGTGCGGTTAGTCGATGTTTAAGCATAGAACAAGATCGTTTTTCATATTTCCGCCTCCCCGCAAGTTGTGGGGTGTTGTACATCGACTTACATGAACTTGATATCGTTGGAGGAACCAGATAGCTTTTTATAAGAATATAGTGACGAAAACCTTTGCTAAAGAGGTCACTCCCGGTGAAGGGATCTCGGCTCTTTCCCCATAGAATGAGGTGCAGGATATTCCAACTGAATAGCACTATGCAAAGCGGAAGGCAATCGGCTATAGTGAAGTAATTACCCTGACGCAAACTTCTGTCCAAGGGGTCACTCCCGGTGAAGGGATCTCGGCCCTTGCCTTGTCGACCGAGGTGCTGGATATTCATAACCGAATACTACTGTGCATACCAAAAGAGAACGTCCTTGCAATAACAGCTTTTTTGAAAAATGTTCCAACAACATCAGAATAGGTTTGCTTAGCTTGCATTGATCCGAATCAATGTAGTCCCATCAATTGATCACACCAATAAAGAACGAAAATACGATGTACGTATATGCCATCCGCAATCGCCACTGGGTCCCGTCATCACCCGTTAGGTTACATAGCTAACGACAGAGCGGGGACTGGACTAGCGCGGATGCAAAACATATACAACATCTACTATTATATATATCAATATATAATATTCGCTCAAGGCATGATAAATGCAACATCACAGAAATGTAATAAGTATCACAGAACAATACAGATAATCTAGGATCCCCGGGTTTCATAGAGCCGCTACTGAAACCCGACGTTCCCCTGGTCGTGTGGATAGCCTGTGCAATGAAATCCTAGAATCCTACGGGTGCAGCAAGTTACCCGCCAAAACCTGAAGCGAGGCAGCCCCCTTCAACAAAGTGAATGGACCACCCAGCACTTCACCGAATCCGGTAACTTGGGCACCCCTCCTTGGGTCAACCTATACCTCCTACGAGTGCGGCGAATAGCCCGCCAATTCTAGAGTAAAGCCCCCTCCATCTCAAAGCCATGAGATGCGGGCCCGTTGCCCTCTAGAACCCGGCTATCCGTGCACCCCACCACGGGGTAATCCTAGTATAGAAAACAAAATATATACAACGGGTACATCGACCTCAGCCCGTTCGTGACCCAAAAGAATAATATACAAAAAGGCAGTGACGGCAGTCCACATGTCGGACGCTCGTCCCGCAATATCAAATGTACAAATACAACCAAACTGTACTACCATTGAACCAGGCTATCCACCACGACAAATCCGCAACATCACAGCACAACACAGAACATCAACGTGAATGTCATGTTCGCAAATCCGTTTAAAAGAGCTATAGAAATTAGACAGGATTTACCGATCAAATGACATTCACGGTCGCAGATATAATGTAAATACAGTGAACTAACTTGTTTAAAATTTTCGATAGACTAAATTTCCCGAAGTGGGCCCCAAGCACAATACCCAGTACTCAAACAAATCTGGGCCCAAACAAAAAATACCAGAATCCACATTTCCAAGTCAGAGACCACCTCAGAAAATTTCATGCACTGTGGCTACAGTACGGCGGCGGATCCGCGGCCAAAACGTGGGTACGGCCGCGGATCCGCCGCGCTACAGTGAAATCAGCCCACCAAATTTTCTCTGTTCTCTTAAAAAACCCTGCCTGATTTTCTGACACGCCCAAAAAAAAATTTTAGAGCACAAAACAAATTCGACAGAAACTAAACAATTGGAAACGCGGTTTTCGGAAATTTCGTCCGATCGAAATTCTAAACACGCTAGAGCAAGCTAGCAAAGGTTAATGGCCTGGCTCTGATACCATGTAAGTCTACGGTAGCTCCCCGGCCGTCTTTCTGAGGCCAAAATGCGGAAACGAAAACTTTTTCAAACTAGAAACCGACGCTATCGTAAGCTTAAATCCCGGATCGAACCATTAACCTACTACTAGCTATCTAGAAAGAGGGTTGGAAAGGCTATACCGAACGATCCGTGTCCTTCGGTCTTTGGCCACCATCCCGAGCTCCTCGCGGCATCTCCGGTCTCGATTTCCTCGTTAGAAAGGCCACCACATCAACGAGTCTTTTTACGGGCTCCCACCTCTGAACCGAGGCAACTCGGACACGAAGTTTGCCAGCCGACGTGTCCAAGATTGCTGTAGATTATATGTAGAACGCTTTTTCTCTATGGTAAATTGAAGTTGCCTCAAAGGGAGATGGAAGGGAAATGAGCTTAAGAATTTTTCTTAGCAAAATGTATCAATTTCATTCTCACCAAATGATGGGGCAGCCCCTTCTTAGGCTCGGCCAATTTTTTGGCAGTGGGAAAAATCATGGGGGTGAGCCCAAGGAAAGAATGGGGTAAGCGTAAGGAAAAGGTGGTGATAATGAGGAAAAATGGTCAGAACAAAGTCTTATAAAAAACCCATCACATTAATGCATGCAATGAGCATGAATAAAGAAACAAAAGAAAGCAAGCTTTCTAGAATCATCATATGAACTGCTGGAGCCCCAGCCACCGCTAAAACCCCCCTCCTTTACTAATTGCACATTTGCAAAAAGAACCCCCTCCCATCAAAGGAATTTCAGCCAAGAAGGAATAAAGAAAAATGGCCGAAACGGAATGCAAACTGGAAACTTCAAAAATCGATCAAGCAATAAATTACAGGAAAACCCCGCGACTGTATATTCATACCCGCATTTGTATTCCGACCGAATACAAATGCAATGAGACAAAATCTACACAGTATAATACTAGGATCCGGCTTAATCCAAAGCCCGCTAGTATTATCCGTCCGAACCATAACACGTGCACAAGTGCACGCGTACGTTCGAACCCTGCCATAAATCCATACGGCCTCTACAGCGTTTCGCCCGAAACTTGAGAAACTGTCTGTGGGGGACTCTAAAGGCACGTCAATACTTTGGCTGTGGATTTAACCACTAGCACGTCAGAGGTATTAGCCGTACGTAACGGGCTTCCAGGTATTGACCATGTTAGTTATATGTATGCCCTAGAGGCCATTACTGTACATTGGATGTATATTGTAGTGGATGCTGGGACATATATAGGTAGGACTTTCTTGCTCGACATGATAGTACGCTATCTGGTTGCTCTTTATCTTAACATGTATACTTTCTATCTCTCTGTTACATGTTGATAAAGACCTTAGGATGTGTACTCTACTTCCAGGACTATGATGCAGATCATACTAGTGGGGCATGGGTAGTCCATGAGTACATCCTTCAATGTTCCTAGTCGTGGGAATATCGAGACGGGGCATCGATATTCCAGAGTAGACTAGCGTATATCTTCTCGACCCATGTGATGGGCGATGGATGATCCCATATCCATTGGTGTTTGACATCAGAGATGGTATGCGGGTGCTTAGTGAAGACTGGGTACACTGAACGGACTCGCCGAGAACTCCCAGATGGTATTATACCTCACGTCAGATGGCAGTTCTCTGGTGACACTGGTACAGCTTAGTCTGTTGACCGGAGATCGTCATAGACCCTTGTGTGTCTCCCACTGTGCTTTGATTTCCATCCTACCACGGCTCTACTGAGTCGTGCAAACAGGTGGTTTTTGGGTACAGTCCCGATTCATATGGAGGCAATGAGCGATAGGATGGGATTCGTCTCTCCCGGTATTGGGGGTTGATGTTGCGCTATGCCCGACTGGCCATAACAGGAAATCCCTGGCCAGGGTTGCAGTGATATACTGGTAAGATTTATCAGTAGTTTCACGATTGTTATGGACCTCACGTCGGCATGACTTATCAAGCTACTGGGGTCTGACGTTTACCACCCCTAAGCGAGATATGCGACATATCAGACGAACAGACCGGACTGTACGGTAAGTGTTACACGTTGGATTCACAGGAGTGTGAGCGTGCTTGCTCATCGATCTTCTGATTGCTCAATACCCGGGTGGCCGTTACGTTTAGCAGACCGCTTGCGGCATGTGGGTGTTTGATATGATCATCATCTGCTGCCGGCGTATTGACGAGTCTTTAGAGTCCTACACAGAGGTTTCCTGGCTCAAGCGAAACGAAATAGGAGCGCATATGAGATATGTGCGGTACCGAGAATAATGCGTGTATGTGATACCGTATTCTATTCTCGCGATGAATGTATCAATTGGTTGTATGCGATATAACCTAGTTATCGAATCAAGGATTGATTCGATAAGCCGATACATTGGATATTAGTCGGCTATATGAGATATGACCGGATCGTTAAATCAAGTATTGATTTAATGATTTAATGCATAATTTTATATTTCATATATTACTTTGCATTAACCAGTATTTGTTCACTTTAAAAAGGATTTTCTCACTTGATATGCACATTGTATATGTGATATATTTTTGTGCACTTGTTTATATCATGTTTGATGATACATGCTAACTTGAGTTTGTGTGTATGATTAAACCATGGTTATATGAATGGTTAGGGTTTTGTTTACTTATCTATTCATTTATTTATTTATTCATTTTTTGCAAAATAAGTCATGGTGGCTTTCTTTGTTTGCTTGTTGAAGCTTCATGAAGCTTTGAACAAGTCCACCTTTTTTGTCTCATGCTTAACCCTAACCATTCAACCTAACCGTAGTTTATTCTCTACACTTGACCATGGTTGTGTATTTGATAAGTATGATATTATTTCCTATTTTAAAAGAATTATCATATTCTTTTCTTCTTCTTCTTCTTCATCAACAAGAAGAAAAGCTTGCAACCTTTAATGACAACTTAAGAAAAAGAGTGAGAAATCCAATTCTAAAGTGAACCCACATCCTATTTCTTCATCCTCTACCTCTTGCCAAGTAGTATAGGGTGTTTTCTTCATAAGTTTCATGGCTTGGTGAAGTTGGAGCTTGATCTTGCGTTGCCTCGACGTAGATCATCTTCGGCATCGAAGTCGACGACCTAGACCGCCCATTTCTCCGATGAAACCGTTGCTAGAGTCCGGGATCCGATATGGACAGCAGAGGGACGTCATCACGGAGCCTAGGAGGTGGAGGACCGGATCTACAAAGGTTGTAGTCACTTTCCTCTTAGTTAAAGTAGTTAACTCGCATTGCATCGCCTATACATCTAGTTAACGATCCATATTAGGGTTTGTAGGCACATGAAAAAATTTGAATTGGACATGTTTGATCACTTGTGAGACTACATGGGTGTGCCTAGGAACCCTACAGTGGTATGAGAGCCTAGCTAGAGCCTTAGGCGATGCGTAGATGGAGTTAGAAGTCCGATCGAACCAAAACCCCAACCCCAAAATGCTCTCTGTACTTTTTTTGAAATCTTGGTTTTTTCCAGATTAAAAATTCTTAAAAAATTCAGAAGGAAGATCTAAGAATTATGGTGCAAAACGGAGCTCCTAAATCCATCAAACCGTCGCGGTTCCGCGGCACGAGCATGGCTCGTGCGGCGGTTCCGCGGCCGTACGGTCTCCTTGTTCAATGAATTTTGCACAGTAATTCCCATATTTTGGTTCTGGATTTTCTAGGATTTTTTAAATATCACTCAAGAGTTGAGTTTTCTGGGTTGTATTGGGGACTCGGTGTTTCGATCGGATTGTCTAATTTTGTCTGTGTGGTTTTCCGGATTATTTTAGAATATGTTAAAAAGTTCGACCGGATATAAATACCCACTTTTTCCCTGCCGGGAAATTTTCAATTGTTGGATTTTCCATAGTTTAATGACGTTCCAAGTAGTGCAAGTAACGCGATGGTCCCTCTAGAAGACAACAAACCTTAACTCGATTATGTGACCGTCTTGAACTGCCCTTTGAACCCTAGGGTTTGGGGCAGTACGGCGTGCCACATGTGAGGCGTTGGCTTGACCCTTCTACGGCTGGAACGTTGGTACTGAGGCACGAAATGAATGTTTTTAAACTTATTTCATGTGTTGAGCTGTTTCGGGAAAACTTGGGTGTTCGATTGTTCGATCGGAAAGTTTAACATTTTCTATCTTATCCGGAATGTGATACAATAATTGGAATTCACAAGCAGTTATGAGATAACTGAATGAATGTTATAAATATAGCAGTTTAGTCTCACTTGATCGGTTGCCACGGAATTTTGATGTGATTAAAAGTCCGTCGCAATCACGTAGCGTACGCGGATACTCGCCGGGTAAACTTAATAGACAACTTCACTCCATAACCCCGACCAAGTGACTGTAGGAGAACCCCGTCGCCGAAAGCATCCATCCGGGTGCTCGCGGCAGCGATGTTCCGCCTTGGTGCACTTCGTCGACGGTATCAGGGGTGCGGCCGTCTACCAAAGTTTGCGACGAGTATTCGATCAGAATTTCGGGAATCCTGTTGAATTGCCCGACTTGATATTGAAAAGAGTTTTCGATAATGAGACTAAAATGCAGGGTTTATAATTGTTAGGCATGCGATGTCTAAGGAATTCATTTGGCTAGGCATGCGATGTCTAAAGAGTTTGCAGATTCCAACTGTTGTAGTTTTACACTTTCTTTTCTGTGACTGTAAGTGTAATATGTGATATCGCCGGTTTTGTTGCTATATGTCAACGACAATTGGGATGCGCATATTTACTTACGTTGATGACATGTGATGTTATGTGTTGCTGGATATGTTATATTGGATCGTCGTGTTTGAATAGCCGGGGGTTTTTATGTGAGATGAGTGTTTTCCATTTTCATTCATGTAAAAACTTGTATGTAATATTCTTTTATTGGGGCACTTCCAGGTTGTGGATGATGTCACCATTTGTATATTATTTATTTTTCCGCATTAGGATAGATCCAAGGAGGGGAGCACAAGTAACCGGGTTCTGGGGTCCAGTGGGAGACCATCTCGAGGAGTCGAGTCCGGGTCTCCTAACCCTAGAATTGGTAGGGTTGCTTGCCGCTCTCGTAGGGGTCTAAGGGTGTGGGATTGGCTATTCATCATGACCGTGGAATCTGTGTTTTATACTGGCTCGTATTAAAAACACGGACGTCCTAGTATATCCAATATTTCATATGATATTTTCTGCTGCGTTATCTTTGATGTGATCATGTGATTTGTTCAGATAGATATAGTATATAGTATATAAGATATATTATATAGACGTTGCTTATGTTTTACACCCGCGCTAGCCTTGCCTCGATCTGGCGTTAGTTAACTAACCTAACGGTGCAGACGGGACATCGAGGCGAATGCGGATGGCATAACCGTACGTTATATTTATCTGTGATGTTTAGGTGGAATTAAATGATGGGATATTCATTAATGAGATTAATGAAAGAAAATAAACCTAATTGATGTTGTGGAATCGAATTTCAAAAATAAAACAGGTAGCTACAGTTCTTGCTTTGCATCGCGGTGTTCATTGTAGAACATCCTGCACCTTATTTGATGAGGAAAGGACCGAGATCCCTTCACCGGGAGTGACTCCTTTAGCAATAACTGGCAGATGTTACACACTCGGTTTGTCTTTTGATTGCTTCAATAGTTTCTGCTTTGCACAGTGATATATATGATATATCCCGCACCTTATTGGACGAGGAAAGGGCCGACGATCCCTTCACCGGGAGTGACCCCTTTAGCAAAACTAGAAAAGCCTCAAAAACGTTCCATTTAAAACCCATTTGATTCCGCAACGAGATCAAGTTCAAAGCGTTAAAGGTTTTCTTAAAAACCATTCGCAACCCTCCGCCATTTTAGGAAGTAGAGTACTTAGTATTCGTGCTACGTTTGTCGACCATAGCCGAGGCGTAGTGTGCGGTAGCTAAGTGATGTCTTCCTACACAGCATATGATGCAATTAGTTAGGACAGTCATGTGGCTTTGTTGACCTTAGCCAAGGGTCATATGGGTGAGTCTAATTAATCACGAAATGACGGGTAGAACTTGACTAGTACCTATGATTTGTTGACCTTAGCCAAGGTCATAGGTGCTAGGGGTAAAAACCTTTATCAGGAGTTTCAAGTGTTGAAATTTGCAATGAGATTGCATACCTTCTATGTCATAGTTGGATCCCGATACCCACTGTGAGTAATTGTTACTCCTGGGAGAGTTTTGCACTTTGCAATTAGCCAATCAAGTAGGCGTCTAAAAAGGTGTCAACGGGGTTATGCCTCTGGGAAAACGAGGTTTACTGTAATTAGGTCCGTGCGAAAGTACGGGGAACCTCCCTCAAAGTACCGACACTGGCCTGGCTGAAAGATTGGCGAACTTGTAGAGTGTAATTAATCCCGGCTAGTCTTTCCTTTTAGGGTTTGAAGAAAGATTTGATAAAAACAGTGGGAGCCATCCAGATTAGATAAAATATATAATCAATCTAATCTTGCAAGAGCGCACGCAGAGTGTTTTCTTCTCTCTTTCTCCAGGTAGCGACCATATCACGCCTTAATCAAGATAATAATATGGATGTATTGACCGAAACCGTTTGTTATACTGAGCTGGGGAACGTTGGTCCCGCTCCAACTTATAATTGTTATAAGACAGAGCAGGAAATTAGGGAAAACCAGAATCCCTATGCCGCCCAAACGAAGAAAGTGCATATGATGCATCTCCTTCGGGTGTGTTCATTACAAAGAACTGTTTCTCAGTATCCTCTGCATCCTGGGTATTTGATACAGGATCAGGATCCCAGATAAGTAATCTGTTACATAGGGCTACAAAAGGGTAGAAAACTGAGAACGGGTGATAAGTTTCATGAGACAGAAAACGGGGCAAGTGTTGCAGCCAAGTCTGTTGGTCACTGTCACCCTGTATTACCAATACATTGATTCTGAATAAATGCTATTAGATACCGAACCTAATATACAAAATCATATCAATCTCTTTATTAGTAAAGAAATGATAAAATTTTGTATTGATGGATAATGTTTTGAACATTTCCTATATCAAAAGTTGATCGCTTCAGGCATGTTATCTAAGAGCATTGACGTTCTAAATCAAACTACAGTTCTTCGTATACGGAACACACACAAGAGGAAGAGTTGAAAAATGAACGAATCCTTCTTGAGGCATTGTAGTCTAGGTCATATCAATGCGACCCGACTGGCAGAAGTTACATTTTAGATGCATATTTAAATCAGTTTGAATTTACATCTTGTGAAACTTGCCAGTCATGTCACAAAGATAAGATGACCATAGCTCTGTTTATTGGAAACAGAGAAAGAGTTAGTGAACTCTTGGGACTGATACATGATGATGTATGTAAGGTCTCCTGTCTACACAAGCCAGGACCGGTTCTTTGTACTTCATTACGTTCTCTGATAATCTCTCAAGATTCAGACATATGTTCATGTTGAAACACAAGTTCGAACCTTTTGAGATATTCACAGAATATAAGCTGGAAGTAGAGAACCAATACGGGGATAAGTATTATGTCCTATGATGAGATCAGGGAGGAGAATACTTGTGCATGGCATTCCTGGACAATTCTAAAAGAGAATGAGATTCTCTCTCAGTGTTACTCCTCTGAATATACCACAGCACTACGGTGTATCAGGGCGGAGCAATAGCACCCTATGTGATATGGTGTGCTCTATGATGAGTATTACCGAGTTACCTGTTTCTTTTGGGAGTTATGCGCTTGAGAAGCTGCATACCTATTGAATAGGGTTCAAATCAAATCAGTTGCCTACCACTTCATATGTGATATGGAATGGGAAGAGTCTATCTCTTGAGTAAGTTAAGATTTGGGATTGTCCGGCCTATGTCAAAAGCAAAATCCAGACAAGATCGAGGCAAGGTCAGTTCTGTAGAACTGGAGAGGTTCCAGCTATACAAAACTGCTGATGATTTGGCAGAACCAAAGGATTCAATAGTCTCCGATGAACCTCAGCCTCTCCACCGATCTGGTAGGGTTTCTCATCCGCCTGAGAGATACATCGATTTCTCTATGACAGTGGGAGCGAGGACTGCATCATGAGATGATGACCCAACTAGATTCGAGCAGGTCATCAAGAGTAGGGACTCTGTAAGAATGGCTGGATGCTTAGCGATCTGAGATGGAATCCATGTACACCAGCAAAGTATGGACTTTAGCTGCTATATCTGAAGGGTTAAATCCCCATCAGGAGCAAGTATATCTTGAGAAGATTACTTGGTGTAGATGGAAAAGTTAACACTTTCAAAGCTAGACTTGTTAAAGGTTTTAGTCATCAACCAGGTGTGGATAATGATGAAACCTTTTCTAGGGACTATACTTAAGTCCATCCAGATCCTACTTGCCATTGCTATATACCATGACTACGATATCTGGTGGTTGGGTGCCATGACAACTTTTCTAAATAATGATTTAGAAGAGAACGTCTATAAGAACACAGCCAGAGGGCTTCGTAAACAGTGGGAGCAGCGGAAACGTGTGCAAGTTGCTTTACAAAATAAAGCGGGCATCGCGGAGTTGGAACGTCTGTTTTGATGTGGTAGTCGAAGTGTTTGACATCATCAAAATGGTAGATGAACCTTGTATATACAAAAAGGTAGTGGGGAGTATGGTGGTGATCCTCGTAGAGTACATGGATAATATACTCTTGATAGGGAAGGAGTTTCTTATGCTACGCACGGTCAATCTCCTCTTGTCATAAGGATTCTCCAAATAGGATAAAGGTGATACCTCCTCGATCCTGGGGAGAATCACTGGAAAAGTTCCAGGGTGATAAGGACGACTGAATGTCAATCGCAGACATTGTCTTTACCCACGGTAAAGGGACGGTATGTTGGAAGATTTCCAAGCTAGATACCGTGACAAACTAGACGATAAAGGCTGGTAACATCGCTATTAAAGATACTACCAAAGAGGCAGTTTGGGTGTATATTGGTTCATAAGATGAACTAGGTTCCTACCATTATGTGACAATGGAAGTGTGGCTTTGGCCCGGGAACCCTGGTCCCATCAGTGACCCAGACATATTCTGAGGCAGCATCACCTGATCATGGAGATAGATGTTCTCCAGGGTGATCGAGGTTAAGAGAGTAGACTCAGAGGACAACACGGCGGATCCACTCACAAAGGCTTTTTCCCAGAGAGAGACTTATATGGGATGGTTGAGTATGAGATACTGCAACCACTGCTACAGACGGCCCTAGTGCAAGTGGGAGATTGTTAGTTATATGTATGCCCTAGAGGCCATTACTGTACATTGGATGTATATTGTAGTGGATGCTGGGACATATATAGGTAGGACTTTCTTGCTCGACATGATAGTACGCTATCTGGTTGCTCTTTATCTTAACATGTATACTTTCTGTCTCTCTGTTACATGTTGATAAAGCCCTTAGGATGTGTACTCGACTTCCAGGACTATGATGCAGATCATACCAGTGGGGCCTGGGTAGTCCATGAGTACATCCTTCAATGTTCCTAGTTGTGGGAATATCGAGACGGGGCATCGATATTCCAGAGTAGACTAGCGTATATCTTCTTGACCCATGTGATGGGCGATGGATGATCCTATATCCATTGGTGTTTGACATCAGAGATGGTATGCGGGTGCTCAGTGGAGACTGGGTACACTGAACGGACTCGCCGAGAACTCCCAGATGATATTATACCTCACGTCAGATGGAAGTTCTCTGGTGACACTGGTTTAGCATAGTCTATTGACCCGAGATTGTCATACTGTCTTGTGTGTCTACTACTGTGCTTTGATTTCCACACTACCACGGCTCTACTGAGTCGTGCAAACAGGTGGTTTTTGGGTACAGTCCCGATTGACATGGAGGCAATGAGCGATAGGAGGGGATTCGTCTCTCCCGGTATTGGGGGTTGATGTTGTGCTATGCCCGACTGGCCATAACAGGAAATCCCTGGCCAGGGTTGCAGTGATATACTGGTATGAGTTATCAGTAGTTTCACGATTGTTATGGACCTCACGTCGGAATGACTTATCAAGCTACTGGGGTCTGTCGTTTACCACCCCTAGGCGAGATATGCGACATATCAGACGAACAGACCGGACTGTACGGTAAGTGTTACTGGTTGGATTCACAGGAGTGTGAGCGTGCTTGCTCGTCGATCTTCTGATCGCTCAATACCCGGGTGGCCGTTACGTTTAGCAGACCGCTTGCGGCTTGTGGGTGTTTGATATGATCATCATCTGCTGCCGGCGTATTGACGAGTCTTTAGAGTCCTACACAGAGGTTTCCTGGCTCAAGCGAAACAAAATAGGAGCGCATATGAGATATGTGCGGGACCGAGAATAATGCGTGTATGTGATACCGTATTCTATTCTCGCGATGAATGTATCGATTGGTTGTATGCGATATAACCTAGTTATCAAATCAAGGATTGATTCGATAAGCCGATACATTGGATATTAGTCGGTTATATGCGAGATGACCGGATCGTTAAATCAAGTATTGATTTAATGATTTAATGCATAATTATATATTTGATATATTACTTTGCATTAACTAGTATTTGTTCACTTTAAAAAGGATTTTCTCACTTGATATGCACATTGTATATGTGATATATTTTTGTGCACTTGTTTGTATCATGTTTGATGATACATGCTAACTTGAGTTTGTGTGTATGATTAAACCATGGTTATATGAATGGTTAGGGTTTTGTTTACTTATCTATTCATTTATTTATTTATTAATTTTTTGCAAAATAAGTCATGGTGGCTTTCTTTGTTTGCTTGTTGAAGCTTCATGAAGTTTTGAACAAGTCCACCTTTTTTGTCTCATGCTTGACCCTAACCATCAACCTAACCATAGTTTATTCTCTACACTTGACCATGGTTGTGTATATGATAAGTATGATATTATTTCCTATTTTAAAAGAATTATCATATTCTTTTCTTTTTCTTCTTCTTCATCAACAAGAAGAAAAGCTTGCAACCTTTAATGGCAACTTAAGAAAAAGAGTGAGAAATGCAATTCTAAAGTGAACCCAAGTAGTATAGGGTGTTTTCTTCACAAGTTTCATGGCTTGGTGAAGTTGGTGCTTGATCTTGTGTTGCCTCGACGTAGATCATCTTCGGAATCGAAGTCGACGACCTAGCCCGCCCATTTCCTCGATGAAACCGATGCTAGAGTCCGGGATCCGATATGGACAGCGGAGGGACATCATCACGGAGCCTAGGAGGTGGAGGACCGGATCTACAAAGGTTGTAGTCACTTTCCTCTTAGTTAAAGTAGTTAACTTGCATTGCATCGCCTATACATCTAGTTAACGATCCGTATTAGGGTTTGTAGGCACATGAAAAAATTTGAATTAGACATGTTTGATCACTTGTGAGACTTCATTGGTGTGCCTAGGAACCTTACAGACCAAAAGGGAAGTCGATAAGCAAACTCATCCTGACACCCTACTGAGCCTGTTAGTGACAATATCCATACAGTCCGGTCCATTCGTCTATGAGCATCGCATGTCGGGCCTAGGGGGTTGGTAAAAGTCAGACCCCCAAAAGCGGTACAAGTCGTGTCGGAGTGTATCCCAGAACACCCTGAGATACTACTGGAATACCTACTAGTAAATCTCCTGCCTTGGCCAAGGACTTCGTGTAATGGCTCTCCTAGACACAGCGCGACCTCACCCCCAATATCGGGAGAGACGAACCACTGCCGATCCGCTCACTGCCTCCATGTGGCTCGGGACTGTACCTAACTAAAACCTGTTTGCATGACTCCTTTGAGCCGTGGTAGGGTAGTCATCAAAGCACGGTGGGAACTCACACGAGACGAATGACGATCTCAGGTCGATGAACTAACCTGTACACATGTCACCAGGGAACTGCCATCTGACGTCAGGTATAATACCAACTAGCATGTTCCCGGCGAATTTCTGTCCGGTGTACTCATAACCCAATGAGCACCTGTATACATCTTAGGTGAACCAACAGACACTAATAGCTTGTGAGACCGGCCATCGCCCCTCGTCGGGGTCTCGAATGTATACATTAGTCTACTAATGGAGTATCGATGCCCAGTCTCGAAACTTCCACGACTAGGGACCACTTTAAGGATGTGCTTATAGACTAACCAACTCTCATGTATATGATCGCCATCATACTGCTGGTAGTCAAGCAAGAATCCTATGGGCTCTATCAACGTGCAATAGTGACCTGTAAGGTCACCTAAAGCGGTACACGATGATACGATGATAAAGATAAACCATGGTAGCATACTATTCTCTATCAACGTGTAATAGTGAACTACAATGTCACCTCAAGCATGCACATGATGATAAAGACAAACCAGATAGTATACAAACCTCTCGAGTAAGACTGTCCTACCGGTATAGGTCCTCTCTCAATCATTGCAATCACGTGCCTGTGATCCATTAATTGACTCTGAGGGCACTATTGTTAGTGTATATGCCCTAGAGGCCATTACTGTATCATACTAGTTTGTATATTACTTGATGGAAGCTTGGGATATTCACCTTGTATAAACAATCTTGCTCAATATAGTAGTATGCTACTTGGTTTGTTTCTACTTCAATGTGTACTTGTGTTTACTTCAGTATATCACTTATACGCATTAGTGGAGCCCTTAGGATCTTTGCTTGATTACCAGCGTTGTGATGGCAGTCACACTAGTGGGGGCTGGGTAATCTATAAGCACATCCTTATACAGGTCCCTAGTCGTAGGACTATCGAGACAGGGCATCGATACTCCGGAGTAGACTAGCGTATGCGCTTCTCATCCCAGTATGGGAGATGGTCTGTCCCACAGCCATCAGTACGTCGTACTGGAGATAGTATACGGGTGCTCGTTGGGTTACGAGTACACTGGACAGGACTCGTCGGGAACTGACAGGTTGGTATTATACCTATCGTCAGTTATCAGTTCCCAGGTGACATGAGTACAGCTTAGTCCGCTGACTTGACACTGGCACTTTGCCACGAGTGTGTTCCCACTGCACTTTGATCACTACCCTACCACGGCTCAAAGGAGTCGTGCAAACAGGTGGTGGTTGGGTGCAGTCCCGAAGCACTTGGAGGCAGTGACGGTTAGACAGGATTCGTCTCTCCCGGTATTGGGGGTTGACATCGCGCTGTGTCTAGGAGAGCCATTACACGAGTAGTCCCTGGCCAGGGCAAGCGAGATATACTGGTAGGTTTCCAGTGTTATCTCAGGGTGTTTTGGGCTTCACTCCGACACGACTTGTACCGCTATTGGGGGACTGACGTTTTACCGCCCCCTAGGCCCGACATGCGATATATCAGACGAACAGACCGGACTGTACGGAGACTGTCAGATTCAGACTCAGTAGGAGTTCAGATGGGGTTTCACCTCGTCAGCCTTCTTGTCGGCTTCTACCTGGGGATCGTTACGCACAGCTAGTGCCGCTTGCGGTCTGTGGTTAAACCCACTGCCAGCGTAGTGTCGAGTCTTTAGAGTCCCACACAGAGGGTATTCGCCTCTGGGCAAAACAGAGTAGAGGTCGCATGGTTTTGCGACAGGGTTCGTTCTCATCCGCGCACTTGTGCACGTTTGGAGTCCGGACGGATATTACTGGCTGGCTCTGGTTTGAGTCAGATGCTGGTATATGTTTTGGGGTTGCTTTTATCTCTCAGTATTCATGTTCCTCGGAACAAGGATGCAGGTGTGTATGCACAGTTATTTGAGGAAGAGGAAGAGGACTTTCATTAGGGTTTCGGAACGGGTGCATATGCACAGTTGACAGTCGTCTTTTTCCAAACCTTAATGGATTTTTGTTTTGTCAATTAATAATATATAATAATAAAATGAAATTGTGTCATGGTTGGTTTTTATGTTGACTTGTTGACCATGGTTGACTTGTTGACCATGGTTGAAGTTTTGACCATCATCATTACAAAAGAAAGATGCTCTTTGATTCTAGCAAATTCATTTAATGTTTGAAATGATAATGGTCATTCCTAAACTTTCCATCAACCTTTTCATTTTCATTATTATTATTATTAATTTAGATAATTCTTTTTCTTTTGGCATTATGGTTGCAAGAAAGAAAAAGGAGAGCTCATATTATCTCATTTAGCTTCTCTCTCCTCACTTCATCTTCTTCTTCCTCTAGCAAAAGAGAACCCTTCTCATGTGTTGAGAATCCTTCTCTTTAAAAAGAAAAGCAACCCCTAGTCACTCTCTACTCACTCTAGGATCAAAGGATTAGCAAGCCGGAGATTCTAGTTCTCTCCAAGTTCGAGAAAGAGCCCGAAGGTTGAACCCTCAGGTGGATCCATCTTTGACGGAAGAAGGCGACGAGAAGAGAACCATCAACCTCTACAAGGTTTCAAGAAGAAGGAGTTCAAGTTTAGGTATAACCATCTTCCATAGTAGCTAACTCTCTTTAGCAAGTTTGCTAGTTTAGTTTAGACACGATCCCGACCTTGTTTAGTCCATGTTGCCACTTGCGATAAAAATTTGTTTTTTATACCGTTTCCGCCTCCCCGTAAGCACCGGGGGTCGCAACGTGGACTTACATTGGTATCAGAGCCTAACTAAACTAAAACTAGCTTGATAGCGAAGTGTATGGAAGTTCGAAACCGAAAAATCGCAAAACCGGAAAAACTAAAACCCTAAGTTTCTGTTGAAATTTTTTCTGCTCTAAATGAAAAACATTATACTTCTAAATTCGGCTCAGGGTTTTGTGTGAACTCCCATGAAAAACGATCCATTGATTCATCTAAACCGCCGCGGTTCCGCGGCATGAGGTAGGCATTTGCCGCGGAACCGCCGCCGTTTGTTGTCCTCTCTGCATCGTTTTTCGTGCAGTGTGTCTCTGTGTTGGTTTTGGGATTTTTAAGATATATTATATGTGCCCAGATTTTCCAGAACAGAAATTTACTTTTGGGGTCCTATAATTCCGTATTTTTTTTCGAACTTCACTGCACTTTGATTATGGTGGTTATATCTGTGATGTTTGCATGTATTGAACGTCGGCTAATCGCTATAAGTCGATTGGTCGGGGTTATACATGATCTGTGTTTGATATTGGAATGTGTATATGAATGTGTTGGACTGTCGCGGGTGAATAGCCGGGGTGGATGTGAGATGAGCTTTTGTTTTTCTTTCATTCATTGTAAATGTAAATTGATGTAATAATATTATTTGTTTGGCCGCATAACCGGGTCGGGGTTGTAGCCGTCATTGTATAATTCTTTTTACTGTTTTTTCTCCTAGGATAGACCCATGGAGGGGGTGCACAAACTGCCGAGTACTTGGCGGGTAGTTTGCCGCACCCGTAGGGGTCTTGGGTGGGGTATTTGGCTATTCACTGCGACCGTGTAATCCGCTTTTCGTTGCAGGCTCGAAAGGATTGCGGATTGCTAGTATATCCAATGTATTCATCTGTGATCTGTAATGTCTATCATTGCTTTCTATTTAGGCGTTGCTTATGTTTTACAGCCGCGCTAGCCCAGCCCCCGCTCTGTCATTAGTTAAGTAACCTAACGAGTGATGACGGGACCCCGTGGCGAATGCGAATGGCATAAGCGTACGTCATATTTTGGTTGTTTTCTGCTATGGTAGGATTAAATGATGGGACGCATTAAAAGTACTAATGCAAGAATATCACGCATTAAAAGAACTAATGCAAGATAATAAACCAAGTTAAGTCGTTGGAACACTTTCGAAAAACCACTCGGTTCTTTTCAAAACTAACTTTTAAATGCGGAGCTTGAGCCACTCCTTCTAAAAGCTATCTCGTTCCATCGATTATATCATGTTCACTACGTTCACGGTTTTACCAAAACCATTCGTAGCCCTCCGTCGTTTCGCATGAATAGGCAATAGTATTCAAGCTGTGTATTTTGGCCAAAGTCAAGGCACAGTGATTGGTAGCTATTGGGTGTTCATGTGTAGCATAGATAGATGCGTTGGTTTGGGACAGTCGTGCTGCCATTTTGGCAAAAGTCAAGGGTATGTACGGATGGATCCAAATTAACCTGGAAAGTGACGGGTAGAACTTGACATGTGACTTATGATATTTTGGCCAAAGTCAAGGTCATAAGAGCATGGGGCAAAAATCCACATCGGGAGTTTCATAAGTACTGAAACTTGCTAGATTTGCATACCGTTTGGAGTGTGATGATTATGGTAGGATTCCTTCATTTTCGTCACGCGATGATATTTGGATCCCGATCCTACTGTGAGTATATGCTACTCCTCGGGAAATTTCTCACTAAACGATCAATGCTATAAACCTAGTAGGTGCCTAGAAAGGTGTTAGCGGGGCTACGCTCCCAGGGAAAAAAGGTTCTTAAATTAAGGAACTTCGCGAAAGCGTTGGAAAACCTCCCTCGAAGTACCGACACTGGCCTGGTTGAACGGTTAAGCAAGTATTGTACGGTGGGATTGATCCCGACTAATTCTTCCTTTGTGGTTTGAGGAGGGATTCGAGAGACAGTGGGAGCCATCCTGTTTAGACAAATTAAAAACCATTCTAAACTTGCAAGAGCATCGTGCTAAAGTGTTTCTTCTCTTCCCCCTGCAGCGACCAAATTCGAAATGACTGGACTTAAGTTACTTCTAGATAAAAACATACTGACAGGGCCAAACTACAAAGATTGGCTCAGGAATGTCAAATTGGCAATCACTTACGACAAGCTGGGGTATCTTCTTACCACCAAAGCTCCCCCCGTCCCAGGTCCCACCTCCAGCGTCGCGGATAAGGAAATCCGTAAGACTTGGGAGATTGATTGTGCGAAGGCCAGGTGCCTCGTGCTTGCCTCTATGGACAACGAACATCAGAGGAGGCATGAGAATATGGACCTCGAGTCCATATTTCTCCATACAAAAGAACTGTATGGAGAGCAGTCTCGTATCGCAAGATACGAAGTGTCGAAGAAGTTATTTTCGACAAAGTTGGCCGTCGGATCATCGGTAGCGGACCACGTGCTTAAGATGATTGGCTACACTGAGGAGCTCGCGGAACTTGGGACCACGTTGGACAGTGAACTCTATACGGATTTAATTCTCCAGTCCCTTCAATCCACTTACGCCCAGTTTATACTGAACTTCAACTTACAAGAAAAGGAAGTTGAACTTTCAGAACTCCTCAACCTGCTGAGGAGCGCAGAGGGCACCCTACAGAAGGGTAGGGAAACACCCGCTTTGTTTGTAGGAGGATCTTCTTCCTCTAGGTCCAAGGCGAAAGCCAAGGGAAAGAGGAAGAAAGCCCCCGCCAAACCAAGAGGCGGTGTTAGTAAAGTGGGTACGAAGGGAATGGAAAAGGCAACAAAGATTGCGGGGAAGCTTGTTGGAAAGGAAGAGTGCTTCTATTGTCATAAGAGTGGACACTGGAAAAAGGATTGCAGGGCTTGGAAGGCCAGGACACAGGAACTGAAGCAGGTTGCGGCTTCAGCTTCAGGTGTGTATGTTATTGAAAACTGTTTTTCTATAAACTCTACTTCCTGGGTATTGGATACCGGATCAGGATCTCATATCTGTAATTCTTTGCAGGCGTTGAGAAACCGTAGGGTTTTGAAGGCAGGTGACATGACCCTCAGAGTTGCGAACGGAGCTAGCATGGATGCTAAAGCCGTGGGGGACTATCACCTGGGAATGTCAGATGGGCATGTTTTGGTTTTGCGTAATTGCTTTTTTGTACCCAACGCAACTTGTAATATCATTTCTGTATCTTTGGTTTCTAAAGAAGGTTATGAATTTGCGTTTGTAAGTAATGTTGTAAACATTCACCTTAATCAAGTTCTGATTGGGTCAGGTACACTGAGCAATGGTATATACGTATTAAACCAACCACAGATTTTCAATGTCCAGAATACACACAAAAGAAAGTCTCCAGATATCAATCAGACTTTCTTATGGCATTGTAGACTGGGTCACATCAATGAGAGAAGGTTGACTAAGTTACATACAGAAGGATATTTGGATCCGTTCGAATATCAATCGTATGCCACTTGTCAATCCTGTCTCAAAGGAAAGATGACAAAGACTCCGTTCACTGGACACGGAGTAAGAGCGAGCGAGCTCTTGGGACTCGTACACAGCGACGTGTGCGGTCCAATGTCTACACATGCGCGAAGCGGTTATTCTTACTTCATTACTTTTACGAATGATTTTTCAAGATACGGTTATGTCTTCTTAATGAAACATAAGTCCGAAGCTTTTGAAAAATTCTAGGAATATAAGAATGAAGTAGAAAAACAAACCGGCAAAAGTATCAAGATTCTAAGATCGGATCGAGGTGGAGAATACTTAAGTGCCGAGTTCCTGAATTATTTAAAAGAGAACGGGATTCTCTCTCAGCTTACTCCTCCATACACTCCGCAACACAACGGTGTATCGGAGAGATGGAACCGAACCCTATTGGATATGGTACGGTCCATGATGAGTAACGCTGAGTTACCACGATCATTCTGGGGGTATGCGCTAGAATCAGCTGCGTACCTTTTGAACCGAGTTCCTACTAAGACTGTGCCTACCACACCATATGAGATGTGGTGTGGGAAGAGACCCCATCTCAGTCACATTAAGACTTGGGAAAGTCCAGCTTTTGTTAAAAAGCAGCATGCGGACAAACTCGAGGCGCGCTCAGTACAGTGTAAGTTTGTGGGATATCCAAAGAATTCCAAGGGATATCTCTTCTACTACGAAGAGGAACAAAAAGTTCTTGTTTCTCGTCATGCCCACTTTCTAGAACACCAGTTCTTAGAAAAAGAATTAAGTGGGAGCGCAGTAGAACTGGAAGAAATTCCAGAACCACAGACTATTACTGAAAGCTTAGTGGAACCAGAGGGTTCAAATGAACAGGACATTCCTACGCCGCTCCGCAGGAGTAGTAGGCAGTCTCATCCGCCCGAGAGATACTACGGTTTTCTCATAGACGGGGATAGAGAGGATTGCATCATAGATTATGATGAGCTTACTAGCTTCCAGCAGGCCGTTCAGAGCGTTGGCTCGGTAAAATGGCTGGATGCAATGCGGACCGAAATGGAGTCCATGTACACCAACAATGTATGGACGTTGGACATTGCTCCAGACGGGGTAAAACCCGTAGGATGCAAGTGGATCTTCAAAAGGAAGATTGGTGTAGATGGACAGGTTGAGACCTATAAAGCTAGACTTGTAGCAAAGGGTTTCCGTCAAAGACCTGGCTTGGACTATGACGAAACCTTTTCTCCAGTGGCTATGCTGAAATCCATTCGGATCCTTCTTGCCATTGCTGCCTTCCACGATTATGAGATTTGGCAGATGGACGTAAAAACCGCTTTTCTAAATGGAAATTTAGAGGAGTGTGTCTATATGGATCAGCCAGAGGGTTTCATTCAGAGTGGGAGCAGCGGAAAGGTGTGCAAGTTGCTTAAGTCTATCTATGGACTAAAGCAGGCGTCGCGGAGTTGGAACATCTGTTTTGATGAGACGGTCAAGGAATTTGACTTTATCAAAAATCCAGATGAACCATGCATCTATAGTAGATTTGTAGCGAGAACTGTAGTATTCCTTGTTTTATACATGGATGACATTCTCTTAATAGGAAATGACATTCCTATGCTACAATCTGTCAAGGGTTTCTTGTCACACAGGTTCTCCATGAAAGACCTGGGTGATGCCTCTTACATCCTGGGGATCCGGATCCATCGTGATAGATCCAAGAGGATATTAGGACTTTCACAGTCCAGGTACATCGACACCGTACTGAAAAGATTCAGTATGGAAGATTCCAAGCGCGGTAACCTACCGGCTTGTCACGGGATCACCCTCTCTAAAGAGATGTCTCCCAAGACTGATTTGGAGAGGGATCGCATGTCTATTATACCCTACGCTTCTGCGGTAGGCTCTATAATGTATGCGATGTTGTGTACCAGACCGGATGTAGCTTATGCACTGAGTGTAGTAAGCCGGTATCAGTCAAACCCTGGGGAGAAACACTGGATAGCAGTAAAGAACATTCTCAAGTACCTGAGGAGGACTAAGGAGATGTTCTTGGTGTGTGGCGGAAAAGACCTCCAGATCGAGGCCTTTGCTGACTCCAGCTTCCAAAGTGACAAGGATGATTCCAAGTCCATGTCGGGTTTTGTCTTTACCCTCAATGGAGGGGCGGTGTGTTGGAAGAGTTCCAAACAGGAAACCGTTGCAGACTCGACTATGGAAGCGGAATACATCGCTGCATCTGATGCCGCAAAAGAAGCTGTCTGGATGAGGAAGTTCTTGAAAGAACTTCAGGTGGTTCCGTCCATTGTTGACCCAATACCTCTGTATTGCGACAACAACGGGGCTATAGCTTTAGCGAAGGAACCGAGGTCCCATCAGAGATCCAGGCACATCTTGAGGCGGTATCACCTGATCAGGGAGATCGTGGATCGCAAGGAGATCGAGGTTCGGAGGGTTGCTTCAGAAGAGAACACTGCAGATCCATTCACCAAGGCCTTACCCCAGACTCAGTTCGAGCGGCTGATCGAGATGATAGGTCTTCGGTACGCCAGTTCATGGCCTTAGTGCAAGTGGGAGATTGTTAGTGTATATGCCCTAGAGGCCATTACTGTATCATACTAGTTTGTATATTACTTGATGGAAGCTTGGGATATTCACCTTGTATAAACAATCTTGCTCAATATAGTAGTATGCTACTTGGTTTGTTTCTACTTCAATGTGTACTTGTGTTTACTTCAGTATATCACTTATACGCATTAGTGGAGCCCTTAGGATCTTTGCTTGATTACCTGCGTTGTGATGGCAGTCACACTAGTGGGGGCTGGGTAATCTATAAGCACATCCTTATATAGGACCCTAGTCGTAGGACTATCGAGACAGGGCATCGATACTCCGGAGTAGACTAGCGTATGCGCTTCTCATCCCAGTGTGGGAGATGGTCTGTCCCACAGCCATCAGTACGTCGTACTGGAGATAGTATACGGGTGCTCGTTGGGTTACGAGTACACTGGACAGGACTCGTCGGGAACTGACAGGTTGGTATTATACCTATCGTCAGTTATCAGTTCCCAGGTGACATGAGTACAGCTTAGTCCGCTGACTTGACACTGGCACTTTGCCTCGAGTGTGTTCCCACTGCACTTTGATCACTACCCTACCACGGCTCAAAGGAGTCGTGCAAACAGGTGGTGGTTGGGTGCAGTCCCGAAGCACTTGGAGGCAGTGACGGTTAGACAGGATTCGTCTCTCCCGGTATTGGAGGTTGACATCGCGCTGTGTCTAGGAGAGCCATTACACGAGTAGTCCCTGGCCAGGGCAAGCGAGATATACTGGTAGGTTTCCAGTGTTATCTCAGGGTGTTTTGGGCTTCACTCCGACACGACTTGTACCGCTATTGGGGGACTGACGTTTTACCGCCCCCTAGGCCCGACATGCGATGTATCAGACGAACAGACCGGACTGTACGGAGACTGTCACATTCAGACTCAGTAGGAGTTCAGATGGGGTTTCACCTCGTCAGCCTTCTTGTCGGCATCTACCTGGGGATCGTTACGCACAGCTAGTGCCGCTTGCGGTCTGTGGTTAAACCCACTGCCAGCGTAGTGTCGAGTCTTTAGAGTCCCACACAGAGGGTATTCGCCTCTGGGCAAAACAGAGTAGAGGTCGCATGGTTTTGCGACAGGGTTCGTTCTCATCCGCGCACTTGTGCACGTTTGGAGTCCGGACGGATATTACTGGCTGGCTCTGGTTTGAGTCAGATGCTGGTATATGTTTTGGGGTTGCTTTTATCTCTCAGTATTCATGTTCCTCGGAACAAGGATGCAGGTGTGTATGCACAGTTATTTGAGGAAGAGGAAGAGGACTTTCATTAGGGTTTCGGAACGGGTGCGTATGCACAGTTGACAGTCGTCTTTTTCCAAACCCTAATGGATTTTTGTTTTATCAATTATTAATATATAATAATAAAATGAAATTGTGTCATGGTTGGTTTTTATGTTGACTTGTTGACCATGGTTGACTTGTTGACCATGGTTGACTTGTTGACCATGGTTGAAGTTTTGACCATCATCAATACAAAAGAAAGATGCTCTTTGATTCTAGCAAATTCATTTAATGTTTGAAATGATAATGGTCATTCCTAAACTTTCCATCAACCTTTTCATTTTCATTATTATTATTATTAATTTAGATAATTCTTTTTCTTTTGGCATTATGGTTGCAAGAAAGAAAAAGGAGAGCTCATATTATCTCATTTAGCTTCTCTCTCCTCACTTCATCTTCTTCTTCCTCTAGCAAAAGAGAACCCTTCTCATGTGTTGAGAATCCTTCTCTTTAAAAAGAAAAGCAACCCCTAGTCACTCTCTACTCACTCTAGGATCAAAGGATTAGCAAGCCGGAGATTCTAGTTCTCTCCAAGTTCGAGAAAGAGCCCGAAGGTTGAACCCTCAGGTGGATCCATCTTTGACGGAAGAAGGCGACGAGAAGAGAACCATCAACCTCTAAAAGGTTTCAAGAAGAAGGAGTTCAAGTTTAGGTATAACCATCTTCCATAGTAGCTAACTCTCTTTAGCAAGTTTGCTAGTTTAGTTTAGACACGATCCCGACCTTGTTTAGTCCATGTTGCCTCTTGCGATAAAAATTTGTTTTTTATACCGTTTCCGCCTCCCCGTAAGCACCGGGGGTCGCAACGTGGACTTACAACTATATCCAACAACTAGTAGATCTTGTATATGTTTTACACCCGCGCTAGTCCAGTCCCCGCTCTGTCGTTAGTTAAGTAACCTAACGGGTGATGACGGGACCTAGTGGCTAATGCGGATGGCATATACGTACATTGTATTTTCGTTCTTTATTGGTGTGATCAATTGATGGGACTGCATTGATTCGGATCAATGCAAGCTAAACAAACCTATTTTGATGTTGTTGGAACATTTTACAAAAAGCTGTTATTGTAAGGACGTTATCTTTTGTTTTGCACAGTGGTATTCGGTTATGAATATCCAGCACCTCAGTCGACGAGGCAAGGGCCGAGATCCCTTCACCGGGAGTGACCCCTTGGACAGAAGTTTGCGTCAGGGTAATAACTGTAAGTCCACGTTGCGACCCCCGGTTCTTGCGGAGAGGCGGAAACGGTATAAAAATCAAATTTTTAGCGCATGGGGCAACATGGACTAACAAAGTCGGGATCTTTTCTAAACTAAACTAGCTATCATGCTAAAGAGAGTTAGCTACTCGGATAAAAGGTTATACCTAACTTGAACTCCTTCTTCTTGAAACTTTTGTAGGGGTTGATGGTTCTTTCCTTGTTGCCTTCTTCCGTCAAAGATGGATCCACCTGAGGGTTCAACCTTCGGGCTCTTTCTCGAACTTTGAGAGAACTAGAATCTTCGGCTTGCTAAACCTTTGACCCTAGAGTGAGTAGAGAGTGTCTTTGGGGTGTTTTTATCTCAAGGAGAGGGATTCTCAACTCATGAGAAGGATTCTCCTTGAACTAGAGGAGGAAGAAGAACAAGTGAGGAGAGAGAATGGTTATGATAGAATGAGCTTATTCTTTTCATTTCTTGCAACCATATCACAAATGAAAAGAATTAACAATTAACAATAATAATAAAATGAAATAGTTGATGGATGGTTTGGAATGACCATTATCATTACATTCTTTAAATGGTTTTGCAAGAATCAAAAAGCATCTTTCTTTTGTAATGATGATGGCCAAACCTTCAACCATGGTCAACAAGTCAACCATGGTCAACAAGTCAACAAAATCCAACCATGACGCAATTTCATTTAATTAATATTATTAATTGATATATCATAATTCCATTAGGGTTTGGAAAAAGACGACTGTCAACTATGCATACGCACCCGTTCCGAAACCCTAATGAAAATCCTCTTCCTCCGCCTCAATCAACTGTGCATACACACCCGCATTCTTGTTCCGAGGAACATGAATACCAAGAGATAAAATCAACCCCAAAACATATACCAGTATCTGGCTCAAACCAGAGCCTACTAGTAATATCTGTCCGGACTCCAATTGTGCACAAGTACGCGGATGAGAACGAACCCTGTCGCAAGACCATGCGACCTCTACTCTGTTTTGCCCAGAGGCGAATACCCTCTGTGTGGGACTCTAAGGACTCGACACTACGCTGGCAGTGGGTTTAACCACAGACCGCAAGCGGCACTAGCTGTGCGTAACGGTCCCCAGGTAGATGACGACAAGAAGGCTGACGAGGTGAACCCCATCTGAACTCCTACTGAGTCTGAATGTGACAGTCTCCGTACAGTCCGGTCTGTTCGTCTAATACATCGCATGTCGGGCCTAGGGGGCGGTAAAACGTCAGTCCCCTAATAACGGTACAAGTCGTGTCGGAGTGAAGCCCAAAACACCCTGAGATAACACTGGAAGCCTACCAGTATATCTCGCTTGCCCTGGCCAGAGACTACTCGTGTAATGGCTCTCCTAGACACAGCACGATGTCAACCCCCAATACCGGGAGAGACGAATCCTGTCTAACCGTCACTGCCTCCAAGTGCTTCGGGACTGCACCCAACCATTACCTGTTTGCACGACTCCTTTGAGCCGTGGTAGGGTAGTGATCAAACTGCAGTGGGAACACACTCGAAGCGAAGTGCCAGTGTCCAGTCAGCGGACTAAGCTGTACTCATGTCACCTGGGACTGATAACTCACGATAGGTATAATACCAACCTGTCAGTTCCCGACGAGTCCTGTCCAGTGTACTCGTAACCCAATGAGCACCCGTATACTATCTCCAGTACGACATACTGATGGCTGTGGGACAGACCATCTCCTGCACTGGGATGAGAAGCGCATACGCTAGTCTACTCCGGAGTATCGATGCCCTGTCTCGATAGTCTTGCGACTAGGGACCTGTATAAGGATGTGGTTACAGATTACCCAGCCCCCACTAGTGTGATTGCCATCACAACGCTGGTAATCAAGCAAAGATCCTAAGGGCTCCACTAATGCGTATAGGTGATATACTAAAATAAACACATGTACACATTGAAGTAGAAACAAACCAAGTAGCATACTACTATATTGAGCAAGATTGTTTATACAAGGTGAATATCCCAAGCTTCCATTAAGTAATATACAAACTAGTATGATACAGTAATGGCCTCTAGGGCATATACACTAACAATCTCCCACTTGCACTAAGGCCATGTACTGGCGTATCGAAGCCCTATCATCTCGATCAGCCGCTCGAACTGAGTCTGGGGCAATGCCTTGGTGAATGGATCTGCAGTGTTTTCTTCTGAAGCAACCCTCCGAACCTCGATCTCCTTGCGATCCACGATCTCCCTGATCAGGTGATACTGCCTCAAGATGTGCCTGGATCTCTGATGTGACCTGGGTTCCTTCGCTAAAGCTGTAGCCCCGTTGTTGTCGCAATACAAAGGTATTGGGTCAACAATGGACGGAACCACCTAAAGTTCTTTCAAGAACTTCCTCATCCAGACAGCTTCTTTTGCGGCATCAGATGCAGCGATGTATTCCGCTTCCATCGTCGAGTCTGCAACGGTTTCCTGTTTGGAACTCTTCCAACACACCGCCCCTCCATTGAGGGTAAAGACAAAACCCGACATGGACTTGGAGTCATCCTTGTCACTCTGGAAGCTGGAGTCAGCAAAGGCCTCGATCTGGAGGTCTTTTCCGCCATACACCAAGAACATCTCCTTAGTCCTTCTCAGGTACTTGAGAATGTTCTTTACCGCTATCCAGTGTTTCTCCCCAGGGTTTGACTGATACCTGCTTACCACACTCAGTGCATAAGCTACATCCGGTCTGGCACACAACATCGCATACATTATAGAGCCTACCGCAGAAGCGTAGGGTATAATAGACATGCGATCCCTCTCCAAATCAGTCTTGGGGGACATCTCTTTAGAGAGGGTGATCCCATGACAAGCCGGTAGATTACAGCGCTTGGAATCTTCCATACTGAATCTTTTCAGTACGGTGTCGATGTACCTGGACTGTGAAAGTCCTAATATCCTCTTGGATCTATCACGATGGATCCGGATCCCCAGGATGTAAGAGGCATCACCCAGGTCTTTCATGGAGAACCTGTGTGACAAGAACCCCTTCACAGATTGTAGCATAGGAATGTCATTTCCTATTAAGAGAATGTCATCCACGTATAAAACGAGGAATACTACAGTTCTCGCTACAAATCTACTATAGATGCATGGTTCATCTGGATTTTTGATAAAGCCAAATTCTTTGACCGTCTCATCAAAGCAGATGTTCCAACTCCGCGATGCCTTCTTTAGTCCATAGATGGACTTAAGCAACTTGCACACCTTTCCGCTGCTCCCACTCTGAATGAAACCCTCTGGCTGGTCCATATAGACACACACCTCTAAATTTCCATTTAGAAAAGCGGTTTTTACGTCCATCTGCCAAATCTCATAATCGTGGAAGGCAGCAATGGAAAGAAGGATCCGAATGGATTTCAGCATAGCCACTGGAGGAAAGGTTTCGTCATAGTCTAAGCCAGGTCTTTGACGGAAACCCTTTGCTACAAGTCTAGCTTTATAGGTCTCAACCTGTCCATCTACACCAATCTTCCTTTTGAAGATCCACTTGCATCCTACGGGTTTTACCCCGTCTGGAGCAATGTCCAACGTCCATACTTTGTTGGTGTACATGGACTCCATTTCGGTCCGCATTGCATCCGGCCATTTTACCGAGTCAACGCTCTGAACGGCCTGCTGGAAGCTAGTAGGCTCATCATAATCTATGATGCAATCCTCTCTATCCCCGTCTATGAGAAAACCGTAGTATCTCTCGGGCGGATGAGACTGCCTACTACTCCTGCGGAGCGGCGTAGGAATGTCCTGTTCATTTGAACCCTCTGGTTCCACTAAGCTTTCAGTAATAGTCTGTGGTTCTGGAATTTCTTCCAGTTCTACTGCGCTCCTACTTAATTCTTTTTCTAAGAACTGGTGTTCTAGAAAGTGGGCATGACGAGAAACAAGAACTTTTTGTTCCTCCTCGTAGTAGAAGAGATATCCATTGGAATTCTTTGGATATCCCACAAACTTACACAGTACTGAGCGCGCCTCGAGCTTGTCCGCATGCTGCTTTTTAACAAAAGCTGGACTTCCCCAAGTCTTAATGTGACTGAGATGGGGCCTCTTCCCACACCACATCTCATATGGTGCAGTAGGCACAGTCTTAGTAGGAACTCGGTTCAAAAGATACGCAGCTGATTCTAGCGCATACCCCCAGAATGATCGCGGTAACTCAGCGTTACTGATCATGGACCGTACCATATCCAATAGGGTTCGGTTCCGTCTCTCCGATACACCGTTGTGTTGCGGAGTGTACGGAGGAGTAAGCTGAGAGAGAATTCCGTTCTCTTTTAAATAATTCAGGAACTCGGCACTCAAGTATTCTCCACCTCGATCCGATCTTAGAATCTTAATACTTTTGCCGGTTTGTTTTTCTACTTCATTCTTATATTCCCGGAACTTTTCAAAGGCTTCGGACTTATGTTTCATTAAGAAGACATAACCGTACCTTGAAAAATCATCCGTAAAAGTAATGAAGTAAGAGTAACCGCTTCGCGCATGTGTAGACATTGGACCGCACACGTCGCTGTGTACGAGCCCCAAGAGCTCGCTTGCTCTTATTCCGTGTCCAGTGAACGGAGTCTTTGCCATCTTTCCTTTGAGACAGGATTGACAAGTGGCATATGATTGATATTCGAATGGATCCAAATATCCTTCTGTATGTAACTTAGTCAACCTTCTCTCATTGATGTGACCCAGTCTACAATGCCATAAGAAAGTCTGATTGATTTCTGGAGACTTTCTTTTGTGTGTATTCTGGACATTGAAAATCTGTGGTTGGTTTAATACGTATATACCATTGCTCAATGTACCTGACCCAATCAGAACTCGATTAAGGTGAATGTTTACAACATTACTTACAAACGCAAATTCATAACCTTCTTTAGAAACCAAAGATACAGAAATGATATTACAAGTTGCGTTGGATACAAAAAAGCAATTATGCAAAACCAAAACATGCCCATCTGTCATTCCCAGGTGATAGTCCCCTACGGCTTTAGCATTCATGCTAGCTCCGTTCGCAACTCTGAGGGTCATGTCACCTGCCTTCAAAAACCTACGGTTTCTCAACGCCTCCAAAGAATTACAGATATGAGATCCTGATCCGGTATCCAATACCCAGGAAGTAGAGTTTATAGAAAGACAATTTTCAATAACATATACATCTGAAGCTGAAGCCACAACCTGCTTCAGTTCCTGTGTCCTGGCCTTCCAAGCCCTGCAATCTTTCTTCCAGTGTCCACTCTTATGACAATAGACGCATTCTTCCTTTCCCACAAGCTTCCCCACAATCTTTGTTGCCTTTTCCTTTCCCTTCGTACCCAATTTTCTACCCACTTTACTAACACCGCCCCTTGGTTTGGCGGGGGCTTTCTTTCTCTTTCCCTTGGCTTTCGCCTTGGACCTAGAGGAAGAAGATCCTCCTACAAACAAAGCTAGTGTTTCCCTACCTTTCTGTAGGGTGCCCTCTGCGCTCCTCAGCATGTTGAGGAGTTCTGAAAGTTCAACTTCTTTTTCTTGTAAGTTGAAGTTTAGTATAAACTGGGCGTAAGTAGATGGAAGGGACTGGAGAATTAAATCCGTATAGAGTTCACATTCCAACGTGGTCCCAAGTTCCGCGAGCTCCTCAATGTAGCCAATCATCTTAAGCACGTGGTCCGCTACCGATGATCCGACGGCCAACTTTGCCGAAAATAAATTTTTCGACACTTCGTATCTTGCGATACGAGACTGCTCTCCATACAGTTCTTTTGTATGAAGAAATATGGATTCCAAGTCCATATTCTCGTGCCTCCTCTGGTGTTCGTTGTCCATAGAGGGAAGCACGAGGCACTTGGCCTTCGCGCAATCAATCTCCCAAGTCTTACGGATTTACTTATCCGCGACGCTGGAGGTGGGACCTGGGACGGGGGGAGCTTTGGTGGTAAGAAGATACCCCAGCTTGTCGTAAGTGATTGCCATTTTGACATTCCTGAGCCAATCTTTGAAGTTTGGCCCTGTCAGTATGTTTTTATCTAGAAGTAACTTAAGTCCAGTCATTTCGATTTGGTCGCTGCAGGGGGGAGAGAAGAAACACTTTAGCACGATGCTCTTGCAAGTTTAGAGTGGTTTTTAATTTGTCTAAACAGGATGGCTCCCACTGTCTCTCGAATCCCTCCTCAAACCATAAAGGAAGAATCAGTCGGGATCAATCCCACCGCACAATACTTGCTTAACCGTTCAGCCAGACCAGTGTCGGTACTTCGAGGGAGGTTTTCCAACGCTTTCACGAAGTTCCTTAATTTAAGAACCTCTTTTCCCTTGGGGCGTAGCCCCGCTAACACCTTTCTAGGCACCTACTAGGTTTATAGCATTGATCGTTTAGTGAGAAATTTCCCGAGGAGTAGCATATACTCACAGTAGGATCGGGATCCAAATATCATTGCGTGACGAAACTGAAGGAATCCTACCAGAATCATCACACTCCAAATGGTATGCAAATCTAGCAAGTTTCAGTACTTATGAAACTCCCGATGTGGATTTTTGCCCCATGCTCTTATGACCTTGACTTTGGCCAAAATATCATAAGTCACATGTCAAGTTCTACCCGTCACTATCCAGGTTAATTTGGATCCACCCGTACCTACCCTTGACTTTGGCCAAAATGGCAGTACGACTGTCCCAAACCAACGCATCTATCTATGCTACACATGAACACCCAATAGCTACCAATCACTATGCCTTGACTTTGGCCAACATACATAGCTTGAATACTATTGCCTATTCATGCGAAACGACGGAGGGCTACGAATGGTTTTGGTAAAACCGTGAACGTAGTGAACTTGATATAATCGATGGAACGAGATAGCTTTTAGAAGGAGTGGCTCAAGCTCCGCATTTAAAAGTTAGTTTTGAAAAGAACCGAGTGGTTTTTCGAAAGTGTTCCAACGACTTTAACTTGGTTTATTATCTTGCATTAGTTCTTTTAATGCGTGATATTCTTGCATTAGTTCTTTTAATGCGTCCCATCATTTAATCCTACCATTACAGAAAACAACCAAAATATGACGTACGCTTATGCCATTCGCATTCGCCACGGGGCCCCGTCATCACCCGTTAGGTTACTTAACTAACGACAGAGCGGGGGCTGGGCTAGCGCGGATGTAAAACATAAGCAACGTCTAAATAGTTATAAATATAGCAATGATAGACATTACAGATCACAGATGAATACATTGGATATACTAGGAATCCGCAATCCGTTCGAGCCTGTAACGAAAAGCGGATTACACGGTCGCGGTGAATAGCCAAAACCCCACCCAAGACCCCTACGGGTGCGGCAAACTACCTGCCAAGTACCCGGTAGTTTGTGCACCCCTCCATGGGTCTATCCTAGGAGCAAAAACAGAAAAAAGAATTATACAATGACGGCTACAACCCCGACCCGGTTGTGCGGCCATACAAATAATAATATTACATCAATTTACATATTACAAATGAATGAAAGAAAAACAACACTCATCTCACATCCATCCCGGCTATTCACCCGGGACAATCCAATCCATTCATATACACATACCATCAACAAACACAGATTATGTGTATAACCCCGACTAATCGACATATAGCGATTAGCCGACGTTCAATACATGCAAACATCACAGATATAACCATCGTAGTCAAAGTGCAGTGAAGTTCGATAAAAATACGGATTTATAGGCCCCCAAAAAAAAAATTCTTTTCTGGAAAATCTGGGCACAAATGACATATCTTAAAAATCCCAAAACCCTACCAGAAGAACACTGCACAAAACAGGACCACACTAAGAGACAAAACGGCGGCAGTTCCGCGGCCTAAGCCACCCATTGCCGCGGAACCGCGGCGCTTTGAAGGAATCATGCGATCGTATTTTGTGAGTGTTTTTACAAAACCCTGAGCCGATTTTAGGTGTAAAACTTTTTACATTTAGAGCACAAAAAATTTCAACAGAAACTTAGGGTTTTGGTTTTTCCGGTTTTGCGATTTTTCTCGATCGAACTTCCATACACTTTACAACAAAGCTAGTTTAAGTTTAGTTAGTCTCTGATACCACTGTAAGTCCACGTTGCGACCCCCGGTTCTTGTGGGGAGGCGGAAACGGTATAAAAATCAAATTTTTAGCGCATGGGGCAACATGGACTAACAAAGTCGGGATCTTTTCTAAACTAAACTAGCTATCATGCTAAAGAGAGTTAGCTACTCGGATAAAAGGTTATACCTAACTTGAACTCCTTCTTCTTGAAACTTTTGTAGGGGTTGATGGTTCTCTCCTTGTTGCCTTCTTCCGTCAAAGATGGATCCACCTGAGGGTTCAACCTTCGGGCTCTTTCTCGAACTTTGAGAGAACTAGAATCTTCGGCTTGCTAAACCTTTGACCCTAGAGTGAGTAGAGAGTGTCTTTGGGGGTGTTTTTATCTCAAGGAGAGGGATTCTCAACTCATGAGAAGGATTCTCCTTGAACTAGAGGAGGAAGAAGAACAAGTGAGGAGAGAGAATGGTTATGATTGAATGAGCTTATTCTTTTCATTTCTTGCAACCATATCACAAATGAAAAGAATTAACAATTAACAATAATAATAAAATGAAATAGTTGATGGATGGTTTGGAATGACCATTATCATTACATTCTTTAAATGGTTTTGCAAGAATCAAAAAGCATCTTTCTTTTGTAATGATGATGGTCAAATCTTCAACCATGGTCAACAAGTCAACCATGGTCAACAAGTCAACAAAATCCAACCATGACACAATTTCATTTAATTAATATTATTAATCGATATATCATAATTCCATTAGGGTTTGGAAAAAGACGACTGTCAACAGTGCATACGCACCCGTTCCGAAACCCTAATGAAAATCCTCTTCCTCCGCCTCAATCAACTGTGCATACACACCCGCATTCTTGTTCCAAGGAACATGAATACCAAGAGATAAAATCAACCCCAAAACATATACCAGTATCTGGCTCAAACCAGAGCCTACTAGTAATATCTGTCCGGACTCCAAACGTGCACAAGTGCGCGGATGAGAACGAACCCTGTCGCAAGACCATGCGACCTCTACTCTGTTTTGCCCAGAGGCGAATACCCTCTGTGTGGGACTCTAAAGACTCGACACTACGCTGGCAGTGGGTTTAACCACAGACCGCAAGCGGCACTAGCTGTGCGTAACGGTCCCTAGGTAGATGCCGACAAGAAGGCTGACGAGGTGAACCCCATCTGAACTCCTACTGAGTCTGAATGTGACAGTCTCCGTACAGTCCGGTCTGTTCGTCTAATACATCGCATGTCGGGCCTACGGGGCGGTAAAACGTCAGTCCCCTAATAGCGGTACAAGTCGTGTCGGAGTGAAGCCCAAAACACCCTGAGATAACACTGGAAGCCTACCAGTATATCTCGCTTGCCCTGGCCAGGGACTACTCGTGTAATGGCTCTCCTAGACACAGCGCGATGTCAACCCCCAATACCGGGAGAGACGAATCCTGTCTAACCGTCACTGCCTCCAAGTGCTTCGGGACTGCACCCAACCATTACCTGTTTGCACGACTCCTTTGAGCCGTGGTAGGGTAGTGATCAAAGTGCAGTGGGAACACACTCGAGGCGAAGTGCCAGTGTCAAGTCAGCGGACAAAGCTGTACTCATGTCACCTGGGAACTGATATCTGACGATAGGTATAATACCAACCTGTCAGTTCCCGACGAGTCCTGTCCAGTGTACTCGTAACCCAACGAGCACCCGTATACTATCTCCAGTACGACGTACTGATGGCTGTGGCACAGACCATCTCCTACACTGGGATGAGAAGCGCATACGCTAGTCTACTCCGGAGTATCGATGCCCTGTCTCGATAGTCCTGCGACTAGAGACCTGTATAAGGATGTGCTTACAAAATACCCAGCCCCCACTATTGTGATTGCCATCACAACGCTGGTAATCAAGCAAAGATCCTAAGGGCTCCACTAATGCGTATAGGTGATATACTAAAATAAACACATGTACACATTGAAGTAGAAACAAACCAAGTAGCATACTACTATATTGAGCAAGATTGTTTATACAAGGTGAATATCCCAAGCTTCCATTAAGTAATATACAAACTAGTATGATACAGTAATGGCCTCTAGGGCATATACACTAACAATAACTTCACTATAGCCGATTTCCTTTTTTGCTTTGCATCGTGGTATTCAGTTGGAATATCCTGCACCTCATTCTACACGGAAAAAGCCGAGATCCCTTCACCGGGAGTGACCTCTTAAGAAAAGGTTTTCGTCACTATATTTTTTATAAAAAGCTATCCGGTTCCTTCAACGATATCAAGTTCATTACGTTAAAGGTTTTTCGCCAAAAACCATTCGTAGCCCTCCGTCATTTCCTACAAGTGGTACTTAGTATTCGTGCTGCGTTTGTTGACTCCGTCAAGGCGTAGTGTACGGTTGCTAAATGGTGCATTTTTGTGGCATGGATATGTGATTGGTTAGGAAAGTCGTGCGGCTTTGTTGACTCCGTCAAGGGCACGTACGGGTGGGTTTAATGCAATCAATATAATGGCGGGTTGAACTTGACTAGGACTCTTTGATTTGTTGACTCCGTCAAGGTAACTTGGGTCCTAGGGGTAAAAACACACATCGGGAGTTTCTAAAGAAACTGAAACTTGCCAGGCATGCGCATACCTTCTGGAGTATGGTGACTTCAGTGGATTCCATCAAGTTATCATGTGAAGATAGTTAGATCCCGATTCTCACTGATGAGTTGGTTTACTCCTCAGGTGATCCCGACTAATTCTTCTTTCAGGTTTGGAGGAGAATTTGAGGTTACAGTGGGAGGTTTCCTGATTAGATAAAGTGATAACCATTCTGATTTTGGTTAGAGTGCAAGCAGAGTGTTTCTTTTCTCTCTCTCTTTGGCAGCGACCATGACCCGACCCTTGACTATGACTCAGTGACCAAGTTAACCGAACTATCTTATAACACTGGATTTTGGATTGTCAGAGTTGCATACCTCATTGCCACTCCTTCTTTTACCCTTTTCTCCAGAGCTCCCTGTATTACTACGAACATCCACTTCCATTGGATAAAACCGTCGTATGGTTATATACGAACTCGAAGGAACTTGTTCCAGATTCGAGGATGGTTTCCGGTTCTGGAGAAAATGAACAGGATTTTTCATTTGTCTTTTCCTTTCACCTTCTCTCAGGTTGCGAGTGCTCCTTGGATTAGGACAGTACACCTGTTACGCTTATTGGATAGTCTTCTTCCAAACCATAGGCAGGTGCCGAACGGTAGGGAATGAAGAAAACCAATTAGCCTAACGATGGTGTACAGAAGGTAATAAGTTAAGACATATAAAGGGATTAGAAAGAGGGCAAAGTAAATTGCGACTGCTATTCACGACCAAACCAAGTATTTCATCGCCACTCCTACTTCACCTTTGTATTTCTCCGGAACACCCGTATCACTACGAAGATCCACAGATTATTGGATACTCCATCGTATTGTTATATACGAACTCGAAGGAACTTGTTCCAGTTCGTGGATGGATTCTGGTTCAGGAGAAATAGGAATAAGGTTTATTCAGTTGTCTTTTATCTTTAACTTCTCTCGCATTGCGAGTGATCCTAGGACTAGGACAGTACACCTATTACGCTTATTGGTTAGTCTTATTCCAAATCATAGGCTGGTGCCAAACGGTAGGGATGGAAGAAAACCATTTAGCCTAACGATGGTGTGCAGAAGGTAGCGACTAAAGACAAATAAAGGGATTTGAGAGATGGCAAAGAGATATACGGTTACAATTGTGAATCTGATAATGGAAGAGGCATTACTAGGAATACCCGGAAACCCCTCCGAAACATTTACATGTTTTAATTTCACTTTGTATTGTTAAAAGAAAACTGATTTCCCAATTAGCCCTTGCTCCAGGGTATGTATTTACCAGGTTTGATTCTCACATCTGTATGGTTTTACAGAGGATGAGTGGGTGTAAGTTATTGGAAATTTGGTGATCATCCTCATTATAGATTCGTTGTAATTGGTGATATTTGAGGAAATCGCCTGGGTTGTTTGCCAGATGGCAAATATTTGGTTTTGAATATTCGTTGCTATGCACCAATTTCAAATTGATATATCTGTACGTTTATTTTTATAAAAAGAGATATAACATTTTGAAATTATGTCGATGACATTTACCTATATCAGTTGATGGTTAGGTAAGGAGCATTAAACAGTGGTGTAATTCTTCTTAACCATAAATACAGTTTTCAACCTACGATGCGCTGGGTTTGAGTTATTCAACTCAGGAGACTTATACAAAGCATTGTACATTGTCCAGCGTCCATTAGGACAGAGGGGTTGGTCCTCGTACTATATTCTGTTTACTTGTGACTTCTCTGGTTATTAGACAAGTGTTTCGTAGAAATACAAGGTCTAAGTTTTGAGAAGTTATAGGTATAAGAATAAAGTAGAGAACCAGGTGTCGCAAGTATCGGGATTCTTCAAGGTAATCGAAGATGTAGATACTTGTGTATGGTATTCAGTTGATTGTAATGGTTTTGAGAAACATGTTTCTCTTTCAGGTTACTCATATCTGGATGTATTCCTAAGTTGAGTAACGCTGATCGTCCTCCTTCCATTTAGTAGACATGCACTGGAGGCAGCTGCATGATTTGAATCTGGTTCCAATTAAATCAGTGCCTCTGTTTCTGTATTGGATATAGAACAGTTCATATCTTAACATTGTTAAGGTACGGGGAGTTTTCCGGCTTATTCTTAAAACCAGACTCTGGATAACTCAAAGCACGTTTCTGTAATGGCTGTTCGTGGATTGACCCGGGCTATGACGAGGGTTGACTTTCTACCACCTGGAAGATCAATAGTGATATTGCTCTTGACTCGCCACAGTTTTGATAAAAATGGATTTTTCAGAAAACTGAAGTGGGAGTATGGTAGAACTGGAAGTGATTCCAGAACCACAAACGATTACTGAAAATTTAATAAGAACCTAAAAATTAAATCTGGATTGACATTCCATGAGCCACTCCGCAGATAAGGTAGGAAACCTCAGGCACTTGAGAGGTATTTCTGTATGCTCATAGACGGTGACAGGGAGGTTCTTGTTTATCCAGACTTGACACTACTGTTGTTCCAGGCTATGAGACCCGGCAGGAGAATGAGTATAGCGTCGTTCTAAACTAGTTTTAGGAGTGCACGTGTATATTATTCTGCCAGAGGGTTGTCTTAGTCAGTGGGAGCAGCAGAAGCATAGTGGACAAGTACCTTATATCTATTTATAGACTAAAGCAGATATAGAGGAGATAGATCATCTATTTCTGATGTGACAGTCATAGGTTTGACTTCATCAGAATGAGAGATGGATCTATTAAGAAGGTAGTAGGGTGTGATGTCCTGGTATTTGGATGACATACACAAAGTAGGAAGTGAAATTCCTATACTACGATCGGTTAAACTTTGGTTGTCATACAGTGGTTTCTCCACATAGGACTTGGATATTATATCAGACATTCTGGTTACTAGATCTATAGTTTTAGATCTAGATTTGGGTAGTTTCCCAATCTGGGTACTTAGACAGCATTCTAAAGGTGCCTTAGAATGGATGACTCCAGGCATGGTAGTGTATCTGCAGGTGATGGAGTCACCCTCTCTAAAGGTGTCTTACAGACTAAAGGGGAGAGGGATGTGCATGATTGGCAGATCACTTGCTTAGGCAATTGAGTTGATCATGAGATGTCTAGTACTACACCAGATGTTGTTTTTGCACGAGATGCAATATGTTGATATTGATCCAATCCTGGAGAAACGATCAGAAGCAGTTTTAGAACATAAGTGGATGTTCTAGGGATATGATAACAGCATTCTCCTTCGGGAGACAGTTATCATTCCTGGCTTCTAAGGTGACCTGGATGACAGAGTAACTGTCAGAATTATAGTTTTCCCTCTGACGAGGGGCAGTGTTTTGGACAGGTGATCCAAGCAAATACTGAGGGAGGCATGACGCAGTTTACTGATTATGTTCAGTTGACGATACAGTCTAAGAAGTTTGAATTTGGAGTTCATTTATGAGCTAGGTCCCATCAGATTTCCAAACATATTCTAAGACAGGTATTGCTCATTTCGGGAGATGGCTTTCTCCGCGAACTTGAGATAAAGAGAGACATAGAAAGAAACAACAGGGCGGATCCACTCACTGAGGCTATTCCTCGAACGTAATAGTTTCGCAAACGGACTTTGTGAGACTGATTAGTAGAGGTGTTGGGTGTTCGGTATCACACGAGCTGTGAGTATGCGACATCGCAATAATTAGCTTTGAGTGCAAGTGGGAGATTGTTGGATATAGCGCCCTCAGAGTCAATTATTGGATCGCAGGCACGTGATTGCAATGATTGAGCGAGGACCTATACCGGTAGGATAGTCTTACTCGAGAGGTTTGTATACTATCTGGTTTGTTTTTATCATCGTGTACATGCTTTAGGTGACATTGTAGTTCACTATTACACGTTGATAGAGAATAGTATGCTACCATGGTTTATCTTTATCATCATGTACAGTTTTAGGTGACCTTACAGATCATTATTACACATTGATAGAGCCCTTAGGATTTTTGCTTGACTGCCAGCAGTATAATGGCGATCATATACGTGGGAGCTGGGGTCTATAAGCACATCCTCAAAAGGTCCCTAGTCGTCGGAGTTTTCGAGACAAGGCATCGATACTCCGGAGTAGACTGGTGTATACAGTCGAGACCCCGACGAGGGGCGGTGGCCGGTGTCACAAGACATTGGTGTCAGTTGGTTCACCTAAGATGTATACAGGTGCTCATTGGGTTATGAGTACACCGGACAGGACTCACCGGGAACATGCTAGTTGGTATTATATCTGACGTCAGATAGCAGTTCCCTGGTAACATGTGTACAGGTTTGTTCATCGACCTGAGATCATCATTTGTCTCGTGTGAGTTCCCACTGTGTATTGATTACAACCCTACCACGGCACAAAGGAGAAGTGCAAACTGGTTTTAGTTGGGTACAGTCCAGAGCCACATGGAGGCAGGGAGCGGATCGGCAAGGGTTTCGTCTCTCCCGGTATTGGGGGTGAGGTCGTGCTGTGTCTAGGAGAGCCATTACACAAAGTCCTTGGCTAAGGCAGGAGATATACTGGTAGGTATTCCTGTAATATCTCAGAGTGTTCTGGGCTACACTCCGACACGACTTGTACCGCTTTTGGGGGTCTGACTATTACCAAACCCCTAGGACCGCCATGCGATGCTCATAGACGAACGGACCGGACTGTACGGATATTGTCACTGACAGGCTCAGTAGGGTGTCAGGATGAGTTCGCTCATCGACCTCCCTTTTGGTCAATAACTGGTAGCCCGTTACGTACAGCTAGTACCACTGACGTGCTAGTGGTTAAATCCACAGCCAAAGTATTGACGAGTCTTTAGAGTCCCCCACAGACAGTTTCTCAAGTTTCGGGCGAAATGTTGTAGAGGCCGTATGATATATGGCAGGGTTCGATCATATACGTGCGGTAGTGCACGGATCATGATCGGACGGATCATACTAGTGGGCTTTAGTTTAAGCCGGATCCTAGTATTAGATTTGTTGGATTACTTTAGTCTCATCGCACTTGCATTCAGTCGGAATGCGTATGCAGGTTTGTATATACAGGTGAGGGGTATCCTTGTGATCCGTCACGAGTTTACTTTAGATGTTGCCGTATATTTTTACTGTTGTAATCATTTGGGTTAATGTTTACAAATGGAAATTGTGAGCTTAAGCCATCATTTTGTGCATTAAATGAGGCATATACTTCCTTGATGACTCATGGTTTCATTTCTTGTGCAAATATCACATTATGTGATTGATTAGTGTGTTGAATTGATGTGAGGAGAGAGGGAGGTCAGCCACTTGATATTGGGTTTGCTCTTGTATTTTCATTCTAGCTCTCTCATAATAATTCAACACAAGAAAAGAAAGGAAAAGAAAAGAAAAGGAGAACCTCTTCTTCTTCTTCCTCCTCTAGCTCACAACCTCCATTAATGGCATCATCTCTAACCTCCATCCATACAATGGATGCAAGAGACAATGTGATCACAAACATTCTCTACATCACCTTGGACACGTCGGCTAGCACACTTCGTGCCTGAGTTGCTTCGGATGAAGCGGGAGCCCGTAAAAAGAATCGATGATGTGGTGCCCTTTCCGATGAGGAGATCGAGACCGGAGATGCCGCGAGGAGCTTGGGATGGTGGCCAAAGACCGAAGGACACAGATCGATCGGTATAGCTTTCCAACCCTCTTTCTAGATAGCTAGTTGTAGGTTAATAGTTCGATCCGGGTTTTAAGCATATGATAGCGCCGGTTGCTAGTTTAGAAAAATTTTCGTTTCCACATTTTGGCCTCGGAAAGACGGCCGGGACGCTACCGTAGTCTTACACCTGAACCCTTTGAACTAGTGGAATTGAATTCTAATTAGATGGGTCACGTGCCAACACGTGATGGGTTCCTGAGCCCACTGAAACAATAGAATTAAATTTTAATTCAAAGGAATCAAAAGCCTTAATTGGAAAAATATTTCCCTATATCTTTCCAAACAAAAAAGATTGCGCTCTGTAAAGTGGAGTACCGTTGGATTAAAAATCCAATGGTCATTAAAAATCACCTATTTATAGAAAGATTCTCTACAAGAAAATATTTTCCTAAAATCTGCCAGGAACAACAAATAAAGTATCTTTTGGATTAAAAATCCAATGGTGAACAAAATTCACCGAGTGATCTAAAAGATCATGTTGGTTACAAAATTAATCAAAATATTTCATTGAAAGATTGACTAAACAAACTGATTCTTTTCTTTCTCCTACAAATAGGAGCTAAGAAGAGAAGAGAAGAAGATATATAAAACAACAGAGAGAGAATAAAAAAAAAGAGAATTTAATTCTCCAGAGAGAAAAGAAGATCTCTTCAGAAAAGAAATAAACCCTAGCTAAGAGAGGGAAAGAGATCATTCTATAAGCTCCCACAAAAAAAAAGAGAATTTAATTCTCAAACTAAGAGTTTGACTCTTCTGAATAAGAACTTAGTTCTTCCTTCGGTTGAAGATCTGCAGAAGCAGATCTCCCCATAAGTTGAGAATTTAATTCTCATCAGGGGTATTCGGCCATGATGATCTAAAGCCTAAGGGAGGACCAAAATTCAGAGAATTTTATCCTCTCACAAAGCACATAGGAATTTAATTCCTCCAACAAAGATAGGGTTTAACCCTTAATATAAGAACTTAGTTCTTCTTCATGGTAATAGATCTACAGAAGCAGATCTCCCTATAAGTTGAGAATATTCTCATCGGGGAGATTCTGCCATGCAGATTCAAAACATAGAGGGAGAATTGACGTTAAAGAATTTAATTCTTTCAAACATATAGGAATTTAATTCCTCCAAATAAAATTAGGGTTTAACTCTATAAGAGAATTTAATTCTTCAACAAGGGATTCATCTCTCCATACAAGTAAAAAGATCAAGTACTCAACATGATCACGTGGCAACACGTGACCCTCCCCTCCAATGACCAAAAAAGAACGAATAAGATTAGGTCACGTACTCCCACGTAGCCCTTTAATAGACTTCTCAAAATAAAAAAAGGCAGAACCGATTTTGAGATGACTTACGTGTCCCCACGTGACCCCTGACAAACACCTCTTTTAAAAAAGAGAAGATGGAAAAAGCTGAAGAATTAATATCCAACGCATGGGCGCCCTCACTTATCCCCACGTGACCCCTAGCAAATCCTTTTAATATCCAGTGCATGGGTACCCATCATGTGCCCACACGTGATAGCCGTGAAGATTAAGTGTTTAACACTTACTTTAATATTCTGAGAATAAAATAAGGCAAGTCTGGCCCAATACTCAAGCGTCTCATGTGACCCCACGTGAGCGCTTCTTCTTTTTTTGGTGTTTAACACTATTTTGTGCACTTCATCCCTAGTGTTTAACACTATTCTAAGCACATCACGTGGGAGCACGTGATAGTCGAGTGTACTCTAATATTTAACACTATATTCGAGCCAATCTTAGCCTAAATTAGCTAGGTCTTCCAGAGGTAGGACCCCCTTTTTACTGAACCTCAAATACACTCTTGTCTTCCAAAATTGATCATCGCATATGACATTCAAAGCAAAACCCAGAGCCTCCCAACCAACATTGTTTCAAGGGTACATCTCTTCATACCTCTGATACATGTCGTTGTAATTCCTCAGCGTCTTCAGAGAGATGGAGGGTCCCAATAACCGATAACTTTTGGTGCATCCCCAAACAGTTGAATCAAAACCAAACGGACTATGACGTCTTTAAACTGGACCGTAATGTCCCTAAACTAAACGCTATTGTCACGACCCAAAATTTGGTCCGTAACCGGCACTTAAACTACGTAACATCTATAGGCGTATGCAACTTAAGTAAGCCGAAAACCCAGAAATCTAAACCACCCAAAACTGGATCCCTGGAGAAAACATAGTTTAAAACATTTAGAAAATCATAAGTAAAATCTCTAACTCTACTTTTCTTTCTTGAAAATTTCGACAACAGCTCCTTTGTAAAAACTAGCCCCGAAAATGGGTACAACATAGATAATATAAAAGCATCCCAAACGGGAGCAAAATCACGCCCAACGGCGGAGACAAACACCACAACAAGTATACAACGCCGAAGCGAAGAAATAACAAAGGAAAGACTGCAATAAGAAGTAAACTTTCCAACATAACCGGCTCCCACGAGCACGGCACCCAAAGTCACCAAATAATACAACACTGAATCCTCACAAGTCGTCTCTAAGTCATATACAAACAATGGTAGCTGGAGAATACTAGATCCAACAAAAAGATATACAATGTACAAACAGATAACCGCAAACCCACCTAAAAGCAAAGGCTTCACTGCCTAATGTAGCGGTATCCGCAAAAGTAGAGATGATAAGATGCCCTGCCGCGACTACTCAATGGGTAAGCCCTGCAAAACACCGTGGCACAACGGGGTGAGTTGCCAACTCGTGAATAGTAAATAACATCATACTGTAATCGCGAGTATGCACGAACAACGATCTATCTATCACATGTAATATGATAGCATAAGTATGATAAGTGAATATGCAACAATCATGTAAATGTACATCATCAGGGTACTACAACTACATGAAGCAATGCATATTAACATAATCCTGAGTATGGGATGATATAATATAAAATCTCATGCAAAATCATCAGCATGGAAAAACACCAGTGTCCCTCACTGACACCTCAAATCCTAAATCCTCAGGCACCACATCCTCAGATCGGCCCTCACATCCTGTAAGTCTCATGAAACCTGAGTGTCTATCATCGACACCCGAAACATCATGAAAACATGTACCTATAAGTATGTATATATATAAGGATATCAACCACGTATGTCCATCGACGATACGTAAAAATCATGGAAACCTGAGTGTCCAACACCGACACTCGAAACATCATGAAACCCGTGTCTAGAATCGACACGTAAATCCTCATAACTCAGGTGCTATCACCATGACTGGCCCTGACGATATGTCGTATATCACTCCGGTCGGTATCCCCACGATAACCGCCGAGTCCAAATACAATCACCGGTAGGTACTTGCCCACCTTCCAAGCTCATCTTCTGTACCACGAACATCTTGCCGAGGGGAACCGTACCGGGCCCCACCATGTGTTAGTGTATATGCCCTAGAGGTCATTACTGCATCATACTAGCTTGTATATTACTTAATGGAAGCTTGGGATATTCACAGTTGTATTGACAGTCTTTCTCAAAATGATAGTATGCTACTTGGTTTGTCTCTACTTTAATATGTGCATATGTTTCTTTTAGCATATCGCTTATACATATTAGTGGAGCCCGTAGGATCTTTGCTTGATTACCAGCGTTGTGATGGCAGTCACACTTGCGGGGGCTGGGTAATCTATAAGCACATGCTTATACAGGTCCCTAGTCGTTGGACTATCGAGACAGGGCATCGATACTCCGGAGTAGACTAGCGTATGCGCTTCTCATCCCAGCAGGGGAGGTGGTCTGTCCCACAGCCATCAGTACGTCGTACTGGAGATAGTATGCGGGTGCTCGTTAGGTTACGAGTACACTGGACAGGACTCGTCGGGAACTGTTGGTTGGTATTATACCTATCGTCAGTTATCAGTTCCTAGGTGACATGAGTACAGCTTAGTTCGGTGATTTGACACTGTCACTTCGCCTCGAGTGTGTTCCTACTGTACTTAGATTACTACCCTACCACGGCTCAAAGGAGTCGTGCAAACAGGTAGTAGTTGGGTGCAGTCCCGAAGCACTTAGAGGCAGTGACGGTTAGACAGGATTCATCTCTCCCGGTATTGGGGGTTGACATCGCGCTGTGTCTAGGAGAGCCATTACATGAGTAGTCCCTGGCCAGGGCAAGCGAGATATACTGGTAGGTTTCCAGTGTTATCTTAGGGTGTTCTGGGCTACACTCCGACACGACTTGTATCGCTATTAGGGGACTGACGTTCACCGCCCCCTAGGCCCGCCATGCGATGTATCAGACGAACAGACCGGACTGTACGGAGATTGTTACATACAGACTCAGTAGGAGTTCGGTTGGGTTTACCTCATCGGCCTTCTTATCGACATCTACCTGGGGACCGTTACGTACAGCTAGTGCCGCTTGCGGTCTGTGGTTAAACCCACTGCCAGCATAGTGTTGAGTCTATAGAGTCCCACACAGAGAGTTTCCCTGCACTGAGCGAAACGTGTAGAGGCCATATGGTTTTACGGCAGGGCTGCGATCACTTACGTGCACTTGTGTGCGTATGCTGTTCGGGCAGGCAATACTACTGGGCTTTGTTTTAAGCCGGATCCTACTATTGCACAGATGGATTTGTTTTGTCTTCTGCGCATTTGCATTCTACAGAATGCGGATGCGGATGTGTATGCACAGTTTTAAGGAGCGATGAAGGAGGAGGTGCCTCATTAGGGTTTTGGCAGTTGGTTCGACCAAAACCGTTATGTGACAGGCTCATTAGGGTTTTGGCAATTCGTTTGGTCAAAACCATTATGAGCCGGAGACATTGTTTACTAATCCTTTTAGTGAAAATTTTGTCATGGCTAATTGCATTGGCCATTTGACCACCATGATCTCTCTTGACTTTGTTGACCCGTTGACCGGTGTTGACCATTGACCTTCATGAGAGGTCTACACTCTTCTTTGGATTTTCTTTTTCTTTTTTATTATGAAAATGGTCAATTCAATGTAGCATCAACTTTATCATGATAAGATTTGTAATGATGTTGTTTACTATTATTGCAACCATGGTTCATTTGTTTAACTCAGAATTCTTTTCTCATTCTCTCTCTTGTTCTTGTGAGAAGAAAAGAAAAGCTCTCATGGTTGCTAGCTCCTCCTTCCTCCTCCTCTCGATTTCTTCTTTTGATCTCATGTGTTGAGAGAAAAAGATCCCACAAAGAAAAACACTTCCATATATCTCTACTACACAACCTAGGGCATCTTGACTAGCGATCTCGTTGCCCTAGTTGCCTCGACTCGAGGTGGAGCTCGGTGTACATCTCTCGGGTGGATCGTCTTCGACTCAAGGAGGCCGCGGAGGTGACCAAGATCTGGATCGATCCTCGGAGCATGGATGGACGAGCCGGATAGCGGAGAGAAGACCCGAAGGACCGGTTTCATGAGGTATAATTTCTACGGCATAGTAGTTAAAGCCTCTTGTAGTTTGCTAGTTTCTAGTTCAGCAAAGATCCGGCTTTTAGTCCATGTTGCCTTGCGCCCAAAAATCGTTTTTCGTTGTTTCCGCCTCCCGTAAGAACGGGGGTGAGCAACGTGGACTTACAGTGGCATCAGAGCCTAGCTAAACATAAACTAGTAAGTTAGCAAAGTGTTTAGAATATCGATCGGAAAAAAGTCGCAAAACACGTCCGCAAAACCTCAAGTTTCTGTCGATTTTTATACTGCTCAAAAAGTGATTTAAAATATATGAAAAATCATCTCAGGGTTTTGTAAAAACACTGCAGAAAAACGATCCAGTGATTCGATCAAACCGCCGCGGTTCCGCGGCAATGACATGCTTATTTCCGCGGTTCCGCGGCCGATTTAACTCGGCAGTGGATCGGGTTTTGTGCAGTGTTTTAGTTTGGCTGTTTTGGGATTTTTAAGACATGTTTTTTCTATCCAGATTTTCCACAGAGCAAATTGACTTTTGTGGTGGTTAAAAATCCGTATTTTGATCGATATTCCGTAGACTTTGGCAAATGGATATTATCTATGATGTGATATATGTATTGAACGTCCGCTAATCGCTATACGTCGATTAGTGGGGGTTATACATATCTGTGATCTGTAATGTTGATGGTTTGTGGATATGAACTCGGTGGATTGTCGCGGATGAATAGCCGGGGTGGATGTGAGATGAGAGTTTCTTTTTCTTTCATTCATGTAAAATTTGTAAATTGATGTAATATTATTTGTATGGCCGCACAACCGGGTCGAGGTTGTAGCCGTCATTGTATAATTTCTTTTTACTGTTTTTGCTCCTAGGATAGACCCAAGGAGGGGTGCACAAACTACCGAGTATCTCGAAGTGCCGAGTGGCCTACTCACGGGTTGAAGGAGGTTGCTTCGCTTAGGGTACTTGGCGGGTAGTTTGCCGCACCCGTAGGGGTCTAGGGTGGGGTTTGGCTATTCATCACGACCGTGTAATCCTCTTTTCGTTGTAGGCTCGAACGAATCGCGAATTCCTAGTATATCCAAAGTGTTCATCTGTGATCTGGAATGGCTATCATTGCTATATATCTATATATGATATCTATTTAGGTGTTGCTTATGTTTTGCATCCGCGCTAGTCCAGCCCCCGCTCTGTCGTTAGTTAAGTAACCTAACGGGTGATGATGGGACCCCGTGGCGAATGCGGATGGCATAAGCGTACGCCATATTTTGGTTGTTTTCTGCAATGGTAGGATTAAATGATGTGACGCATTGGAATTAATGCAAGAAAAATAAACCAAGTAACAATCGTTGGAACACTTTCAAAACCATTCGGTTCTTTTCAAAAACCAACTTTTAAACGCGGAGCTTGAACCACTCCTTTTTAAAAGCTATCTCGTTCCATCGATTATATCAAGTTGACTACGTTCACGGTTTCGCCAAAACCATTCGTAGCCCTCCGTCATTTCATATGGATAGTCAATAGTATTCAAGCTGTGTATGTTGCCCAAAATCAAGGCACAGTGTTTAGTAGCTGTTGGGTATTCATATGTAGCATAGATAGATGCGTTGGTTTGGGACAGTCGTACTGCCATGTTGGCCAAAGTCAAGGGTATGTGCGGGTGGGTTCAAATTAACCTGGACAATGACGGGTAGAACTTGACATGTGACTTATGATGTGTTGGCCAAAGTCAAGGTCATAAGAGCATGGGGCAAAAATCCACATCGGGAATTTCAAAAGAACTGAAACTTGCTAGTGCTGCATACCATTTGGATTGATGATTCTGGTAGGATTCCTTCAGTTTTGTCACGCGATGATATTTGGATCCCGATCCTACTGTGAGTATATGCTACTCCTCGGGAACTTTCTCACTTAACGATCAATCCTATAAACCAAGTAGGTGTCTAGAAAGGTGTTAGCGGGTCTACGCCCACAGGGAAAAGAGGTTATTTAATTAAGGAACTTCGCGAAAGCGTTGGAAAACCTCCCTTGAAGTACCGACACTGGCCTGGCTGAACGGTTAAGCAAGTATTGTACGGTGAGATTGATCCTGACTAATTCTTCCTTTATGGTTTGAGGAAGGATTCGAGAGACAGTGGGAGCCATCCTGTTTAGATAAATTAAAAACCAATCTAAACTTGCAAGGGCATCATGCTAAAGTGTTTTCTTCTCTCTCTCTTAATTGCAGCAACCCAGTGACCGCACCTAGGTTACATCTAGATAATAAAATGACTGAATCTGACTGTTATGACTGGAAAAGGTCTGTCCATATGTCCATTGCCCATGACAAGCTGGGACACCTCATAACTAATCCCACCCTTGCCGTCTCAGGTCCAGCTTCCCCTGTCATGGATATTCATATCCGTAGGACATCGAAAAAGGAATGTACGAAAGCCAAGTGCCTCATGTTAGCCTCAGTTGATGGTGCATACCAGGGGCAGCATGAGAAGATGGACTTAGTTTCTATCTTCCTCCATTACAAAGATTTATATGGAGAGCAATCTCGTATCGCAAGATATAAGACCTCGAATGAATTGCTTCCAGCGAGGTTGGCTATCGGGTCATCTGTAGGGAGCAACGTCCTTACAGAGACCAGCTCTTTTGAGCTCTCAAACCTGAAGACCACGTTGAAGAACGGGTCAGATGCTGACACAGTTCAACAGTCTCTACCTACTACCTTGAAGGAAACCAGGGAAGTAGAAAGAAAGGGAAGGGCAGAAGTTTCGGGAATGGATGTAGTAAAAGAGGAATGTCCATATTGTTACGGGAATGAACATGGGCAGAAGGATTGCAGGGCTTGCAAAGCCAGTAGCCAGAATTCGAAGCATGTTGTGGCTTCGGCTTCGGGTGTGTTTGTAATAGAGAACTGTATGTCAGTTAACCCTACTTCCTGGGTATTGGATACCGGATCAGGATCTCATATCTGTAATTCGTTACAGGCTCTGAGAAACCGTAGGGTTATCAAGAAAGGTGATATGACTCTCAGGGTTGCTAACAGAATGAGCATGTATGTTGAATCCGTAGGGGAGTATCGTCTATGACTGACAACTGGGCAGATAATGATTCTGCGTGACTGTTTTTATGTACCAGGTGCGACTTGTAATATCATATCTGTATCCTTACTTTCTAAGGAAGGATATGATTTTACTTTTGTAAGCGATGTAGTAAACATCCACCTAAATCAAGTTCTGATTGGGTCAGGTACATTGAAAAACGGTATATACGTACTGAATCAAGCTCAGGTTTTCAGTGTCCAGAACACACCTAAAAGAAAGTCTCCAGAATTAAATCAGACTTTTTTATGGCATTGTAGACTGGGTCACATTAATGAGACACGGTTGACTAAGTTACATGAAGAAGGATACCTGGATCCATTCGAATACCAATCTTATGCCACATGTGAATCTTGTCTCATGGGAAAGATGACAAAGACTCCGTTCTCTGAACACGGAGAAAGAGCGAGCGAGCTCTTGGGACTCATACACAGTGATGTGTGTGGTCCATTGTCTACACATGCGCGAAGTGGTTATTCATACTTCATTACTTTCACAGATGATTTCTCTAGGTATGGGCATGTCTTCTTGATGAAGCACAAATCTGAGGCCTTTGAGAAATTTCAGGAATACAAGAATGAAGTTGAAAAACAAACAGGCAAAAGTATCAAGACACTGAGATCTGATCGAGGTGGTGAATACTTGAGTGCCGAGTTTCTGGGCTTCTTAAAAGGGAATGGAATTCTCTCTCAGCTTACTCCTCCATACACACCACAACACAACGGTGTATCGAAAAGGAGGAATCGAACCCTATTGGATATGGTTCGATCCATGATGAATAAAGCTGAGTTACCGCGATCCTTCTGGGGTTATGCACTAGAATCAGCTGCATACCTTTTGAACCGAGTTCCAACTAAGACTGTGCCTACTACACCATATCAGATGTGGTGTGGGAAGAAACCCTATCTTAATCACATTAAGACATGGGGATGTCCAGCTTTTGTCAAAAAGCAGCATGCGGACAAGCTCGAGGTACGTTCAGTACAGTGTAAATTTGTGGGATACCCAAAGAACTCCAAGGGATATCTTTTCTATTACGCAGAGGAAGAAAAGGTTTTTGTTTCTCGTCATGCCCGCTTCTTGGAAACTGAGTTTTTGGAAAACCAGATAAGTGGGAGCGCAATAGAACTGGAAGAAATTCCAGAACCACGAGCTATTACTGAAAGTTTAATAGAACCAGAAGGTTCGAAAGAACAGGACATTCCAGCGCCACTCCGCATGAGTAGTAGGCAGTCTCATCCGCCCGAGAGATACTACGGTTTTCTCATAGACGGGGATAGAGAGGATTGCACCATGGATTATGGTGAGCCGACTAGCTTGCAGCAAGCCATTCAGAGCGGTGACTCGGTAAAATGGCTGGATGCAATGAGGACCGAGATGGAGTCTATGTACACCAACAAAGTTTGGACTTTGGACTTTGCTCCAGAAGGGGTAAAACCCGTAGGATGCAAATGGATTTTCAGAAAGAAGATTGGTGTAGATGGGTAGGTTGAAACCTATAAAGCTAGACTTGTTGCAAAGTGTTTTCGTCAAAGACCTGGTTTGGACTATGACGAGACTTTTTCTCCAGTGGCTATGCTGAAATCCATTTGGATCCTTCTTGCCATTGCTGCTTTCCACGATTATGAAATCTGGCAGATGGACGTAAAGACGTCTTTCCTAAATGGAAATTTAGAAGAGTGCGTCTATATGAATCAGCCGGAGGGATTCATTCAGAGTGGGAGCAGCGGTAGAGTGTGCAAGTTGCTAAAGTCCATCTATGGACTGAAGCAGGCATCGCGGAGTTGGAACATCTGCTTTGATGACACTGTCAAAGAATTCGACTTTATCAAAAACCCAGATGAACCATGAATTTACAGTAAGATTGTAGGGAGAACTGTAGTATTCTTCGTCTTGTACGTGGATGACATTCTCCTAATAGGAAATGATATTCCTATGTTACAGTCAGTCAAAGGATTCTTGTCGCAGAGGTTCTCCATGAAGGACCTAGGCGATGCCAACAACATTCTGGGGATCCAGATCTATCGTGATAGATCTAAGAGGATGTTGGAAATTTCACAGTCCAGGTACATTGACACCATACTGAAAAGATTCAGGATGGAAGATTCAAAGCGCGTTAATCTACCGGCTTGTCACGGAATCACCCTCTCCAAAGAGATGTCTCCTAAGACTGATTTGGAAAGGAATCGCATGTCTATTATACCATACGCTTCTGATGTAGGCTCTATAATGTATGCGATGTTTTGTACCAGATCAGATGTAGCATACGCATTGAGCGTTGTAAGCCGGTATCAGTCGGACCCAGGGGAGAAACACTGGATAGCGGTAAAGAACATTCTCAAGTACCTGAGAAGGACTAAGGAAATGTTCTTGGTGTATGGCGGAAAAGACCTCCAGATCGAGGCCTTTGCTGAATCCAGCTTCCAGAGTGACAAGGATGACTCCAAGTCCATGTCGGGTTATGTCTTTACCCTCAATGGAGGGGCGGTTTGCTGGAAGAGTTCCAAGCAGGAGACCGTTGCTGACTCAACTATGGAAGCGGAGTACATAGCTACTTGCGATGCCGCAAAGGAAGCTGTCTGGATGAAGAAGTTCCTCACGGAGCTTCAGGTGGTTCCTACCATTGTTGATCCAATACCGCTGTATTGTGACAACAACGGAGCTATAGCTTTAGCGAAGGAACCCAGGTCCCATCAGAAGTCCAGGCACATTTTGAGGCGGTACCACCTGATCAGGGAGATCATAGATCGCCGGGAGATCGAGGTGAAGAGAGTAAATTCGGAGAATAACACTACAGATCCACTCACGAAGGCCCTACCCCAGACTCAGTTCGAGCGGCTGATCGAGACGATAGGTCTTCGATACGCAGTACATGGCCTTAGTGCAAGTGGGAGATTGCTAGTGTATATGCCCTAGAGGCCATTACTGTATCATACTAGCTTGTATATTACTTAATGAAAGCTTTGGATATTCACAGTTGTATTGACAGTCTTGCTCAAAATGGTAGTATGCTACTTGGTTTGCCTCTACTTTAATATGTGCATGCGTTTCTTTTAGCATATCGCTTATACATATTAGTGGAGCCCTTAGGATCATTGCTTGATTACCAGCGTTGTGATGGCAGTCACACTTGTGGGGGCTGGTTAATCTATAAGCACATCCTTATACAGGTCCCTAGTCGTTGGACTATCGAGACAGGGAATCGATACTCTGGAGTAGACTAGCGTATGCGCTTCTCAACCCAGCAGGGGAGGTGGTCTGTCCCACAGCCATCAGTACGTCGTGCTGGAGATAGTATGCGGGTGCTCGTTAGGTTACGAGTACACTGGACATGACTCGTCGGGAACTGTTGGTTGGTATTATACCTATCGTCAGTTATCAGTTCCCAGGTGACATGAGTACAGCTTAGTCCGCTAACTTGACACTGTCACTTCGCCTCGAGTGTGTTCCCACTGTACTTAGATTACTACACTACCACGGCTCAAAGGAGTCGTGCAAACAGGTAGTAGTTGGGTGCAGTCCCGAAGCACTTGGAGGCAGTGACGGTTAGACAGGATTCGTCTCTCCCGGTATTGGGGATTGACATCGCGCTGTGTCTAGGAGAGCCATTACACGAGTAGTCCCTGGCCAGGGCAAGCGAGATATACTGGTAGGTTTCCAGTGTTATCTCAGGGTGTTCTGGGCTACACTCCGACATGACTTGTACCGCTATTAGGGGACTGACGTTCACCGCCCCCTTAGGCCTGTAAGTCCATGCTACCTCTCCCGGTACTTATGGGCTTGCGGAATTTGATGAAAAACAATTTTCTAGAAGCGGTAACATGGACTGAAAACGGATCTTTGTTAAACTATCTACCTAACAACCTAACTACGAGTTGTTAACTACTCGGTTAGGGGGTTATAACTTTCTTTCTTGAACTCCTTCGTCTTCATCTCTTGATGGTGTACGGATCGGCTTCACCCCGTCATCTCCTTGCGCCGAAGATCGATCCACCCGAAAGCTTCTACCTTTGGCTTCTTCTTCGAACTTTGAAGACACTAGTTCACTTGGTTTGTTAAACCTTGTGAACTAGAGTGAGTAGAGAAGAGTGTGATGGGATTTTCTTTATGGTTCTTGCTTCTCAACACATGAGACAAGTGAAACATAGACAAGAGAGAGAGCAAGAGGAAGAGGGTGAGAGCAAGAGAATGAGAGAGCTCAAAACCAAGAGAGAGAAAGATCATGAAAGAATGAGCCTCTCTTTTCTCTTTCATCCTCTCATAATCCAAAAGCATCATGAGCCATAATGTTAATCAAGTATTATTATGTGATGGTTCATATCATGTCAAAGGCAATATCATTTCCATGCACTCATTTTGCAAACCACAACAAGCAAGCAAAAGTCTTTGCATGAAAATGACAACCATTGTGATGATGATGGTCAACTAGTCGAACCTAGTCAACCGGTCAACAAAGTCAACAAGTCAACAAAGTCAACCCCTCAACAACCATGTCACTATAATACTTAATTAATATTATTGCTAAATATATATCATATTCTGATTAGGGTTGAGCAAAAAGTCAATAGTCAACAGTCAACGGTTAACAACCCTAATGAGAATCCTCTGCCTCTGTCTCTCCGTCAACTGTGCATACACACCCGCATCCGCATTCCGAGGAACACGAATACATTCTGGATAAAACCAATCCCAAAACGTACACTAGGATCTGGCTTAAACCAAATCCCGCTAGTGTTAACTGACCGGACACTGTACGTGCACAAGTGCACGGATGTGACCGGACCCTGTCGCAAAACCGTACGACCTGTCGCAAAACCATGCGACCTCTATTCTTTTGCCTAAAGGCGAATAGCTTTCTGTGTGGGACTCTAAAGACTCGACACTACGCTCGCAGTGGGTTTAACCACAGACCGCAAGCGGCACTAGCTGTGCGTAACGGTCCCCAGGTAGATGCCGACAAGAAGACTGACGAGGTGAAACCCATCTGAACTCCTACTGAGCCAGAATGTGACAATCTCCGTGCAGTCCGGTCTCTTCGTCTGATACATCGCATGGCGGGCCTAGGGGGGCGTTAAACGTCAGTCCCCTAATAGCGGTACAAGTCATGTCGGAGTGAAGCCCAATACACCCTGAGATAACACTGGAGGCCTACCAGTATATCACGCTTGCCCTGGCCAGGGACTACTCGTGTAATGGCTCTCCTAGACACAGCGCGATGTCAACCCCCAATACCGGGAGAGACGAATCCTGTCTAACCGTCACAGCCTCCAAGTGCTTCGGGACTGCACCCAAAAACTACCTGTTTGCACGACTCCTTTGAGCCGTGGTAGGGTAGTAATCAAAGTGCAGTGGGAACACACTCGAGGCGAAGTGACAGTGTCAAGTCAGCGGACTAAGCTGTACTCATGTCACCTGGGAACTGATAACTGATGATAGGTATAATACCAACCGGTCAGTTCCAGACGAGTCCTGTCCAGTGTACTCGTAACCTAACGAGCACCCACATACTATCTCAAGAACGACGTACTAACAGCTGTGGGACAGACCGTCTCCCGAGCTGGGATAAGAAGCGCATACGCTAGTCTACTCCAGAGTATCGCTGCCCTGTCTCGATAGTCCTGCGACTAGGGACCTGTATAAGGATGTGCTTATTGATTACCCAGCCCCCACGAGTGTGACTGCCATCACAACGCTGGTAATCAAGCAAAGATCCTAAGGGCTCTACTAATATGTATAAGCAATATGCTAAAAGAAACACTTGCACATATTAAAGTAGAAACAAACCAAGTAGCATACTACCATTTTGAGCAAAATTGTCAATACAAGGTGAATATCCCAAGCTTCCATTAAGTAATACACATACTAGTATGATATAGTAATGGCCTCTAGGGCATATACACTAACAATCTCCCACTTGCACTAAGGCCATGTACTGGCGTATCGAAGACCTATCATCTCGATCAGCCGCTCAAACTGAGTCTGGGGTAAGGACTTCGTGAGTGGATCAGCAGTGTTATCTTCCGTATTTACTCTCTTCACTTCGATCTCCCGGCGATCAACGATCTCCCTGATCAGGTGGTACCGCCTCAAAATATGCCTGGACTTCTGATGGGACCTGGGTTCCTTCGCTAAAGCTATAGCGCCGTTGTTGTCACAATACAGCGGTATTGGATCAACACTGGTAGGAACCACCTGTAGTTCCGTGAGGAACTTTTTCATCCAGACAGCTTCCTTTGCGGCATCGCAAGCAGCTATGTACTCCGCTTCCATGGTTGAGTCAGCAACGGTTTCCTGCTTGGAACTCTTCCAGCAAACCGCCCCTCCATTGAGGGTAAAGACATAACCCGACATGGACTTGGAGTCATCCTTGTCACTCTGGAAGCTGGAGTCAGCAAAGGCCTCAATCTGGAGGTCTTTTCCTCCATACACCAAGAACATCTCCTTAGTCCTTCTCAGGTACTTGAGAATGTTCTTTACTGCTATCCAGTGTTTCACCCCTGGGTTCGACTGATACTGGCTTACAACGCTCAATGCGTATGCTACATCTGGTCTGGTACACAACATCGCATACATAATATAGCCTACCGCAGATGCGTAGGGTATTGATGACATGCGAGCCCTTTCCAAATTAGTCTTTGGAGACATCTCTTTGGAGAGGGTGATTCCGTGACAAGCTGGTAGATTACCGTGCTTGGAATCTTCCATACTGAATCGTTTCAGTATGGTGTCGATGTACCTTGACTTTGAAAGTCCCAACATCCTCTTAGATCTATCACGATAGATCTGGATCCCCAGAATGTAGTTGGCATCGCCCAGGTCCTTCATGGAGAACCTCTGCGACAAGAATCCTTTGACTGACTGTAGCATAGGAATATCATTTCCTATTAGGAGAATGTCATCGACGTACAAGACGAGGAATACCATATTTCTCCCTACAATCTTACTGTAAATGCATGGTTCATCTGGGTTTTTGACAAAGTCGAATTATTTGACAGTATCATCAAAGCAGATGTTCCAACTCCGCGATGCCTGCTTGAGTCCATAGATGGACTTGAGCAACTTGCACACTTTACCGCTGCTCCCACTCTGAATGAATCCCTCTGGCTGATCCATATAGACGCTCTTCCAAATATCCATTTAGGAAAGCCGTCTTTACGTCCATCTGCCAGATTTCATAATCGTGGAAGGCAGCAATGGCAAGAAGGACCCGAATGGATTTTAGCATAGCCACTGGAGAAAAGGTCTCGTCATTGTCCAAACCAGGTCTTTGATGAAAACCCTTTGCAACAAGTCTAGCTTTATAGGTCTCAACCTGTCCATCTACACCAATCTTCCTTTTGAAGATCCACTTGCATCCTACGGGTTTTACCCCGTCTGGAGCAACGTCCAACGTCCATACTTTGTTGGTGTACATGGACTCCATTTCGGTCCGCATTCCATCTAGCCATTTTACCGAGTCACCGCTCTGAATGGCTTGCTGGAAGCTAGTTGGCTCATCATAATCAATAGTGCAATCCTCTCTATCCCCGTCTACGAGAAAACCGTAGTATCTCTCGGGCGGATGAGAATGCCTACTACTCCTGCGTAGCGGCGCAGGAATGTCCGGTTCTCCTGAAACGTCTGGTTCATCCAAGCTTTCAGTAACAGCTTGTGGTTCTGGAATTTCTTCCAGTTCTATTGCGCCCCCACTTATCCGATTTTCCGAAAATTCAGTTTCCAAGAAGTGGGCATGCGGAGAAACAAAAACCTTTTGTTCTTCTGCGGAATAGAAAAGATACCCCCTGGAGTTCTTTGGGTATCCCACAAACTTACACAGTACTCAGCGTGCCTCGAGCTTGTCCGCATGCTGCTTTTTTACAAAAGCTGGACATCCCCATACCTTAAGATACTTAAGACAGGGTTTCTTCCCACTCCACATCTAATATGGGGTGGTAGGCACAGTCTTGGTTGGAGCCTTGTTCAAGAGATATGCAGCTGCTTCTAGTGCAAAACCCCAGAAAGATCGCGGTAACTCAGCCTTACTCATCATGGAACGAACCATATCCAATAGGGTCCGATTCCGCCTTTCTGATACACCGTTGTGTTGTGGTGTGTATAGAGGAGTAAGTTGAGAGAGAATTCCATTCTCTTTTAAGTAGTCCAGAAACTCGGCACTCAAGTATTCTCCACCTCGATCCGATCTTAGAATCTTGATACTTTTGCCGGTTTGTTTTTCAACATCATTCTTGTATTCCTGAAATTTCCCAAAGGCCTCGGATTTGTGCTTCATTAAGAAGACATGTCCATACCTAGAGAAATCATCTGTGAAAGTAATGAAGTATGAATAACGACTTCGCGCATGTGTAGACATTGGACCACACACATCACTGTGTATGAGTCCCAAGAGCTCGCTCGCTCTTACTCCGTGTCCAGTGAACGGAGTCTTTGTCATCTTTCCTATGAGACAAGATTCACAAGTGGCATAAGACTGATACTCGAACGGATTCATGTACCCTTCTTGATGTAACTTAGTTAATCTTGTCTCATTAATGTGACCCAGTCTACAATGCCATAAGAAAGCCTGATTTGTATCCGGTGACTTTCTTTTAAGTGTGTTCTGGACACTGAATATCTGAGCTTGATTTAATACGTATATCCCGTTATTTAATGTACCTGACCCAATCAGAACTTGATTTAGGTGGATGTTTACTACATCGCTTACAAATGTAAATTCATATCCTTCCTTAGAAAGTAAGGATACAGATATGATATTATAAGTCGCACCTGGTACATACAAACAGTTACGCAAAATCAATATCTGCCCAGTTGTCAGTCCTAGATGATATTCCCCTACGGATTCAGCATCCATGCTCATTCCGTTAGCAACCCTGAGAGTCATATCACCTTTCCTGATAACCCTACGGTTTCTCATAGCCTGTAACGAATTACAGATATGAGATCCTGATCCGGTATCTGATTGAAAGAATTTAAGTTAACCGCAATCAAGACGGTGTCGCTATGCAGCTAGCCGGTTGAGCACGGGTCGATCCACAGGGAGATGGTTGTATTTCCGTTCTTGTCTTAGACGAGTCAATAAAGAATTTGTGTATGTTTGTTTGATTCTAACCTATGTGTTTATTTGCAAGTGTAAAGTTGTTAAGAAAAGATACGATAATGTAAGCTAAACAAATCCGAACTCAAAACCTTTGAGCCGAGTCTTAACCAATTGAAGCTAGAGCAATCGGCAACAACGTGGATTAGGGGATTTAAGCGTGGTATTCGTGGAATCCGGCTTATTTACCCTTGTCCTTCCGTTCTTGTCTCTTGCTTTCGCCTCCGGCCAAACCGAACGCAACCGGTCGCGGTTAGGAATCACCGTTATCTTGTTAGGGTAGGGTGCCTAACGGAGCGCTTGCGTAACGTTTGGGCGGAGTTCAAATGGAAAATAACGGGAAAAGGAAATGAGGGAAGAAGTGTTAACTTACAATACCGTATTGATTCTTAACAACGACGATAATTACAACATTCACAAAAAGAACCAAAAAGAGCAAAAGAAAAGAACAAAGAAAAGAAAAGATTACAAGTAATTAAGTGCATGAATTGAATTGCAAGAAAGTAAAGCAAGGTAATAAAAAGCAAGTAATAGATAAGCAATAAAAAGAATTAGAAACTAGAACTCAAGACAAGCATGGGATCAATAGCCAACCCTTAAACTTGCAAGCTCAATCAAGAGGTTGCAAGATCAAGAGAAGGGTAGAGAACGCAAGTGAAATGAAGCGCTAATTCCATAAGAAAATATGACCTTTGAGATCAATAACTAAACCTTAACCATTCAAGCTCAATGAAGAGGTTGAATGATCAAGAGAAAGCAAGAATCTCAAGGGGAAGAAGAAACAAAAGAGAATGATACAAAACCCTCATCTTCATTGATCTCCCACTCAAAAAGCTCTCACTACAATTTTCATGGAAAAAGAAATGAAGAAGGAGAAGAAAAAGACTAAATCCTAACAAAAAGAGGAACAAAAGAATGACCCTTGGTTGAGCTCAGTTCTGCTGTATTTATAGGCAGGGAGTTGAAGATCTAGGGCAACCACCAGAACACATATACAAAGACACAAATACCCCCCAAAGTTCTCTGCCTGCGGCGCCTGTACGGCCGTGGATCCGCGGCCTAGACCCCCCTTTGGCCGCGGATCCGCGGCCCTATGATGGATTTGGGGCATGAGTTTTTCAGTACTTCCCTGGTCTTCAGTGTACTTCAGTATGGCATATGTGTATTCTGAAAATACCTCCATATTTCTTCCAGAATTTCTGTTGAGGGAAAGGTGGACTTTTTGTCAAGATTTGGCATGATTGCCTCGAGCTCCGTGTAGATTTCTTGGAACTTGTTGTTGCCATTGAGCCTTGTGCATGAAGGTGACATTGATTTGACATTTTGTCTTCCTAAACTGTTATCTGGCAACATACGGTTGAAGAGCGGAGACCGTGTTTTATCTGTGGTTGGCAGGAACCCGGATTTTGTCGTGTTTTCCATGAATTTCACCGTTTTAGAACCGAGAACCTGTATCCTGCAAATATGTAACAAACACGGATTAAAAGCACCTACCTATAAACAACCGAGCGTAAGAATGGGCGGTATAAAATGCAGTATTCTGTGATGAACAAATACCCCCAAACTTAACTTTTGCTCGTCCCGAGCAAAACCAATTATTCACAAAAATAAAATCCTAACCGCACTTTCGCAGGGAACGCGATTGCACTGAGCGCGTGCAACAAGCCGTTAAACCTCTAGGTGTCCCTAGTAGGAGGAGTGTTGTCTCCTGAGGGTTTTCAGCGGATACTACCCACAAAATCCCGTCAAGCTAGTGTCATAAGTTAACGTCGATTCTACTCCTACAGTTTAGTATTTACGTTAGAAATTCTATCATCCTAAGTTAGAAATATCCAACCCTTATGCTTCACACCTCTAATCTATTTATTCTTAGATCATATACGTTCCAAAAAAGTTTAGAAAGATGTTGGTTCCCCTGAGTTTTCCTTCTAAAGTGCGGCCTCAAATTAGGGATTTTTATCAACTTTACAGAAAACATAAGTCTTATTCTTTATTTCTATCTTTTATTCAAACATCGATTGTATACCCCTACGTGTGTGTATATTTGCACCCCTACACTAAAGAATTCAATTCAAGCTATAATACCCTTGCCCTAATACCTAATACTAGTTCTTTTCATTAAGGATGGACGGATTTGCTCACACACCTTTCATGCGACTATTAATGCTTCTTGAGGCACCAACGGCCGATTACTGAATGTGTGAACATTAAAGCGTAAATAGCAGTTTCCAGGTCTTGACTTTATTCTATTTTTTTCTTTTTCTTTTTCTTTTTCTTTCTCTTTTTCAAGACCGGATATATTTTTCAACATGCTCTTTTGGTGTTTAGCTTTAAATACCGTTTTTTCTTTCATACTAGGCTTTCAGGCAAGAGTATTTCAAGGTATCCTCTACTATCCCAAGTTTCAAGGTGCGTGTAAGTGCAGTCTGTAGGGTATATACTTTCTAAATTTGAACTCGAGAAAAGAAACTATTTTTCAGACTTATCCTTCAGTAAAACATCAATACTTCCCCTTCATCTTGACTTAACTCAAGAACTGAACTCAAGATTACCTAGTTCTCAAAAAAAACTGTAAGGACGTATACTTACCAAGTTTAAACAAAAAGAGGGTTATTTTTAGGGTTTTCAATTCCTAAGCATAGAATTTAGTTATTTCTATCATATCAACTAAACTTTCGTTATAAAGATCTAAGTTACCCTATTAGCTAACTTGACGACAAAGTTTTTATATTTTTGGAAAATTTTTAATTTTTGTGTGTTTTTAAATAAGGTATGCAAATGCAAAATATACAAATGAATGCGAAGGAAGAAAGCTTACCGAGCACACCCCCAAACTTAAACTTGACAGTGCCCTCACTGTCAGGCTACACCAAGAGGGTCAAAATTGTCGGCGCTCCCTAGAAACAAATTATATACAAAACAAAAAGGAAAACAAAAAATATATACAAAAAAGGAGTCCCCCCTAAACTTAAGTAAAACAGTGTTTCCACTGTTAAGCGTTGAAATTCAGGATTAGGGGGGAAAGAGAACAGTATCAAGCTATACAAGGCCTTACACAGGCCAAAAGTTAGTACCAACCATTCAAAGATTTTATCTCTATAATGTGCTGGTTGGTGAAAGAAGGCGTAGAGAAAAGAGATGGAGAGTACGCGAGACCGTATGCGGAGAGAAGCGGGATACGGTCTCGGTATATGAGAGGAAGAAGAATGGCGGTAGGGAAAAAGAAGTGAAGTACGAACTTGAGGGTGCAAATGGAGTAAATAGATTAGCACAATTTGGGATGACCGATGTGTGAAAAGCGATTGTGCTAATATATTTATTCGTCGAGAAATGGGGTCAAATCCCTCAAGATTCGTGAGAAACCATGGGTACGCCGAACTTGGTAAACCAGACATACGAAATGAAAGTGAGACGGTTTCTTGCATGGTCGGAACGATGGAAAGGGTGGGGGGAAGTGATTGAGGAAGGTTATCGGTTAAAGGTTCGGGAGGGTGTACACAGTCAGTGGAAGGGACAGGATGAATTAGAAAATCCGACTCATCAATTAAAACTGGTTCATCCTCAAAGCTATCCTCAAAATTCTCCTCAAAATTTAGCACATCCATGCATTTCTCTTCAAAATTCAGACGCATATGGGGTTCGGGAAAAACAGTAAATGACTCGGGATGATGAATTGGAGAGAAAAACTCTGCCAGATCTACAGGTTCATCATCCAAAATATTCCCGGCGTCAATATCCTTAATCAAGTGAAAGTCAATTTTCTCCGACATCTCATCAAAAGCATGGATTCCAATCAATTCAGGTTCTAAGATGGAGGTGTAGAGGTCAAAAGGATTGTTTGTGGTTTCACTTGGCAAGGTCCCTTCATAATCTGGCAAATCAAACCCTACAAAGTCGCACAACTCATTAAACATTCTATCTTCAATTGATAATTCAGTTGGGATACGTGATAGACTTTCAACACAGGAGTTGTGGGATTCAATTTGAAACGGGTAGGTTTGATTTGGAAGGGGGTACAGCTCACTCTCTCCACTCAAATTCACAGCCTGTCCGACCGTCTCTTCATACATTGGAAAATTTGGAGCTAGTTGAAAACTAGCTACCGGGTCACTAGGTTGTATGAGGGCGGCCATGGACGCATCCAAATCCATCATCTGTTGGCTTGACGCTACCCTAAAGTCATCCAACGACTGTTCCAGACTAGACATGGGTTGTGAAGGGGTTTCAGTAAAAGATTCAAAGTCGTTTGGATACTGAAAACTCCCAAATGGCGGTTCTGAAGCAATATCTAGGGAAGGTGCAAAAGTAGGGTAGGACTGGTAGGAATTGAATGGTTGGACAGGGGTAAGATCAACATTTGGATAAGAAGGTGAATGAAATTGTTGATCCCAAGAATTTGAAGTGGTGCCAGGAGTGAAAGATCGGGTACGAGATTCTTCAATACGTTCTGCAATAGACATAGGTCTTGGAGTTGCAACATGACTCGAAGAAGGGGTATCAACGTAAGAAGGGGTGAATGTATGAAAATGTTGATACGAAGTGGATTGCGGAGTCAAATTGTTTGTCCTAGACGCGTCTATCCGATCTCTCAATGAAATTTTGGGCATGGAGGGGTCGTTTGAAGTTCGGCCAAAGCAAGAACCGTAAGAAGTAATGTCTAGTTGTGGGTACCAAAGTTCGGCAAGAGTTTTTCGAGATGGGGTACCCATGATATGAAGAGAGAGAAAGAAAGGTAGAGAAAAGGAAGGGAAAAAGAATGTGATATTTTTTTTATAGTTTTTTTTTTAGATATTAACAAAAGAATGAAATATACACACAAAAAAGAATATGGACAAAAACAATCACGACACAAAAATACCACACACCTAATCGTTCTAGGGTTCACCTAGGTCAACTAGACCTGCTCCAGAACTTGATTGTCCAAGTAAAACTGTGTCGAGAAACGGGCTCAAGATACACTGATCACGAGGCCAGGTAAGTGCAGAGATAAGGGGAGGTTTTCCAACGCTTTCGCAAAGTTCCTTAATTAAATAACCCTTTCTCTTTTGGCGGTTGTGCCGTTAACACTTTCCTAGACACCCCGTAAACAATATACCGTTAAGCGAGGTTCTAAACACAGTTAACTTCTCCTAGTGAGCGCGAAGTCCTTAAGGCTTAAAGTCTAATTTCTTTTAAAATTTGTGCGGGTAAACGTTATGCTCAAGTTCGTGATTTGTGGGCCACGGAAAAGGTGATGAAATCCTTTACCGTATATTGTGGGGTTCGCTTGCCCTTAAGTCCGTATTAATTGATGCAATGCGCAATTCAATAAAAATTCTATAAAGAATCAAAAAATCGTTTTTTAGTTTAAGCGCGGCACTGCAACAAATACGGGTTAGTCAATTTTTAGCGTTTGCTAGCGAACTTGCAAAGAATCCTGCAAAGAGTAGTATATTGGAAGCGTCGGATTTGAGAAGAAGGTGTTAGTAAAGTACGTACCGTTAAGTTTTGGGTTAGGAAACCCCCGTTGAATCAAATCCGGTAAGCTTGAAAAGTTCGCTTGCACGGGTCAAACTACCCGGATCTTTGGCACTGTACTTTGCAATCACCTTAGCCTTGAATGTACAATTTGCTCCCCACAATCGCAGTTTGCAAATCTGCAAAAATCTGCACTCTTGCCCACAAAAATGATCAAAAAAAACAAAAAGAATATTTTTTATTTTTTATATATATATATACAAAAAGAATATTAACCCGAAGAACAAGAAAAGAAATACGTTACCGTCTCCCCGGCAACGGCGCCATTTGATTGAAAGAATTTAAGTTAACCGCAATCAAGACGGTGTCGCTATGCAGCTAGCCGATTGAGCACGGGTCGATCCACAGGGAGATGGTTGTATTTCCGTTCTTGTCTTAGACGAGTCAATAAAGAATTTGTGTATGTTTGTTTGATTCTAACCTATATGTTTATTTGCAAGTGTAAAGTTGTTAAGAAAAGATACAATAATGTAAGCTAAACAAATCCGAACTCAAAACCTTTGAGCCGAGTCTTAACCAATTGAAGCTAGAGCAATCGGCAACAACGTGGATTAGGGGATTTAAGCGCGGTATTCATGGAATCCGGCTTATTTACCCTTGTCCTTCCGTTCTTGTCTCTTGCTTTCGCCTCCGGCCAAACCGAACGCAACCGGTCGCGGTTAGGAATCACCGTTACCTTGTTAGGGTAGGGTGCCTAACGGAGCGCTTGCGTAACGTTTGGGCGGAGTTCAAATGGAAAATAACGGGAAAAGGAAATGAGGGAAGAAGTGTTAACTTACAATACCGTATTGATTCTTAACAACGACGATAATTACAACATTCACAAAAAGAACCAAAAAGAGCAAAAGAAAAGAACAAAGAAAAGAAAAGATTACAAGTAATTAAGTGCATGAATTGAATTGCAAGAAAGTAAAGCAAGGTAATAAAAAGCAAGTAATAGATAAGCAATAAAAAGAATTAGAAACTAGAACTCAAGACAAGCATGGGATCAATAGCTAACCCTTAAACTTGCAAGCTCAATCAAGAGGTTGCAAGATCAAGAGAAGGGTAGAGAACGCATGTGAAATGAAGCACTAATTCCATAAGAAAATACGACCTTTGAGATCAATAACTAACCCTTAACCATTCAAGCTCAATGAAGAGGTTGAATGATCAAGAGAAAGCAAGAATCTCAAGGGGAAGAAGAAACAAAAGAGAATGATACAAAATCCTCATCTTCATTGATCTCCCACTCAAAAAACTCTCACTACAATTTTCATGGAAAAAGAAATGAAGAAGAAGAAGAAAAAGACTAAATCCTAACAAAAAGAGGAACAAAAGAATGACCCTTGGTTGAGCTCAGTTCTGCTGTATTTATAGGCAGGGAGTTGAAGATCTAGGGCAACCACCAGAACACATATACAAAGACACAAATACCCCCCAAAGTTCTCTGCCTGCGGCGCCTGTACGGCCGCGGATCCACGGCCTAGACCCCTCTTTGGCCGCGGATCCGCGGCCCTATGATGGATTTGGGGCATGAGTTTTTCAGTACTTCCCTGGTCTTCAGTGTACTTCAGTATGGCATATGTGTATTCTGAAAATACCTCCATATTTCTTCCAGAATTTCTGTTGAGGGAAAGGTGGACTTTTTGTCAAGATTTGGCATGATTGCCTCGAGCTCCGTGTAGATTTCTTGGAACTTGTTGTTGCCATTGAGCCTTGTGCATGAAGGTGACATTGATTTGACATTTTGTCTTCCTAAACTGTTATCTGGCAACATACGGATGAAGAGCGGAGACCGTGTTTTACCTGTGGTTGGCAGGAACCCGGATTTTGTCGTATTTTCCATGAATTTCACCGTTTTAGAACCGAGAACCTGTATCCTGCAAATATGTAACAAACACGGATTAAAAGCACCTACCTATAAACAACCGAGTGTAAGAATGGGCGGTATAAAATGCAGTATTCTGTGATGAACAGTATCCAATACCCAGGAAGTAGGGTTAACTGACATACAGTTCTCAATTACAAATACACTCGAAGCCGAAGCCACAACATGCTTCGAATTCTGGCTACTGGCTTTGCAAGCCCTGCAATCCTTCTGCCAATATTCATTCCCGTTATAATAGGAACGTCCCTCTTTAACTATATCCAGTCCCAAAACTTTTGCCCTTCCTTTTCCTTCTTCTTCCCTTGTTTCCTTCAGGGTATAAGCAGAGGGCAGGGACTGTAGAATCAATTCAGTACTTGACTTGTTCTTCAACGTGGTCTTCAGGTCCGTGAGTTCATAAGAGCTGGTCTCTGCAAGGACGTTGCCCCGTACAGATGACCCGACAGCCAACCTCGCTTGAAGCAATTCGTTCGAGATCTCATATCTTGCGATACGAGATTGCTCTCCATATAAAACTTTGTTATGGAAGAAGATAGAAACTGAGTCCATCTTCTCGTGCTGCCTCTGGCTTAAACCATCAACTGAGACTAACACGAGGCACTTGGCTTTCGCACAATCCTTTTCCGATGTCCTACGGATGTAAATATCCGTGACAGGGGAAACTGGACCTGAGACGGTAGGGGTTTGATTAGTTAAGAGGTGTCCCAGCTTGTCATGGGCAATGGACATCTGGACAGACCTTTGCCAGTCATAACAGTTAGGTTCAGTCATTTTATTATCTAGTTGTAACCTAGGTGCGGTCAATTGGTCGCTGCGATTAAGAGAGAGAGAAGAAAACACTCAGCATGATGCTCTTGCAAGTTTAGAGTGGTTTTTAATTTGTCTAAACAGGATGGCTCCCACTGTCTCTCGAATCCCTCCTCAAACCAAAAAGGAAGAATTAGTCAGGATCAATCTCACCGTACAATTCTTGCTTAACCGTTCAGCCAGCCTGGTGTCGGTACTTCGAGGGAGGTTTTCCAACGCTTTCGTAAAGTTCCTTAATTAAATAACCTCTTTTCCCTGTGGGCGTAGCCCCGCTAACACCTTTCTAGACACCTACTTGGTTTATAGCATTGATCGTTAAGTGAGAAATTTCCCGAGGAGTAGCATATACTCACAGTAGGATCGGGATCCAAATATCATTGCGTGACAAAACTGAAGGAATCCTACCAGAATCATCACACTCCAAATGGTATGCAGTGCTAGCAAGTTTCAGTTCTTTTGAAACTCCCGATGTGGATTTTTGCCCCATGCTCTTATGACCTTGACGAAGGTCAACAAATCATAAGTCACATGTCAAGTTCTACCCGTCATTATCCAGGTTAATTTGAACCCACCCGTATATACCCTTGACGAAGGTAAACAAGGTAATACGACTGTCCCAAACAAACGCATCTATCTATACTACATATGAACACCCAACAGCTACCAATCACTATGCCTTGACGAAGGTCAACAAACATAGCTTGAATACTATTGAATATTCATACGAAACGACAGAGTGCTACGAATGGTTTTGGCGAAACCTTGAACGTAGTGAACTTGATATAATCGAAGGAACCTTGATAGCTTTTAAAAGGAGTGGCTCAAGCTCCGCATTTAAAAGTTTGGTTTTGAAAAGAACCGAGTGGTTTTCAAAGTGTTCCAACGACTTTTACTTGGTTTATTTTCCTTTGCATTAGTTCTTTTAATGCGTATTTTTCTTGCATTAGTTCTTTTAATGTGTCCCATTATTTAATCCTACCATTGCAGAAAACAACCAAAATATGACGTACGCTTATGCCATTCGCATTCGCCACGGGGCTCCGTCATTACCCGTTAGGTTACTTAACTAACGACAGAGCGGGGGCTGGGCTAGCGCGGCTGTAAAACATAAGCAACGCCTAAATAATATCATATATAAATATATTGCAATGATAGCCATTTCAGATCACAGATGAACACATTGGATATACTAGGAATCCGCAATTCGTACGAGCCTGTAACGAAAAGCAGATTACACGGTCGCGGTGAATAGCCAATACCCCACCCAAGACCCGTACGGGTGCGGCAAACTACCCGCCAAGTACCCGAAGCGAAGCAACCTCCCTCAACTCCGTGAGTAGGCCACTCGGCACTTCGGGATACCCGGCAGTTTGTGCACCCCCTCCACCGGTCTATCCTAGGAGCAAAAACAGTAAAAAGAAATTATATAATGACGGCTACAACCCCGACCCGGTTGTGCGGCCATACAAATAATTATTACATCAATTTACAAATTTACATGAATTGAAAGAAAAGAAAACTCTCGTCTCACAACCCCCGGCTATTCACCCGCGACAATCCAACGAATTCATATACACATTCCAGCAACATTACAGATCACAGATTTGTATAACCCCCACTAATCGACATATAGCGATTAGCAGACGCTCAATACAAATATCACATCACAGAAATACCCGTCAGCTTAAGTGTTTAGAAACTCGATCAAAATACGGTTTTTAGAGCCCCAAAAACAAATTTTTCTTTCTAGAAAATCTGGGCTGAAAAAACATATACCAAAATTCCCAAAATACCCAATAGAACAAACTGCAGTGAAGACGATCTAGAGAGGAGCTCAATCGGCCGCGGAACCGCGGCAATAGCAAGCTATTGCCGCGTTTCCGCGGTGGTTTGGTGAGATCTCTGGACCGTTTTTCTACATTAGACTATAAAAACCCTGAGTCGATTTTTAAAGCATGATTTATTACTTTTACAGTACTTTGAAAATCGACAGCAAGCATGAATTTTCGGGTTCATTTCGGGACTTTTTCTTCGATCGAATTTCTAGCTACTATGCTAACATGTTAGATAGAGTTTAACTAGGCTCTGATACCACTATAAGTCCATGCTACCTCTCCCGGTACTTACGGGCTTGCGGAATTTGATGAAAAACAATTTTCTAGAGGCGGTAACATGGACTGAAAACGGATCTTTGTTAAACTATCTACCTAACAACCTAACTACGAGTTGTTAACTACTCGGTTAGGGGGTTATACCTTTCTTTCTTGAACTCCTTCGTCTTCATCTCTTGATGGTGTACGGATCGGCTTCACCCCGTCGTCTCCTTGCGCCGAAGATCGATCCACCCGAAAGCTTCTACCTTTGGCTTCTTCTTCGAACTTTGAAGAAACTAGTTCACTTGGTTTGCTAAACCTTGTGAACTAGAGTGAGTAGAGAAGAGTGTGATAGGATTTTCTCTATGGTTCTTGCTTCTCAACACATGAGACAAGTGAACCATAGACAAGAGAGAGCAAGAGGAAGAGGGTGAGAGCAAGAGAATGAGAGAGCTCAAAACCAAGAGAGAGAAAGATCATGAAAGAATGAGCCTCTCTTTTCACTTTCATCCTCTCATAATCCAAAAGCATCATGAGCCATAATGTTAATCAAGTATTATTATGTGATGGTTCATATCATGTCAAAGGCAATATCATTTCCATGCACTCATTTTGCAAACCACAACAAGCAAGCAAAAGTCTTTGCATGAAAATAACAACCATTGTGATGATGATGGTCAACTAGTCCAACCTAGTCAACCGGTCAACAAAGTTAACAAGTCAACAAAGTCAACCCCTCAACAACCATGTCACTATAATACTTAATTAATATTATTGCTAAATATATATCATATTCTCATTAGGGTTGAGCAAAAAGTCAATAGTCAACAGTCAACGGTCAACAACCCTAATGAGAATCCTCTGCTTCTGTCTCTCCGTCAACTGTGCATACACACCCGCATCCGCGTTCCGAGGAACACGAATACATACTGGATAAAACCAATCCCAAAACGTACACTAGGATCTGGCTTAAACCAAAGCCCGCTAGTGTTAATTGTCCGGACACTGTACGTGCACAAGTGCACGGATGTGACCGGACCCTGTCGCAAAACCGTACGACCTGTCGCAAAACCATGCGACCTCTACTCTTTTGCCTAAAGGCGAATAGCTTTCTGTGTGGGACTCTAAAGACTCGACACTACGCTGGCAGTTGGTTTAACCACAGACCGCAAGCGGCACTAGCTGTGCGTAACGGTCCCCAGGTAGATGCCGACAAGAAGACTAACGAGATGAAACCCATCTGAACTCCTACTGAGCCAGAATGTGACAATCTCCGTACAGTCCGGTCTGTTCGTCTGATACATCGCATGGCGGGCCTAGGGGGCGGTAAACGTCAGTCCCCTAATAGCGGTACAAGTCGTGTCGGAGTGAAGCCCAATACACCCTGAGATAACACTGGAAGCCTACCAGTATATCTCGCTTGCCCTGGCCAGGGACTACTCGTGTAATGGCTCTCCTAGACACAGCGCGATGTCAACCCCCAATACCGGGAGAGACGAATCCTGTCTAACCGTCACTGCCTCCAAGTGCTTCGGGACTGCACCCAAAAACTACCTGTTTGCATGACTCCTTTGAGCCGTGGTAGGGTAGTAATCAAAGTGCAGTGGGAACACACTCGAGGCGAAATGACAGTGTCAAGTCAGCGGACTAAGCTGTACTCATGTCACTTGGGAACTGATAACTGACGATAGGTATAATACCAACCGGTCAGTTCCCGACGAGTCCTGTCCAGTGTACTCGTAACCTAACGAGCACCCGCATACTATCTCAAGCACGACGTACTGACGGCTGTGGGACAGACCATCTCCCGAGCTGGGATAAGAAGCGCATACACTAGTCTTCTCCGGAGTATCGATGCCCTGTCTCGATAGTCCTGCGACTAGGGACCTGCATAAGGATGTGCTTATAGATTACCTTGCCCCCACGAGTGTGACTGCCATCACAACGCTGGTAATCAAGCAAAGATCCTAAGGGCTCTACTAATATGTAAAGGCGATATGCTAAAAGAAACACATGCACATATTAAAGTAGAAACAAACCAAGTAGCATACTACCATTTTGAGCAAGATTGTCAATACAAGATGAATATCCCAATCTTCCATTCAGTAATATACATACTAGTATGATACAATAATAGCCTCTAGGGCATATACACTAACAAGGCCCGCCATGCGATGTATCAGACGAACAGACCGGACTGTACGGAGATTGTCACATACGGGCTCAGTACGAGTTCGGATGGGTTTACCTCATCGGCCTTCTTATCGACATCTATCTGGGGACCGTTACGTACAGCTAGTGCCGCTTGCGGTCTGTGGTTAAACCCACTGCCAGCGTATTGTCGAGTCTTTAGAGTCCCACACAGAGAGTTTCCCTGCACTGAGCGAAACGTGTAGAGGCCGTATGGTTTTACGGCTGGGCTGCGATCACTTACGTGCACTTGTGCACGTATGCTGTTCGGGCAGGCAATACTAGTGGGCTTTAGTTTAAGCCGGATCCTAGTATTGCACAGATGGATTTGTTTTGTCTTCTGTGCATTCGCATTCTACGGAATGCGGATGCGGGTGTGTATGCACAGTTTTGAGGAGCGATGAAGGAGGAGGTTCCTCATTAGGGTTTTGGCAGTTGGTTCGGCCAAAACCGTTATGTGACAGGCTCATTAAGGTTTTGGCAATTCATTCGGTCAAAACCATTATGAGCCGGAGATATTTTTTACTAATCATTTTAGTGATAATTTTGTAATGGCTAATTGCATTGACCATTTGACCACCATGATCTCTCTTGACTTTGTTGACCCATTGACCGGTGTTGACCATTGACCTTCATGAGAGGTCTACACTCTTCTTTGGATTTTCTTTTTCTTTTTGATTATGAAAATGGTCAATTCAATGTAGCATCAACTTTATCATGATAGGATTTGTAATGATGTTGTTTACTATTATTGCAACCATGGTTCATTTCTTTAGCTTAGAATTCTTTTCTCATTCTCTCTCTTGTTCTTGTGAGAAGAAAAGAAAAGCTCTCATGGTTGCTAGCTCCTCCTTCTTCCTCCTCTTGATTTCTTCTTTTGATCTCATGTGTTGAGAGAAAAAGATCCTACAAAGACAAACACTTCCATATATCTCTACTACACAACCTAGGGCATCTTGACTAGCAATCTCGTTGCCCTAGTTGCCTCGGCTCGAGGTGGAGCTCGGTGTACATCTCTCGGGTGGATCTGTAAGGTTCTTAGGCACACTATAGAGGTCTCACAAGGCATCAACCATACCAATTTCAAATTTTATGGGTGCCGAGAAACCCTAATACGGATCGTCGACTAGAAATTTAGGCGAAAAACGAATCTAGTTAACATCTTAACTAAAGGAGAGAGGCAACAACCTTTGTAGATCCGGTTCTCCACTTCCTTAGCTCCACGTAGGTGTCCTCTCGCTGTCCATCTCGAATAATCGTCGGCTTGATCGGAGAAATGGGCGGACTAGGTCGTCGGCTTCGTGCCGAAGATGATCTACGTCGAGGCATCACAAGTTCAAGCTCCGACTTCACAAATTTGTGAAACTTGTGAAGAAAATACCCAAAGCAACTTGGCAAGAGGTAGAGGGTGAAGAAATAGGAGGTGGGTTCACTTTAGAATTGGATTTCTCACTTTAGAACTCAAGTTGCCATTGATGGCATCAAGCTTTCTTTCTTGAAGAAGAAGATCAAGAAGAAGGAAATATTATGATAAGTTAATCCAAAATGAAAAAGAAATGAATACTTATCATAATAGGAACCATGGTTAGGTGTAGAGAATTGACCAAGGTTAGAAGAGTGGTTAGGGTTAAGCATGAAGACAAATTAGTCACTTTGGTCAAAGCTTCATGAAGCTTCACAAAGGTTCAAGAATGAAAGCAACCATTTTGTATTCTTATCCCATTCTTTTTCCAAAATCAATAAATAAAAGAATGGATAATTAAAACCCTAATCACTTTCTTAACCTAGGTTTAATTCTTTACACTTAACCAAATGAGCAAGCATCATCAAACATGATACAAAGATGTGCAAAAATATATCACATATACAACTTGCACATCAAGTGAGAAAATCCATTTAAAGTGAACCAATACTAGTTAATGCAAGGTAATATATCAAATATAATTATACATTAAATCATTAAATCAACATTTGATTCAATGATCCGGTCATGTCGCACATAACCGACTAGTATCGAATGTATCGATTTATCGAATCAATGATTCGATAACTAGGTCATATCGCATACAACCAATCGAAACATTCATCGCGAGAATGAAATGCGGTATCACATACACGCATCATTCTCGGTCCCGCACATATCTCATATGCGCTCCTATTTCGTTTCGCTTGAACCAGGAAACCTCTGTGTAGGACTCTAAAGACTGGTCAATACGCCGGTAGCAGATGATGATCATATCAAGCACCCACAAGCCGCAAGCGGTCTGCTAAACGTAACGGCCATCCGGGTATTGAGCGATCAGAAGATCGACGAGCTAGCCCGCTCACACTCCTGTGAATCCAACCAGTAACACTTACCGTACAGTCCGGTCTGTTCGTCTGATATGTCGCATATCAAGTCTAGGGGTGGTAAATGTCAGACCCCAATAACCGATAAGTCATGCCGATGTGAGGCTCATAACGGGTTGAGAAACTACTGGTAACACTTACCAGCAAATCTCTGATCAGCCCTGCCCAGGGACTTCCCTGTTACGGCCAATCGAGCACAGCGCAACATCAACCCCCAATACCGGGAGAGACGAAACCCCTCCTATCGCTCATTGCCTCCATGTGACTCGGGACTGTACCCAAAGACCACCGTTTTGTACGCCCTCATGGACGTGGTAAGGTGGAGATCAAAGCACAGTGGGAATCACACAAGACTCTATGACGATCTCGGGTCTATAGACTAACCTGTACAAGTGTCACCTGAGAACTGCCATCTGACGTGAGGTATAATACCATCTGGGAGTTCTCGGCGAGTCCGTTCAGTGTACCCAGTCTCCACTGAACACCCGTATACCATCTCTGATGTCAAACACCAATGGATATGGGATCATCCATCGCCCATCTCATGGGTCGAGAAGCGTATACGCTAGTCTACACTGGTATATCGATGCCCCGTCTCGATACACCCACGACTAGGGACCTTGAAGGATGTACTTATAGACTACCATGTCCCCACTAGTATGATCTGCATCATAGTCCAGGTAGTCAAGTACACATCATAAGGGCTTTACCAACATGTAACTAAAAGATAGTTTAAAGAGACAAGTGTACATGTTAAGATAAAGAGTAACCAGATAGCATACTATCATATCGAGCAAGAAAGTCATCTATATATATGTCCAAGCATCCAATATAATATACATCATCTGTACAATACTGGCCTCTAGGGCATACATACAACTAACAATCTCCCACTTGCACTAGGGCCAGCTGCTGTAGTATCGCATACCGAGCATCCCGAAGAGTCTCTCAAACTGTATCTGGGGAATGGCCTTCGTGAGTGGATCCGCCGTGTTGTTCTTCGTGTCAACCCTCCTGACCTCGATCTCCCGGCGATCAACTATCTCCCGGATCAGGTGATACCGCCTCAGAATATGCCTGGATCGCTGATGGGACCTGGGTTCTTTGGCCAAAGCCACCGCTCCATTGTTATCGCAATACAAAGGTATTGGATGCTCAATGGATGGAACCACTCCAAGTTCAGTAATGAACTTCTTGACCCAGACAGCCTCTTTGACAGCATCGTTGGCAGCGATGTATTCAGCCTCCATCGTCGAGTCTGCCACGGTTTCCTGCTTGGAACTCTTCCAGCTAACCGCCCCTCCGTAAAGGGTAAAGACAAATCCCGAATGCGACTTAGAGTCGTCCTTATCACTCTGGAAGCTCGAATCGGTAAAGGACTCCACTTGGAGTTCTCCGTTACCATACACCAAGAGCATCTCTTTAGTCCTTCGCAAGTACTTGAGAATTCTCTTCACAGCTGTCCAGTGACTCTCTCCAGGATCAGCTTGATACCAGCTCACTATACTTAGTGAGTATGCTACATCGGGTCTGGTACATAGCATCGCATACATGATAGAGCCTACAGCCGAAGCATAGGGTATCCTTTGCATGCGAGCTCTCTCCAAATCAGTCTTGGGAGACATCTCTTTGGAGAGAGTGACTCCAGAGATCGTGGGCAAGTTCCTACGCTTGGATTCTTCCATACTAAACCTCTTTAGTATGGTGTCAATGTACCTGGATTGGGACAATCCCAATATCCGTTTGGATCTATCTCTATAGATCCTTATTCCCAATATGCAGGAGGCATCACCAAGATCTTTCATTGAGAATCTTTGTGATAAGAAGAGCTTGACCGATTGCAGCATAGGAATATCATTTCCTATCAAGAGTATGTCGTCCACGTACAATACGAGGAAGACAACCTTACTCTCTGCTACCTTCTTGTAGATACAAGGTTCATCTGGGTTTTTGATGAAGTTAAACTCTTTGATAACGACGTCAAAGAAGATATTCCAACTCCGCGATGCTTGCTTTAATCCATAAATGGATTTAAGCAGCTTGCACACCTTCCCGCTGCTCCCACTGTCTACGAAGCCCTCTGGCTGAGTCATGTACACGCACTCTTCTAAATCACCATTTAGAAAGGCGGTCTTAACATCCATTTGCCAGATTTCGTAGTCATGATATGCAGCGATGGCAAGCATGATTCGGATGGATTTAAGCATAGCCACTGGAGAAAAGGTTTCGTCATAGTCCACACTTGGTCTTTGACGAAAACCTTTTGCAACAAGTCTAGCTTTGAAAGTCTCCACTTTCCCATCTACACCAAGTTTCTTCTTGAAGATCCACTTGCTCCCAATGGGTTTTACCTCTTCAGGAGCAACTTCCAAAGTCCATACTTTGTTGGTGTACATGGATTCCATCTCGGACCGCATTGCATCCAGCCATTTCACTGAGTCCCTACTCGTGATGGCCTGCTCGAAGCTAGTTGGGTCATCATCCTCCATGATGCAATCCTCGCTTCCACCGTCAATGAGAAAACCGTAGTATCTCTCAGGTGGACGAGAAACCCTACTAGATCGGCGAAGAGGCTGGGGTTCGTCGAGTTCTACTGAATCCTCTGGTTCTACCAAGTCTTCTGTTTCAGTTTGTATTGCTGGAACCTCTTCCAGTTCTACCTGAATGCTACTTATCTGTTTCATAAGAAAACTCTTTTCTAAGAAAGTGGCATGTCGAGAAACAAACACTTTTTGTTCCTCGGAGTGGTAGAAGATATACCCTCGTGAATGTTTGGGATATCCAACAAAGTTACATAGAACAGACCTTGCCTCGAGCTTGTCCGGATTTTGTGTTTTAACATAGGCCGGACAACCCCATATCTGAATAAAATTAAGACATGGTCTCTTACCATTCCATATCTTATATGGAGTGGTAGGCACAGATTTGGTTGGAACTCTATTCAATAGATATGCAGCAGTCTCCAGTGCATATCCCTAGAAGGAAATAGTTAACGCAGCTGCATTCATCATAGAGCGCACCATATCTAATAGGGTGCGATTTCTCCGCTCCGATACACCGTTGTGCTGTGGTGTATAAGGAGGAGTAAGCTGAGAGAGAATCCCATTCTCTTTTAGATAATCTCTGAATTCGTTACTTAAGTATTCTCCTCCTCGATCAGATCGAAGGATCTTAATACTTTTGCCCGTTTGGTTCTCTACTTCTTGTTTATATTCTCTAAATTTCTCAAAAGCTTCTGATTTGTGTTTCATCAGGAACACATATCCGAATGTAGAGAGATCGTCAGTGAATGTAATGAAGTACAAAGAACCATCCCTGGCATGTGTAGACATGGGACCGCATACATCACTATGTATCAGTCCCAAGAGTTCGGTAACTCTTTCTCCGTGTCCCGTAAACGGAGTTTTGGTCATCTTGCCTTTGAGACATGACTGGCAAGTCTCATAAGATGAAAATTCAAACGGATTTAAATATCCATCCTTATGCAACTTAGCTAGTCGTGTCGCATTGATGTGACCCAGTCTACAATGCCACAAGAAGGATTCGTTCAGTTCAGAACTCTTCCTCTTGTGTGTGTTTTGTAAATTGAGGACTGTATTTTGATTTTGAATGAATATGCCATTATGTAACGAGCCTGATGCAATCAACTTTTGATCTAGGAATATGTTCATAACATTATCCTGTACTATAAAATTATATCCTTCTTTACTCAATAAAGAAACTGATATAATGTTGCACATCATGTTCGGTATATAATAGCACTCATTCAGAATCATTGTATCACCACTTGGTAATACTAGGTGATATTCGCCAACTGCTTTGGCTGCAACATTTGCACCATTCCCTACTTGAACGGAATGATCACCTTTTCCCAGTTCTCTACCTTTCCGTAGCCCATGTAACATCTTACATATGTGGGATCCTGATCCGGTATCTAATACCCAGGACGTAGGGTGAACTGAGAAACAGTTCTCAATGACAAACACACCCGAAGATGATGCATCAACATGCATGTTCTCCTTTTGGGCGGTGTGAGAATCCAGATATTCTCCTGTTTCCTGTTCAGTCTTATAACATTTATAAGATAGAACGGGTGCAACGTTCCCCTGCACAGTATAACATGCGGGTTCGGTCAATACATCCATATTATTATCTTTATTAGGGCATGAAATGGTCTCTACCTGGAGAGAGAGAGAAGAAAACACTTTAGTGTATGCTCGTGCAAGATCAGATTGGTTATTATCTTATCTAATCAGGATGGCTCCCACTGCTTTTTATCAAATCTTCCTTCAAACCCTAAAAGGAAAGATTAGCCGGGATTAATTACACACTACAAGTTCGCCAATCTTTCAGCCAGGCCAGTGTCGGTACATTGAGGGAGGTCCCCCGTGCTTTCGCACGAACCTAATTAATGTAAACCTCGTTTTCCCAGAGGCGTAACCTCATTAACACCTTTCTAGACACCTACTTGATCGGCTAATTGTAATGTGTAAAACTCTCCCAGGAGTAACTCTTACTCGCAGCGGGTATCGGGATCCAACTATCTCATAGAAGGTATGCAATCTCATTGCAAATTTCAACACTTGAAATTCCCGATAATATTTTGCCCCTAGCGTCCTATGACCTTGACGGAGGCCAAACAACCCATAGTCCGCTAGTCAAGTTCAACCTGTCATTTCCTGATTGAATTAAACCCACCCGCACGACCCTTGACGGAGGCCAAGCAACGCCGTACGAATACCCTAATCCAATCGCATCATATGCTAGCAGATAAGCACTAGTTAGCTACCGTACACTACGCCTTGACGGAGGCCAAACTACCGTAGCAGGAATACTAACTAGTACTTATCTGAAATGACGGAGGACTACGACAGGTTTTTCTGAAAACCTGTTGCGTAATGAACTTGATATCGTTGTAGAATCAAATGAAGTTTTGAAATGGAGTGATTTTGAAGCTTTTCTAGTTTTGCTAAAGGGGCCACTCCCGGTGAAGGGATCGTCGGCCCTTTCCTCGTCGAATGAGGTGCGGGATATATCATATATATCACTGTGCAAAGCAGAAACTATAGAAGCAATCAAAAGTCAAACCGAGTGTGTAGCATCTGCCAGTTATTGCTAAAGGAGTCACTCCCGATGAAGGGATCTCGGTCCTTTCCTCATCGAATAAGGTGCAGGATATATCACATATACCGCTGTGCAATGCAAGAACTGTAGCTACCTGTTTTATTTAAAATTTGATTCTACAACATCTTAGGTTTCTTTTCTTTCATTAATCACATTAATGAAGTCCCATCATTTAAGTACCTAAACATCACAGATAAATACGACGTTCACTTATGCCATCCGCATTCGCCTCGATGTCCCCTCGTGCACCGTTAGGTTAGGTAACTAACGACAGAGCAGGGCAGGGCTAGTGCGGGTGCAAAACATAAGTAACGTCTATATAATATATCATATATACTATATACTGTATCTATCACAGAACATCACATGATCACATCACAGATATCGCAGCAGAAGAAACATATGAAACATTGGATATACTAGGACGTCCGTGTTTTTAATACGAGCCAGTATAAAACACGGATTCCACGGTCGTGATGAATAGCCAATCCCACACCCCTAGACCCCTACGAGAGCGGCAAGCAACCCTACCAATTCTAGGGTTAGGAGACCCGGACTCGACTCCTCGAGATGGTCTCCCACTGGACCCTAGAACCCGGTTACTTGTGCTCCCCTCCTTGGGTCTATCCTAGTGCAGAAAAGTAAATAATATACAAAGGGTGACAGCTTCCGCAACCTCGAAGTGCCCCAATAAAAGAATATTACATACAAGTTTTTACATGAATGAAAATGAAAAACGCTCATCTAACATAAAAACCCCCGGCTATTCAAACACGACAATCCAATATAACATATCCAGCAACACATAACATCAACGTAAGTAAATTTGCGCATCCCAATTGTCGTTGACATATAGCAACGAAACCGGCGATATCACATATTACACTTACGGTCACAGAAAAGAAAGTGTAAAACTACAACAGTTGGAATCCGCAATCTCTTTAGACATCACATGCCTAATCAAATGAAATACTTAGACATCACATGCCTAACAGTTATAAACCCCGCATTTTAGTCTCATTATCGAAAACTCTTTTCAATATCAAATGAAACTAAACCGCTAGATTTATAACATTCATTCAGTTATCTCATAACCGTTTGTGAATTCCAATTATTGTATCCCATGCCGGATAAATAGAAAATATTAAACTTTCCGATCGAACATTCGAACACCCAAGTTTTCCCTAAACCGTTCCACACATGAAATAGGTTCAAAAACATTCGCTTCATGCCTCAGTACCAACGGTCCAGCCGTAGAAGGGTCAAGCCAACGCCTCACATGTGGCACGCCGTACTGCCCCAAACCCGATGGTTCAAAGGGCAGTTCAAGACGGTCACATAATCGAGTTAAGGTTTGTTGTCTTCTAGAGGGACCATCGCGTTACTTGCACGACTCAGAACGTCCTCAAACCATAGAAAAATCCAACACTTGGAAATTTTTTCTGCAGGGGAAAAGTTGGGTATTTATATCCGGTCGAAATTTTTAACATATTCTAAAATTATCCGGAAAAAACACATAGACAAAGTTTGATAATCCGATCGAATCTGCGATTCCCAAAGCAACCCTAGAATACTCAACTCTTGAGTCAATTTAAAAATTCCCAGAAAACTCAGCACTGTGAAATAGGAATTACTGTGCAAAGGAGGAGTGCTGACGTCATCATCAGGCCGCGGAACCGCCGCATAAGCCATGCTTATGCCGCGGTTCTGCCGCACTCTTTACTGTTCATGTGAAAAAATTTGCACCGTAATTCTTAGAATTCCCTGCTGAGTTTTTTAAGCATTTTTAATCTGGAAAAATCCCAGTTTTTGGAAAAAGTCCAGAGAGAATGAAAAAGTTAGGGTTTCGGGTTCGATCGGGTTTCAAAAATCGTCTAAGCATCGCCTAAGGCTCTAGCTAGGCTCTGATACCACTGTAAGGTTCCTAGGCACACTATAGAGGTCTCACAACGCATCAACCATGCCAATTTCAAATTTTATGGGTGCCGAGAAACCCTAATACGGATCGTCGACTAGAAATTTAGGCGAAAAACGAATCTAGTTAACATCTTAACTAAAGGAGAGAGGTTACAACCTTTGTAAATCCGGTTCTCCACTTCCTTAGCTCCACGTAGGCGTCCTCTCGCTGTCCATCTCGAATCCCGGACTCAATCGTCGGCTTGATCGGAGAAATGGGCGAACTAGGTCGTCGGCTTCGTGCCGAAAATGATCTACGTCGAGGCATCACAAGTTCAAGCTCCGACTTCACAAATTTGTGAAACTTGTGAAGAAAACACCCAAAGCAACTTGGCAAGAGGTAGAGGGTGAAGAAATAGGAGGTGGGTTCACTTTAGAATTGGATTTCTCACTTTAGAACTCAAGTTGCCATTGATGGCATCAATCTTTCTTTCTTGAAGAAGAAGATCAAGAAGAAGGAAATATTATGATAAGTTAATCCAAAATGAAAAAGAAATGAATACTTATCATAATAGGAACCATGGTTAGGTGTAGAGAATTGACCAAGGTTAGAAGAGTGGTTAGGGTTAAGCATGAAGACAAATTGGTCACTTTGGTCAAAACTTCATGAAGCTTCACAAAGGTTCAAGAATGAAAGCAACCATTTTGTATTCTTATCCCATTCTTTTTCCAAAATCAATAAATAAAAGAATGGATAATTAAAACCCTAATCACTTTCTTAACCTAGGTTTAATTCTTTACACTTAACCAAATGAGCAAGCATCATCAAACATGATACAAAGATGTGCAAAAATATATCACATATACAACTTGCACATCAAGTGAGAAAATCCATTTAAAGTGAACCAATACTAGTTAATGCAAAGTAATATATCAAATATAATTATACATTAAATCATTAAATCAACATTTGATTCAATGATCCGGTCATGTCGCACATAACCTACTAGTATCGAATGTATCGATTTATCGAATCAATGATTCGATAACTAGGTCATATCGCATACAACCAATCGAAACATTCATCGCGAGAATGAAATGCGGTATCACATACACGCATCATTCTCGGTCCCGCACATATCTCATATGCGCTCCTATTTCGTTTCGCTTGAACCAGGAAACCTCTGTGTAGGACTCTAAAGACTCGTCAATACGCCGGTAGCAGATGATGATCATATCAAGCACCCACAAGCCGCAAGCTGTCTGCTAAACGTAACGGCCATCCGGGTATTGAGTGATCAGAAGATCGACGAGCTAGCCCGCTCACACTCCTGTGAGTCCAACCAGTAACACTTACCGTACAGTCCGGTCTGTTCGTCTGATATGTCGCATATCAAGTCTAGGGGTGGTAAATGTCAGACCCCAATAACCGATAAGTCGTGCCGATGTGAGGCTCATAACGGGTCGAGAAACTACTTGTAACACTTACCAGCAAATCTCTGATCAGCCCTGGCCAGGGACTTCCCTGTTACGGTCAATCGAGCACAGCGCAACATCAACCCCCAATACCGGGAGAGACGAAACCCCTCCTATCGCTCATTGCCTCCATGTGACTCGGGACTGTACCCAAAGACCACCGTTTTGCACGCCCTCATGGACGTGGTAAGGTGGAGATCAAAGCACAGTGGGAATCACACAAGACTCTATGACGATCTCGGGTCTACAGACTAACCTGTACAAGTGTCACCTGAGAACTGCCATCTAACGTGAGGTATAATACCATCTGGGAGTTCTCGGCGAGTCCGTCCTGTGTACCCAGTCTCCACTGAGCAACCGTATACCATCTCTGATGTCAAACACCAATGGATATGGGATCATCCATCGCCCATCTCATGGGTCGAGAAGCGTATACGCTAGTCTACACTGGTATATCGATGCCCCGTCTCGATACACCCACGACTAGGGACCTTGAAGGATGTACTTATGGACTACCATGTCCCCACTAGTATAATCTGCATCATAGTCCAGGTAGTCAAGTACACATCCTAAGGGCTTTACCAACATGTAACTAAAAGACAGTTTAAAGAGACAAGTGTACATGTTAAGATAAAGAGTAACCAGATAGCATACTATCATATCGAGCAAGAAAGTCATCTATATATATGTCCAAGCATCCAATATAATATACATCATCTGTACAATACTGGCCTCTAGGGCATACATACAACTAACAGGATCGTCTTTGACTCAAGGAAGCCGCGGAGGTGACCAAGATCCGGATCGATCCTCGGAGCGTGGATGGACGAGCCGGACAGCGGAGAGAAGACCCGAAGGACCGGTTTCGTGAGGTATAATTTCTACGGCATAGTATTTAAAGCCTCTAGTAGTTTGCTAGTTTCTAGTTTAGCAAAGATCCGGCTTTTAGTCCATGTTTCCTTGCGCCCAAAAATCGTTTTTCGTCGTTTCCGCCTCCCCGTAAGAACCGGGGTGAGCAACGTGGACTTACACCATGTACCCGCACACGGCCCACTCACTCCTCGCATCGGGTATATATCACAAATCTCAGAACCGATAAATCTCTTGGTGGACGCATCAAATATCATATCAAGAGAAACCGGGTTTTCAAACAATACATAGTTTCTTAAAAATACCCCCACGGTTCTCAAATCCATAAATCATATGAAATCCATATCTCAATGCGTAAAATCCATATAAAACTGATATATGCAATATAAAACATCAATATTAACATATAAAGGGAAAACCGCTCTTTAAATGAATCCAGCTTTTAAAATATATCTTGCGGTTCCCAAAATCCTCCGAAAACAAATGCAGCATCATATGAAGTGTACATGTAAGTGTAGCAAGGTTTAAGTATTTACATGTAAAGCAAGTGAGTATGATGCATCAATAACTCAATATCACATATCAAAACAATACCACTTGGGGTACATACAACTATAGCGAAAATATGCGGTGTACCTGTCAATATGAGCGCATGATATACATGTAACTGTAATAGACTATGTGGGTGTACATGTCAATATGTATGCAAGATGTACAAGTAGCTATAGTAAGGTATACGTGAAATGGAATAAGGGTCACTATCTCAACTATTCCTGCCCAATGGAATGTCACGTATGTGAATGTCAACAATATCTCATATGCACAATGGGATAAGGGCTACTACCACAACTATCCCTATCCACTACCGTATCACGTATGTAGGTAGTTTGTGCGTGTTATGTTAATTACAGACGGTGTGGGTGTAGCATACAATTTACGGCTTGTGCAACATGAACCGTCAGTAATGTGTTATATCTAAAGGTACGAGTCAGGTACAACAGATAATGCTATGCAATGACATTCATATGAAAGTAACTAATATGCAAATACCATGCAGCTAACATATCATATTCGCCTCGACGCATAACGCTATACGGGCGATTTCCCCGTAGATGTTAAATCTACTCACCATTGGTCTCCAGCTTTGAAAATCCGACCACCTGCTTCCCCTTGTTCGCAGCGTCCGAAGTCTCCGCTTGCGACGCTATATTTCCACAAACACAAGAAAAAGTGCAAACATCTCAGAAATCGACCAAAATAACGTAAAACTACGTATTAAATAACGCACCAACACTGAACTAACTCGCGAGTGTACGTCTAGTGGCTAACGTGCGCCACGACACTACTAAACCAAACTGAGTACAGCCGCAGCACAAGATCACGATTCGTGTCGCAACACGTATCACGCGGATCCAAAACACTAGAGTATGGGTAAACGATCCCAGATTTTGCATACTGAAATTACTAAAAAAGAAAACAGTACCAAACCCTCCTAAACAACAGCAGTCAACTACCCACAAAATACAAACACCATCCCCTTCCTACCAAACCGGCGTCGTCGGATTTCGCCTTAGGGGTCGCCGGCCCCGGTCGGTGGGGTGGTCCTTGTCTCTCAGGTGGTGCTCCAGGGTCACTAGTATATCTCTATAAGTTTGTTTGGTCACTCACTAAATTTTCCAGGTCACAGCAGATATAAAAGCTGTAAAAAGACACTAAAAACCCGATATTGCACTAATCGATATACAAAGGGTTCTACGCTGCAACCAGTGAGCTAAATAACATAAAAACTCCTAATTATCAGTGTAGGGATTTTACCTATCACTTTAGCTCACAAGATCCAAGCATTCCTAGTTTCCAAGTGATCAAAGAGCAAGAACAAGGACTTGGTGTATATTTTAGGATTTATTTGGGAATTTTGGAGATTTTTGAGTTTGGATTGATGCAAAATGAGAAGGAAATGATCAAGAGCAGTAGAGAGAGAGGGATTCGGCCAAGTGAAGAGAGAAGGGTTTTGTGAGGAATTACCTAGCAATTTCCAACATTAAATGCAAAGTTAATGCATTCACAAACACATGTACACATGCATGCACCTAGAATATCTTTTCTTTTCTTTTCTTTTACTCTTAATCCTAGTACACACAATGAATCTAGATATTATGTGGGTTTGGTTTACTCAAGATTAATTGAAGAAAAGATACAAAGAGAAGTTTTCCCAAAATGTTAATACCGCATTAAAATAATATTAAAATTGGGAAAATTCAAATTGAACCAAAACGTCCCATATACCCCCAAAGCATGCGCACTAGCTTTATTTTAGCTAAACTAGGTGCTGGCAAGTCTATATGGTCATTCGATCAAAGTCGGTTTAAAACGGAAAATACCGACAAACTTACCCTAAAATGGACAAATCCGCATAACGATTTCTAAAACGTTACAGCTATGGACTGTGGGTCCTTAAACCCATAGACTATGAAGTCCTTAACCTCGGACTGTGGGGTCCTTAAACCCATGGACTATGATGTCCTTAAACTTTATAGACTATGACGTCTTTAAACTACGGACTGTGGGGTCCATAAACTCATGGACTATGATATCCTTAAACCTTTGGACCGCAATGTCCCTAAACTAAACAATAGAGCCTAAATACTCTCTTGTTGGATCTAAATGATCCCGTTAAGTTGATCTTATTCTAAAATTAGACTAACGTATCCTTAACAAACGTTAAGTTGATCTTAGTGTCAAATGAGACTAACGCATCCTTAAACCCAACCCAAACCAAAATCTAAGAAAATACGGATTTGGACTAATCCACGCCCAACGGGAGACAACATAAATTAGTCTCCGTATACAATCCACAGGCAACCAAAAACAAAACAAACACACACGACACGAAGTGACCATCTGGAGAAGAAGAATGTGGTTACCGCGATGCGGTAGCGTAATTAACTGCAGGGGCTTGCGCATGCAGGCAAGAGCATCCCCACAATCAAAACCCCCCTCACATGAGGGGGAATCTGACGAAGTCTTCTACATCGGCCGCAACCGTTTAAACCTTCGATATATGGTGCCATAAATCAACTTGGAATCTTCGGAGAGGTGGACAGATAGCACCAAATAGCATCTGCCCTCGAAATTCAGGCCGGACGTCCCAACGTCCCGGTCGCGTCTTTCGACGGTGAACAATGGTCTCCCACTGGACCCTAGAACCCGATAATCCAATATAACATATCACAGCAGATTTTGTCGTAAAAGAATATTACATACAATGAATTTTACATGAATGAAAATAAAACAACTCTCATCTCACATAAAACCCCCGGCAATTCAAAACACGACAATCCAATATAACATATCACAGCAACACATAACATCACATGTCATCAACGTAAGTAAATATGCGTATCACAATTGTCGTTGACATTTAGCAACGAAAACGGCGATACATCACATATTACACTAACGGTCGCAGAAAAGAAAATGTCAAACTACAACATTTGGAATCCACAATCACCTTAGACATCAAAAACCCGAAATATCACATACTTCGGATTTCATGCCTAACAATATGAATTCCAAATATTGTATCACATTCCACAAATAGTTAGACGATGTTAAACATTCCGATCAAATCAACAAACACCCAAAATTTCCCAAAAAGCTCAACACTTGAGCGCAGTTTAAAAATACTCAAAACAAGCCACAGTACCTATGGACCAACCGTAGAAGGGTGCCTCACCTATGGCGCCTCGGAACTACTGCAAACCCTAGGGTTTGGCGGCGGTTCTTACGGTCATAGAATCGAGTTAGGGTTTCGTTCTTCTAGAGGGTCCATCGCATTACTTGCATGATTTTTGAATGTTCTTTAACTTGGAAAAATCCAACTCATTGAAAATTTCCAGCGAGGGTTAAAGTGGGTATTTGATATCCGTTCGAACATTTTAACGCCGTCTAAATAACCCGAAATAATGTCAGAATTACAACTACGAAACACTCTGAATTGCCTTTAAAGAAAGTTAACATCTCATGCAATTTCAGCAAAAATAAGCAACACCTGAAACACCAAAACCCAAAGACCAGAACACCAGATGAATACGAACCAGAATGGAGCTGAAAGGGCCGGCCAAGCCGATTTTTATGGCCATGTCATCAAGTCAACTCCGTTGGAATTCATATTTGTTTAATGTTCATGTTACATCTAATATAACATTCTGCAGTTGCTTAAAAAAAATTTTGACGACTTCAAAATATTGACAGATACTGGGTTTTAGCTTCGAGTGTTCTGGAGTTGTTTCGATTTCGTAATTCTATAAACATCGTCTAAACCTCTAGCTTGGCGCTGATACCAATGTAGGGTTACTTGTCACGACAGCAAGGTTTCGGGAGGTATCGTCCATGCCATTTTCAAAAAATTTCCATGCCAAACAACCCTAACCCTAGAGTCTTAACTACAGATTTAGACAATACAAAGTGTAAACAACTTTACAACTAAGTGAACAAGGAATACAACCTTTGTAGACTGGTCCTTCACTTCAATAGCTCCGTGTAGTAGTCTCCTCGCTCCAAGTAGTGATCTTTCGAACTCTAGAGTGGCTCCACAAGATGAAAGGAACGAGCTTGCACGAAGTCTTCGAGGCCGAAGATGATCTACATCGAGAAGACACTAACCCAAGCTACCTCTTCACTAATGAGGGATTAGTGAAGCTAACACCCTAAATCAAATGGCTAATCTAGTAGATGATGATGAAGTAGGATTTTTGCTCACTTTAGAATTAATTTTCTCACACTTTTTCTTCTCCTCTCAAAAACCTAGAGAGCTAAGCTCTTGATGAAGAAGAAGACGCAAATAATGGATGAGAAAGTGAATGGCAACCATGGATGAGAAATATCTCATATAACTCATGTAGGAACTTAACCATGAGTTTAGATAATGGTTGGGTTAATAAATATCTAGTGCAAGACAAAACTAGTGGACTAAGTCAATGGTTCTATAAGCTTCCACTAAGCTAACTCATGTGACTAATTTCCAACTAATATTTCATTTACTCTAAATACATAAACCATACAATATCATTGGCATGGTGTAAGTCTCATACACCCATGTAGCATGTGGCATTAAGCATGACACAAAAAGAAATATAATTAACATATATCACATATATATTGAATACATATGTGAGAAAAGAAATGCTTAAGTGAGCTAATATTAGTTAATGTAGATTAATATATCAAATATATAATTATACATTAAATCATTAAATCAACACTTGATTTAATAATCCGGCTATATCTCATATGAGCGACTAATATTATTTGTATCAACTTATCGAATAAACACTTGATTCGATAACCCGACTATATCTCATATAATCGACCGATATTGCATCGACTTATCGAATCAACATTTGATTCGACAACCCGGCTATATCTCAAATAACAGACCGATACTACATCGACTTATAGAATCAACATTTGATTCGATAACCCGGCTATATCTCATATAACCGACCGATACCATAAATCGCGAGAATAGAATACGGTATCACATACGCGTATTAATATCGGTCCCGCACATATCACATATATGCTCCTACTTCATTTTGCCTGAGCCAGTAAACCTCTGTGTAGGACTCTAAAGACTCGTTAATACGCCGGCAGCAGGTGATGATCATATTAAGCACCCACAAGCTGTCAGCGGTACTAGACGGACGTAACGGCTACCCGGGTATTGAGCGATCAGAAGATCAACAAGCAAGCCCGCTCTAACTCCTATAAAGCCTGTCAGTAACACTACCGTATAGTCCGGTCTCTTCGTCTGATATGTCGCATATCTAGTCTAGGGGTTGTAAACGCCAGACCCCAGTAACCGATAAGTCATGCCGATGAGAGGATCATAACAGGTCGAGAAACTACTGATAACATTTACTAGTAGATCTCAGAATCAACTCTGGCCAGGGACTTCCTGTTATAGCCAATCGTAGCACAGCGCAACATCAACCCCTAATACCGGGAGAGACGAATCCCCTCCTATCGCTCATTGCCTCCATGTGATTCGGGACTGTACCCAAAAGCCACCGTTTTGCATGTTCTCTTGAACGTGGTAAGTTGGAAATCAAAGCACAGTGGGAATCACACAAGACACTATGACGATCTCGGGTCTACAGACTAACCTATATCAGTGTCACCAGAGAACTACAATCTGACGATAGGTAGAATACCAACTAAGAGTTCTCGGCGAGTCCGTTCAGTATACCCACTCTCTACTGAGCACCCGTATACCATCTTTGATATTAAAAACCAATGGATGTGGGATCATCCATCGCCCATCATATGGGTTAAGAAGCGTATACGCTAGTCTACTCTGGAATATCGATGCCCTGTCTCGATACAACCTGGCTAGGAACAATTATAGGATGTACTTGTGGACTACCCTGTCCCCACTAGTATGATCTCTATCATATTCCTAGTAGTCAAGTACACATCCTAAGGGATTTATCAACATGTGAGAGCAAGACAGTATCACAATACAAGTTTACATGTTAAGACAAAGAGCAAGCAGATAGCATACTGTCATGTCGAGCAAGAAAGTCCTCACTATATATATCCATGCATCCACTATAATATACATCACATGTACAATAATGGCCTCTAGGGCATACATATAACTAACAGGTATACGTCGAGAAAACTCCAACTCAAGCTACCTCTTAACTAATTGGGAATTAGTGAAGCAAGCAACCTAAACTAAATGGCTAATCTAGTGTAGGTTGATGAAGTAGGATTTTCGCTCACTTTAGAATAATTTTTCTCACTATATTTCTTTATTTTCCAAAAAGCTAGAGAGCAAAGTTGGAATGAAGAAGAAGATGAAGATGAGAATGGAATGAGAGTGAGAATAGCAACAATGGGTGAGATAATATCTCATATTAACTCCTGCAGAGACTTAACCATGGCTTAAGATGATGGTTGTGTTAATAAATATCTAAGGTAAGACAAAATAAGTGAACTATGTCAATGGTCCTTCAAGCTTCCACTAAGCATCCAACCATGACTAATTTCTACTTAATTTTATATTTACCTTAAATAATAATAAAAAACTCTCATTATCTTAATTATAGTATGAGTCTCATACAACCATATAGAATGTAGAAACTAGCATGAGACAATAAAATATATCACATATATATTAAATGTGTACTAGTGAAATAAAGATATTCTTAAGTGAGCTAATATTAGTTTATGTATGTTAATATATCAAATATATAATTATACAATAAATTATTAAATCAACACTTGATTTAAAAATCCGACTATATCACATATAACTAACTAATATCATTTAAATCAACTTATCGAATCAGTACTTGATTCGATAACCCGGCTATATCACATATAACCGACCGATATAACATGTCGCGGGATTAGAATATGGTATCACATACGCGTATTAATCTCAGTCCCGCACATATCACATATGTGATCCTACTTCGTTTCGCTTGAGCCAGGAAAGCTCTGTGTAGGACTCTAAAGGCTCGTCAATACGCCGGCAGTAGGTGATGATCATATCAGTCACCCAAAAGCCGTCAGCGGTACTAGCTGGACGTAACGGCTACCCGGATATTGAGCGATCAGACGATCAACAAGCTAGCCTGCTCTTACTCCTGCGAATCTAATAAGAAACACTACCGTACAGTCCGGTCTCATCGTCTGATATGTCGCATATCTATCCTGGTGGTGGTAAACGTCAGACCCCAATAGCTTGATAAGTCATGTCGATGTTATTAGTTATATTCATGCCCTAGAGGCCATTATTGTACATGTGATCTATATTATAGTGGATGCTTCAATATATATAGAGAGGACTTTCTTGCTCGACATGATAGTATGCTATCTGGTTGCTATTTTATCTTAACAAGTTGACTTGTATATGTGATGTTGTTTTTCTTTCACATGTTGATAAAGCCATTAAGATGTGTACTTGACTACCAGGACTATGATGGAGATCATACTAATGTGGGCCAAGGGTAGTCCACAAGTACACCCTAAAACTGTTCCTAGTCTAGGGTGTATCGAGACAGGGCATCGATATTCCAAGTAGACTAGTGTATACGCTTCTTGACCTATATGATGGGCGATGAGTGATCCCACATCCATTGGTGTTTGACATCAAAGATAGTATACAGGTGCTCGGTGGAAACTGGGTACACTGAACGGACTCGCCGAGAACTCCTAGTTGGTATTATACCTATCGTCAGATTGCAGTTCTTTGGTAACACCGGTACAGGTTAGTCTGTAGACCCGAGATCGTCATAGAGTCTTGTGTGATTCCCACTGTGCTTTGATTTCCACCTTACCACGTTCAATAGAACATGAAAAACGGTGGCTTTTGGGTACAGTCCCGAATCATATGGCGGTAATGAGCGATTGGAGGGGATTCGTCTCTCCCGGTATTGGGGGTTGATGTTGCGCTGTGCTCGATTGGCCATAACGATAAGTCCCTTGCCAGGGCTGCTACGGAGATTTACTGATAAGTGTTATCAGTAGTTTCTCGACCCGTTATGAGCCTCACATTGTCCCGACTTATCGGTTATTGGGGTCTGACGTTTACCACCCCTATACTAGATATGCGACATATCAGACGAAAAAACCGGATTGTACGGTAATGTAACGGACAGGATTTTGCAGAAGTTAGAGCGGGCTTGCTTGCTGATCTTCTGATAATTCAATACCCGGGTAGCCGTTACGTCTAGCTAGTACCGCCGACGGCTTGTTGGTGCTTGATGTTATCATCACCTACTGCCAGTGTATTGACGAGTCTTTAGTGTCCTACACAGAGGTTTCACTGGCTCAGGAAAAACAAAGTAGGAGCACATATGTGATATGTGCGGGACCGAGATTAATACGAGTATGTGATACCGTATTCTGTTCTCGCGATATAAGGTATCGATCGGTTATATGTGATATAGCCGGTTTGTTGAATCAAATGTTGATTCGATAAGTCAATACTGTATCTGTCGGTTATATGTGATATATCTGGGTTATCGAATCTAGTGTTGATTCGATAAGTTGATACAAATAAAGTTAGTAGATATAACCAGATTATTAAATCAAGTGTTGATTTAATGATTTAATGTATAATTTTATATTTGATATATTAATTTACATTAACTAATATTAGCTCACTTAAGCATTTCTTTTTCTCACATGTGCACACTTATTATATATGTGATATATATTAACTGTGTTTTCTTTATATGTCATGGTTGATGATACATGCAACATGGGTGTATGAGACTTACACCATACTAATGATAATGAAGGGTTTATTTATTTAGTGTAAACCAATTATTAGTTGGATAATGGTCACATGGCATGAAGCTTTGAGAACTTGGAGATCTATTGACTAGTCCACTAGTTTTGTCTTATACTGGATATTTGTTAACCCAACTATTATCTAAACCCAACTATTATCTAAACTCATGAGTGGAATTAGATATTTTCTCACCCATGGTTGCCATTCACTCTCTCATCCATTATTTGCTTCTTCTTCCCCAAGCTCAAGAGAGAGCTCACTAGGTTTTTGAGAGGAGCTTAAAATTAGTGAGAAAATTAATTCTAAAGTGAGCAAAAATCCTACTTCATCATTCTCTGCTAGATTAGCACTTTAGTATAGGGTGTTAGCTTCACTAATCCCACATTAGTGAAGAGGTAGCTTGGGTTGGTGACTCCTCGACGTGGATCATCATCGGCCTTGCAGACTTCGTGCAAGCCCGTTGCTTTCTTCTTATGGAGTCGTTCAAAAGTCTGCAAGATCACTACTTGGAGCGAAGGGACTACTAGAAAGAGCTAAAGAAGTGAAGGACCGGACTACAAAAATTGTAATCTCTACTCACTTAGATGTAAAGTAGTTTACATTATGTTTCGTCTAAATCACTAGTTAAACATTCTAGGGTTAGTATTGCTTTGTCGGCAAATTAGTGAAATTGTTAGTTATATGTATGCCCTAGAGGCCATTACTATACATAGGATGTATATTGTAGTGGATGCTTGGACATATATAGGGAGGACTTTCTTGCTCGACATGATAGTATGCTATCTGGTTACTCTTTACCTTAACGTGTATACTGATTGTTTCTCTGTTACATGTTGGTAAAGCCCTTAGGATGCGTACTTGACTACCTGGACTATGATGCAGATCATACTAGTGGGGACATGGTAGTCCATAAGTACATCCTTCAAGGTCCCTAGTCGTGGGTGTATCGAGACGGGGCATCGATATACCAGTGTAGACTAGCGTATACCTTCTCGACCCATACAGATGGGCGATGGATGATCCCATATCCATTGGTGTTTGACATCAGAGATGATATACGGGTGCTCAGTGGAGACTGGGTACACTCGACGGACTCGCCGAGAACTCCCAGAAGGTATTATACCTTACGTCAGATGGCAGTTCTCTGGTGACACTGGTACAGAGTAGTCTGTTGACCCAAGATCGTCATAGAGTCTTGTGTGGTTCCCACTGTGCTTTGATTTCCACCTTACCACGTCCAATAGGGCATGCAAAACGGTGTTTTTTGGGTACAGTCCTGAATCACATAGAGGCAATGAGCGATAGGAGGGGATTCGTCTCTCCCGGTATAGGGAGTTGATGTTGCGCTGTGTTCGATTGGCTATAACCGGAAATCCCTGGCCAGGGTTGCTGAGATTTACTGGTAAGTGTTACCTGTAGTTTCTCGAACTGTTATAGACCTCATATCGACACGACTTATCGAGCTATTGGGGTCTGACGTTTACCACCCCTAGGCAAGATATGCGACATATCAGACGACGAGACCGGACTGTACGGTAAGTGTTACTGGTTGGATTCACAGGAGTGTGAGTGGGTTTCTCGTCGATCTTCTGATCGCTCAATACCCGGGTGGCCGTTACGTTTAGCAGACCGCCTGCGGCTTGTGGGTGCTTGATATGATCATCATCTGCTGCCGGCGTATTGACGAGTCTTTAGAGTCCTACACAGAGGTTTCCTGGCTCAAGCGAAACGAAATAGGAGCGCATATGAGATATGTGCGGGATCGGGAATAATGCGTGTATGTGGTACCGTATTCCATTCTCGCGATGAATGTATCGAATGGTTGTATGTGATATAACCTAGTTATCGAATCAAGGATTGATTCGATAAGTCGATACATTGGATACTAGTCGGTTATATGCGACATGACCGGATCATTGAATCAAGTGTTGATTTAATGATTTAATGTATAATTATATATATGATATATTACTTTGCATTAACTAGTATTGGTTCATTTTAAAAGGATTTTTTCACTTGATGTACACAAGTTGTATATGTGATATACTTTTGTGCACATGATTGTATCATGTTTGATGATACATGCTAACTTGGTTAAGTGTATGATTAAACGATGGTTCTGTAATGGTTAGGGTTTTGATGTTCTTTATTTATTTAATCTTTTTTAGTTTTGGCAAAATAAAACGGTGGATTTATTTGTTCTTTGCTAAAAGCTTCTTGAAGCTTCAAAGCATCTTTGAAAAGTCTTCCATTTTGTTTTTACCACTAAACCTAACCATTCACCTAACCCTAGTTTATTCTCTACACTTTACCATGGTTACATTATGATAACCATCACTTGATTATTCAATTAGAATTAATTCATTTTTTTTCATTCTTTTCTTCTTCTTCTTCTTGATGAAGAAGGAAAAGCTTTCTTGAAATTTATCAAGTGTTGATTCCAAGTGAGAAATCCAATTCTAAAGTGAACCCACTTCCTATTTCTTCATCCTCTACCTCTTGCCAAGTAGTATAGGGTGTTTTCTTCACAAGTTTCATGACTTGGTGAAGTGGGAGCTTGATCTTGTGATGCCTCGACGTAGATCATCTTCGGCATCGAAGTCGACGACCTAGCCCGCCCAATTCTCCGATGAAGCCGATGCTAGAACCCGGGATCCGATATGGACCGCGAGGGGACTTCATCACGGAGCCATGGAGGTGGAGGACCGGATCTACAAAGGTTGTATTTCCGTTCACTTAGTTAAGTTGTTAACTATTCGCATTTGTTTCGCCTAAAAACTATTTAACGATCCGTATTAGGGTTTCTCGGCACTTGTAAAATTTGAAATTGGCATGGTTGATGCCTTGTGAGACCTCACTAGTGTGCCTAGGAACCCTACAGTGGTATCAGAGCCTAGCTAGAGCCTTAGGCGAAGTGCAGACGACATTTGAAATCCGAACGAACATCGAAACCCTAACCAAAATTGCTCTCTGGACTTTTTTAAAAAACTGGGTTTTTTCCAGATTAAAAATGCTTATAAAATTCAGCAGGGAATTCTAAGAATTACGGTGCAAAAATTACCTCATGATGTGTCTAATGCGCGGCGGAACCGCGGCAGAAGCCTGCCTTCTGCGGCGTTTCCGCGGCCAAATGATGGGATTTGCCTTCAATTTTTGCACAGTAATTCATGTTTGCAGGTGCTGAATTTTCTGGGAATTTTTAATATTTACTCAAGAGTTGAGTATTTTGGGTTGTATTGGGAGTTCGTAGATTCGATCGGATTATCAGACTTCGTCTATGTGTTTTTCCAGATAATTTTAGAATATGTTAAAAAGTTCGACCGGATGTAAATACCCAATCTTTCCCCTGCCGGGAAATTTCCAAGTGTTGGATCTTTCCGTGGTTTAATAACGTTCTAAGTAGTGCAAGTAACGCGATGGACCCTCTAGAAGACAACAAACCTTAACTCGATTATGTGACCGTCTTGAACTGCCCTTTGAACCTTAGGGTTTGGGGCAGTACGGCGTGCCACATGTGAGGCGTTGGCTTGACCCTTCTACGGCTGGACCGTTGGTACTGAGGCACGAAGTGAATGTTTTGAAACTTGTTTCATGTGTTGAGCTGTTTCGGGAAAACTTGGGTGTTTGAATGTTCGATCGGAAAGTTTAACATTTTCTATTTATCAGGAATGGGATACAATAATTGGAATTCACAAGAACTTATGAGATAACTGAATGAATGTTATAAACATAGCAGTTTAGTCTCACTTGATCGGTTGCCACGGAATTTTGATGTGATCAAAAGTCCGTCGCAATCACGTAGCGTACACGGATACTCGCCGGGTAAACTTAATAGACAGCTACACCCCATAGCCCCAACCCAGTGACAGTAGGAGAACCCCGTCGCCGAAAGCATCCGTACGGGTGCTCGCGCTAGCGGTGTTCCACCTTGGTGCACTTGGTCGACGGTATCGGGGGTGCGGCCGTCTACTAAAGTTTGTGACGAGTATTCGATCAGGATGTCGGGAATCTTGTTGAATTGCCCGACTTGATATTGAAAAGTGTTTTCGATTTTGAGACTAAAATGCGGGGTTTATAATTGTTAGGCATGCGATGTCTAAGTAATTCATTTGTTTAGGCATGTGATGTCTAAGAAGGTTGCGGATTCCAACTGTTGTAGTTTTACACTTTCTATTCTGTGACCGTAAGTGTAATATGTGACATCGCCAGTTTCGTTGCTATATGCCAACGACAATTGGGATACGCATGTTTACTTACGTTGATTACATGTGATGTTATGTGTTGCTGGATATGTTATATTGGATAGTCGTGTTTGAATAGCCGGGGGTTTTTATGTGAGATGAGTGTTTTTCATTTTCATTCATGTAAAAAAACTTGTATGTAATATTCTTTTATTGGGGCACTTCCAGGTTGCGGAAGATGTCACCCTTTGTATATTATTTACTTTTCCGCACTAGTATAGACCCAAGGAGGAGGGCACAAGTAACCGGGTTCTAGGGTCCAGTGGGAGACCAACTCGAGGAGTCGAGTTCGGGTCTCCTAACCATAGAATTGGTAGGGTTGCTTGCCGCTCTCGTAGGGGTCTAGGGGTGTGGGATTGGCTATTCATCACGACCGTGGAATCCGTGTTTTATACTGGCTCGTATTGAAAACACGGACGTCCTAGTATATCCAATGTTTCATATGATTCTTCTGCTGCGATATCTGTGATGTATTCATGTGATATGTTCTGTGGTAGATACTGTATATAGTATATATGATATATTATATAGACGTTACTTATGTTTTACACCCGCGCTAGCCCTGCCCCGCTCTGCCGTTAGTTACCTAACCTAACGGTGTACGAGGGGAAATAGAGGCGAATGCGGATGGCATAAGTGTACGTCGTATTTATCTGTGATGTTTAGGAGCTTAAATGATGGGACTTCATTAATGTGATTAATGAAATAAAAGAAACCTAAAGATGTTGTAGAATCGAATTTAAAAAATAAAACAGGTAGCTACAGTTCTTGCTTTGCATAGCGGTATATGAGATATATCCTGCACCTCATTCGATGAGGAAAGGACCGAGATCCCTTCACCGGGAGTGACTCCTTTAGCAATAACTGGCAGATGCTACAACACTCGGTTTGTTTTTGATTGCTTCTATAAGTTTCTGCTTTGCACAGTGATATATATGATATATCCCGCACCTCATTCGACGAGGAAAGGACCGACGATCCCTTCACCGGGAGTGACTCCTTTAGCAAAACTAGAAAAGCCTCAAAAGCACTCCATTTTAAAATCATTTGATTCTACAACGATATCAAGTTCATTAAGCAATAGGTTTTCAGAAAAACCTGTCGTAGCCCTCCGTCATTTCAGATAAGTCCTGTTTAGTATTCGTGCTGCGTTTGTTGACCTTGTCAAGGCGCAGTGTGCGGTAGCTAACCAGTATTTATCTGCTTATGCATATGATGCAAATTGGGTTAGGGTAGTCGTGCAGCCTTGTTGACCTTGTCAAGGGTCGTGCCGGTTGGTTTGATTCAATCAAGAAATGACGGGTTGAACTTGACTTGCGGTCTATGGTTTGTTGACCTTGTTAAGGTCATAGATCGTTCGGGGCAAAATATTATCGGGAATTTCAAGTGTTGAAATTTGCAATGAGATTGCATACCTTCTATGAGATAGTTGGATCCCGAGACCCACTGCGAGTAATTGTTACTCCTGGGAGAGTTTTACACATTACAATTAGCCGATCAAGTAGGTGTCTAGAAAGGTGTCAATGAGGTTACGCCTCTGGGAAAATAAGGTTTACATTAATTAGGTTCGTGCGAAAGCACGGGGGACCTCCCTCAAAGTACCGACACTGGCCTGGCTGAAAGATTGGCGAACTTGTAGTGTATAATTAATCCCGGCTAGTCTTTCCTTTTAGGGTTTGAAGGAAGATTTGATAAAAACAGTGGGAGCCATCCTGATTAGATAAAATAATAACCAATCTGATCTTGCAAGAGCGCACGCTGAGTGTTTTCTTCTCTCTCTCTCCAGGTAGCGACCATATCACGCCTTAATCAAGATAATAATACGGAATTTTGACCGAACCCGCTTGTTATACTGAGCTGGGGAACGTTGGTCCCGCTCCAACTTATAATTATTATAAGACAGAGCATGAAATAGGGGAATACCAGATTTCCCATGCCACCCAAACGAAGAGAGTGCATGCTGATGCATCATCTTCGGGTGTGTTCATTATACAGAACTGTTTCTCAGTATTCTTTACGTCCTGGGTGTGTGATACCAGATCAGGATCCCAGATATGTAATCTGTTACATAGGGCTACAGAAAGGTAGAGAACTGAGAACGGGTGATAAGTTTTATGAGGCAGAAAAATGGGGCAAGTGTTGCAACCAAGTCTGTTGGTCACTGTCACCCTGTATTACCAATACATTGATTCTGAACGAATGTTATTAGATACCGAACCTGATATACAAAATCATATCAGTCTCTTTATTAGTAAAGAAATGATAAAATTTTGTATTGTTGGATAGTGTTTTGAACATTTCCTATATCAAAAGTTGATCGGTTCAGGCACGTTATCTAAAAGCATTGATGTTCTAAATCAAACTACAGTTCTTAGTATACAGAACACAAACAAGAGGAAAAGTTCAGAACTGAACGAATTTTTCTTGAGGTATTGTAGACTAGGTCATATCAATGCGACCCGACTAGCTAAGTTGCACATAGATGCATATTTAAAACTGTTTGAATTTACATCTTGTGAAACTTACCAGTCATGTCACAAAGATACGATGACCATAGCTCTGTTTACTGGAAACAGAGAAAGTGTTAGTGAACTCTTGGGATGATACATGTTGATGTATAAAGGTCCCATGTCTACACATGCCAAGACCGGTTCTTTGTACTTCATTACATTCTCTGATGATCTCTTTAGATTCAGACATATGTTCCTGTTGAAACACAAGTCCGAACCTTTTGAGATATTCACAGAATATAAGTCAGAAGTAGGGAACCAATAAGGGTATAAGTATTATGTCCTTTGATGTGATCGAGGAGAATAATACATGAGCACGGAAATCCTTGATTATTCTAAATTAGAATGAGATTCTCTCTCAGGATTACTCCTCCGTATACACCATAGCACGATGGTATATCGGGGCGGAGCAATCACATCCTATATGATAAGGTGTGCTCTATGATGAGTACTACTGAGTTACCTATTTCCTTTTTGGGAGTTATGCACTTGAGAAGCTGCATACCTATTGAATAGGGTTCAAATCAAATCAGTTGCCTACCACTTCATATGTGATATGGAAAGGGAAGAACCCATATCTTAAGATGGTTATGATTTAGGGTTGTCCAGCCTATGTCTAAAAGCAAAATCCGGACAAGCTCGAGGCCAGGTCTGTTATATAGAACTGGAAAGGTTCCAGCTGTACAAACTACAGCAGATGATTTGGTAGAACCAAAGGATTTAGTAGATTCCAACGAACCTCAGCCTCTCCGCCGATCTAGTAGGGTTCCTCACCCACCTGAGAGATATTTCGGTTTCTCTATGAAAGTGGGAGCGAGGATTGCATCATGAGATGATGACCCAACTAGTTTCGAGCTGGCCATCAGGAGTGGGACTCTGTAAGAATGGCTGGATGCTTAGTGATCTGAGATGGAATCCTTATACACCAACAAAGTATGGACTTTAGTTGCTTTATCTGAAGGGTTAAATCCCCATCAGGAGCAAGTATATCTTGAGAAGATTACTTGGTGTACATGGAAAAGTTAAGACTTGTTAAAGGTTTGCATCATTAACCAGGTATGGATCATGATGAAACCTTTTCTAAGGAGCTATGCTTAAGTCCATTCAGATCCTACTTGCCACGGCTTCATACCATGACTACGATATCTGGCGGTTGGGTGTCATAACTGCTTTTCTTAAATGATGTTTCAGAAAAGAGAGTCTGCAAGTACACAGTCAGAGGGCTTCGTAGACAGTAGGAGCAGCGGAAACGTGTGCAAGATGGTTTATGTGATAAAGCAGGCATCACGGAGTTGGAACATCTGTTTTGATGGATTAGTCAAAGAGTTTGACATCATCAAAATGGTAGATGAACCTTGTATAAACAAAAAAAGGTTGTAGGGAGTATGGTGGTGATCCTCGTAGAGTACGTGGATGTCATACTCTTGATAAGAAAGAAGTTTCCTATGCTACGCTCGGTCAATCTCCGCTCATCACAAGGATTCTCCATATAGGATTTAATGATACTCCTAAATCCTGGGTTTTGGATCTATGAGATAGATCTAAATGGATGTTAGGATTCTCACTAGATGTAGTGAGATGGTATCAATTGATCCTGGGGAGAATCACTGGAAGTGTTCCAGGGTGATAAGGACGACTGAAAGTCAGTCGTAGGCATTGTCTTTACCCTCAGTAAAGGGACGGTATGTTGGAAGAGTTCCAAGCTAGATACCGTGGTTAACTAGACGATAAAGGCAGAATACATCGCTACTTAAGATGCTACCAAAGAGGATGTTTGGGTGTATATTGGTTCATGTGATGAACTACGTTCCTCTCATTGTGAGACAATGGAGTTGTGGCTTATGCCAAGGAACGTCCGTCCCATCAGTGATCCAGACATATTCTAAGGCAGTATCACCTGATCATGGAGATGGTTGATCTCCTAGGGGATCAAGGTTAGGAGAGTAGACTCAGAGGACAACACGGCGGATCCACTCACAAAGGCCTTTTCCCAGAGAGAGACTATTATGGGATGATTGAGTATGAGATACTTCAACCACTGCTATCAGATGGCCCTAGTGCAAGTGGGAGATTGTTAGTTATATGTATGCCCTAGAGGCCATTACTATACATAGGATGTATATTGTAGTGGATGCTTGGACATATATAGGGAGGACTTTCTTGCTCGACATGATAGTATGCTATCTGGTTACTCTTTACCTTAATGTGTATACTGATTGTCTCTCTGGTACATGTTGGTAAAGCCCTTAGGATGTGTACTTGACTACTTGGACTATGATGCAGATCATACTAGTGGGGACATGGTAGTCCATGAGTACATCCTTCAAGGTCCCTAGTCGTGGGTGTATCGAGACGGGGCATCGATATACCAGTGTAGACTAGCGTATACCTTCTCGACCCATACAGATGGGCGATGGATGTTCCCATATCCATTGGTGTTTGACATCAGAGATGATATACGGGTGCTCAGTGGAGACTGGGTACACTCGACGGACTCGCCGAGAACTCCCAGATGGTATTATACCTTACGTCAGATGGCAGTTCTCTGGTGACACTGGTACAGAGTAGTCTGTTGACCCAAGATCGTCATAGAGTCTTGTGTGGTTCCCACTGTGCTTTGATTTCCACCTTACCACGTCCAAGAGGGCGTGCAAAACGGTGGTTTTTGGGTACAGTCCCGAATCACATGGAGGCAATGAGCGATAGGAGGGGATTCATCACTCCCGGTATAGGGAGTTGATGTTGCGCTGTGTTTGATTGGCTATAACCGGAAATCCCTGGCCAGGGTTGCTGAGATTTACTGGTAAGTATTACCTGTAGTTTCTCGAACTGTTATAGACCTCATATCGACACGACTTATCGAGCTATTGGGGTCTGACGTTTACCACCCCTAGGCAAGATATGCGACATATCAGACGACGAGACCAGACTGTACGGTAAGTGTTACTGGTTGGATTCACAGGAGTGTCGGGCTTGCTCGTCGATCTTCTGATCGCTCAATACCTGGGTGGCCGTTACGTTTAGCAGACCGCTTGCGGCTTGTGGGTGCTTGATATGATCATCATCTGCTGCCGGCGTATTGACGAGTCTTTAGAGTCCTACACAGAGGTTTCCTGGCTCAAGCGAAACGAAATAGGAGCGCATATGAGATATGTGCGGGACCGGGAATAATGCGTGTATGTGCTACCGTATTCCATTCTCGCGATGAATGTATCGAATTGTTGTATGTGATATAACCTAGTTATCGAATCAAGGATTGATTCGATAAGTCGATACATTGGATACTAGTCGGTTATATGCGACATGACCGGATCATTGAATCAAGTGTTGATTTAATGATTTAATGTATAATTATATATATGATATATTACTTTGCATTAACTAGTATTGGTTTATTTTAAAAGGATTTTCTCACTTGATGTACACAAGTTGTATATGTGATATACTTTTGTGCACATGATTGTATCATGTTTGATGATACATGCAAACTTGGTTAAGTGTATGATTAAACCATGATTGTGTAATGGTTAGGGTTTTGATGTTCTTTATTTATTTAATCTTTTTTAGTTTTGGCAAAATAAAATGGTGGATTTATTTGTTCCTTGCTAAAAGCTTCTTGAAGCTTCAAAGCATCTTTGAAAAGTCTTCCATTTTGTTTTTACCACTAAACCTAACCATTCACCTAACCCTAGTTTATTCTTTACACTTTACCATGGTTACATTATGATAACCATCACTTGATTATTCAATTAGAATTAATTCATTTTTTTTCATTCTTTTCTTCTTCTTCTTCTTGATGAAGAAGGAAAAGCTTTCTTGAAATTTATCAAGTGTTGATTCCAAGTGAGAAATCCAATTCTAAAGTGAACCCACTTCCTATTTCTTCATCCTCTACCTCTTGCCAAGTAATATAGGGTGTTTTCTTCACAAGTTTCATGACTTGGTGAAGTGGGAGCTTGATCTTGTGATGCCTCGACGTAGATCATCTTCGGCATCGAAGTCGACGACCTAGCCCGCCCAATTCTCCGATGAAGCCGATGCTAGAGCCCGGTATCCGATATGGACAGCGAGGGGACTTCATCACGGAGCCATAGAGGTGGAGGACCGGATCTACAAAGGTTGTATTTCCGTTCACTTAGTTAAGTTGTTGACTATTCGCATTTGTTTCGCCTAAAAACTAGTTAACGATCCGTATTAGGGTTTCTCGGCACTTGTAAAATTTCAAATTGGTATGGTTGATGCCTTGTGAGACCTCACTAGTGTGCCTAGAGCCTCATATCGGCTTGACTTATCGGTTATTGGGGTCTGACGTTTACCACCCCTAGACTTGATATGCGACATATCAGACGAGGAGACTGGACTGTACGGTAGTGTCACTGTCAGGGTTTTTGCAGGAGTTGGAGCGGGCTTGCTTGCTGAACTTCTGATCGCTCAATACCCGGGTAGCCGTTACGTTCAGCTAGTACCGCTGACGGCTTGTGGGTGCTTGATATGATCATCACCTACTGCCGGCGTATTGACAAGTCTTTAGAGTCCTACATAGAGGTTTTACTAGCTCAGGCAAAACGAAATAGGAGCGCATATGTAATATGTGTGGGATCGAGAATAATGCGTGTTTGTGATACCATATTCTATTCTCGCGATGTTTGTACCGATCGGTTATATGCGATATAACCAAGTTATCGAATCAAGGGTTGATTCGATAAGTTGGTACATTTTGTGTTAGTCGGTTATATGTGATATAACCGGATTATTAAATCAAGTGTTGATTTAATAATTTAGTGTATAATTGTATATGTGATATACTAATTTACATTAACTAACATTGGTTCACTTAAGCTTTTGTTTTTCTTACTTGTGCACAACTTAATATATATGTGATATATATTTATTTGTGTACATTTTGTATCATGGTTGTTGATACAACTATCATGGGTGTATGAGACATACACCATACTAATTATATTGGTAAGGTTTTAATATCTAAAGTAATTTTAAAATTAGTGGATAATGAGCTCAAATGCATGAAGCTTTATGAAGCTTATGGTTGCATTGACTTAGTCCACTAGTTTTGTTTTACTTAAGATATTAGTTAACCTAACCACTATAATTAGCCATGGTAATGTCTCTACATGAGTTAGTATATGATACTCACTCACCATGGTTAGCTCTCTCTCTCTTGATTAGTTTTCATATTCATTTTGAGCTCATCTTCTGCCTCCTTGATTTTCTTTCTAGGGTTTGAAAAAGAGAGAGAAACAATGTGAGAAAAGAAATTCTAAAATGTACCCATTTCCTATTTCACCATCCTCTATTAGACTAGCACTTTAGTTTAGGGTGTTTGCTTCACTAATTCTTTGGTTAGTGAAGTAGAAGCTTGAGTTCGTATTCACTCGACGTAGATCATCTTCGGCCTCGAAGACTTCAAGCAATATCGTTGCCTCTTCTCATGGAGCCGTCCGAGTGTCCGGGAGTTCGATGATCGCTGCGAAGAGACTACTACAAGGAGCTTAAGAAGTGAAGGACCGATCTATAAAGGTTGTATTTCGTATTCACTTAGTGTTAAAAAGTTTAACTTGCATGTCTTACCCTAATTATCTAGCAAAGATCTTGTTTAGAGTTATTCGGCACGGCTAAAATTTTAATCCGGCATGGTTGATGCCTTGTAGAACCTTATTAGAGTGCCTAGTAACGATACAGTGGTATCAGAGCCTAGCTAGAATATTAGGCGATGTGTTTACGAAGTTAAAATTCCGAACGAACCCCGATAAGTCAAATTATACCCCTCTCTGGAAAAAAATTTTAAAATGTGATTTTTCTGAATTAAAAATACCTAAAAAAATCAGCAGGCAATTATAAGAATTACCATGAAAAACGAGCCCCCAAATCCTCCACATGGCCGCGGAACCGCGGCAATAAGCCAGTTTTCGCGGTGGTTCCGCTTCAGGAAATGAGTATTGGGGACGGTTCTTTGTGCAGTAATATCAGTTACTATTCCTGCATCTTTCTGGGTAGTTTTTATTCTGACTCAAGTGTTGAGTATTCTGGGGTTTATTTTGTAATCGTTGATTCGATCGGAATATTTAATTTCGTTTTGTTTTCCGGATATTTAGAACGTGTTAAAAATTTCGAACGGATATCAATAACTCATTTTTTCCCGACCCGGAAAATTTCCAAGTGTTGGATTTTTCCGTTGTTTAAGAACGTCTAAATCATGCAAGTTACACAATGAACCCTCTAGAAGACAAAAAACCTTAACTCGATTACATGACCGTCTTGAACTACATTTTGAACCTTAGGGTTTGGGGCAGTACGGCGTGCCACATGTGAGGCGTTGTCTTGACCCTTCTAGGGCTGGACCATTGGTACTGTGGCATGTGATGGATGTTTTTAAAACTCCTCTCAAGTGTTGAGAATTATTTGGAAAACTTGGGTGTTTGATCATTCGATCGGAAAGTTTAACATTGTTTATTTATCTGGAATGTGATTCAATATTTGGAATCCACAAGTAGTTATGAGATAACTATTTTGAATGTTATAAACATAGCAGTTTAGTCTCAAATGATCAGTTACCACAGAATTTTGATGCGATCAAAAGTCCATCGCAATCACGTTGCGTACACGGATACTCGCCGGGTAAACTTAACAGATAGCTACGCCCCATAGCCCCGACCAAGTGACAGTAGGAGAACCCCGTCGCCGAGAGCATCCGTTCGGGTGCTCGCGGCAGCGGTGTTCCACCTTAGTGCACTTAGTCGACGGCATCCGGGGTTGCGGCCGTCTACTAAACTTTGCGACGAGCATTCGATCACCTATCGGGAATCTTATTGAATTGACCAACTAGATATTGAAAAGTGTTTTCGATATAGAGACTAAAATGCGGGGTTTATAATTGTTAGGCATGAGATATCTAAGGAGGTTATGGATTCCAAATGTTGCAGTTTTACACTTTCTTTTCTGCGACCGTAAGTGTAATTTGTGATATCGCCGGTTTCGTTGCTATATGTCAACGACAATTGGAATACGCATATTTACTTACGTTGATGACATGTGATGTTATGTCTTGCTGGATATGTTATATTGGATCGTCGCGTTCTGAATAGCCGGTTTTTTTTATGTGAGATGAGAGTTTTTATTTTCATTCATGTAAAATTAAATGTATGTGATATTCTTTTATTGGGGCACTTCCGGGATGAGGTTGATGTCACCATTTGTATATTATTTACTTCTCCGCACTAAGATAGACCTAAGGAGGAGAGCACAAGTAACCGGGTTTTAGAGTCCAGTGGGAGACCAACTCGAGGAGTCGAATCCGGTTCTCCTAACACTTGAATTGGTAGGGTTGCTTGCCGCTCTCGTAGGGGTCTAGGGATGTGGGTTTGGCTATTCATCGTGACCGTGGAATCCGTGTTTTATAGAGTCTCAAAATAAAACACGGACGTCCTAGTATATCCAATGTTTCATTTGTTTCTTCTGCTGCGATATATGTGATGTGATCACTTGATATGTTATGATAAATACTGTATATAGTATATATGATATATTATATAGACGTTACTTATGTTTTACACCCACGCTAGCCCTGCCCCGCTCTGCCGTTAGTTACTTAACCTAACGGTGAACGAGGGGACATCGAAGCGAATGCGGATGGCATAAGTGTACGTCGTTTTTATCTGTGATGTTTTAGGTGACTTAAATGATGGGACTTCATTAATATGATTAATGAAAGAAAAGATGTTGGATATATATGCCCTAGAGGCCTACATTGTATAGGATGCTTGGGATATGTATGTACATGACAGTCTTGCTTGATATAATAGTACGCTATTTGGTTTGTCTTTATCTTAACATATGATATTTTTTACATAGTGTCTATATATACATATGTTGATAAAGCCCATACGGTGTTTGTCTGACTACCGGCGTTGTGATGGCAGTCATACTAGTAGGAGCTGGATAGTCAATAGGCACACCCTTAGATGTCCCTAGTCGTAGGAGTATCGAGACTGGGCATTGATACTCCGGAGTAGATTAGGGTATACATATCTAGACCCTGAGGAAGGGCGATTGATTGGTCCCGCAGCCATTGGTGGAGTGCACCTAAGATTGTATACAGATGCTCACTGGATGTGAGTACACCGGACAGGACTCGCCGAGAACTGACTGGATGGTATTATACCTAACGTCAGATAGCAGTTCTCAGGTGACATGTGTGCAGATAGTCCGTTGACTTAAAGTCATCATTTGTCTCGTGTGAGTTCCCACTATGCTTTAATTGTTACCCTACCACGGCTCAAAGGAGTCGTGCAAGCAGGTTTTAGTTGGTCACAGTCCCGAGCCATGTGGAGGCGGTAAGTGACTGTTAGGGATTCGTCTCTCCCGGTATAGGGAGTTGATATCGCACGGTGATCGGTTGGTCATTACCATAAGTCCCTGGGCAGGGCTGATTGAGAATTACTGATGGACTGATCAGTAGATTCTCGGATGGTCTTGAGCCATACCGACACGACTTGTACGGTTATTAGGGGTCTGACGTCCACCACCTCCCTAGGCCATACATGTGATACTCTTAGACGAACAGACCGGACTGCGCGGATATTGTCACGGACAGGCTCAGTAGGATTTCGGATGGGTTACCTCATCGGCTTTCTTATCGACAACTACCTGGGGACCGTTACGTACAGCTAGTGCCGCTTGCGGTCTGTGGTTAAACCCACTGCCTGCGTAGTAGTCGAGTCTTTAGAGTCCCACAGAGAGATTTCCCAAACCCAGGAGAAAAGATATAGAGGTCGTATAGTTTTACGACAAAGGTTCGGATGCATACATGTTTAAACGCATGTACGACATTCGGACAGTTTTTACTAGCCGGCTTTGGTTTAAGCCAGATTCTAGTATCGGGTTATTGGATTTATACAGTCTAAAGTTTTTCCGTGTTTTCATGGATGCGAGGGGCGTTCTCGTAATTTCCGAGAAGCTTCTAGAAGGATGTGACATGAGGGGTTGAGGTGGCATATTCATTAATTGTTTTAGTGACTCATTCATATGATTCATCATATCATTAAATGCATCATTAATGCATCATTAATGATCTAATGACTCACATGATGAATCACTCTCCTTGAATAAATGAAGCATGGTGAATAATCATTTAATTGATATTATTTGATAATTCAATATGTATCATATATTCAAGTGAGAAGCTTTTTATTCTCATTATCATCTCCACCTTCTCTCTCCTCAAGCTCTCTCTCCATCACCAAACCCTAATCCTACCACTCATGAGTTGAGAACAAGGATTAGGAAAGACTAAACACTCCATAACCAATCTCTACATCATCTTAGTTCCTTTATTAGCAACAAGAGAAACTAAGAAACCTCAAGTTTAGAGGTTATAGCTTGTATTAGGGTTCTCGGGTGGATCGTCTATCACGGAAAGGAAGCCGAGGAGGACGTGGAGATCCAAGGAGGCCATAGAGATTGTAAAGACGAAGGACTAGAATCGTTTAGTATAATCTTTTAACATAGTAGCTTAGAAATCTATGCTTTTTGTTAATTATCGTTTAGCAAAGATCTTCGGTTAGTCGATGTTCGCTTAATAAACAAGATCGTTTTTCATATTTTCGCCTCCCCGCAACTCGTGGGGTGTTTCACATCGACTTACAGTGGTATCAGAGCCTCACTAAACAATAATTAACACACTTGCAAAGTTGTATGAATTTCGAACGGAAAACAAACCGGAAAAAACCCCGATATCCTATAGTTTCTGTCGATTTTAAAATGAGTTCCAAAATTTTTTCAGGGACCTCCAGAATGACCCACATGAAAATATAAGAACACACAAGAAAAATGGGCTCCTGAATCGGCCAAAGTGCCGCGGAACCGCGGCCGATCCCACCGATCCGCCGCAGATCCGCGGCCGAGTTGGGGCCGATTCTGGCCAGTTTTCTTCTGTGCATCTGCTGTGATATTTTGTATTTTCTGGTATTTTTTAATTTTTGCTCAGGTTTCAGATTTACAGAGAAGTATTGGAGCAAAATTAAATGTGTTTAATCGATCGAAATTATACGGTGTTTGCCTGTTTGATTATATCTGTGAAATGTTTTATGTGTTCGTAAACCTCCCCTAACTGCTAGTATGTCGGTTGGCATGGGGTTGCACATATCTATGATGTTATATATAACTATTTGTGTATATAAACTGTATTGGACTGTTGTGGTGATTAGCCGGGTTTTGTGATGGGTTATTGTATTAATTCATTCGATATAATTGTAATAAGTTGTAATATTATTTTGCGGGGCACATCCAGGTTGCGGTTGTAGCCACCGTTGTATAATTCTTTTTACTGTTTTTGCTCCTAGGATAGACCCAAGGTGGGGTACACAAACTACCGGGTATTTTGAAGTGTTGAGGTAGATCGCTTCACTTCTGGTACTTGGCGGGCAGTTTGCCGTACCCGTAGGGGTCTGGGGTGGGGTAAATGGCTATTCATCACAACTGTGTAATCCGTATTTCGTTGCAGGCTCAAAAGAAAGGCGGATTGCTTGTAAATCCAATATTGTTTATCTATGATCTGGAATGCCTATTATTGCGTCTGACGAATGTACAATATCTATATATGATAGCTATTTAGACGTCACTTATGTTTTACACCCGCGCTAGCCCAGCCCCCGCTCTGTCGTTAGTTAAGTAACCTAACGAGTGATGACGGGACCCAGTGGTGAATGCGGATGGCATAAGAGGACGTTGTATTTTCGTTGTTATCTGTAATGATAGGTTAATTGATGGGACGCATTATTATTAATGCAAAGAAAATAAAACCTAAACTGAATCGTTGGAACAATTTCTAAAACCACTCGGTTTTCTTGAAAAAGCAAATTTTAAATGCGGAACTTAAACCACTCCTTTTAAATAAAAGCTATCTCTGTTCCTTCGATCATATCAAGTTCATTACGTTAACGGTTTTTTGCAAAAAACCAGCCGCAACCCTCCGTCGTTTCAGATAGACAGCACATTGTATTCATGCTATGCTTGTTGGCCTACGTCAAGGCATAGTGTATGGTAGCAGTGTGTGTGCCTATTTGTTGCATAGATAGATGCATTATTTTAAGACAAACGTACACCTTGTTAGCCTACGTCAAGGGCTTGTACGATGTACTTAAATTGATCAGGACAACGACGGGTAGAACTTGACTTGCGTCTTATGACTTGTTGGCCTACGTCGAGGTCTATACAAGCTTGGGGTAAAAATCACATCGGGAGTTTCAAACATAAAGGAAACTTGCAGATTTAGCATACCTTCAGGAGTGTGGTGACTAGAGTGGCTTCCATCTAGGGCATCATGCAATGATAGTTGGATCCCGATCCCACTGATGAGTAGGATTACTCTCGGGAATTTTTCTCACTTAACAATCAATGCTATAAACCAAGTAGGTGACTAGAAAAGTGTTAGAGGGGCTACGCCTCCAGGGAAAAGAGGTTATTTAATTAAGGAACTTCTCGAAAGCGTTGGAAAACCTCCCTCGAAGTACCAACATTAGCCTGGCTGAAAGGTTAAGCAAGTATTGTGACATGTGATTAAATCCTGACTAATTCTTCTTTTAGGTTTTGAAGAAGGATTTGAGGAAACTGTGGGAGCTATCCTGTTTAGATAAATTAATAAACCAATCTAAACTTGCAAGAGCATATGCTGAGTGTTTTCTTTTTTCTCTCTCTGGCAGCTACCATGACTGGACTAAAACTGTTACTTGAAAAAAATATACTGACCGGGCAGAACTATAAAGATTGGCTATAGAACGTCAATATTGCACTGACTTATGACAAAGTAGAATATGTTACCACCGCTGTTCCTCCCCTTATCCCTGGACCAGATTCCTCAGTTGTGGACAGGGAAGTCCGCAAAACCTGGGATCTAGATTGCGAGCGAGCTAAGTATATCGTGCTGGCGTCCATGAACAATGAACTCCAGAAACAGCACGAGAGTATGGATATTGTATCCATCTTTCTCCATGTCAAAGAATTGTATGGGGAGCACTCCCGTATCGCGAGGTACGAAACCTCAAGGAAACTCTTCCAGATGAGGTTAGCTCCAGGATCGCCTGTAGGAGAGCATGTCCTCAAAATGACCATCCTCATTGAGGAACTCGCAAACCTAGGATGCGTGCTAGAGAACGATTTGTATATCGACTTGATTTTGCAGTCCCTTCCCCACACCTTCTCTCAGTTCGTGCTGAACTTCAACATGCACGAAATGGAAGCGGATCTTCCAAAGCTCCTCAATATGTTGAGGGTAGCAGAGACCTCTTTGAAAAAGGAGAAGACCCCCGTTCTGTATGTTGGCCAATCATCTTCTTCTAAATCTAAAGCGAAAGCTAAAGGGAAGAAGAAGATGAAAGCCACCAAACCGAAAGGTGGGGTCAAGAAGGTGCAGGGAACGAACAAGGCAGGAAAGGTGAAGACAGAAAAGAACGAGTGCTTCTATTGTCACAAGAAAGGGCACTGGAAGAAGGATTGTCAGGCCTTCAAAGCCAAGGACATGAAGCAAGCAGTTGCTTCTACTTCAGGTGTGTTTGTAATCGAAAATTGTTTTTCAGTTAACTCTACATCATGGGTATTTGATACCGGTTCTGGTTCTCATATCTGTAATTCATTGCAGGATCTGAGAAATAGTAGAGTACTGGGGACAGGTGATATGACTCTCTGGATGGGCAATGGAATGTATGTAGATGCAATTGCAATAGGGGAATATCACCTAGGGTTGACTAGTGGGCACATTTTGGTGTTGTACAGCTGTTTTTATATTCCCAGTATGTTGTATAATATTATATCAGTATCTTTGTTATCGAATGAAGGATATAGTTTTGCGCTTGAAAGAAATGTTATGAACATTCACCTAAATCAAGAACTGATTGGGTATGGCACACTGAAAAACGGCATATACATACTTAATCAACCTCAAATTTTCAATATTCAAAACACGCATAAAAGAAAGGCTCCAGATTCGAATCAAGCCTTCCTATGGCATTGTAGACATGGTCATATAAATGAAATAAGGTTGACTAAAGTTATATAAAGATGGATATCTAGATCCGTTTGAATATTCATCATATGCAACTTGTCAATCATGTATCAAAGGAAAAATGACCAAATCTCCGTTCACCGGACACGGAGAAAGAGCCACTGAACCCTTGGGACTTGTACACAGTGATGTATGTGGTCCGATGTCTACGCATGCACGAAGTGGTCACTCCTACTTCATCACTTTTACTGATGACTTCTCTAGGTATGGACATGTGTTCTTAATGAAGCATAAATCCGAGGCTTTTGAGAAGTTTAAGGAGTATAAAAATGAAGTAGGGAAACAAATTGGTAAAAGCATCAAGACACTTCGATCTGATTGAGGTGGGGAATACTTAAGTACCAGTTTCCTTGAATTCTTAAAAGAGAATGGAATTCTCTCTCAGCTTACTCCGCTTTATACACCTCAACATAATGGTGTATCAGAAAGGAGGAATCGCACTCTGTTAGACATGGTGCGTTCTATGATGAGTAGTGCTGAGTTGCCACTTTCCTTCTGGGGATTTGCTCTAGAATCAGCAGCATACCTATTAAATAGAGTTCCGACTAAGTCTGTACTTACCACTCCATATGAAATGTGGAGAAGAAAGAGACCATATCTCAAGTATATCAAGATATGGGGTTGTCCGGTATATGTTAAAAAGCATAAACCGGACAAGCTCGAGGCACAATCGGTTTTATGCAAGTTTGTAGAATACCCCAAGCATTCAAGGGGGTATATGGTCTACCAGACTGAAGAACAAAAGGTGTTTGTCGCTCGTCACATTGTCTTCTTAGAAAGCGAATTTCTTGCAAAAGAAATTAGTGGGAGTGCGGTAGAGTTGGAAGAAATTCCAGAACCTCAAACTACTACAGAGGACTTAGTAGAACCTCAGATTTCAATAGAACATGACGAACCAACGCCACTCCGCAGATCTAGTAGGCTTTCTCATCCTCCTGAAAGATACTATGGTTTTCTTCTAGATGGGGATCGAGAGGATTGCATCATTGATGATGATGAGCCTACTAGTTTTCAGCAGGCTATTACGAGTAGTGACTCGATGAAATGGCTGGATGCTATGAGATCCGAAATGGAATCCATGTACACCAATAAAGTATAGACTTTAGAAGTTGCGCCTCCTAGAGTAAAACCAGTAGGATGCAAATGGATCTTCAAAAAGAAGATTGGTGCATTTGGACAAGTGGAAACCTACAAAGCTAGACTCGTAGCAAAAGGTTTTCGTCAAAGAGCAGGATTGGACTATGATGAAACATTTTCACCTGTAGCCATGCTTAAATCCATTCGGATCCTGCTTGTGATTGCTTCCTTCCATGACTATGAAATCTGGCAGATGGACGTAAAAACAGCTTTTCTAAATGGACATTTAGAAGGGAGTGTTTATATGGATCAACCAGAAGGTTTCTTAGACAGTGGGAGCAGTGGAAGAGTCTGCAAGTTGCTTAAATCCATTTATTGATTAAAGCAAGCATCGCGGAGTTGGAACATCTGCTTTGATGAGACAATCAAAGAATTTGACTTTATCAAAAATGTAGATGAACCATGTATTTATAGGAAGATTGTAGATGGAGCAGTAGTCTTCCTCGTTTTATACGTCGACGACATACTACTGATAGGGAATGATATCCCTATGCTACAATCAGTAAAGCTCTTCTTGTCACAGAAATTCTCTATGAAAGACTTGGGAGATGCATCATACATTCTGTGCATTAAGATCTATCGTGATAGATCTAATAGAATGTTGGGACTTTCACAATCCAGGTATATAGACACTATACTAAAGAGATTTAGTATGGATGATTCCAAGCGCGGCAATATGCCCGCTTGTCATGGAATCACCCTCTCCAAAGAGATGTCTCCAAAGACTGATGAAGAGTGGGCTCGCATGAGCATTATACCCTACACTCTGCTGTAGGATCAATAATGTATGCGATGTTATGTACTAGACCGGATGTAGCTTACGCACTTAGTGTGGTAAGCAGGTATCTGTCTGACCCAGGTGAGAAACATTGGATAGCGGTAAAGAACATTCTCAAGTACCTGAGAAGGACTAAGGAGATGTTCTTGATTTACGGTAATGGGGACCTCCAGGTAGAGGCTTTTACCGACTCCGGCTTCCAAAGTGACAAAGATGATTCTAAATCCATTTCGGGTTGTGTGTTTACCCTCAATGGAGGGGCGGTATGTTGGAAGAGTTCCAAACAGGATACCGTCGCAGACTCAACTATGGAGGCTGAGTATATAGCTGCTAGTGAAGCCGCAAAAGAGGCTGTCTGGATGAGGAAGTTCATTTCTGAACTTCAGGTGGTTCCGTCCATTGCCAATCCAATACCTTTGTATTGTAATAACAATGGCGCTGTCGCTTTAGGGAAGGAACCAAGGTCCCATCAGAAATCCAGGCATATCTTAAGGCGGTTTCACCTGATCAGGGAGGTCGTGGATCGTCGGGAGATTGAGATACGGAGAGTAGACACAAAAGACAACACGGCAGATCCATTCACTAAGGCCATCCCTCAAGTACAGTTCGAGAGGCTGTTTGAGATGTTGGGCTTGCGGTACGCCAGCAACTGGATCTGGTAGAGACAGTGGGTACTCATTGCACCAATTATAAGCCGTAGTGCAAGTGGGAGATTGTTGGATATATAAGCCCTAGAGGCCTACATTGTATAGGATGCTTGGGATATGTATGTACATGACGGTCTTGCTTGATATGATAGTACGCTATTTGGTTTGTCTTTATCTTAACGTATGATATATTTTACTTAGTGTTTATATATATATATGTTGATAAAGCCTATAGGGTGTTTGTCTGACTACCGGCGTTGTGATGGCAGTCATACTAGTGGGAGCTAGATAGTGAATAGGCACACCCTTAGATGTCCCTAGTCGTAGGAGTATCAAGACTGGGCATTGATACTCCGGAGTAGACTAGTGTATACATATCTAGACCCTGAGGAGGGGCGATGGATTGGTCCCGCAGCCATTGGTGGAGTGCACCTAAGATTGTATACAGATGCTTACTGGATGTGAGTACACCGGACAGGACTCGCTGAGAACTGACTGGATGGTATTATACCTAACGTCAGATAGCAGTTCTCAAGAGACATGTGTGCAGATAGTCCGTTGACTTAAAGTCATCATTTGTCTCGTGTGAGTTCCCACTGTTCTTTGATTGTTACCCTACCACGGCTCAAAGGAGTCGTGCAAACAGGTTTTAGTTGGGCACAGTCCTGAGCCATGTGGAGGAAGTGAGTGACTGTTAGGGATTCGTCTCTCCCGGTATAGGGAGTTGATATCGCACGGTGATCGGTTGGTCATTACCATAAGTCCCTGGCCAGGAATGATTGAGAATTACTGATGGACTGATCAGTAGATTCTCTGATGGTCTTGAGCCATACCGACACGACTTGTACGGTTATTATGGGTCTGACGTCCACCACCTCCCTAGACCATACATGCGATACTCTTAGACGAACAGACCGGACTGCGCGGATATTGTCACGGACAGGCTCAGTAGGATTTCGAATGGGTTACCTCATCGGCTTTCTTATCGACAACTACCTGGGGAACGTTACGTACAGCTAGTACCGCTTGCGGTCTGTGGTTAAACCCACTGCCAGCGTAGTAGTCGAGTCTTTAGAGTCCCACACAGAGATTTCCTAAACCCAGGCGAAAAGATATAGAGGTCGTATGGTTTTACGGCAAAGGTTCGGACGCATACGTGTTTAAACGCACGTACGACATTCGGACAGTTTTTACTAGCCGGCTTTGGTTTAAGCCAGATTCTAGTATCGGGTTATTGGATTTATACAGTCTAAAGTTTTTCCGTGTTTTCACGGATGCGTGGGGCGTTCTCGTAATTTCTGAGAAGCTTCTAGAAGGATGTGACAAGAGGGGTTGAGGTGGCATATTCATTAATTGTTTTAGTGACTCATTCATATGATTCATCATAACATTAAATGCATCATTAATGCATCTTTAATGATCTAATGACTCACATGATGAATCACTCTCCTTGAATAAATGAAGCATGGTGAATAATCATTTCATTGATATTATTTGATAATTCATTATGTATCATATATTCAAGTGAGAAGCTTTTTATTCTCATTATCATCTCCACCTTCTCTCTCCCCAAGCTCTCTCTCCTTCACCAAACCCTAATCCTACCACTCATGAGTTGAGAACAAAGATTAGGAAAGACTAAACAGTCCATAACCAATCTCTACATCATCTTAGTTCTTTTATTAGCAACTAGAGAAACTAAGTAACCTCAAGTTTAGAGGTTATAGCTTGGATTAGGGTTCTCGGGTGGATCGTCTATCACGGAAAGGAAGCCGAGGAGGACGTGGTGATCCAAGGAGGCCATAGAGATCGTAAAGACGAAGGACTAGAATCGTTTGGTATAATCTTTTAACATAGTAGCTTAGAACTCTATGCTTTTTGTTAATTATCCTTTAGCAAAGATCTTCGGTTAGTCGATGTTCGCTTAATAAACAAGATCGTTTTTCATATTTCCGCCTCCCCGCAACTCATGGGGTGTTGCACATCGACTTACAAAAGAAACCTAATAGATGTTGTGGAATCGAATGTTCCAAAACAGGTAGCTATAGTTCTTGCTTTGCATCGCGGTGTTCCTTATAGAACATCCTGCACCTTATTCGATAAGGAATGGGCCGAGATCCCTTCACCGGGAGTGACCCCTTTAGCAATGACTGGCAGATGCTACAACCCTCGGTTTTGTCTTTTGATTACTTTTCTAGTTCTTGCTTTGCACAGTGATATATATGATATATCCTGCATCTCATTTGACAAGGAAAGAGCCGAGATCCCTTCACCGGGAGTGACCTCTTTAGCGAAACTAGTAAAAGCCTAAAAAACACTGCATTTTAAAAATCACTTGATTCTATAACGATATCAAGTTCATTACGCAATAGGTTTTCAGAAAAACCTGTCGTAGCCCTCCGTCATTTCAGATAAGTAGTAGTTAGTATTCGTGCTGCGTTTGTTGGCCTTTGTTAAGGCGTAGTGTGCGATAGCTGACTAGTGCTTCTCTCCTTATGCATATGATGCAGATTGGGTTAGCGTAGTCGTACGACCTTATTGACCTTTGTCAAGGGTCATGCGGGTAGGTTTAATTCAATGAAGAAATGACGGGTTGAACTTGACTAGCATCCTATGGTTTGTTGGCCTTTGTTAAGGTCATAGGAGGTTAGGGACAAAATTATCGGGAATTTCATGTGTTGAAATTTGCAATGAGATTGCATACCTTCTATGAGATAGTTGGATCCCGATACGCACTGCGGGTAATTGTTACTCCTGGGAGAGTTTTACACATTACAATTAGCCGATCAAGTAGGTGTCTAGAAAGGTGTCAACGGGGTTACGCCTCTGGGAAAATGAGGTTTACTTTAATTAGGTCAGTGCGAAAGCACGGGGAACCTCCCTCAAAGTACCGACACTGGCCTGGCTGAAAGATTGGCGAAGTTGTAGGGTGTAATTAATCCCGGCTAGTCTTTCCTTTTAAGGTTTGAAGGAAGATTTGATAAAAACAGTGGGAGCCATCCTGATTAGATAAAATAATAACCAATCTGATCTTGCAAGAGCGCACGCAGAGTGTTTTCTTCTCTCTCTCTCCAGGTAGCGACCATATCATGCCTTAATCAAGATAATAATACGGATATTTTGACTTAACCCGCATGTTATACTATGCTGGGGAACGTTGGTTCCGCTCCAACTTATAAATGTTATAAGACAGAACAGGAAATAGGGGATTACAAGAATTCGCGTGCCGCCCAAGCGAAGAAAGTGTATGCTGATGCATCTTCTTCGGGTGTGTTCATTACAGAGAACTGTTTCTCAGTATCCTTTACGTCCTGGGTATGAGACACCGGATCAGGATGCCGCATATGTAATATATTACATGGGCTACAGATAGGTAGAGAACTTAGAACGGGTGAAAAGTTTCATGTGATAGAAAACGGTGCAAGTGTTGCAGCCAAGTCTGTTGGTCACTATCACCCTGTATTACCAGAATACATTGATTCTGAACGAATGTTGTTAGATACCGAACCTGATATACAACATCATATCAGTCTCTTTATTAGTAAAGAAAGGATATAATTTTGTATTGCTGGATAATGTTTTGTACATTTCCTGTATCAAGAGTTGATCGGTTCAGGCACGTTATCTAAAAGCATTAACGTTCTAAATCAAACTACAGTTCTTAGTATACAGAACTCACAGAAGAGGAAGAGTTCAGAAATGAACGAATCCTTCTTCAGGTATTATAGACTAGGTCATATCAATGCGACCAGACTAGCTGAAGTTACATATAGATGCATATTTAAATTAGTTTGAATTTACATCTTGTGAAACTTGTCAGTCATGTCACAGAGAAAAGATGACCATAGCACTGTTTATAGGAAGAAGAGAAAGAGTTAGTGAACTCTTGGGATGATACATATTGATGTATGAAGGTCCCCTGTCCACACATACCAAGATCAGTTCTTTGTACTTCATTACATTCTCTGTTGATCTCTCAAGATTCAGACATATGTTCCTGTTGAAACACAAGTCCGAACCTTTTGAGATATTCACAGAATATAAGTTAGAAGTAGAGAACCAAAATGGATATAAGTGTTAGTTATATGTATGCCCTAGAGGCCATTACTATACATAGGATGTATATTGTAGTGGATGCTGGGACATATATAGGGAGGACTTTCTTGCTCGACATGATAGTATGCTATCTGGTTGATCTTTACCTTAACGTGTATACTGATTGTCTCTCTGTTACATGTTGGTAAAGCCCTTAGGATCTGTACTTGACTACCTGGACTATGATGCGGATCATACTAGTGGGGACATGGTAGTCTACAAGTACATCCTTCAAAGTCCCTAGTCGAGGGTGTATCGAGATGGGGCATCGATATACCAGAGTAGACTAGCGTATACCTTCTCGACCCATACAGATGGGCGATGGATGATCCCATATCCATTGGTGTTTGACATCAGAGATGATATACGGGTGCTCAGTGAAGACTGGGTACACTGGACGGACTCGCCGAGAACTCCCAGATGGTATTATACCTCACGTCAGATGGCAGTTCTCTGGTGACACTGGTACAGAGTAGTCTGTTGACCCGAGATCGTCATAGAGTCTTGTATGGTTCCCACTGTGCTTTGATTTCCATCTTACCACGTCCAAGAGGGCGTGCAAAACGGTGGTTTTTGGGTACAGTCCCGAGTCACATGGAGGCAATGAGCGATAGGAGGGGATTCGTCTCTCCCGGTATAGGGAGTTGATGTTGCGCTGTGTTCGATTGGCTATAACAGGAAATCCCTGGCCAGGGTTGCTGAGATTTACTGGTAAGTGTTACCAGTAGTTTCTCGAAAAGTTATAGACCTCATATCGACACGACTTATCGAGCTATTGGGGTCTGACGTTTACCACCCCTAGGCGAGATATGCGACATATCAGACGATCAGACCGGACTGTACGGTAGTGTTACTGGTCGGATTCACTGGAGTGTGAGCGGGCTTGCTCGTCGATCTTCAGATCGCTCAATACCCGGGTGGCCGTTACGTTTAGCAGACCGCTTGCGGCTTGTGGGTGCTTGATATGATCATCACCTGCTGCCGGCGTATTGACGAGTCTTTAGAGTCCTACACAGAGGTTTCCTGGCTCGAGCGAAACGAAATAGGAGCGCATATGAGATATGTGCGGGACCGAGAATAATACGAGTATGTGATACTGTATTTGATTCTCGCGATGTGACATTGATCGGTTATATGTGATATAGCCGGGTTATCGGATCAAGTGTTGATTCGATAAGTTGTTACTAATGATACTAGCCGGTTATATGCGATATGACCGGGTCGTTAAATCAAGTGTTGATTTAATGATTTAATGCGTAATTATATATTTGATATATTACTTTGCATCAACTAGTATCGGTTCACTTTATAATGGATTTTCTCACTCGGATGTGCGCATTATATATGTGATATGATTTTGTGCACTAGCTTGTATCATGTTTGATGATACATGCTTTTTGGTTAAGTGTAAAGTGTTAAACCTTGGTTAATGAATAGGTTAGGGTTTATTATTTGTTATTCATTTATCTTATTTAATTATCCATTTATTTATGATAAATGAATAAAAGAAAATGAAATGAAATGGTTGCTAATTTTGGATTCTAGTTGAAGCTTCTTGATCTTTTGACTAAGTGACCATTTTGTCTCTAGTTTGACCCTAACCATTCCTTTAACCATGATTAGCTCTCTACACTTCACCATGGTTCACTTATGATAAGAATGGATTATTCTTTTCTATTTCTAATTAACTTATCATAACTATTTCCTTCTTCTTCTTCATTCTTCAAGTGAAGAAAGCTTGCCCCATCAATGGCAAGTGATGGAAATGAGTGAGAAATCCAATTCTAAAGTCTACCCACTTCCTATTTCTTCATCCTCTACCTCTTGCCAAGTAGTAGAGTGTGTTTCCTTCACAAGTTTCATGACTTGGTGAAGGTGGAGCTTGATTCATCGATGCCTCGACGTAGATCATCTTCGGCTTGGACATCGACGACCTAGCCCGCCCATTCTCCGACGAAGACGACGCTAGAGCCCGGATTCCTTTTGGACAGCGGAGACGACTTCGTTGCGGAGCTATGGAGGTGGAGCACCGGATCTACAAAGGTTGTATTTCCGTATTCTCATTAGTTAATTTGTTAACTAGTTTATGTTTTCGCCTAGATATCTAGCAAACGATCCGTAGTCGGTTCTCTCGGCACCCGTAAAATTTTATAATGGCATGTTCGATGCCTTGTGAGACCTCATTAGGGTGCCTAGGAACCCTACAGTGGTATCAGAGCTACTAGACATTGGATGTCGACCTATGGGGGGTTCTCACTGTGTGACAGTGTGGCGAAGCATAGGCTCTTACCCCCAGGGTGTCCCGAGACCGGAAGGTGTTCCGACGGGTTGTAGTCCTCGCGAGGGGGCATGCGTAAAAAGTAGCTGCTGAGGGACCCGTTGGTGCCACGGCGACCCCATTGGATGGGGCTGCTGCCTGACCTACAGTGGTATCAGAGCCTGGCTAGAGCCTTAGGCGATGTCCAGACGGAATTTGAAGTCCGAACGAACCCGAAAACCCAAACCTAACATGCTCTCTGTCCAGATTTTAAAATCGTGGATTTTTCCATATTAAAAATATTCAGTAAAGTCAGCAGGAAGTTATAAGGGATACTGTAAATTTCGTGCGCATGATTCCTTCAATGAGCCGCGCTTCCGCGGCACGAGCATGGCTCGTGCGGCGGAAGAGCGGCCGATTTGTCGTTTTGCGCATAAAATTTTGTACAGTAATTCCTCTTTTTCAATGCTGGTTTTCCTGGGAATTTTTAATTGTTTTTCTACAGTTGAGTTTTCAAGGGTTGTTTTGGGTTTTCATGAGTTCGATCGGATTATCAAATTTTGTCTGTGTGGCTTTCCGGATAAATTTTAGAATATGTTAAAAAGTTCGACCGGATATAAATACCCAATTTTTCCCCTGTCGGGAAATTTCCAAGTGTTGGATTTTTCCGTAGTTTAACGACGTTCTAAGTAGTGCAAGTAACGCGATGGTCCCTCTAGAAGACACAAACCTTAACTCGATTATGTGACCGTCTTGAACTGCCCTTTGAACCTTCGGGTTTGGGGCAGTACGGCGTGCCACATGTGAGGCGTTGGCTTGACCCTTCTACGGCTGGACCGTTGGTACTGAGGTACGAACTGAATGTTGTTAGACTTATTTCATGTGTTGATCTGTATCGGGAAAAGTTGGGTGTTCGATTGTTCGATCGGAAAGTTTAACATTTTCTGTTTATCTGGAATGTGATACAATAATTGGAATTCACAAAAAGTTATGAGATAACTAAATGAATGTTATAAACACAGCAGTTTAGTCTCACTTGATCGGTTGCCACGGAATTTTGATGTGATCAAAAGTCCGTCGCAATCACGTAGCGTACGCGGATACTCGCCGGGTAAACTTAATAGACAGCCTCACTCCATAGCCCCGACCAAGTGACTGTAAGAGAACCCCGTCGCCGAAAGCATTCGTCCGGGTGCTCGCGGTGGCGGTGTTCCGCCTTGGTGCACTTCGTCGACGGTATCAGGGGTGCAGCCGTCTACTGAAGTTTGCGACGAGCATTCGATCAAAATGTCGGGAATCTTGTTGAATTGCCCGACTTGGTATTGAAAAGTGTTTTCGATTTTGAGACTAAAATGCGGGGTTTATAATTGTTAGGCATGTGATGTCTAAGGTATTCATTTGATTAGGCATGCGATGTCTATGCAGATTGCGGATTCCAACTGTTGTAGTTTTACACTTTCTTTTCTGTGACCGTAAGTGTAATATGTGATATCGCCGGTTTCGTTGCTATATGTCAACGACAATTGGGATGCGCATATTTACTTACGTTGATGACATGTGATGTTATGTGTTGCTGGATATGTTATATTGGATCGTCGTGTTTGAATAGCCGGGGGTTTTTATGTGAGATGAGTGTTTTTCATTTTCATTCATGTAAAAACTTGTATGTAATATTCTTTTATTGGGGCGCTTCCAGGTTGCGGAAGTTGTCACCGTTTGTATATTATTTACTTTTCCGCACTAGGATAGACCCAAGGAGGAGGGCACAAGTAACCGGGTTCTGGAGTCCAGTGGGAGACCAACTCGAGGAGTCGAGTCCGGGTCTCCTAACTCTAGAATTGGTAGGGTTGCTTGCCGCTCTCGTAGGGGTCTAGGGGTGTGGGTTTGGCTATTCATCGCGACCGTGGAATCCGTGTTTTATACTGGCTCGTATTAAAAACACGGACGTCCTAGTATATCCAATATTTCATATGTTTCTTCTGCTGCGATATCTGTGATGTGATCATGTGATGTTCTTTGATAGATACAGTATATAGTATATATGATATATTATATAGGCGTTACTTATGTTTTACACCCGCGCTAGCCCTGCCCTGCTCTGCCGTTAGTTACCTAACCTAACGGTGCACGAGGGGACATCGAGGCGAATGCGGATGGCATAAGTGTACGTCGTATTTATCTGTGATGTTTAGGTACTTTAATGATGGGACTTCATTAATGAGATTAATGAAATAAAAGAAACCTAAGATGTTGTAGAATCGAATTTCAAAATAAAACAGGTAGCTACAGTTCATGCTTTGTACAGCGGTATATATGATATATCCTGCACCTTATTCGATAAGGAAAGGACCGAGATCCCTTCACCGGGAGTGACTCCTTTATCAATAACTGGCAGATGCTACACACTCGGTTTGTCTTTTGTTTGCTTTTAAGTGTTTTTACTTTGCACAGTGATATATATGATATATCCCGCACCTCATTCGACGAGGAAAGGACCGACGATCCCTTCACCGGGAGTGACTCCTTTAGCAAAACTAGAAAAGCCTCAAAAGCATTCCATTTTAAAATCATTTGATTCTACAACGATATCAAGTTCATTACGCAATAGGTTTTCAGAAAAACCTGTCGTAGCCCTCCGTCATTTCAGATAAGTTGTATATAGTATTCGTGCTGCATTTGTTGGCTTTCGTCAAGGTGCAGTGTGCGGTAGCTATATGCTGCTTATCTGTTAGCATACGATGCGATTGGATTAGGGTAGTCGTGCGGCTTTGTTGGCTTTCGTCAAGGGTCGTGCGGGTGGGTTTAATTCGATCAAGAAATGTACGGGTTGAACTTGACTAGCGGGCTATGGTTTGTTGGCTTTCGTCAAGGTCATAGCACGTTAGGGGCAAAATATTATCGGGAATTTCAAGTGTTGAAATTTGCAATGAGATTGCATACCTTCTATGAGATAGTTGGATCCCGATACCCGCTGCGAGTAAGAGTTACTCCTGGGAGAGTTTTATACATTACAATTAGCCGATCAAGTAGGTGTCTAGAAAGGTGTCAACGAGGTTACGCCTCTGGGAAAACGAGGTTTACATTAATTAGGTTCGTGCGAAAGCACGGGGGACCTCCCTCAAAGTACCGACACTAGCCTGGCTGAAAGATTGGCGAACTTGTAGTGTGTAATTAATCCCGGCTAATCTTTCCTTTTAGGGTTTGAAGGAAGATTTGATAAAAAGCAGTGGGAGCCATCCTGATTAGATAAAATAATAACCAATCTATTCTTGACAGAGCGCACGCTGAGTGTTTTCTTCTCTCTCTCTCCAGGTAGCGACCATATCACGCCTTAATCAAGATAATAATACGGATTATTGACCGAACCCGCTTGTTATACTGAGCTGGGGAACGTTGGTCCCGCTCCAACTTATAATTGTTATAAGACAGAGCAGGAAATTGGGGATTACCAGAATTCCCGTGACGCCCAAACGAAGAGAGTGCATGCTGATGCATCATCTTCGGGTGTGTTCATTATACAGAACTGTTTCTCAGTATCCTTTACGTCCTGGGTATGTGATACCGGATCAGGATCCCAGATATGTAATCTGTTACATAGGGCTACAGATAGGTAGAGAACTGAGAACGGGTGATAAGTTTCATGAGGCAGAAAACGGGGCAAGAGTTGCAGCCAAGTCTGTCGGTCACTGTTACCCTGTATTACCAATACATTGATTCTGAACGAATGTTATTAGATACCGAACCTGATATACAAAATCATATCTGTCTCTTTATTAGTAAAGAAATGGTAAAATTTTGTATTGATGGATAATGTTTTGAACATTTCCTATATCAAAAGTTGATCGGTTCAGGCACGTTATCTAAAAGCGTTGATGTTCTAAATCAAACTACAGTTCTTTAGTATACAGAACACACACAAGAGGAAGAGTTCAGAAATGAACGAATCCTTCTTGAGGCATTGTAGACTAGGTCATATCAATGCGACCCGACTAGCTGGAGTTACATATAGATGCATATTTAAATCAGTTTGAATTTACATCTTGTGAAACTCGCTAGTCATGTCACAAAGATAAGATGACCATAGCTCCGTTTACTGGAAACAGAGAAAGAGTTAATGAACTCTTGGGATGATACATGTTGATGTATGTTAGGTCCCCTGTCTACATATGCCAGGACTGGTTCTTTGTACTTCGTTACATTCTCTGATAATCTCTCAAGATTCAGACCTATGTTCCTGTTGAAACACAAGTCTGAACCTTTTGAGATATTCACAGAATATAAGCGAGAAGTAGAGAACCAGAATACGGGTATAAGTATTATGTCCTTTGATGTGACCAGGGAGGAGAATACTTGTGCATGGAATTCCTGGACTATTCTAAAAGAGAATGAGATTCTCTCTCAGCATTACTCCTCCGAATACACCATAGCACGATGGTATATCGGGGCGGAGCAATCACACCCTATATGATAAGGTGTGCTCTATGATGAGTACTACTAAGTTACCTATTTCCTTTTGGGAGTTGTGCACTTGAGAAGCTGCATACCTATTGAATAGGGTTCAAATCAAATCAGTTGCCTACCGCTCCATATGAGATATGGTATGGGAAGAGCCCATGTCTTAAATTAGTTAAGATTTGGAGTCGTCCGGCCTATGTCTAAAAGCAAAATCCGGACAAGCTCGAGGCAAGGTCTGTAATGTAGAACTGGAAATGCTCCAGCCATACAAACTGCAGCTGATGGTTTGGTAGAACCAAAGGATTCAGTAGATTCCAACGAACCTCAACCTCTCCGCCGATCTAGTAGGGTTCCTCACCCACCTGATAGATACTTCGGTTTCTCTATGACAGTGGGAGCGAGGACTGCATCATGAGATGATGACCCAACTAGTTTCGAGCTGGCCATCAGGAGTGTGACTCTGTAAGAATGGCTGGATGCTTAGCGATCTGAGATGGAATCCTTATACACCAACAAAGTATGGACTTTGGTTGCTATATCTGAAGGGTTAAATCCCCATCAGAAGCAAGTATATCTTGAGAAGATTACTTGGTGTACATCGAAAAGTTGAGACTTTCAAAGCTAGACTTGTTAAAAGTTTGCATCATTGACCAGCTGTGGATAATGATAAAACCTTTTCAAGTATCTATGCTTAAGTCCATCCAGATCCTACTTGTCACGGCTACATACCATGACTACGATATCTGGTGGTTGGGTGTCATGACTGCTTTTCTAAATGATGTTTTAGAAGAGTGCGTCTATAAGTACACAGCCAGAGGGTTTCGTAAACAGTGGGAGCAGCGGAAACGTGTACAAGATGTTTTATAGGATAAAGCAGGCATCGCGGAGTTGGAACATCTGTTTTGATGGGTAAGTCAAAGAGTTTGACATCATCAAAATGGTAGATGAACCTTGTATAAACAAAAGGGTAGTAGGGAGTATGGTGGCGATCCTCGTAGAGTACGTGGATGACATACTCTTGATAGGGAAGGAGTTTCCTATGCTACGCTCGGTCAATCTCCGCTTATCACAATGATTCTCCATATAGGATCAAAGTGATACCTACTAAATCCTGGATTTTGGATCTATAAGATAGATCTAATTGGATGTTAGGATTCTCACTAGTTGTAGTGAGACGGTATCAACCGATCCTGGGGAAAATCACTGAAAAGGTTCCAGGGTGATAAAGACGACAGAATGTCAGTCGCAGGCATTGTCTTTACCCTCAGTAAAGGGACGGTATGTTGGAAGAGTTCCAAGCTAGATACCGTGACATACTAGACGATAAAGGCTGGATACATCGCTACTTAAGATGCTACCAAAGAGGCAGTCTGGGTGTATATTAGTTCATAAGATGAACTTTGTTCCTCCCATTGTGTGACAATGGAGTTGTGGCTTATGCCAAGGAACGCCGGTCCCATCAGTGATCCAGACATATTCTAAGGTGGTGTCACCTGATCATGGAGATAGTTGATCTCCAGGGTGATCGAGGTTTGGAGAGTAGACTCAGAGGACAACACAGCGGATCCACTCACAAAGGCCTGTTCCCAGAGAGAGACACTTTGATGGGATGGTTGAGTATGAGATACTACAACCACTGCTATCAGATGGCCCTAGTGCAAATGGGAGATTGTTAGTTATATGTATGCCCTAGAGGCCATTACTATACATAGGATGTATATTGTAGTGGATGCTGGGACATATATAGGGAGGACTTTCTTGCTCGACATGATAGTATGCTATCTGGTTGATCTTTACCTTAACGTGTATACTGATTGTCTCTCTGTTACATGTTGGTAAAGCCCTTAGGATCTGTACTTGACTACCTGGACTATGATGCGGATCATACTAGTGGGGACATGGTAGTCTATAAGTATATCCTTCAAAGTCCCTAGTCGAGGGTGTATCGAGATGGGGCATCGATATACCAGAGTAGACTAGCGTATACCTTCTCGACCCATACAGATGGGCGATGGATGATCCCATATCCATTGGTGTTTGACATCAGAGATGATATACGGGTGCTCAGTGAAGACTGCGTACACTGGACGGACTCGCCGAGAACTCCCATATGGTATTATACCTCACGTCAGATGGCAGTTCTCTGGTGACACTGGTACAGAGTAGTCTGTTGACCCGAGATCGTCATAGAGTCTTGTGTGGTTCCCACTGTGCTTTGATTTCCATCTTACCACGTCCAAGAGGGCGTGCAAAACGGTGGTTTTTGGGTACAGTCCCGAGTCACATGGAGGCAATGAGCGATAGGAGGGGATTCGTCTCTCCCGGTATAGGGAGTTGATGTTGCGCTGTGTTCGATTGGCTATAACAGGAAATCCCTGGCCAAGGTTGCTGAGATTTACTGGTAAGTGTTACCAGTAGTTTCTCGAAAAGTTATAGACCTCATATCGACACGACTTATCGAGCTATTGGGGTCTGACGTTTACCACCCCTAGGCGAGATATGCGACATATCAGACGATCAGACCGGACTGTACGGTAGTGTTACTGGTCGGATTCACTGGAGTGTGAGCGGGCTTGCTCGTCGATCTTCAGATCGCTCAATACCCGGGTGGCCGTTACGTTTAGCAGACCGCTTGAGGCTTGTGGGTGCTTGATATGATCATCACCTGCTGCCGGCGTATTGACGAGTCTTTAGAGTCCTACACAGAGGTTTCCTGGCTCAAGCGAAACGAAATAGGAGCGCATATGAGATATGTGCGGGACCGAGAATAATACGAGTATGTGATACTGTATTTGATTCTCGCGATGTGACATTGATCGGTTATATGTGATATAGCCGGGTTATCGGATCAAGTGTTGATTCGATAAGTTGTTACTAATGATACTAGCCGGTTATATGCGATATGACCGGGTCGTTAAATCAAGTGTTGATTTAATGATTTAATGCGTAATTATATATTTGATATATTACTTTGCATCAACTAGTATCGGTTCACTTTATAATGGATTTTCTCACTCGGATGTGCGCATTATATATGTGATATGATTTTGTGCACTAGCTTGTATCATGTTTGATGATACATGCTTTTTGGTTAAGTGTAAAGTGTTAAACCTTGGTTAATGAATAGGTTAGGGTTTATTATTTGTTATTCATTTATCTTATTTAATTATCCATTTATTTATGATAAATGAATAAAAGAAAATGAAATGAAATGGTTGCTAATTTTGGATTCTAGTTGAAGCTTCTTGATCTTTTGACTAAGTGACCATTTTGTCTCTAGTTTGACCCTAACCATTCCTTTAACCATGATTAGCTCTCTACACTTCACCATGGTTCACTTATGATAAGAATGGATTATTCTTTTCTATTTCTAATTAACTTATCATAACTATTTCCTTCTTCTTCTTCATTCTTCAAGTGAAGAAAGCTTGCCCCATCAATGGCAAGTGATGGAAATGAGTGAGAAATCCAATTCTAAAGTCTACCCACTTCCTATTTCTTCATCCTCTACCTCTTGCCAAGTAGTAGAGTGTGTTTCCTTCACAAGTTTCATGACTTGGTGAAGGTGGAGCTTGATTCATCGATGCCTCGACGTAGATCATCTTCGGCTTGGACATCGACGACCTAGCCCGCCCATTCTCCGACGAAGACGACGCTAGAGCCCGGATTCCTTTTGGACAGCGGAGACGACTTCGTTGCGGAGCTATGGAGGTGGAGCACCGGATCTACAAAGGTTGTATTTCCGTATTCTCATTAGTTAATTTGTTAACTAGTTTATGTTTTCGCCTAGATATCTAGCAAACGATCCGTAGTCGGGTCTCTCGGCACCCGTAAAATTTTATAATGGCATGTTCGATGCCTTGTGAGACCTCATTAGGGTGCCTAGGAACCCTACAATAAGTATTTTGTCCTTTGATGAGATCAGGGAGGAGAATAATTGAGCATGGGATTCCTGGACTATTCTAAAGGAGAATGAGATTCTCTCTCAGCATTACTCCTCCGTATACACCACTGAACGTCGGTGTATCGGGGCAGAGCAATCACACCCTATGTGATAAGGTGTGCTCTATGATGAGTACTACTGAGTTACCAATTTCCTTTTGGGAGTTATGCACTGAAGAAGTTGCATACCTATTGAATAGGGTTCCGATCAAATCAGTTGCCTACCACTTCATATGAGATATGGAAAGGAAAGAGACCATATCTTAAGTTTGTTAAGATTTGGGGTTGTCCAGCCTATGTCTAAAAGCATAATCCGGACAAGCTCGAGGCAAAGTCAGTTCTGTAGAAGTTTGTTGGATATCCCAAGCAATCGCAAAAGAATAACTTCTACCAAACCGATGAACAAAAGATGTTTTGTTTCTCAGCATGCCACCTTTGTGAAAGGAAATTTCTTGTGAAGAAATTAGTGGACATGAGGTAGAACTGGAAGAAGTTCCAGCTATACGAACTGCAGAAGATGATTTGATAGAACCAAAGGATTCAATAGTAACCAACGAACCTCAACCTCTCCGCCGATCTAGTAGGGTTCCTCACCCACCTGAGAGATACTTCGGTTTCTCTATGACAGTGGGAGCGAGGATTGCATCATGAAATGATGACCCAACTAGTTTTGAGCTGGCCATCAGGAGTGGGACTCTGTAAGAATGGCTGGATGCTTAACGATCTGAGATGGAATCCTTATACACCAATAAAGTATGGACTTTGGTTGCTTTATCTGAAAGGTTAAATCCCCATCAGGAGCAAGTATATCTTGAGAAGATTACTTGGTGTACATGGAAAAGTTGAGACTCTCAAAGCTAGACTTGTTAAAAGTTTGCATCATTGACCGGGTATGGATTATGATGAAACCTTTTCTAAGTAGCCATGATTAAGTCCATCCATATCCTACTTGCCACGGCTACATACCATGACTACGATATCTGGCGGTTGGGTGTCGTGACTGCTATTTTAAATAGTGATTTAGAAGAGAGAGTCTGTAAGTACACAGTCAGAGGGCTTCGTAGACAGTGGGAGCAGCGGAAACGTGTGCAAGATGTTTTATGTGATAAAGCAGGCATCGCGGAGTTGGAACTTCTGTTTTGATGTATTAGTCAAAGAGTTTGACATCATCAAAATAGTAGTTGAACCTTGTATAAACGAAAAGGTAGTATGGAGTATGTGGTGATCCTTGTAGAGTACGTGGATGACATACTCTAGATGGGGAAGGAGCTTTCCTATGCTACGCTCGGTCAATCTCCGCTTATCACAATGATTCTACATATAGGATCAAAGTGATATCTACTAAATCCTGGGTTTTGGATGTATGAGATAGATCTAATTGGATGTTAGGATACTCACTAGTTGTAGTGAGATGGTATCAACTGATCCTGGGGAGAATCACTGGAAAGGTTCCAGGGTGATAAGGACGACTGAAAGTCAGTCACAGGCATTGTCTTTACCCTCAATAAAGGGACGGTATGTTGGAAGAGTTCCAAGCTAGATACCATGGCATACTAGACGATAAAGGCTTGATACATCGCTACCAAAGATACTACCAAAGAGGCAGTCTGGTTGTATATTAGTTCATGAGATGAACTTCGTTCCTACCATTGTGTGAAAATGGAGTTATGGCTTATGCCTAGGAATGCCCGTCCCATCAATGATCCAGACATATTCTAAGGCAGTGTCACTTGATCATGGAGATGGTTGATCTCCAGGGGATCGAGGTCAGGAGAGTAGACTCAGAGGACAAGACGGCGGATCCACTCACAAAGGCCTTTTCCCAGAGAGAGACTTTTATGGGATGGTTGAGTATGAGATACTACAACCACCGTTATCAGATGGCCCTAGTGCAAATGGGAGATTGTTAGTTATATGTATGCCCTAGAGGCCATTACTATACATGAGATGTATATCATAGTGGATGCTTGGACATATATATGGAGGACTTTCTTGCTCGACATGATAGTATAGTATCTGGTTACACTTTACCTTAACGTGTACACTGATTGTCTCTCTGTTACATGTTGGTAAAGCCCTTAGGATGTGTATATGACTACCTAGACTATGATGCGGATCATACTTGTGGGGATATGGTAGTCCATAAGTACATCCTTCAAGGTCCCTAGTCGTGGGTGTATCGAGACGGGGCATCGATATACCAGAGTAGACTAGCGTATGCCTTCTCGACCCATACAGATGGGCGATGGATGATCCCACATCCATTGGTGTTTGACTTCAGAGATGATATACGGGTGCTCAGTACGGACTGGGTACACTGGACGGACTCGCCGAGAACTCCCAGATGGTATTATACCTTACGTCAGATGGCAGTTCTCTGGTGACACTGGTACAGGTTAGTCTGTAGACCCGAGATCGTTATAGAGTCTTGTGTGATTCCCACTGTGCTTTGATTTCCACCTTGCCACGTCCAAGGGGGCATGCAAAACGGTGGTTTTTAGGTACAGTCCCGAGTCACATGGAGGCAATGAGCGATAGGAGGGGTTTCGTCTCTCCCGGTATTGGGTGTTGATGTTGCACTATGCTCGATTGGCCATAACAGGGAAGTCCCTGGCCAGGGCTGGTTTAGAGATTTACTGGTACGTGTTACCAGTAGTTTCTCGACTCGTTATGAGCCTCATATCGGCATGACTTATCGGTTATTAGGGTCTGACGTTTACCACCCATAGACTTGATATGCGACATATCAGACGAGGAGACCGGACTGTACAGTAGTGTCACTGTCAGGCTTTTTGCATGAGTTGGAGCGAGCTTGCTTGCTGATCTTCTGATCGCTCAATACCCGGGTAGCCGTTACGTCCAGCTAGTACCGCTGACGGCTTGTTGGTGCTTGATATGATCATCACCTACTGCCGGCGTATTGACGAGTCTTTAGAGTCCTACATAAAGGTTTTACTGGCTCAGGTAAAACGAAATAGGAGCACATATGTGATATGTGTGGGTCCGAGAATAATGCCTGTATGTGAAACCGTATTCTATTCACGCGATGTTTGTACCGATCGGTTATATGCGATATAACCAAGTTATCAAATCAAGGGTTGATTCGATAAGTTGGTACATTTTGTGTTAGTCGGTTATATGTGATATAACCGGATTATTAAGTCAAGTGTTGATTTAATAATTTAGTGTATAATTGTATATGTGATATACTAATTTACATTAACTAACATTGGTTCACATAAGCATTTGTTTTTCTCACTTGTGCACAACTTAATATATATGTGATATATATTTATTTGTGTACATTTTGTATCATGGTTGTTGATACAACTATCATGGGTGTATGAGACATACACCATACTAATTATATTGGTAGGGTTTAAATATCTAAAGTAATTCTAAAATTAGTGGATAATGAGCTCATATGCATGAAGCTTCATGAAGCTTATGGTTGCATTGACTTAGTCCACTAGTTTTGTTTTACTTAAGATATTAGTTAACCTAACCACTATAATTAGCCATGGTAATGTCTCTACATGAGTTAGTATATGATACTCACTCACCATGGTTAGCTCTCTCTCTCTCTCTTGATTAGTTTTCATATTAATTTTGAGCTCATCTTCTTCCTCCTTGATTTTCTTTCTAGGGTTTGAAAAAGAGAGAGAAATAATGTGAGAAAAGAAATTCTAAAGTGTACCCATTTCCTATTTCACCATCCTCTACTAGACTAGCACTTTAGTTTAGGGTGTTTGCTTTACTAATTCTTTGGTTAGTAAAGTAGAAGCTTGAGTTCGTATTCTCTCGACGTAGATCATCTTCGGCCTCGAAGATTTCAAGCAATACCGTTGCCTCTTCTCATGGAGCCGTCCGAGAGTCCGGGAGTTCGATGATCGCAGCGAAGGGACTACTAAAAGGAGCTTAAGAAGTGAAGGACCGATCTACAAAGGTTGTATTTCGTATTCACTTAGTGTTAAAGAGTTTAACTTGCATGTCTTACCCTAATTATCTAGCAAAGATCTTGTTTAGAGTTATTCGGCACGGCTAAAATTTTAATCCGGCATGGTTGATGCCTTGTAGAACCTTATTAGAGTGCCTAGTAACCCTACAAACTATACAAAATTTAACCACAGACCTCGGATTTTGGACAGCCACAGAGCATAGAAAACCGGCCTGCTCATTTTTTTTGGTGGTGTCCACGGTTGAATTTTTTACTGTGTTCCAGGCTCTGGGATTTGGTGTTTCAGGTGTTGTTTGTTTTTGATAAATTTGCATGTGATGTTAACTTTCTGCAAAGGCAACTCAGAGTGTTTCGTAATCGTAATTCTAATAGTTTTTCGGGTTGTTTAGATGGTGTTAAAAAGTTTGAACGGATATCAAATACCCACTTTAACACTTGCCGAAATTTTTTCCAAGAGTTCGATTTTTTCCGAGTTAAACAATATTCAAATATTATGCAAGTAATGCAGTGGACCCTCTAGAAGAACAAAACCCTAACTCGATTCTATGACCGTAAGAACCGCCGCCAAATCCTAGGGTTTGCGATACTTCCACGGCGCCATAGGTGAGGCAAGGGTTGACACTTCTACAGTTGGTCCATTGGTACTGTGGCATGTGATGAGTATTTTTAAACTGCGCTCAAGTGTTGAGCTTTTTGAGAAATTTTGGGTGTTTGTTGATTCGATCGGAATATTTAACGTCGTATAGCTTTTTCTGTAATGTAATACAATATGTGGAATTTATAATGTTAGGCATGAAATCCAAAGTATGTAATATTTTGGGTTTATGATGTCTAAGGTGATTGTGGATTCAAAATGTTGTAGTTTGACATTTTCTTTTCTGCGACCGTAAGTGTAATATCTGGTGTATCACCGTTTTCGTTGCTATATATCAACGATAATTGTGATACGCATATTTACTTACTTTGATGACATGTGATGTTACGTATTGCTGGGATATGTTATATTGGATCGTCGTGTTTTGAATAGCCGGGGGTTTTATGTGAGATGAGAGTTTTTTTCATTCATGTAAAATTCATTGTTTGTAATATTCTTTTATTGGGGCACTTCTGGGTTGAGGATGATGTCACCATTATTGTATATTATTTACTTTTTTGTATTAGGATAGACCCAAGGAGGGGAGCACAAGTAACCGGGTTCTAGAGTCAAGTGAGAGACCATCTCGAGGAGTCGAGTTCGGGTCTCCTAACTCTAGAATTTGTAGGGTTGCTTCCCTCTTTCATAGGGATCTAGGGATGTGGGTTTGGCTATTCATTGCGACCGTGGAAGTCGTGTTTTATACTAGCTTAAATTAAAACACGGAATTCCTAATATATCCAATATTTCATATGTTATCTTCTGCTGCTGATATTCTGTGGTGTGATCACTTTATATGCGTGAGACTAATGCTTTATTATTGTATATATGATATATAATAAACATTGCTTATGTTTTACACCCGTGCTAGTCCCACCCCGCTATGTTGTTGTAAGTCTTTGATGCACACCCCACAGCTCGCGGGGAGGCGGAATACTTTAAAAACGATTTTTCTCATAACAAAAGAAACTTGTTTTAGCTTTGCAACATAGACTTATTCCACTTTTAGGAACTTTATTAAACCTTAGCCAACAAAAATAGACTAAGATAGAAATCTAACTACTATGTTCAAGAGTTATACCCTCGTTCCTAGTCTTTCGGGTCTTCAAGTGGTTCGTTGCTCTTTGGTTCAAACTTCCTATTGATCTCCTTTTTTTTGCTTCTTCTAGGCCTTGAAAGAGTTCGGATGCCGGTCTCCTTTGCGCCGCAGATGGATCCACCCAAGGGCCTATGGTCAAGCTCCAACCTCCATAAGATAACTTAATGATCTTGCTTGCTAGGGAGGATGACTAAGTAGATGTAGAGAGAATGTGTATTGGACTAGTTGATTGTTTTGCAACACATACAAGTGTATGAGCTTGAGGAAGAAGGAGAGAATAAAACCTAGGAGAGAGAAAGTTTTTGTGATAACAATAATAGAAATGAGATGAGAGAATGGCTAAGTATTGAGGCAATAATTCATCCATGGAATTAAATAATCTCACAAATTACAACCATACTTGAATAGTAGCTCCAAAGTGAATAAACAATTGCTTAGCCATGCTTTCAACCTATGCCTCAAAAATCTCCTCATTTCCACCTCATTAATCCTTTATGAAAAAAGAATAAATCTATAATGAGGTGTCTCCTTCTAGAAGCTCATCCTTGTGAAATTACAAGAATGCCCTCACCGTACTTTCATACCCGTATCTGTATTCTGAAAAATACGGATACACAGAGACCAGTATAATCCAATACTACAATACTAGGATCTGGCTTAAACCAAAGCCAACTAGTATTATCTGTCCGAACGTCATTCGAGTAGCCAGTACATGAATGCGATCGAAACCCTGCCGTAAGACCATACGTCGTCTACATCTTCTCGCCTGATCTAGGGAAACCCTCTGTGTGGCACTCTAAAGACTCGACAGTACGTTGGCAGTGGGTTTAACCACAAGTCCGTCAGTGGTACTAGCTGTACGTAACGGCAACCCCTACTGAACCTGTCCGTGACAATATCCGTGCAGTCCGGTTTGTTCGTCTGAGAGTTTCGCATTTAAGGTTTAGGGTGGTGGAAAATGTCAGACCCCTAATAACCGTACAAGTCGTGTCAGGGTGGCTTAAGACCATCCGAGAATCTACTGGTCCGTCCACAAGTAATTCTCAATCAGCCCTGGCCAGGGACTTATGGTAATGACCAACCAATCACAGTGCGATATCGACTCCCCATACCGAGAGAGACGAATCCCTAACAGTCCCTCACTGCCTCCATGTGGCTTGGAACTGTACCTAATTAAAACATGTTTGCACGACTCCTTTGAGCCGTGGTAGGGTAGTAATCAAAGCACAGTGGGAACTCACACGAGACAAATGATGACCTTAATTCAACAGACTATCTGCACACATGTCACCTGAGAACTGCTATCTGACGCTAGGTATAATACCATCTAGTCAATTCTCGGCGAGTCCTGTCCGGTGCAGTCACACCCAGTGAGCATCTGTATACAATCTTAGGTGCACATCACCAATGGCTGCGGGACCAATCCATCGCCCCTCGTCAAGGTCTAGATATGTATACACTAGTCTACTCTGGAGCATCGATGCCCAGTCTCGATACTCCTGCGACTAGGGACATTTAAGGATGTGCCTTTTGACCATCCAACTCCCACAAGTATGACTGCCACCACAACGCCGGTAGTCAGGCAAACACCCTACGGCTTTATCAACATGTATACAATATATGAAATACAAAGTAAAATATATCACATGTTATGATAAAGACAAACCAAATAGCGTACTATCATATCAAGCAATATTGTCATGTACATACATATCCCTAGCATCCTATACAATGACGGCCTCTAGGGCATATATATCCAACAATCTCCCACTTACACTAAAGCCTGTAATTTGCGCAATGAGTACCCACTATCTACACGATATCCAGTTGCTGGCGTACCGCATGCCCAACATCTCAAACAGCCTCTCGAACTGGACTTGAGGGATGGCCTTGGTCAATGGATCTGCCGTGTTGTCCTTTGTGTCCACTCTCCGCACCTCGATCTCTCGGCGATCCACGATCTCCCTGATCAGGTGATACCGCCTCAAGATATACCTGGATTTCTGATGGGACCTTGGTTCCTTTGCTAATTCTACAGCCCCATTGTTATCACAATACAAAGGTATTGGATTGGCAATGGACGGAACTACCTGAAGTTCAGAGATGAACTTCTTCATCCAGACAGTCTCTTTCGCGGCATCGTTAGCAACTATATACTCAGCCTCCATAGTAGAGTCTGCGACGGTATCCTGTTTGGAACTCCACCACATACCGCCCCTCCATTGAGGGTAAACACAAAACCCGAAACGGATTTAGAGTCATCTTTGTCACCTTACAAGCTGGAGTCGGTAAAAGCCTCGACCCGGAGATCCCCATTACCGTAAACCAAGAACATCTCCTTAGTCCTTCTCAGTTACTTGAGAATGTTCTTTACCACTATCCAATGCTTCTCACCTGGGTTAGAATGATACCTGCTTACCACACTAAGTGTGTAAGCTACAACTGGTCTGGTACATAACATCGCATACATTATGGATCCTACTGCCGAAGCGTAGGGTATAATGCCCATGCGAGTCCTCTCTTCATCAGACTTTGGAGACATCTTTTTGGAGAGGGTGATTCCGTGACAAGCAAGTAAATTATCGCGCTTGGAATCATCCATACTAAATCTCTTTAGTATAGTGTCAATGTACCCGGACTGTGAAAGTCCTAACATCCTTTTGGATTTATCATGATAGATCTTAATGCCCAGAATGTAGGATACATCTCCCAAGTGTTTCATGGAGAATTTCTGTAACAAGAAGAGCTTTACTGATTGTAGCATAGGGACATCATTCCCTATCAGTAGTATGTCGTCGACGTATAAAACGAAGAAGACTACTGCTCCTTCTACAATCTTCCTATAAATGCATGGTTCATCTACATTTTTGATAAAGTCAAATTCTTTGACCGTCTCATCAAAGCAGATGTTCCAACTCCGTGATGCATGCTTTAATCCATAAATGGATTTAAGCAACTTGTATACCTTTCCGCTGCTCCCACTGTCTAATAAACCTTCTGGTTGATCCATATAAACACTTTCTTCTAAATGTCCATTTAGAAAAGCTATTTTTACGTCCATCTGCCAGATTTCATTGTCATTGAAGGAAGCAATGGCAAGAAGGATCCGAATGGATTTAAGCATAGCTACTGGGGAAAAGGTTTCATCATAGTCCAATCCTGGTCTTTGACCAAAACCTTTTAAAACGAGTCTAGCTTTATAGGTTTCCACTTGTCCAAATGCACCAATCTTCTTTTTGAACATCCATTTGCATCCAACAGGTTTCACTCGAGGAGGAGCAACATCTAAAGTCCATACTTTATTGGTGTACATGGATTCCATTTCGGATCCCATAGCATCCAGCCACTTCACCGAGTCTTTACTCGTGATAGCCTGCTGAAAATTAGTAGGCTCATCATCATCGATAATGCAATCCTCTCGATCCCCATCTATAAGAAACCCATAGTATCTTTCAGGAGGTCGAGAAAGCCTACCAGATATGTGGAGCGACATTGGTTCGTCGGGCTCTATTGAAGCCTGAGGTTCTACTAAGTCCTCAGCAGTAGTTTGAGGTTCTGGAATTTCCTCCAGCTCTACAGCGCTCCCACTAATTTCCTTTTCAAGAAATTCGCTCTCTAAGAAGACAATGTGGCGAGCGACAAACACCTTTTGTTCTTCAGTGTGGTAGAAAATATATCCCCTTGAATGCTTGGGGTATCCCACAAACTTGCACAAAACCAATCGTGCCTCGAGCTTGTCCGGATTATGCTTTTTAACAAATGCCGGACACCCCATATCTTGATATAATTGATACATGGTCTCTTCCCGCTCCAAATTTCATATAGAGTGGTTGGCATAGACTTAGTCGGAACTCTATTCAATAGGTATGCAGCTGATTCTAGCGCAAAACCCCAGAAGGAAAGTGGCAACTCAGCACTACTCATCATTGAACGCACCATGTACAATAGCGCGTGATTCATCCATTCTGATACACCATTATGCTGAGGTGTATACGGTGGAGTAAGCTGAGAGAGAATTTCATTCTCTTTTAAGCACTCAAGGAAACTGGTACTTAAGTATTCTCCACCTCGATCAGATTGAAGTATCTTGATGCTTTTACCAGTTAGTTTCTCCACTTCATTTTTATACTCCTTAAATTTCTCAATGGCCTCGGATTTATGCTTCATTAAAAACACATGTCCATACCTCGAGAAATCATCAGTAAAAGTGATGAAGTAGGAGTGACCGCTTCGTGCATGTATAGACATTGGACCACATACATCGCTGTGTACAAGTCCCAAGAGTTCCGTGGCTCTTACTCCATGTCCGGTGAACGGAGATTTGGTCATCTTTCCTTTGATACATGATTGACAAATAGCATACGATGAATATTCAAACGGGTCTAAATATCAATCTTTATGTAACTTAGTCAACCTTGTTTCATTTATATGACCAAGTACACAATGCCATAGGAAGGCTTGGTTTGAATCTGGAGCCTTCCTTTTAAGCGTGTTTTGAATATTGAGAAACTTGAGGTTGGGTAAGTATGTATATGCCATTTTCCAGTGTGCCAAACCCATTCATTTCTTGATTTAGGAGAATGTTCATGACACTTCATTCAAGTGCAAAATTATATCCTTTATTAGATAACAAAGATACTGATATAATATTACACAGCATACTGGGAATATAAAAACAGCTGTACAACACCAAAATGTGCCCACTAGACAACCCTAGGTGATATTCCCCCACTGCAACAGCAACTACGGTCATTCCATTGCCCATCCGGAGGGTCATATCACCTACCTTCAGTGCTCTACGGTTTCTCAGAGCCTGCAAAGAATTACAGATGTGAGAACAGAGACGGTATCAAGTACCCATGATGTAGAGTTTACTGTAAGACAGTTTTCGATTACAAACACACCTGAAGCAGAAGCTGTTGGATATAGTGCCGTCAAAGTCGATTATTGGATCACAGGCACGTGATTGCAATGATTGAGGGTGGACCTATACCGGTAGGACAGTCTTACTCGAGAGGTTTGTATACTATCTGGTTTGTCTTTATCATCGTGTACATGCTTTAGGTGATATTGTAGTTCACTTTTACACGTTGATAGAGAATAGTATGCTACCATGGTTTGTCTTTATCAGTCGTGTACAGCTTTAGGTGACATGTTCACTATTAAACGTTGATAGAGCCCGTAGGATCCTGCTTGACTACCAACAGTATGATGGCGATCATATACGTGAGAGTTGGATAGTCCATAAGCACATCCTTAAAAGTGGTCCCTAGTCGTGGGAGTTTCGAGACAGGGCATCGATACTCCGGAATAGACTAGTGTATACAATCGAGACCCCGACGAGGGGTGGTGGCCGGTCTCACAAGCCACTGGTGTCAGTTGGTTCACCTAAGATGTATATAGGTGCTCATTGGGTTATTAGTACACCGGACAGGACTCGCCGGGAATCTGCTAGTTGGTAATATACCTGATGTTAGATAGCAGTTCCCTGGTGACATGTGTACAGATTAGTTCATCGACCTGAGGTCGTCATTTGTCTCGTGTGAGTTCCCACTGTGCTTTGATTACTACCCTACCACGGCTCAAAGGAGTCGTACAAACAGGTTTTAGTTGGGTACAGTCCCGAGCCACATAGAGGCAAGTGAGCGGATCGGCAGAGGATTCATCTCTCCCAGTATTGGGGGTGAGATCGCGCTGTGTCTAGGAGAGCCATTACATAAAGCACTCGGACGAGGCAGGAGATTTACTGGTAGGTTTTCCAGTAGTATCTCAGGGTGTCCTGGGCTACACTCCGACACGACTTGTACCGCTTTTGGGTGTCAGACATTTACCAACCTACTAGGCCCGACATGCGATACTCATAGACGAACGGACCGGACTGTACGGATATTGTCACTGACATGCTTAGTAGGGTGTCAGGATGAGTTCGCCCATCGACATCCCTTTTGGTCAATACCTGGTAGCACATTACATACGGCTAATACATCTGACATGCTAGTGGTTAAATCCACAACCAAAGTATTGACGAGTCTTTAGAGTCCGCCACAGACAGTTTCTCAAGTTTTGGGCGAAACGTTGCAGAAGCCGTATGATATATGGCAGGGTTCGATCTTAAACGTGTGGTAGTGCACAGATCTTGATCGGACGGATCATACTAGTGGGCTTTGGTTTAAGCCGGATCCTAATATTAGATTTGTTGGATTACTTTAGTCTCATCGCATTCGCATTCAGTCGGAATGCGGGTGCAGGTATCTATATATAGGTGAGGGGTATCCTTGTGATCCGTCACGAGTTTACTTTAGATGTTGCCGTATCTTTTTGTTGTGGCAAACATTTGGATTAATGTTTGCATTTGGAAATAATGAGCTAGAATTCATCATGACATGCATTTAATGTGACATGGACATATTAGGTGACTCATGGTCTCTTTTTTAGCACTAATGTCGCATTATATGATGGTTTAGTGATGATTTGATTAGAGGAGAGAGAGAGGGGCTGCCATGATGAGTTAGCTCTCATATTATTGTTCTCACTCTCTCTCATTCTATCACAACATCACAAGAAAAAAAAGAAAAGAAGAGAAAGTATTCTCTTCTACTTCTTCCTCCTCTAGCTTATATTCTCCATTAATGGCATCATCTTTAACTTCCATCCAAGCCATGGATGCAAGAGACAAAGTGATCATAAACATCCTCTACAACACTTTGGACACGTCGGCAAGCACACTTCGTGCTCGAGTTGCTTCGGATGAAGCGGGAGCCCGTAAAAGGAATCGATGATGTGGTGCCCTTTCCGACGAGGAGATCGAGACCAGAGATGCCGCGAGGAGCTTGGGATGGTGGCCGAAGACCGAAGGATACGGATCGCTCTGTATAGCCTTCTATCCCTTCTCTAGATAGCTAGTTGTAGGTTAATGGTTACGATCCGGGTTTTAAGCATACGATAGCGCCGGTTTTCAAGTTTAGAAAAAATTTCATTTCCGCATTTTGGCCTCGGAAAGACGGCCGGGACGCTACAGTAGACTTACATGGTATCAGAGCCACACCGTTAACCTTTACTAACTTGCTCTACCGTGTTTAGAATTTCGATCGAACAAATATTCCAAAAAACACAATTTCAAAAATGCAATTTCTGTCGATTTTCATTTGTGCTCGAAAAATTATTTGGAATGTTGCAGAAATATGTGCAGGCTTTTCTAAGAAAACTGAGAAAATTTGGTGGGCTGATTTTACTGTAGCGTGGCGGATCCGCAGCCAAAACCACGTTTTGGCCGCGGATCCGCCGCCGTGCTATAGCCATAGTGCACCTGTAACAACCATAATTTTCATATACTTTTCTGTACAAAATTTTTGTTAAAATTTTTTAAATCCATAAAGGAGTATTTTATTTTGAGCACAAGATATATATAATTAATTATTTTGTTTTTAAATAATTTCATTTTTAGTGTACATTAAATTGTTTTAAAATTAAAGTGTACTTTGGATATTTAATGTTGCTGATATCATTTTAAGTATCTATTTTCCTACAATAATTACAAGAAGGAGCTTGTAGCTCATTGGTAATACCTTGCACTGCTGAACCAAGACACCGGAGTTCAAATCCCATGCCCCACATTATTTTTGTATTTATTTTGTTTGGAAGTCAACGGTAAAAAGTCCATAACTCCCAAAATATGTACTGGACAACAAAAAGTAAAAATACCAAGTTGTTCCTCAGGAAAACCCCCGGCCATTGGACCCTTGACTCGGCCCGACTCGACGCCGGCGACTCGGCCGACTCGGTCCGGCGCCGGCGGCCGGACCTGGCCGGACGGCCGAGTCACCAACTGAGAAAAGTTGGCGCTTGATTTGGCCAATAAATCCCTTTTAATCCTATGTTTAATGATTTTTAATGAATTTTTACAATTTTTTAATATTTTTTTAATCCTAACCCTAACCCTAGCCTAGCCCTATATAAAGACCCCTACCCTCTACCTTTTCACCTCACCACTCTAAGTCCACTCTCCCAAATTCTCGAGAACTCGGTACGAAGAGCGAGAAGCGAAGCGCTGCCGAAATCGACGACGGATTCCGGCGACCGGATCAGAACCTTCGCGACGTTTTCGACGAATCGACAACCACCACATCCCTTAGCTTCCTTAGCTTGTCCAAACCGTAAGTCCCACCTCTTTTATCTCTCTTTTCTATAAATGTAAAAATACTACTTTTTGGAACCCGACGGAAATCGGACAAACCGATTTCTGATTCGGCTTTTCTATATATTTCCACTTGTCACCTAATACATAATATCTACCCATATTCATGTTGACTATTAATCACCCATAAACCAATTTAAACAAATTTTTTCACATGAAATGATGGCTTCTTTGCAAAACCGTATTCCTTTCATAAAAATACCATGAAGTTCATTTTTCTTAGTTTAATCAATTACCTCACTCCTAAATATGTTTATCTTGATCACTAAACTTGTAGAACCCAATTTGAATGAAATTTCACACATGAAATGATAACGTTTTCTAATACCGTATTCTTGCGCTTTAATACCTTCAAGTTTAACATAACATGTTTAACCTCTAATCCTCACTAAAACTTAAAATAAGTCATGAGGTAATGACCTACCTCTACACACACTCAAATATAACCCTAATTGATAAATATCAAAACATAGAATACGACAGTACAGGACTTTTCACTAAAACACCATAATCTTTATAACCTTTATTTAAAGCTTAAGTTGTAAACATTTCTAAATAAAATCTTTTATAAAAATGAAAGCACGATTGGTCATGGACATCGATCGTTTATCTAAACTGTCTTGTGGTGCCTAGGCAAGTGTGTCTAAGGCTAGTGGTTTTTAATTAGGCCCACGACTGTGGTTCCTTCCCACTTACCTGGCACTTACCTGGCCGCAATTGACGGTGAAGAGGCGATTTGATGTTTCTAATGACTCATCGTTTAGACCTTAGAAATAGGCTAGTTGGCTTAGGAAACCCTGACAACTAAAATACGGAAAACTATACTTTTTGCAAATAAATACCCCATATTTATAAAACCGTTTTCCCAAATGAAAAGTATTGTTAAACCTAAGCAAAGCCCCGCTACAACCCACTTTTGGGGAACCTGTGAGGGATAGTACGGTTCATCGTGCACCCGCAGGCTAGTAGTGCGAGATTCAGACCTCCGCAAGGAGCATTCGGTCTCGAAAGGTTTAAAATACAATATTAAGGAAAATGAGATTTTTTCTAAATAAAATATTTATATAAAATTATTCATGTGTTAATATATATATAATTATCATTTAAACACCTATTTTATCATAATATAAAGTTTCCACTTCTTCCAAAAATTACAAGAATAAAAGTTACACTAAAATACCATGAATTTCAGATAAACCAATTAATACTTTTATTAGGATATATTCAATAGAATAACACAAATAAAATTCAAATTCATTATAACAATAAATACGGTTATTAAATACTTGAGGTGTATTTTGAAAACTATACAAAAGTATTTTTACATAAAACCCTCTCAAGTTTTACAAATTACAATAAGGCCCCTAGCTAATATTGAACTTCAAATTATCTTTCTTTTAGTCTGACTCGGGTTAGAGTCTGACTATTTCTGACTTGAATACGATTCAAGTCAATCTATATTCTTTAATATTCTAACACAATTTTGAATAAATGAAACCCTGAATCCAGTTAACAATATATTCCTTTTGACTGAATCAAACCATTGATATTCATCCATTATCCTGATATTCCATTTACCTGATTATACAGTTACAACATGTTTACTGATATTATGGTTTTGATCAGTCACCCAACTTACATATTCCAATACCACATTACTGTTAAAACACTATGAGGTTTAAAGGGGTAGATTGGTACGGAAGGTGTTAAAGGTGGCACGAGGCGGTCAGATTAAGACACCTAACCTGAATCCTGTTGCTGTTGTACCGTGGCATAACAGTTCCTTGTACTTTCCTTTTGCCCTGATCTCTAGCATATAGAGATCCCCCTCGTATACACTGGCATCCTTCTGTACCAAGCTACAAACAACAGCGTTAACTCAATATTCCATAATATTCAACAATGTAATACTTTAGAAAATACTGTTACTCTGTCATTCTCATTCTTCTTATTCTTTGGGACTTACCGAGCGACCTGTTCGCTGACGACATTCTATTTCCTTCTTCTTTGAATGTCGTCAGGTGCGTTGGACCAAGCTGAGATCGAGCCCACCGGTGAAGATTTGAAGCAGTTCCAGGAAGACCCAGAGCTCTAGATATTGTACCTTGTTCTTTCCAGTATTTTTTTTCTTTTCTGTTATGCCACTGTTTAGGCATTGCTTTTCATTTCAGTTGTATTTTCATCTCATGCATTGTATAAAGAATGTTATTAATAAAAGTTGCTGTTATTTCAATATCATTTGTCTCTTGTGATTATTTTATATTGCTTAGCTACGCTTAGCGTATGTATTTCTGAGTACGTACGTAGCGGACCTCATCACGTCCACTTCGCCGTACATTGGGAAGCGGGGCGTGACAGCACCAAATTTCTTCAGTGGGTCTCTGACTTGGAATTGGGGTTTATGGTATATTCTGTTTGGGCCCAGATTATTTTGAGTACTGGGTATTGTGCTTGGGGCCCACTTCGGGAAATTTAGTCGATCAAAAATTTTAAATATGTTAGTTCACAGTATTTACATTATATCTGCGACCGTGAATGTCACTTGATCGGTAAATCCTGTTTAATTGCTATAGCCCTTTTAGACGGATTTACGAACGTGACATTCACGTTGATGTTCTGTGTTGTGCTGTGATGTTGCGGATTTGTCGTGGTGGATAGCCTGGTTGCAATTGTAGTACAGTTTAGTTGTATATGTACATTTGATATTGCGGGGCGAGCGTCCGACATGTGGACTGCCGTCACTGCCTGTTTGTATATTATTCTTTTAGGGCACGACCGGGCTGAGGTCGATGTACCCGTTGCATGTATATTTTACTTTCTGTACTAGGATTACCCTAAGGTGGGGTGCACGGATAGCCGGGTTCTAGAGGGCAACGGGCCCGCATCTCATGGCTTTGAGACGGAGGGGGCTTCACTCTAGAATTGGCGGGTTATTCGCCGCACTCGTAGGGGGTACAGGTTGACCCAAGGAGGGGTGCTCAAGTTACCGGATTCCGTGAAGTGCTGGGTGGTCCATTTACATTGTTGAAGGGGGGTGCCTCGCTTCAGGTTTTTGCGGGTAACTTGCCGCGCCCGTAGGGGTATAGGATATAGTTGCACAGGCTATCCACACGACCAGGGGAACGTCGGGTTTCGGTAGCGGCTCTATGAAACCCGGGGATCCCAGATATCTGTATTGTTCTGTGATGCTTATTACATTTCTGTGATGTTGCATTTTATCACGCCATGAGCGAATATTATATATTGATATATATACTAGTAGATGTTGTATATGTTTTACACCCGCGCTAGTCCAGTCCCTGCTCTGTCGTTAGTTAAGTAACCTAACGGGTGATGACGGGACCCAGTGGCGAATGCGGATGGCATATACGTACATCGTATTTTCGTTCTTTATTGGTGTGATCAATTGATGGGACTGCATTGATTCGGATCAATGAAAGCTAAACAAACCTATTCTGATGTTGTTAGAACATTTTTCAAAAAAAAAACCTGTTATTGCAAGGACGTTCTCTTTTGTTTTGCACAGTGATATTCGGTTATGAATATCCAGCACCTCAGTCGACGAGGCAAGGGCCGAGATCCCTTCACCGGGAGTGACCCCTTGGACAGAAGTTTGCGTCAGGGTAATAACTTCACTATAGCCGATTACTTTTTGCTTTGCATCGTGGTATTCAGTTGGAATATCCTGCACCTCATTCTACGGGGAAAGAGCCGAGATCCCTTCACCGGGAGTGTCCTCTTTAGCAAAAGTTTTTCGTCACTATAATTTTATAAAAAGCTATGTAGTTCCTTCAACGATATCAAGTTCATTACGTTAAAAGTTTTTCGCCAAAAACTAGACGTAGCCCTCCGTCATTTCTTACAAGCATTACTTACTATTCATGCTGCGTTTGTTGACTGTGTCAAGGCGTAGTGTACGGTAGCTAAGTAGTGTTTGTTTGTGACATATTAATGGGATTGGTTAGGACAGCCGTACGGCCTTGTTGACTGTGTCAAGGGCTTGTAAAGGTGGGTTTAATGCAATCGAGGATAATGACGGGTTGAACTTGATTAGGACCCTTTGATTTGTTGACTGTGTCAAGGTCACTTGGGTCCTAGGGGTAAAAATCACATCGGGAGTTTTTAAAGAAACTGAAACTTGCCAGGCATGAGCATACCTTCTAGAGTGTGATAACGTGAGTGGATTCCTTCACGTTATCATGCGATGATAGTTGGATCCCGATTCCCACTGATGAGTTGGTTTACTCCTCGGGTGATCCCGACTAATTTTTCTTTCGGGTTTGGAGGAGAATTTGAGGTTACTGTGGGAGGTTTCCTGATTAGATAAATTGATAACCATTCTGATCTAGGTTAGAGTGCACGCAGAGTGTTTCTTTCGTCTCTCTTTTTAGCAGCGACCATGACCCGACCAGTGACTATGACTCAGTGACCAAGTTGACCGGACCTTCTTATAATACTGGCTTTTGGATTGTCAGAGTTGCATTCCTCATTGCCACTCCTTATTTTACTCTTTTCTCCAGAACACCCCGTATTACTACGAACATCCACTTCCTTTGGATAAAGCCATTGTATGGTTATATACGAATCGAAGGAACCTGTTCCAGATTCGAGGATGGTTTCCGGTTCTGGAGAAAACGAATAGGACTATTTAGTGGTCTTTTCCTTTTACCTTCTTTTAGGTTGCGAGTGTTCCTTGGATTAGGGGATAGTACACCCGTTACGCATATTGGATAGTCTTCTTCCAAACCTTTGGCTGGGGCCGAACGGTAGGGAATGAAGAAAGCCGATTAGCCTAAGTGTGGTGTACAAAAGATATTAAGTTAAGACAAATAAAGAGATTAGAAAGAGGGCAAAGTAAATTGCGACTACTATTCATGACCAAACCAAGTATTTCATCGCCATTCCTACTTCACCTTTGTATTTCTCCAGAACACTCCGTATCACTACGAAGATCTACAGTTATTTGGATACTCCATCGTATGGTTATATACGAACTCGAAAGGAACTTGTTCGAGTTCGGGGATGGATTCAGGTTTAGGAGAAATAGGAATATGGTTTTATTCAGTTATCTTTTATCTTTACCTTCTCTCGGGTTGCGAGAGCTCCTAGGATTTGGGCAGTACACCTATTATGCTTATTGGATAGTCTTCTTCCAAACCATAGGCTGGTGCCGAACGGTAAGGAAGGAAGAAAACCATTTAGCCTAACGAAGGTGTACAGAAGGTAATGACTAAAGACATATAAAGGGATTTGGAAAGATGGAAAAGAAATATACGGTTACAGTTGTGAATCTGATAATGGAAGAGGCATTACTTGGAATACCCGGATACCCCTTCGAAACATTTACATGTTTCAGTTTCACCGTGTATTGTTAAAAGAAAACTGATTTCCCAATTAGTCCTTGCTCAAGGGTATGTATTTACCAGGTTTGATTCTCACATCTGTATGGTTTTACAGATGATGAGTGGGAGTAAGTTATTGGGAATTAGGTGATCATCCTCATTATATCGGAATTTGTTGTAATTGGTGATATTTGAGGAAATAGCCTGGGCTCTTTGCCGGACGGTAGATATTTGGTTTTGAATCTCCGTTGTTATGCACCAATTTCAAATTGATATATCTGTACGTTCATTTTTATGAAGTGAGATATAACTTTTTGAAATTATGTCTATGGAATTTACCTATATCAGTGGATGGTCAGTTAAGGAGCATTAAACAGCGGTGTAATTCTTCTTAACCATAAGTACAGTTTTCAACCTACGACACACAGGGAATGAGTTATTACACTAATGGGACTTATACAGAGTATTGTATGTTGTCCAGTGTCCATGAGGACATAGTGGTTGGTACTCGTACTATATTCTGTTTACTTATGACTTCTCTAGTTCTTAGACATGTGTTTCACAGAAATACAAGGTCCAAGTTTTTGAGAAGTTATACGTATATGAATAAAGTAGAGAACCAGGTATTGCAAGTATCAGGATTTTTCAAAGTGATCAAAGATGTAGATACTTGCGTATGGTACTCAGTTGAAAGTAATGACTATGAGAACTTGCTTCTCCTTAAGGTTACTTATATCTGGATGTATTCCTAAGTTGAGTAATGCTGATCGGCCACTCTCCATTTAGTTGACATGCACTAGAGACAGTTGCATGATTTGAATCTAGTTCCAATTAAATTAGTGCCTCTGTTTCTATATTGGTTATAGAACGGTTCATATCTTAACGATGTTAAGGTACGGGGAGTTTTCCGGCTTATACTTAAAACCAGACTCTGGATAACTCAAGGCACGTTTCTGTAATGGCTGTTTGTGGGTTGACCCGGGCTTTGACGAGGGTTGATTTTCGACCATCTGGATGACCAATAGTGATATTGTTCTTAACTCGCCACAGTTTTAATAAAAATGGATTTTTTTTCAGAAAACGGTAGTAGGAGTATGGTAGAACTGGAAGTGATTCCAGAACAGCAAACGATTATTGAAAATTTGATAAGAACCTAAAGATTTAATCTGGATTGACATTCCATTGGCCACTCCACAGATATGGTGGGTAACCTCAGGCACCCGAGGGGTACTCCGGTAGCCTCAGGGACGGTGACTGGGAGTTCTTGTTTACCCAGACTTGCCATTGCTGTTGTTCCAGACTGTGAGACCTGGCAAGAGGATGAGTATAGCGTCGTTCTAAACTAGCTTTAGAAGTATACGTGTATATGACTCTTCCAGAGGGTTGTCGTAGTCAGTGGGAGCAGCGGAAGCATTTGTAGAAAAGTTGCTTATGTCTATTTATAGACTAAAGCAGATATTGCGGAGATAGATCATCTATTTCTGATGTGACAGTCATAGGTTTGACTTCATCAGAATAGGGGATGGATATGTTAAGAAGGTAGTAGGGTCTGATGTCCTGGTATTTGGATGACATGCATAGAGTAGGAAATGAAATTCTTATACTACGATCGGTTATACTTTGGTTGTCACACGGTGGTTTCTCCACATAGGATATAGATTTAATATCTGACATTCTGATTACTAGATCTATGGTCTTAGATTTAGATTTGGGTAGTTTCCCAATCTGTGTACTTAGACAGCATTCTAAAGGTGCTTTATAATGGACGACTCCAGGCATGGTAGTGTACCTGCAGGTGATGGAGTCACCCTCTCTAAAGGTGTGTTACAGACTAAAGTGGAGAGGGATGTGCATGATGGGTAGATCACTTGCTTCACTTGCTTAGGCAATTAAGTCAATCATGAGATGTCAAGTACCACAACAGATGTTGTTTTTGCAGTAGATGCAATAAGTTTATATTGATCCAATCCTGGAGAAATGTTCGGAAGCAGTTTTAGAACATAACTGGATGTTCAAGGGATATGATAACAGCAGCCTCCTTTGGGAGACGGTTATCATTCCAGGCTTCCAAAATGACCTGGATGACAGAGTTATAGTTTTCCCTCAGGCTAGTGGCAGTGTTTTGGACAGGTGATCCAAGCGGATACTGAAGGAAGCATGGCTCAGGAAACTAATTAAATTCAGTTGACGATACAGTCTAAGAAGTTTGGATTTGGAGTTCATTTATGAGCTAGGTCCCATCTGATATCCAGACATATTCTAAGACAGGTATTGCTCATTTCGGGAGATGGCTTTCTCCGCGAACTTGAGATAATGAGAGACATAGAAAGAAACATCAGGGCGGATCCACTCACTAAGGCTATTTCTCGAACGCCATAGTTTCGCAAACGAGTTTTGAGAGACTGATTAGTAAAGGAGTTGGGTGTTCGGTATCACACGTGCTGTGAGTATGCGACATCTCAATAATTAGCCTTGAGTGCAAGTGGGAGATTGTTGGATATACTGCCCTCAAAGTCGATTATTGGATCGCAGGCATGTGATTGCAATGATTGAGTGTGAACCTATACCGGTAGGACAGTCTTACTCGAGAGGTTTGTATACTATCTGGTTTGTCTTTATCATCGTGTATATGCTTTAGGTGACATTGTAGTTCACTACACGTTGATAGAGAATAGTATGCTACCATAGTTTATCTTTATCAGTCGTGTACAGTTTTAGGTGACATGTTCACTATTACACGTTGATAGAGCCCGTAGGATTCTGCTTGACTACCAACAGTATGATGGCGATCATATACGTGAGAGTTGGGTAGTCCATAAGAACATCCTTAAAAGTGGTCCCTAGTCGTGGGAGGCATCGATACTCCGGAGTAGACTAGTGTATACAGTCGAGACCCCGACGAGGGGCGGTAGCCGGTCTCACAAGCCACTGGTGTCAGTTGGTTCACCTAAGATGTATACAGGTGCTCATTGGGTTATGAGTACACTGGACAGGACTCGCCGGGAATCTTCTAGTTGGTAATAAACCTGACGTCAGATAGCAGTGCCCTGGTGACATGTGTACAGATTAGTTCATCGACCTGAGGTCGTCATTTGTCTCGTGTGAGTTCCCACTGTGCTTTGATTACTACCCTACTACGGCTCAAAGGAGTCATGCAAACGGGTTTTAGTTGGGTACAGTCCCGAGCCACATGGAGGCAAGTGAGCGGATCGGCAGGGGATTCATCTCTCCCGGTATTGGGGGTGAGATCGCGCTGTGTCTAGGAGAGCCATTACACAAAGCCCTCGGCCGAGGCAGGGGATTTACTGGTAGGTATTCCAGTAGTATCTCAGGGTGTTCTGGGCTACACTCCGACACGACTTGTACCGCTTTTGGGGGTCTGACATTTACTAACCCCTTGGGCCCGACATGCGATACTCATAGACGAACGGACCGGACTGTACGGATATTGTCACTGACAAGCTCAGTAGGGTGTCAGGATGAGTTCGCTCATCGGCCTCCCTTTTGGTCAATACCTGATAGCTCGTTACGTACGGCTAATACCTCTGACGTGCTAGTGGTTAAATCCACAGCCAAAGTATTGACGAGTCTTTAGAGTCCCCCACAGACAGTTTCTCAAGTTTCGGGCGAAACGTTGTAGAGGCCGTATGATATATGGCAGGGTTCGATCTTATACGTGCGGTAGTGCACGGATATTGATCGGACGGATCATACTAGTGGGCTTTGGTTTAAGCCGGATCCTAGTATTAGATTTGTTGGAATACTTTAGTCTCATCGCATTCGCATTCAGTCGGAATGCGGGTGCAGGTATGTGTATACAGGTGAGGGGTATCTTTGTGATCCTTCACGAGTTTACTTTAGATGTTGCCGTATCTTTTTGTTGTGGCAAACATTTGGATTAATGTTTGCATTTGGAAATAATGAGCTAGAATTCATCATGACAAGCATTTAATGTGACATGGACATATTAGGTGACTCATGGTCTCTTTTTTAGCACTAATGTCGCATTATATGATGGTTTTGTGATGATTTGATTCGAGGAGAGAGAAGGGCTGCCATGATGAGTTAGCTCTCATATTATTGTTCTCACTCTCTCTCATTCTATCACAACATCACAAGAAAAAAAAAGTAAAGAAGAGAAAGTCTTCTCTTCTTCTTCTTCGTCCTCTAGCTTATATTCTCCATTAATGGCATCATCTTTAACTTCCATCCAAGCCATGGATGCAAGAGACAAAGTGATCATAAACATCCTCTACAACACCTTGGACATGTCGGCTAGCACACTTCATGCCCGAGTTGCTTCGGATGAAGCGGGAGCCCGTAAAAGGAATCGATGATGTGGTGCCCTTTCCGACGAGGAGATCGAGACCGGAGATGCCGCGAGGAACTTGGGATAGTGGCCGAAGACCGAAGGACATGGATCGCTCGTTATAGCCTTCTATCCCTTCTCTAGATAGCTAGTTGTAGGTTAATGGTTACGATCCGGGTTTTAAGTATACGATAGCGCCGATTTTCAAGATTAGAAAAAATTTCGTTTCCGCATTTTGGCCTCGGAAAGACGGCCGGGGCGCTACCGTAGACTTACAGAAGCAGCAGCTTGCTTCATGTCCTTGGCTTTGAAAGCCATGCAATCCTTCTTCCAGTGCCCCTGCTTGTAACAATAATAGCATTCATTCATATTCGCCTTCACTCTCCCTGCCTTGTTCGTTCCCTGCACCTTCTTGACCCCGCCTTTCGGTTTGGTGGCTTTCACCTTCTTCTTCCCCTTAGCTTTAGATTTGGATTTAGAAGAGGATGATTGGCCAACATACAGAACGTGGGTCTTCTCATTTTTCAAGGAGGTCTCTACTACCCTCAACATGTTGAGGAGCTTTGGAAGATCAGCTTACATTTCGTGCATGTTGAAGTTCAGCATGAACTGAGAGAAGGTGTGGGGAAGGGACTGCAAAATCAAGTCGATGTACAACTCATTCTATAGCTTGTATCCAAGGTTTGCGAGTACTTCAATGAGGCTGATCATTTTTAGGACGTGCTCTCCTCCAGGTGATCCTGGAGCTAAGCTTATCTGGAATAGTTTCCTTGAGGTCCCGTACCTTATGATATGGGAGTCCTCTCCATACAGTTCCTTGCAATGGAGAAAGATGGATATAATATCCATACTTTCATGCTGTTTCTGGAGTTCATTGTTCATGGACGCCAGCACGATACACTTAGCTCTCTCGCAGTCTAGATCCCAAGTTTTGCGGACCTCCTTGTCCGCAACTGAAGAATCTGGTCCTGGGATTGGGGAGGAATAGCGGTGGTAACATATGCAACTTTGTCATAAGTCAGTGCAATGTTGACGTTGTTTAGCCAATCCTTATAGTTTGGCCCAGTCAGTGTATTCTTTTCAAGTAATAGTTTTAGTCCTGTCATGATAGCTGCCAGAGAGAGAGAAAAGAAACACTCAGCATATGCGCTTGCAAGTTTAGATTAGTTTATTAGTTTATCTAAACAGGATGGCTCCCACTGTTTCCTCAAATCCTTCTTCAAACCCTAAAAGAAGAATTAGTCAGGATTAATCGCATGTCATAATACTGGCTTAACCTTTCAGCCAGGCCATTGTTGGTACTTCGAGGGAGGTTTTCCAACGCTTTCGCGAAGTTCCTTAATTATATAACCTCTTTTCCCTGGAGGCGTAGCCCCACTAACACCTTTCAAGACACCTACTTGGTTTTTAGCATTGATTGTTAAGTGAGAAAATCTCTCGAGAGTAATCCTACTCATCAGTAGGATCGGGATCCAACTATCATTATATGATGACCTAGATGGAAGCCACTCTAGTCACCACACTCCAGAAGGTATGCTAAATCAGCAAGTTACCTTTATGTTTGAAACTACCGATGTGATTTTTACCCCAAGCTCTTATGATCTTGATATAAGCCAACAAATCATAAGATGCAAGTCAAGTTCTACCCGTCGTTATCCTGATTAATTTAGATCCATCCGTACTCGCCCTTGACATACGTCAACAAGGTTGTACGCCTGTCCTAAACCAATGCATCTATCTATGTGACAAATAATCAACACATTGCTACCATACACTATGCCTTGACATAGGCCAACAGACATAGCATGAATACGATGTGCTGTTTATTTGAAACGAAGGAGGGCTACGGCTGGTTTTTGGCGAAACCGTTAACGTAACGAATTTGATATGATCGAATGAACCATGATAGCGTTTTAAAAGGAGCGGTTTAAGCTTCGCATTTAAAATTTGCTTTTTGAAGAAAACCGAGTGGTTTTGAAATTGTTCCAACGATTTAGATTAGGTTTATTTTCTTTGCATTAATGAATTAATGTTGTCCCATCAATTAGTCCTACCATTGCAGAAAACAATGAAAATACAACATACGCTTATGCCATCCGCATTCGCCACTGGGCCCCGTCATCACCCGTTAGGTTACTTAACTAAGGACAGAGCGGGGGCTGGACTAGCGCGGGTGCAAAACATAAGCAACGCCTAATAAATATCATATATAGATATATCCATTCGTCACACGCAATAATGGGCATTCCAAATCACAGATGAACATATTGGATATACTAGGAATTCCACACTTCGTTTAAGCCCATAACGAAAGACGGGTTCCACGGTCGTGATGAATAGCCAAAACCCCACCCTAGACCCCTACGGGTGCGGCAAACTACTCGCCAAATTCCCGAAGTGGAGCAACCTCTCTCAACAAAGTGAATAGGTCACTCGGCACTTTAAAAAACCCGGTAGTTTGTACACCCCTCCTTAGGTCTATCCTAGGAGCAAAAACAAAAAAAAAATAGTACAACGGTGGCTACAACCTCAACTCGGATGTGGCCCACAAAATAATATTACATCAATATTACAAATTACATCGAATGAAAGAAAAGAAAACACTCATCTCACATCCCCCGGCTATTCATCATCGACGATCCAATAAAGTTCATATACACAAGCCAATCAAACACAGATATGTGCTACCCCCACTAACCGACGTATAGCGATTAGCGGACATTTTGAAACACATATATCATCACAGATAAAAACAGAAAAATATAAACGACAGTAAAAACTACGACTTCGAAGCACTACGTGATTGCCACATAAGAAGTTTAACAGTGCAGTCAAAATTGGCAATTGCAAACAACACCTGAAACCCCAAATCCAAGATATGAGAACACAGAACAAAATTCAAGGCAATACAACTCTACAGGGCCAGCGAGATCGGAAATAGAGGACATGTGGCCGGCCACTTCTAGGTGGAATTACCTCGTTTTTGTTCTGCGTTCATTTGACAGTACAGGGAGCACTCTGCAACAGTTTGAAAAATTTTTAGAGGCTCTGCAAAAATTGACAGAAACTTGATCCGTGTTTCATTGTTTTCGTAGTTGTTTCGGTTTCGTAGTTTCTTACTTCGTTTAAACTGTTAGCCAGGGTTTAACCTGGCTCTGATACTAGTGTAAGTCTATGATACACACCCCACAGCTCGCGGGGAAGCGGAATACTTTAAAAACGATTTTTCTCATAACAAAAGAAACTTGTTTTAGCTTTGCAACATAGACTTATTCCACATTTAGGATCTTTATTAAACATTAGCTAAATAAAATAAACTAAGAAAGAGAGCTAACTACTATGTTCAAGAGTTATACCCTCGGTCCTAGTCCTTCGGGTCTTCAAGTGGCTCCTTGCTCCTTGGTTCAAGCTTCCTCTTGATCTCCTTTCTTTTGCTTCTTCTAGGTCTTGAAAGAGTTCGGTTGTCGGTCTCGTTTGTGCCGAAGATGCATCCACCCGAGGGCCTTTGGTCAAGCTCCAACCTACATGAGATAACTTAGTGATCTTGCTTTCTAGGGAAGATGACTAAGTAGATGTAGGGAGAATGTGTATTGGACTAGTTGATCTCAAAGCTCATTGTTTTGCAACACATGCAAGTGTATGAGCTTGAGGAAGAAGGAGAGAATAAAACCTAGGAGAGAGAAAGCTTTTGTGATAATGATAATAGAAATGAGATGAGAGAATGGCTAAGTATTGAGGCAATAATTCATCCATGGAATTAAATAATCTCACAAATTACAACCATACTTGAATAGTAGCTCCAAAGTGAATAAACAATTACTTAGCCATGCTTTCAACCCATGCCTCAAAAATCTCCTCATTTCCACCTCATTAATCCTTTATATAAAAAGAATAAATCTATAATGAGGTGTCTCCTTCTAGAAGCTCATCCTTGTGAAATTACAAGAATGCCCACACCGTATTTTCATACCCGTATCCGTATTCCGAAAAATACGGATACACAGAGACCAGTATAATCCAATACTACAATACTAGGATCTGGCTTAAACCAAAGCCCACTAGTATTATCTGTCCAAACGTCATTCGAGTAGACAGTACATGAATGCGATCGAAACCCTGCCGTAAGACTATACGGCATCTACATCGTCTCGCCTGATCCAGGGAAGCCCTCTGTGTTGGACTCTAAAGACTCGATAGTACGCTGGCAGTGGCACTAGCTGTACATAACGGCAACCCAGGTACATGTCGAAAAGGAGCCCGACGAGCGAACTCGTCCGTAACCCCTACTGAGCCAGTCCGTGACAAAATCCGTGCAGTCCGGTCTGTTCGTCTGACAGTATCGCATGTAAGGTCTAGGGTGGTGGAAAATGTCAGACCCCTAATAACCGTACAAGTCATGTCAGGGTGGATCAAGACCATCCGAGAGTCTACTGGTCCGTCCACCAGTAATTCTCAATCATCCCTGGCCAGGGACTTATGGTAATGACCAACCAATCACAGTGCGTTATCGACTCCTTATACTGGGAGAGACGAATCCCTAACATTCGCTCGCTGCCTCCATGTGGCTCGGGACTGTACCTAACTAAAACCTGTTTGCACGACTCCTTTGAGCCGTGGTAGGGTAGTAATCAAAGCACAGTGGGAACTCACACGAGACAAATGACGACCTCAAGTCGACAGACTAACTGCACACATGTCACTGAGAACTGCTATTTGATGGTAGGTATAATACCATGTAGTCAATTCTCGGCGAGTCCTGTCCGGTGTACTCACACCCAGTGAGCATCTGTATACAATCTTTGGGGCACATCACCAATGGCTCTGGGACCAATCCATCGCCCCTCGTCAGGGTCTAGATATGTAAACACTAGTCTACTCTAGAGCATCGATGCCTAGTCTCGATACTCCAGTGACTAGGGACATTTAAGGATGTGCCTATTGACCATCCAGCTCCCACAAGTATGATTGCCATCAAAACGTCGGTAGTCAGGCAAACACCCAACGGGCTTTATCAACATGTATACAATATATGAAATACAAAGTAAAATATATCACATGTTAAGATAAAGACAAACAAAATAGCGTAGTATCATATCAAGAAAGATTGTCATGTACATACATATCTCTAGCATCCTATACAATGAAGGCCCTTAGGGCATATATATCCAACAGTTGTTAGTTAAGTAACCTAACGCTGCATAACGGGACACTGTGGAGAATGCGGATGGCATAAGCGTACGTTGTATTTTCGTTTCTTCTGCGATGCTTAGGAAGCATAAATGATGGGAATTCATTAATGAGATTAATGAAAGAAAAAGAAACCTAAAAGATGTTGTAGAATCAAATTTTCAAAAAAGGTAGTTCTAGTTTTTGCTTTGCATAACGGTATTCCTTATAGATTATCCAGCACCTTATTCGATAAGGAAAGAGCCGATATCCCTTCACCAGGAGTAACCTCTTTAGCAAAACTAGAAGAAGCTACAGCCCATTTGGTTTTGTCTTTTGATTGCTTCTTTTAGTTCTTGCTTTGCATAGCGGTATTTATGAAATATCCTGCACCTTATTCGATAAGGAAAGAGCCAAGATCCATACGCTCATGGTTTTCTTAAAAACCTGCGTAGCCCTCCGTCATTTCAGATAAGTACTACTTCGTATTCGTGCTACGTTTGTTGGCCTGCGTCAAGGCGTAGTGTGCGGTAGCTAACTAGTGCTTATCTGCGAAATGAGATGAGATTGGATTAGGGTAGCCGTGCGTCTTTGTTGGCCTGCGTCAAGAGTCGTGCGAGTGGGTTTAATTCAATCAAGAAATGTACGGGGCTGAACTTGACTAGCAGACTATGGTTTGTTAGCATGCATCAAGGTCATAGGAAGCTAGGGGAAAAAGTATTATCGGGAATTTCAAGTGTTGAAATTTACAATGAGATTGCATACCTTCTATGTGATTGTACGATCCCGATCCCACTGTGAGCAATAGTTGCTCCCGGGAGAGTTTTGCACTATAAAATTGACTAACTAATTAGGTGTCTAGAAAGGTGTCAACGGGTTACGCCTGTGGGAAAATGAGGTTTATTTTAATTAGCTCCATGTGAAAGCACGGGGAATCTCCCTCAGAAGTACCGGCACTGGCCTGGCTGAACGGTTGCGAAGTTGTAGAATGCAATTAATCCTGCCTGAATTTTCTTTTTAAAGTTTGAAGGAAAATTTGAGAATAGAAGTGGGAGACATCGATTAGATAAGATAAATAACCAATCTGATGTTTGCAAGAGAATACACTAAGTGTTTTTTTCTCTCTCTCTCTCCAGGTCGCGACCAGGTCAGGCCTTAATCAAGATAATAATATAGATGTATTGACCGAACCCACTTTTTATGCTGGGCAGGGAAACGTTGGTTCCGCTACAACATATAATTGTTATAAGTCCGAGCAGGAAATAGACAAATATCCTGTTTCCCACGCCACTCAAATGAATAATGAGCATGTTGATGCATCTTCTTCGGGTGTGTTAGTCACCCAGAACTGTTTCTCAATACATTCTACGTCCTGAGTATTAGATACTGGATAAGGATCCCACATATGTAATATGTTACACGGGCTAAGGAAAGGTAGAGAACTGGGAGTAGGTGATCATTCTGTACTAGTAGGGAATGGTTCAAATGTTGCAGCTAAAGCAGTTGGCGAATATCACCTTGTTTTACCAAATGGTAATACATTGATTCTGAACGAATGTTATTACATACCAACCCTGATATGCAATCTTATATCAGTTTCTTTATTAAGTAAAGAAGGATATAATTTTGTAGTACAGGATAATGTTATGAACATCTTCCTGAATCAAAAGTTGATTGGATCAGGCTCGTTAAATAATGGCATATACATTCTAAATCAAACCACAGTTCTTAATGTACAAAACACACATAAGAGGAAGAGTTCAGAAATGAACGAATCAATCTTGTGGCATTGTAGACTAGGTCATATCAATACGACACGACTAGCTAAGTTTCATAAAGATGGATATTTGAAACCGTTCGAATTTTCATCTTATGACACTTTCCAGTCAAGTCTCAAAGTTAAAATGACTAAAACTCCGTTTAGTGGACACGGAGAAAGAGTTACAGAACTCTTGGGACTGATACATAGTGATGTATGCGAATCCATGTCTATACAAGCCTGGAATGGTTCCTCGTACTTCATTACATTCACCGATGAACTCTCAAGATATGGACATGTTTTCCTGATGAAACATAAGACTGAAGCTTTTGAGAAATTCAAAGAATATAAGCATGAAGTTGAGAACCAGACGGGTAAAAGTATTAAAATCCTGCGATCCGGTCGGGGAGGAGAATACTTAAGCACGGAATTCCATGACTATCTAAAAGAAACTGGGATTCTCTCTCAGCTTACTCCTCCGTATACACCACAGCACAACGGTGTATCAAAGCAGAGGAATCGCACCCTATTAGATATGGTGCGCTCTATGATGAACACTGCTGAGTTACTTGTTTCCTTTTGGGGTTATGCACTGGAGACAGCTGCAGACCTATTGAATATGGTTCCCACCAAATATGTGTCAACTACTCCATATGAGATATGAAAAGGGAAGAGATCATATTTTAATTATGTTAGGATATGGGGTTGTCCGGCATATGTGAAAACACAAAATCCGGGCAAGCTCGAGGCAAGGTCTTTTCTGTGTAAGTTTATTGGATATCCCAAACATTCGCGAGGGTATATCTTCTACCACACCGAGGAACAAAAGGTGTTTGTTTCTCGACATGCCACCTTTTTAGAAAAGGAATTTCTTGCAAAGGAAATTAGTGGGGAAGTGGTAGAACTGGAAGAAGTTCCAGCGATACAAACTACGACAGAAGATTTGGTAGAACCAGAGGATTCGATAGCTCCCAACGAACCTCAGCCTCTCCGCCGATCTAGTAGGGTTCCTCATCCACCTGAGAGATACTAAGGTTTTCTCATAGATGGTGGGGGCGATGATTGCATCATGGTAGATGATGACCCAACTAGCTTCGAGCAGGCCATCACGAGTGGAGACTCTGTGAAATGGTTCGATGCAATGCGATCTGAGATGGAATCCATGTACACGAACAAAGTATGGACTTTGGAAGTTGCTCCTGAAGGGGTAAAACCCATCGGGAGCAAATGGATCTTTAAGAAGAAACTTGGTGTAGATGGAAAAGTTTAGACTTTCAAAGCTAGACTTGTAGCAAAAGGTTTTTGTCAAAAACCAGGTATGGACTATATGATGAAACCTTTTCTCCAGTGGCTATGCTTAAGTCCATCAGGATCCTGCTTGCCATCGCTGCATACCATGACTACAAAATCTGGAATATGGATTTTAAGACCGCCTTTCTAAATGGTGATTTAGAAGAGTGCGTGTACATGACTCAGCCAGAGGACTTCGTATACAGTAGGAGCAGCGGAAAGGTATGCAAGCTGCTTAAATCCATCTACGGGTTAAAGCAGGCATCGCAGAATTGGAACATCTGTTTTGAAGTGATATTCAAAGAGTTTGACTTCATCAAAAACGTAGACGAACCTTGTATATACAAGAAGGTGGCATAGATTAAGGTTGTCTTCCTCGTATTGCATGTGGATGACATACTCTTGATAGAAAATGATGTTCCTATGCTTCAATCGTTCAAGCTCTTCTTATCACATAGATTCTCAATGAAAGATCTAGGTGATGCCTCCTAAATATTAGGGATTAAGATTTATAGAGATAGATCTAAACGAATACTGGGATTGTCCCAATCCAGGTACATTGACACCATACTAAAGAGGTTTAGTATGGAAGAATCCAAGCGTGGGAATTTACCCATGATCACAGGACTCACTCTCTCCAAAGAGATGTCTCCCAAGACTGATTTGGAGAGAGCTCGCATGCAAACGATACCCTATGCTTCGGCAGTAGGCTCTATCATGTATGCGATGTTATGTACCAGACCCGATGTAGCATACTCACTAAGTGTAGTGGGTAGGTATCATGAAGATCCAGGAGAGAGTCACTGGACAGCTGTGAAGAACATTCTCAAGTACTTGAGAAGGACTAAAGAGATGTTCTTGCAGTATGGTAATGAAGAACTCCAAGTGGAGTCTTTTACCGATTCGAGCTTCCAGAGTGATAAGGACGACTCTATGTCAGTCTCGGAATTTGTATTTATCCTCAATGGAGGGGCGGTTTGTTGGAAGAGCTCCAAACAGGAAACCGTGGCAGACTCGACGTTGGAGGCTGAATACATCGCTGCCAACGATGCTGCCAAAGAGGTTGTCTTGATGAAGAAGTTCATAACTGAACTTGGTGTGGTCCCATCTATTGAGCGTCCAATACCTTTGTATTGCAATAACATTGGAGCAGTGGCCTTTGCCAAGGAACCCAGGTCCTATTAGCGATCCTGACATATTCTGAGGCGGTATCACCTGATCCGGGAAATAGTTGATCGCCGGTAGATCGAGGTGAGGAGAGTTGACACGAAAAACAACACGGAGGATCCACATACCAAGGTCACTCCCCAATTACAGTTTGAGAGACTCTTCGGGATGTTGGGTATGAGATACTACAACAACTGGCCTTGGTGCAAGTGGGAGATTGTTAGTTATATGTATGCCCTAGAGGTCATTATTGTACATGTGATGTATATTATAGTGGATGCTTGGATATATAGAGAGAGGAATTTCTTGCTCGACATGATAGTTGCTATCTGGTTGCCCTTTATCTTAACATATTTACTTGTATATGTGATGTTGTCTTGCTCTCACAAGTTGATAAAGCCTTTAGGATGTGTACTTGACTACCAGGACTATGATGGTGATCATACTAGTGGGGGCTAAGGGTAGTCTATAAGTACACCCTAAAATTGTTCCTAGTCGAGTGTGTATCAAGACAGGGCATCGATATTCCAGAGTAGACTAGCGTATACGCATCTTAACCATATGATGGACGATGGGTGATTCCACATCCATTGGTGTTTGACATCAAAGAGGGTATACGGGTTGTCAGTGGAGGCTGGGTACACTGAACGGACTCGTCGAGAACTCCTAGTTGGTATTATACCTATCGTCAGATAGCAGTTCTCTAGTGACACTGGTATAGGTTAGTCTGTAGACCCGAGATCGTCATAGAGTCTTGTGTGATTCCCACTATGCTTTGATTTCCACCTTACCACGTTCAACAGAACATGCAAAACGGTGGCTTTTGGGTATAGTCCCGAATCACATGGAGGCAATGAGCGATAGGAGGGGATTTGTCTCTCCCGGTATTGGGGGTTGATGTTGCGCTGTGCTTGATTGGCCATAATGATAAGTCCCTAGCCAAGGCTGCTACGAAGATTTACTGATAAGTGTTATCAGTAGTTTCTCGACCCGTTATGAGGCTCACATCGGAACTACTTATCGGTTATTGGGGTCTGACGTTTGCCACCCCTATATTAGATATGCGACATATCAGACCAAAAGACCAGATTGTACGGTAGTGTTACCGACAGGCTTTTGCAGGAGTTAGAGCGGGCTTGCTTGTTGATCTTCTGATCGTTCAATACCCGGATAGCCGTTACGTCTAGCTACTACCGCTGACGGCTTGTGGGTTCTTGATGTGATCATCACCTACTGCCGGCGTACTGACGAGTCATTAGTGTCCTATATAGAGGTTTCACTGGCTCAGGCAAAACGAAGTAGGAGCACATATGTGATATGTGCGGGTCCAAGATTAATATGTGTATGTGATCCCGTATTCTATTCTCGCGATTTAAGGTATTGATCGGTTATATGTGATATAGCCGGGTTGTCGAATCAAATATTGATTCGATAAGTCGATATTGTATCTGTCAGTTATATGTGATATAGCCGGGTTATCGAATCAAGTGTTGATTCGATAAGTTGATACAAATAATATTAGTCGGTCATATGAGATATAACCGAATTATTAAATCAAGTGTTGATTTAATGATTTAAAGTATAATTATATATTTGATATATTAATTTACATTAACTAATATTAGCTCACTTAAGTATTTCTTTTTCTCACATGTGCACACTTAATATATATGTGATATATATTAATTGTGTTTTCTTTATGTGTTGTGGTTGATGATACATGCAACATGGGTGTATGAGACTTACACCATACTAATGATAATGAAGGTTTTATTTATTTAGTGTGAATCAATTATTGGTTGGATAATGGTTGTTGGAGATAGTGCCCTCAGAGTCAATTATTGGATCACAGGCACGTGATTGCAATGATTGAGTGAGGACCTATCCCAGTAGGACAGTCTTACTCAAGATGATAGTATGCTATCTGGTTTACCTTTATCATCGTGTACTTCTTTAGGTGACCTTACGAGTCACTATTGCACGTTGATAGAGCCCCTAGGATTCTTGCTTGACTACCAGCAGTATGAGGGCGATCATATAAGTGAGAGCTGGAGTCTATAAGCACATCCTTAAAAGGTCCCTAGTCGTGGGAGTTTCGAGACAGGGCATCGATTCTCCAGAGTAGACTAGTGTATACAGTCGAGACCCCGACGAAGGGCAGTGTCCGGTCTCACAAGCCACTGGTGTCAGTTGGTTCACCTAAGATGTATACAGGTGCTCATTGGGTTATGAGTACACCGGACAGGACTTGCCGGGAACCTGCTAGTTGGGATTATACCAGACGTCAGATAGCAGTTCCCTAGTGACATGTGTACAGGTTAGTTCATCGACCTGAGATCGTCATTTGTCTCGTGTGAGTTCCCACTGTACTTTCATTACTACCCTACCACGGCTCAAAGGAGTCGTGCAAACAGGTTTTAGTTGGGTACAGTCCCGAGCCACATGGAGGCAGTGAGCGGATCTGCAGGGGTTCGTCTCTCCCGGTATTGGGGGTGAGGTCGCGCTGTGTCTAGGAGAGCCAGAACATGAAAAGTCCTTGGCCAAGGTAGGAGGTTTGCTGGTAGGTATTCCAGTAGTATCTCAGGGTGTTCTGGCTCCACTACGACACGACTTGTACCGCTTTTGGGGGTCTGACTTTTACCAACCCCCTAGGCCCGCCATGCGATGCTCATAGACGAACGGACCGGACTGTACGGATATTGTCACTGACAGGCTCAGTAGGGTGTCAGGATGAGTTCGCTCATCGACGTCCCTTTTGGTCAATAGCTGGTGGCCCGTCACGTATGGCTAATACCTCTGACGTGCTAGTGGTTAAATCCACAGCCATAGTATTGACGAGTCTTTAGAGTCCACCACACACACAGTTACTCAAGTTTCGGGCGAAACGCTGTAGAGGCCGTATGGAGATATGGCAGGGTTCGATCAGATATGTGCGGTATTGCACGGATCGTGATCGGACGGTTTTTACTAGCCGGCTTTGGCTTAAGCTGGATCCTAGTATGAGATAGTGTATTTTTGTCTCTTTGCATTTGTGTTCAGTGGGAATACAAATGCGGGCATGTATTTGCATTAGTGGGGTTTTCCTGTAATTTATTACGGGATCAGTTTTCTGAAGTTGCCAGCTTGCATTCCGTTCCGGCCGGTTTTTCTTTGTTCCTTCACGGCCGGACTTTTCGTTGGAGGGGGTTAATTGCATGTTTGCAATTAACTTACTTGTGAGGGGCTTTCTTGCTTTTGTGGCTATATGATGAGACTAGCATCATGATGAGATTCTTTTATGGTCTTTTCCTTGGCTTTTTTTGTGAAAGGATTGAGAAATGAAATGGGTGTGACCATTTTATATTGTTTTATTCTTTTTTCCTTCTCTTGATATATATTCCTTTTGAACTCCTCCACCATTCCATTGATCATGGCCGACCACTTTGGGCAAGATGGGAGAGATGAGAGGAATTTCCTTTTGGTGTGGTTCTCATTTTGCTTGCTAAAATTACATTGCTCATCTCTCTCAAGTTATTCTTCCCTCCACATCAAAGGCAACTAAACCCCAAGAGACAATAGATTCTACACTACATCTACAGCAAACCTTGGACGCGTCGGCTAGCCAACTTCGCGCCCGAGTTGCCTCGGTTCAGAGGTGGGAGCCCGTAAAAGATTCCGGCTACGTGGTGCCCTTTCCGACGAGGAGCAGATAGACGGAGATTCCGCGGGAGATCAAAGTGGAGAGGAAGACCGAAGGACACGGATCGCTTGGTATAGCTTCTCTACTCTTTTCTTGTTTGCTAGTAGCTAGGTTAACGGTCCGATCCGGGTGAAAAGTGCGCGCTGGTGTCGGTTGCAAGATTTGCAAAGTTTTTGGTTCCGCATTTCCGGTGTCGAATCGACGGCCGGGGCGCCGCCGCGGACTCACAATGGTATCAGAGCCACGCCATTAACCTTGCCTAGCTTGCTCTTGTATGCTTAGAACTCGATCGAACAAAAATCCCCAAAAACCGTATTTTCAATGCATTATGTTTTCTGTCGAAATTTTTTCTGCTCCAAAAATTTTTCAGGTCATTGCAGAAACACAAGCAGGAAATTCTAAGAATTCTGGTAAAATTTGATACAGTGATCGCTTAGTACGGCCGCGGAAAAGCGGCCAAACCCCTGGTTTGGCCGCGGTTCCGCGGCGGGAAGATGTGCTCATTGCACCAAAATTTCCCAGTAGGCTTTGGACTTGGAAATAGGGGTTTTGGATATTATTTTTTGGCCCAGATTTTCTGTAAGTGCTACAGTACTGCTTGGGGCCCACTTTGATAAATTTGTTTGATCGGATATTTTAAACATGCTAGTTCACAGTATTTACATTATATCTGCGACCGTGAATGTCACTTGATCGGTAAGTCCCGTCTAACTGCTATAGCCCTTTTAGACGGATTTGCGAACATGACATTCACGTTGATGTTCTGTGATTTTGCTGTGTTCTTGCGGATCGGTCGTGGGGATAGCCTGGATGCAATGTGAGTACAGTTCTGTTTTATAGGTACATTTGATTTTGCTGGGCGAGCGTCCGACATGTGGACTTCCGTCACTGCCTGTTTGTATTATTCTTTTAGGGCATGACCAGGTTGCGGTCGATGTACCCGTTGTATGTATATTTTACTTTCTGTACTAGGATTACCCCAAGGAGGGGTGCACGGATAGCCGGGTTCTAGAGGGAAACGAGCCCGCATCTCATGGTGTTGAGATGGAAGGGGCTTCACTCTAGAATTGGCGGGCTATTCGCCACACTCGTAGGGGGTACAGGTTGACCCAGGAGGGGTGCCCAAGTTACCGGATTCCGTGAAGTGCTGGGTGGTCCATTCACGTTGCTGAAGGGGGCTGCCTCGCTTCACGTTTTGGCGGGTAACTTGCCGCGCCCGTAGGGGTCTAGGTTTTCATTGCACAGGCTATCCACACGACCAGGGGAACGTCGGGTTTCAGTAGCGGCTCTGTGAAACCCGGGGATCCCAGATATCTGTATTGATCTGTGATGCTGTACATTTCTGTGCTGTTGCATTTTATCACGCCTTGAGCGAAAATTATATATATTATATATATACTAGTAGATGTTGTATATGTTTTGCATCCGCGCTAGTTCAGTCCCCGCTCTGTCGTTAGTTAGCTAAGCTAATGGGTGATGACGGGACCCAGTGGCGAATGCGGATGGCATATACGTACGTCAGTATATTTTCGTTTTTTGTGGTGTGATCCACTGATGGGACTGCGTTGATTCAGATCAATGCATGATAAACAAACCTATTTGATGTTGTTGGAGCATTTTTCAAAAAGATGTTATTGCAAGGGCGTTCTCTTTTGTTTTGCATCGTGGTATTCAGTTGGAATATCCTGCTCCTCAGTCGACGAGGCATGGGCCGAGATCCCTTCACCGGGAGTGACCCCTTGGACAAAAAGTTTGCGTCAGGGCAATAACTTCAGTATAGCCGATTACTTTTGCTTTGCATCGTGGTATTCAGTTGGAATATCCTGCACCTCATTCTACGGGGAAAGAGCCGAGATCCCTTCACCGGGAGTGACCTCTTTAGCGGAGGTTTTCGTTACTATATTTTCTAAAAAACATATCCGTTCCTTCAACGATATCAAGTTCATTACGTTAAAGGTTTTCGCTAGAAACCATTCGTAGCCCTCCGTCATTTCAATTAAATATTCGGTAGTATTCAAGCTATGTATTTTGACCTCACGCCAAGGCATAGTGATTGGTAGCTCCCGGGTATTTATCTGTTGCATAGATAGATGCGTTGGTTTGGGACAGTCGTACTACTATTTTGGCCTACGTCAAAGGTATGTACGGGTGGGTTCAAATTAACCTGGATAATGACGGGTAGAACTTGACATGTGACTTATGATATTTTGACCTCATGCCAAGGTCATAAGAGCATGGGGCAAAAATCCACATCGGGAGTTTCAAAAGAACTGAAACTTGCCAGATATGCGCATACCTTCTGGAGTGTGATAGCGTTAGCGGATTCCATCACGTTATCATACGATGATAGTTGGATCCCGATTCCCACTGATGAGTTGGTTTACTCCTCGGGTGATCTCGGCTAATTCTTCTTTTAGGTTTGGGGAAAAATTTGACGTTACAGCGGGAGGTTTCCAGATTAGATAAAGTGATAACCATTCTGATCTAGGTTAGAGTGCACGCTGAGTGTTTCTTTTCTCTCCCTCTTTGGCAGTGACCATTGACCCAACCCTAGACTATGACTCAGTGACCAAGTTGACCGAACCTTCTTAACACTGGCTTTTGGATTGTCAGAGTTGCAGACCTTATTGCCACTCCTACTTTTACCCTTTTCTCCAGGACACCCCGTATTACTACGAACGTCCACTTCCATTGGACAAAACCATCGTATGGTTATATACGAACTCGAAGGAATTTATTCAAGGATGGTTTCTGGTTCTAGAGAAAACGAATAGGACTATTCAGTTGTCTTTTCCTTTTACCTCCTCTCAGGTTATGTGTACTCCTTGGTTTAGGAGATAGTACACCTATTATGCAAATTGGATAGTCTTCTTCCAAACCCTAGGCAGGTGCTGACCGGTAGGGAATGAAGAAAACCGGTTAGCCTAAACGGTGTACAGAAGGTATTAAGTTAAGACAAAGAAAGGGATTAGTAAGAGGGCAAAGTAAATTGCGACTGATATTCACGACCAAACCAAGTATTTCTTCGCCAATCCTAAATCACCTTTGTATTTCTCCAGGACACTCCATATCACTACGAAGATCCCAGTTTATTGGATAATCCATCGTATGGTTATATACGAACTCGAAAGGAACTTGTTCCAGTTCGGGGATGGATTCTAGTTCAGGAGAAATAGGAATAAAGTTCATTAAGGTGTCTTTTATCTTCACCTTCTCTCGCGTTGCGAGTGCTCCTAGGATTAGGACAGTACACCCATTATGCTTATTGGATAGTCTTCTTCCAAACCATAGGCTGGTGCCAAACGGTAGGGAAGGAAGAAAACCATTTGGCCTAAAGCGGTGTACAGAAGGTAATGACTAAAGACATATAAAGGGATTTGGAGAGATGGCAAAGAGATATACGGTTACAGTTGTGAATCTGGATAACGGAAGAGGCATTACTGAGAATACCAGGATACCCCATCGAAACATTTCAATGTTTCAATTTCACTGTGTACTGTTAAAGAAAACTGATTTCCCAATTAGACACTTTCTCCAGGGTATGTATTTACCAGGTTGGATTCTCACATCTGTATGGTTTTATAGATGATGAGTGGGAGTAAGTTATTGGGAATTAGGTGATCATCCTCATTATATCAGGATTCGTTGTAATTGGTGATATTTGAGGAAGTCACCTGGGTTGTTTGCCGGTCGGCAAATATATGGTTTTGAATATCCGTTGTTATGCACCAATTCCAAATTGATGTATCTGTATGTCTATTTTTATAGAGTGAGATATTTCTTTTTGAAATTATGTCTATGACATTTACCTATATCACTGGATGGTTAGGTAAGGAGCATTGAACAGCGGTGTAATTCTTTTTAACCATAAGTACAGTTTTCAACCTACGACACTTAGTGAATGAGTTGTTAGACTCAGCGGACTTATACAGAGTATTGTATGTTGTCTAGTGTCCATTAGGACAGAAGGGTTGGTCCTCATACTATATTCTGTTTACTTTTAACTTCTCTAGTTCTTAGACATGTGTTTCGTGGAAACACAGGGTCTAAGTTTTGAGGAGTTATAGGTATATGAATAAAGTAGAGAACCAAGTATTGCAGGTATCGGGATTCTTCAAGGTGATCGAAGATGTAGATACTTGTATAAGGTATTCAGTTGATAGTAATGGTTGAGAGAACTTGCTTCTTTTTCAGGTTACTCATAATTGGAAGCGTTCCTAAGTTGAGTAACGCTGATCGGCCTCCTTCCATTTAGTTGACATGCACTGGAGACAGCTGCATGATTTGAATCTGGTTCAATTAAATCAGTGCCTCTGTTTCTTGGATATAGAACAGTTCATATCTTGACATTGTTAAGATACGGGGAGTTGTCCGGCTTATGCTTAAAACCAGACTCCGGATAACTCAAGGCACGTTTCTGTAATGTCTGTTTGTGGGTTAACCCGGGCTATGACGAGGGTTGATATTCTACCATCTGGAAGATCAATAGTGATATTGTTCTTGACTCGCCACAGTTTTAATAAAAATGGAATTTTTTTTCAGAAAACAGTAGTGGGAGTATGGTAGAACTGGAAGTGATTCCAGAACCACAAACGATTACTGAAGATTTGATAAGAACCTAAAGATTCAATCTGGTTTGACATTCCATTGGCCACTCCGCAGATATGGTGGGTAACCTCAGGCACTCGAGAGGTACTTCGGTATGCTCAAGGACGGTGGCAGGGAGGTTCTTGTTTACCCAGACTTGCCATTGCTGTTGTTCCAGACTGTGAGACCCGGCAGGAGGATGAGTATAGCGTCGTTCTAAACTGGCTTTAGAAGTGCACGTCTATATGACTCTGCCAGAGGGTTGTAGTAGTCAGTGGGAGCAGCGGAAGCATTGGTGGACATCAGGCTTATGTCTATTTATAGACTAGAGCAGATATAGCGGAGATAGATCATCTATTTCTGATGTGACAGTCATAGGTTTGACTTCATCAGAATAGGGGATGGATCTGTTAAGAAGGTGGTTGGGTGTGATGTCCTGGTATTTGATGACATACACAGAGTAGGAAGTGATATTCCTATACTACGATCGGTTATACTTTGGTCGTCACACAGTGGTTTCTCCACGCAGGACATGGATATTATATCAGACATTCTGGATACTAGATCTATGGTTTTAGATCTGGATTTGGGTGGTTTCCCAATCTGGGTACTTTGACAGCATTCTAAGAGTATTTAGAATGGATGACTCCTGGCATGGTGGTGTACCTGCAGGTAATGGAGTCACCCTCTCTAAAGGTGTCTTATAGACTAAAATAGAAAGGGATGTGCATGATTGGCAGATCACTTGCTTAGGCAATTGAGTCAATCATGAGATGTCAAGTACCACACCAGATATTGTTCTTGCAGTGGATGCAATAAGTTGATATTGATCCAATCCTGGAGAAACAGTCGGAAGCAGTTTAGAATATAAGTTGATGGTCTAAGGATATGATAGCAGCATTCTCCTTCGGGAGACAGTTATCATTCCAGGCTTCCAAGGTGACCTGGATGGCAGAGTGGCTGTCAGAGTTATAGTTTTGCCTCTGACGAGGGGGCAGTAGTTTGGACAGTTGGTCCAAGCAGATACTGAGGGAAGGCATGGCGCAGGATACTGATTAAGTTTAGTTGACGATACAGTCTAAGTAGTTTGGATTTGGAGTTCACTTATGAGCTAGGTCCCATCAGACATCCAGACATTCTAGGACAGGTATTCCTCATTTTGGGAGATGGCTTCCTCCGCGAACTTGAGATAAAGAGAGACAAAGAAAGAAACACCAGAGCGGATCCACTCACTGAGGCTATTCCTCGAACGCAATAGTTTCGCAAACGAGCTTTGTGAGACTGACTAGTAGAGGAGTTGGGTGTTCGGTATCACACGGGCTGTGAGTATGCGACATCGCAATAATTAGCCTTGAGTGCAAGTGGAAGATTGTTGGAGATAGTGCCCTCAGAGTCAATTATTGGATCACAGGCACGTGATTGCAATGATTGAGGGAGGACCTATCCCAGTAGGACAGTCTTACTCAAGATGATAGTATGCTATCTGGTTTACCTTTATCATCGTGTACTGCTTTAGGTGACCTTACGAGTCGCTATTGCACGTTGATAGAGCCCCTAGGATTCTTACTTGACTACCAGCAGTATGAGGGCGATCATATAAGTGAGAGCTGGAGTCTATAAGCACATCCTTAAAAGGTCCCTAGTCGTGGGAGTTTCGAGACAGGGCATCGATTCTCCAGAGTAGACTAGGGTATACAGTCGAGACCCCGACGAGGGGCAGTGGCCGGTCTCACAAGCCACTGGTGTCAGTTGGTTCACCTAAGATGTATACAGGTGCTCATTGGGTTATGAGTACACCGGACAGGACTCGCCGGGAACCTTCTAGTTGGGATTATACCAGACGTCAGATAGCAATTCCCTAGTGACATGTGTACAGGTTAGTTCATCGACCTGAGATCGTCATTTGTCTCGTGTGAGTTCCCACTGTACTTTGATTACTACCCTACTACGGCTCAAAGGAGTCGTGCAAACAGGTTTTAGTTGGGTACAGTCCCGAGCCACATGGAGGCAGTGAGCGGATCTGTAGGGGTTCGTCTCTCCCGGTATTGGGGGTGAGGTCGCGCTGTGTCTAGGAGAGCCAGAACATGAAAAGTCCTTAGCCAAGGCAGGAGGTTTGCTGGTAGGTATTTCAGTAGTATCTCAGGGTGTTCTGGGCTCCACTCCGACACCACTTGTACCGCTTTTGGGGGTCTGACTTTTACCAACCCCTAGGCCCGCCTGCGATGCTCATAGATGAACGGACCAGACTGTACGGATATTGTCACTGACAGGCTCAGTAATGTGTCAGGATGAGTTTGCTCATCGACGTCCCTTTTGGTCAATAGCTGGTGGCCCGTCACGTATGGCTAATACCTCTGACGTGCTAGTGGTTAAATCCACAGCCATAGTATTGACGAGTCTTTAGAGTCCACCACACACACAGTTACTCAAGTTTCGGGCGAAACGCTGTAGAGGCCGTATGGAGATATGGCAGGGTTCGATCAGATACGTGCGGTATTGCACGGATCGTGATCGGACGGTTTTTACTAGCCGGCTTTGGCTTAAGCTGGATCCTAGTATGAGATAGTGTATTTTTGTCTCTTTGCATTTGTGTTCAGTGGGAATACAAATGCGGGCATGTATTTGCAGTAGTGGGGTTTCCCTGTAATTTATTACGGGATCAGTTTTCTGAAGTTGCCAGCTTGCATTCCGTTCCGGCCGGTTTTTCTTTGTTCCTTCACGGCCGGACTTTTCGTTGGAGGGGGTTAATTGCATGTTTGCAATTAACTTACTTGTGAGGGGCTTTCTTGCTTTTGTGGCTATATGATGAGACTAGCATCATGATGAGATTCTTTTATGGTCTTTTCCTTGGCTTTTTTTGTGAAAGGATTGAGAAATGAAAAGGGTGTGACCATTTTATATTGTTTTATTCTTTTTTCCTTCTCTTGATATATATTCCTTTTGAACTCCTCCACCATTCCATTGATCATGGCCGACCACTTTGGGCAAGAGGGGAGAGATGAGAGGAATTTCCTTTTGGTGTGGTTCTCATTTTGCTTGCTAAAATTACATTGCTCATCTCTCTCAAGTTATTCTTCCCTCCACATCAAAGGCAACTAAACCCCAAGAGACAATAGATTCTACACTACATCTACAGCAAACCTTGGACGCGTCGGCTAGCCAACTTCGCGCCCGAGTTGCCTCGGTCCAGAGGTGGGAGCCCGTAAAAGATTCCGGCTACGTGGTGCCCTTTCCGACGAGGAGGAGATGGACGGAGATTCCGCGGGAGATCGGAGTGGAGACGAAGACCGAAGGACACGGATCGCTTGGTATAGCTTCTCTACTCTTTTCTTGTTTGCTAGTAGCTAGGTTAATGGCCCGATCCGGGTGAAAAGTGCGCGGTGGTGTCGGTTGCAAGTTTTGCAAAGTATTTTGGTTCCGCGTTTCCGGCGTCGGATCGACGGCCGGGGCGCCGCCGCGGACTCACAATGGTCACATGGCATGAAGCTTTGAGAAGCTTGGAGATCCATTGACTAGTCCACTAGTTTAGTCTTATATTAGATATTTGTTAACCCAACCATTATCTAAACTCATGGTTAAGTCTCTACATAAGAGATATTAGATATTTTCGAACCCATGGTTGTCATTCACTCTTTCATCCATTATTTGCTTTTTCTTCCTCAAGCTCAAGAGAGAGCTCTCTAGGCTTTTGAGAGGAGCTTAAAATTTGTGAGAAAATTAATTCTAAAGTGAGAAAAAATCCTACTTCATCATTCTCTACTAGATTAGCACATTAGTATAGGGTGTTAGCTTCACTAATCCCATATTAGGTAGCTTGGGTTAGTGACTCATCGACGTAGATCATCTTCGGCCTCGAAGACTTCGTGCAAGCTCATTGCTTTCTTCTTGTGGAGCCGTTCAAAAGTCCGCAAGATCACTACTTAGAGCGAAGGGACTACTACAAGGAGCTAATGAAGTGAAGGACTGGACTACAAAGGTTGTAATCCCTACTAACTTAGATGTAAAGTAGTTTACATTATGTTTCGTCTAAATCAGTAGTTAAAGATTCTAGGGTTAGTATTGTTTTGTACGGCAAATTAGTGAAAATGGCATGGGCGATGCCTCCCGAAACCTTGTTGTCGTGCCAAGCAATCCCACAGATGTGAGGCCTATAACTGTTTGAGAAACTACTGATAACACTTACCAGTAAATCACAGCAATCCTGCTCAGGGATTTCTTGTTATGGCCAATCGAGCACGGCGTAACATCAACCCCCAATAGCGGGATAGACGAAATCCTCTCCTGTCGCTCATTGCCTCCATATGACTCGGGAATGTACCCAAAACCCACCATTTTGGACGTTCTCTTGAACGTGGTAAGGTGGAAATCAAAGCACAGTGGGAATCACACAAGACTCTATGACGATCTCGGGTCAACAGACTAACATGTACCAGTGTCACCAGAGAACTGCTATCTGACGTGAGGTACAATACCATCTAGGAGTTCTCGGTGAGTCATGTTTAGTGTACCCGGTCTCCACTGAGCACCCGTATACAATCATTGATGTCAACACCAATGGATGTGGGATCATCCATCGCCCATTATATGGGTCAAGAAACTTATTCGCTGGTCTACTCTGGAATATCGATACCCCGTCTCGATACTCCCACGACTAGGAACAATTGAAGGATGCACTTACGGACTACCCTTGACCCACTAGTATAATCTGCATCATAATCCTGATAGTCAAGTACTCATCCTAAGGGCTTTATCAACATGTACCAGAGAGACTATAAGTGTACATGTTAAGATAAAGAGCAACCAGATAGAATACTATAATGTCGAGCAAGAAAATCCTTCCTATATTTGTCCAAGCATCCACTATAATATACATCATATGTACAATAATGGCCTCTAAGGAATACATATAACTAACAATAACCCACGGGACAACGACACGTGAATTCATGAAGGTGTCTATTAAAGTGACCTCTCGTGCTATGATATACGTTCTGTACCAATCTACCCCTTTATCCTCAGCTATGGTATTGTATAGATTAAGATTACAGGTCGTTACCTTGTGAAGGTTCTATAGGTTTATACTCTATAGGTTTAACCTCACACCACTTAGGTACTATACTAGTAGCCACCCTTCCTACACTCGCACTTTTCGACACTGGAGCTTCACACTGCTTCATGTCACAACGATTCGTGAGAATGCACGCGATTCCCGTGAAGCCACTCATTTCAAGCTGGAATGTCAGTTCCGGGAATGGAGTCTTGAAGGAAACTTTGGAATATGATTAGTACCCAGTTATAGTTTGCGGTCGAGAATTCTACGCAAATTTCAAAGTACTGGACTTACAAAATTTTGATGTTATGTTGGGAATGGATTGGCTGGTAGTATTTTATGCTACCATTGACCGCCGTCAAAGGAGAGTAGTATTTGAGATAGCAGATCACCCAGTCTTTTATTTCAAAAGTGGAGACATAACATTGGCGCCAGGAAGCTTCCGTGCTAAACCAAAGAATGCTGAAGTGTTCCCCCTACCAGCTGAAGAAGGAAAACCTGAGGTAGTTCGAGATTTCGAGGATGTGTTCCGTGAAGACATATCAAGTTTGCCTCCTGATCAAGCACTTGAATTTAGTATTGATTTACAACCTGGTGCATAACCTGTAATCAAAACTCCATACTGATAAAGTCCGGAGTGATTGAAGGAGATCCGTATTTAGTTGGACGAACTACTAAACAAAGGTTAGATCCTTTAAGTCGACGTCGCGCACCCCTCAAACTTATGGGGAGGCGGAATATACAAAAAAAGATTTTTACGAAGCTCACAACACCGACTAAACTCCATGATCTTTATGGAACCTTAACTAGCTATAACGCTATGGAGGTTTAACTAATCGGTAAGAGTTTTATACCTCCGTGTACTAGTCCTTCGGGTCTTCTTGTCCTTTTCATAAGCTCCTCGGAGTGTACGGATCGTGCTTGCAACGTCGGTCTCCTCGCGTCTAAGATGATCCACCCGAGAGTATGTACTTCAAGATCCAACCTCTAAACCGAGGTAACTAGGGTACCTAGTTCGCTAAACTAGATAGCCTAGATGATGTAGATAATGATTATGGATTAATATGTCTCACTAACCCTAGGTTTCTCAACACATGAGACTTTTAGGATTTGAGGAAGAAGAAGAGAGCTTGGAGGAATGAGAGTGTAATGATAAGAATGAGTGTAGAGAATGGCTAATAGTTTGTGATAATGAAGCAAATAATAATTCAAATAATTGAATCAACCATGCTTCAATAGTTACAAAAACAATGAGTCACCAAGTAGCCATGCTTCAATCAAGTCCAAGATACACCTGATACCTCCACCTCATTATCCATTTAACAAAATGGATTAAATCACAAATGAGGTGTCTTCTTCTGGAAGCACTCTTTAGAAAATTACAACAATACCCCTCACCACATATGCATATCCATATCCGTATTCCGAAAAATATGAATAGAAAGAGACGAAAATAATCCAAAAATATAATGCTATGATCCGGCTTAAACCAAAGATCACTAGTATTATCCGCCCGGACATCATCCGTGCACAAGTACACGTATGTGATCGAAACCCTGCCGTAAAACCATACGGCTCTACATTATTTTGCCTGAAGCAGGGAAACCCTCTGTCTGGGATTCTAAAGACTCGACAGTACGCTGGCAGTGGGTTTAACAACAAGCACATCAGTGGTACTAGCTACACGTAACGACCACCCAGGTATCTGTCGATAAGAAGGCCGATGAGCAAACTCATCTAAACTCCTACTGAGCCTATCTGTGACAATCTCCGTACAGTACGGTCTGTTAGTCTAAGATACTCACATATCGGGCCTAGGGGGATGGTAAACGTCAGACCTCAAACAGCGCAATAAGTCAAGCCGGGATAAAGCTCAATACATCCTGAGAAACTACTGGAGTACCTACCAGTAAATCTCGCTTGCCGTGGCCAGGGACTTTATGTAATGGGTTTCCGAACACAGCGCGATATCAACCCCCAATACCGGGAGAGACGAATCCTATCTAACCGCTACTTCCTCCAAGTGCTTCGGGACTGCACCCAATTACTACCTGTTTGCATGACTCCTTTGAGTCGTGGTAGGGTAGTAATCTAAGAACAGTGGGAACACACTAGGGATGAAGTAGAGATGTCAAGTCAACGGACTAAGCTGTACTCATGTCATCTGGGAACTGCTACCTTACGATAGGTATAATACCAACCAGCAGTTCTCCACGAGTCCTGTCCAGTGTAACTCATAACCCAATGAGCACCTGTATACTATCTCCAGTACGACGTACTAATGGCTATGGGACAGACCATCTCCTCTACTGGGATGAGAAGCATATACACTAGTCTCTCCGGAGTATCGATGCCCCGTCTCGATAATCCTACGACTAGGGACCTGTATAAGGATGTGCTTATAGACTACCCAGCCTCCACTAGTGTGACTTCCATCACAACGCTGGTAGTCAAGCAAAGATCCTAAGGGCACTACCAATATGTATAAGCGACATGCTAAAAGAAACACATGCACATATTGAGGTAGAATCAAACCAAGTAGCATACTACCATTTTGAGCAAGACTATTATAACTGTGAATATCCCAAGCTTCCAATATATAATATACAATGTTGTATGATACAATAATGGCCTCTAGGGCATATATCACTAACAACCTCCCACTTGCACTAAGCCCATGTATTGGCATATCGCAGACCTATCATCTCGACTAGCCTCTCGAACCGTGTCTGAGGGATGGCCTTTGTGAGTGAATCTGCAATGTTTTTCTCTGTCTCTACTCTCCGCACCACAATCTCCCGGCAATCAAAGATCTCCCTGATCAGGTGGATGTAAGTGCACGGCGGCGCCCCGGCCGTCAATACGAGGCCAAAATGCAGAAACGATACTTTACATTAACTTTTGAACCGGCACCAGCGCGCACTATAAAACCCGGATCGGGCCATTAATCTAATCCTAGCTAACAAGAGAAAGGGTAGAGAGATATACTGAGCGATCCGTGTCCTTCGGTCTTCTCGTCGTCGTCCCGATCTCCCCGCGGAATCTCCGGTCTTCACCTCCTCGCTGGAAGAGCACCACATCGTCGGGTTCTTTTAAGGGCTCCCACCTCTGGACCGAGGCAACTCGGGCACGAAGTTGGCGAGCCGACGTGCCCAAGGATGCTGTAGGTTAACTGTAGAACTCATGTCTCAATGGGGTTAAGGAAGTTGCCATGTATTTTGTGGAGAAGGAGGTGCAAGCTTCTTGTGATGAACAAAGGGAGTTTTGCAAACCAAAATGAGAACAAACTACACCCTAAAAAATTGGGACAGCCCACTCCCTCATAGTGGCCGGCCTCATGTGGTGAAGGGAGAGAGAGAAATCCCAGGGGGTGTGTGGATCAATAATACAAGAGAGAATGTGAAGTGATCATGAGAAGAAATGATCACCAACCAAATCAAACACTCCACCAACCTAATCATAACCCATCACCATCAAGCAAAGTCATGAAATGATGATCAAAGGAAGTTAAGGTCAAACAAGAGCTATCATGAAGCAACGATATGCAAAAACCACCCTCCACAAATCAAATTTGCATACATGCAAATAAGCCCTCATCCACCAATTTTCAGCCAATGAAGGATACAAAGAAGAATGGCCGAAACAGAAAGCAAACTGGAAAGTTCAGAAAACTGATCCCGTAATAAATTACAGGAAAAACCCGCGACTGTATATACATACCCGAATTTGTATTCCGACCGAATACAAATGCAATGAGACAAAATCTATACTGTACAATACTAGGATCCGGCTTAAACCAAAGCCCGCTAGTATACCATTACTATCAACTGAAATACCATACACAAGTATCTACATCTTCGATCACCTTGAAGAATCCCGATACTTGCAATACCTGGTTCTCTACTTTATCCACATACCTATAATTTCTCTAAATTCGGACCTTGGGTTTCTACGAAACACTTGTCTAAAAACTAGAGAAGTCATAAGTAAACCGAATATAGTACGAGGACCAACCCCTATGTCCTAATGGACACTGGACAACATACAATACTCTGTATAAGTCCCGTGAGTCTAATAACTCAAACCCTGTGTGTCGTAGGTTGAAAACTGTACTTATAGTTATGAAGAATTACACCGCTGTTTAATGCTCCTTACCTAACCATCCACTGATATAGGTAAATGTCATAGACATAATTTCAAAAAGTTATATCTCACCATAAGAAATTAGACGTACAGATATATGAATTTGAAATTGGTGCTTAACCGCGGATATTCAAAACCAAATATTTGCCGTCCGGCAAACAGCCCAGGTGATTTCCTCAAATATCACCAATTACAACGAATTCCGATATAATGAGGATGATCACCTAATTCCCAATAACTTACTTCCACTCATCATCTGTAAAACCATACAGATGTGAGAATCATACCTGGTAAATACATACCGTGGAGTAAGGACTAATTGGGAAATCAGTTTTCCTTTAACAGTACACTGTGAAACTGAAACATTGAAATGTTTCGTAGGGGTATCCTGGTATTCCTAGTAATGCCTCTTCCATTATCCAGATTCACAACTGTAACCGTATATTTCTATGCCATCTCTCCACATCCCTTCATATGTCTTTAGTCATTACCTTCTGCACACCCCCTTAGGCCAAATGGTTTTCTTCTTTCCCTACCGTTCGGCACCAGGCTATGGTTTGGAAGAAGACTATCCATTAAGCATAATGGGTGTACTGTCCTAATCCTAGGAGCATTCGCAACGCGAGAGAAGGTGCAGATAAAAGACAACCAAATAAACCTTATTCCTATTTCTCCTAAACCAGAATCCATCCCCGAACTGGAACAAGTTCCTTTCGAGTTCGTATATAACCATACGATGGAATATCCAATAAACTGTGGATCTTCGTAGTGATACGGAGTGTCCTGGAGAAATACAAAGGTGAAGTTGGAGTGGTAATGAAATACTTGGTTCGGTCGTGAATAGTAGTCGTAGTTTACTTTGCCCTCCTTCTAATCCCTTTACTTGTCTTAACTTAATACCTTCTGTACACCATCGTTAGTCTAATTGGTTTTCTTCATTCCCTACCGGTCAGCACCTGCCTATGGTTTGGAAGAAGACTATCCAATTTGCGTAATAGGTGTACGATCCCCTAATCTAAGGGGCACTCGCAACCTGAGAGAAGGTAAAAGGAAAAGACAAATGAATAGTCCTATTCATTTTCTCCAGAACCGGAAACCATCCTCGAATAAATTCCATCGAGTTCGTATATAACCATACGATGGTTTTATCCAATGGAAGTGGACATTCGTAGTAATACGGGGTGTCCTGGAGAAAAGGGTAAAAGTTGGAGTGGCAATGAGGTTTGCAACTCTGACAATCCAAAAGCGAGTGTTTAAGAAGGTTCGGTCAACTTGGTCACTGAGTCATAGTCTAGGTCGGGTCATGGTCGCTGCCAAAGAGAGAGAGAGAAAAGAAACACTCAGCGTGCACTCTAACCTAGATCAAAATGGTTGCTAATTTATCTAATCAGGAAACCTCCCACTGTACCGTCAAATTCTCCTCCAAACCTGAAAGGAGAATTAGACGGGATCACCCGAGGAGTAAACCAACTCATCAGTGAGAATCGGGATCCAACTATCATCGCATGATATGGTGACGGAATTCGCTCACGTTATCACACTCCAGAAGGTATGCGCATATCTGGCAAGTTTCAGTTTCTTTAGAAACTCCCGATGTGATGTTTGCCCCATGCTCTTATGATCTTGACTTTGGCCAACAAATCATAAGTCACATGTCAAGTTCTACCCGTCATTCTCCTGGTTGATTTGAACCTACACGTACCTACCCTTGACTTTGGCCAATAAGGCAGTACGACTGTCCCAAACCAACGCATCTATCTATGCTGCATATGAATACGCAATAGCTACCAAACACTGTGCCTTGACTTTGGCCAACAAACACAGCTTGAATACTATTGACTATTCATATGAAACGACGGAGGGCTACGAATGGTTTCTGGCGAAAACCTTTAACGTAATGAACTTGATATCGTTGAAGGAACCGGATAGCTTTTATAAAAATATAGTGGCGAAAACCTTTGCTAAAGAGGTCACTCCCGGTGAAGGGATCTCGGCTCTTTCCCCGTAGAATGAGGTGCAGGATATTCCAACTGAATACCACGATTGAAAGCAAAAGTAAACGACTATAGTGAAGTTACTGCCCTGACGCAAACTTCTGTCCAAGGGGTCACTCCTGGTGAAAGGATGTCGGCCCTTGCCTCGTCGACTAAGGTGCTGGATATTCATAACCGAATACCACTGTGCAAAACAAAAGAGAACGACCTTGGAATAACAGCTTTTTGAAAATTGTTCCAACAACATCAGAATAGGTTTGTTTAGCTTGCATTGTTCCGAATCAATGCAGTCCCATCAATTGATCACACCAATAAAGAACGAAAATAATGATGTACGTATATGCCATCCGCATTCGCCACTGGGTCCCGTTAGGTTACTTAACTAACGACAGAGCGGGGACTGGACTAGCGCGGATGCAAAACATATACAACATCTACTAGTATATTTACCAATATATAATATTCGCTCAAGGCGTGATAAAATGCAACATCACAGAAATGTAATAAGCATCACAGACTGGGATCCCCGGGTTTCATAGAGCCGCTACTGTAACCGACATTCCCCTGGTCGTGTGGATAGCCTGTGCAATGAAATCCTAGACCCCTACGGGCGCGGCAAGTTACCCGCCAAAACTTGAAGCGAGGCAGCCCCCTTCAACAACGTGAATGGACCACCCAGCACTTCACGGAATCCGGTAACTTGGGCACCCCTCCTTGGGTCAACCTGTACCCCCTACGAGTGCGGCGAATAGCCCGCCAATTCTAAAGTGCACCCCCCTCCGTCTCAACGCCATGAGATGCGGGCCCGTTGCCCTCTAGAACCCGGCTATCCGTTCACCCTCCGCCGGGTAATCCTAGTACAGAAAGTAAAATATACATACAACGGGTACATCGACCTCACCCCGGTCATGCCCCAAAAGAATAATATACAAAAAGGAAGTGACGGCAGTCCACATGTCAGAGGCTCGCCCCGCAATATGAAATGTACATAATAAACCAAACTGTACAACCATTGCATCCAGGCTATCCCCCACGACCAATCCAGAACATCACAGCACAACACAGAACATCAACGTGAATGTCACGTTCGCAAATCCGTCTAAAAGGGCTATAGCAGTTAGACAGGATTTACCGATCAAATGACATTCACGGTCGCAGATATAATGTAAATACTGTGAACTAACATGTTTAAAATTTTCGATCGATCAAATTTACCGAAGTGGGCCCCAAACACTACTGTAGCACTCAAAGAAAATCTGGGCCCAAACAGAACATTCCAAAAACCCCATTTTCAACTCAGGAATCACTGCAAGAAATTTGGTGCAGCGTCTTCACTGTTCGGCAGCGGAACCGCGGCCAAAAGGGGGGTACGGCCGCGGTTCCGCGGCTTTACAGTGAGTTCAGGCAACCAAATTTCAGCAGTATTCACATAACACCCTGCCTGTATTTCTGAAAAACACAGAAAAAATTTTTGAGCCAAAAAAATTTCGACGGAAAACTAATACTTTGAAAATGCTGTTTTGGGATATTTGTTCGATCGAAGTTCTAAACACACTAGAGCAAGCTAGACTAGGTTAATGGCGTGGCTCTGATACCACTGTAAGTGCACGGCGGTGCCCCGGCCGTCAATCCGAGGCCAAAATGCGGAAACGATACTTTACTTTAACTTTTGAACCGGCACCACCGTGCACTATAAAACCCGGATGGGGTCATTAATCTAATCCTAGCTAACTAGAGAAAGGGTAGAGAGATATACCGAGTGATCCGTGTCCTTCGGTCTTCTCGTCATCGTCCCGATCTCCTCGCGGAATCTCCGGTCTTCACCTCCTCGCCGGAAGGGCACCACATCGCCGGGTTCTTTTACGGGCTCTCACCTCAGGACCGAGGCAACTCGGGCACGAAGTTGGCGAGCCGACGTGCCCAAGGATGCTGTAGGTTAACTGTAGAACTCATGTCTCAATAAGGTTAAGGAAGTTGCCATGTATTTTGTGGAGAAGGAGGTGCAAGCTTCTTGTGATGAACAAAGGGAGTTTTGCAAAGCAAAATGAGAACAAACTACACCCCAAAAAATTGGGACAACCCACTCCCTCATAGTGGTCGGCCTCATGTGGTGAAGGGAGAGAGAGAAATCCAAGGGAGGGTGTGGATCAATAATACAAGAGAGAATGTGAAGTGATCATGAGAAGAAATGATCACCAACCAAATCCAACACTCCACCAACCTAATCATAACCCATCACCATCAAGCAAAGTCAAGCAATGATGATCAAAGGAAGTCAAGGTCAAACAAGAGCTATCATGAAGAAACGATACGCAAAGACTACCCTCCACAAATCAAATTTCCATACTTGCAAATAAGCCCTCCTCCACCAATTTTCAGCCAATGAAAGATACAAAGAAGAATGGCCGAAACGGAAAGCAAACTGGCAACTTTAGAAAACCGATCCCGTAATAAATTACAGGAAAACCTCGCGACTGTATATATATACCCGTATTTGTATTCCGACCGAATACAAATGCAATGAGACAAAATCTACACTGTACAATACTAGGATCCGGCTTAAACCAAAGCCCGCTAGTATTATCCGTCCGATCTTGATCCGTGCAATACCGCACGTATCTGATCGAACCATGACTTATCTCCATACGGCCTCTACAGCGTTTCGCCCGAAACTTGAGAAAACAGTCTGTGGGGGACTCTAAAGACTCGTCAATACTTTGGTTGTGGATTTAACCACTAGCACGTCTGAGGTATTAGCCATACGTAACGGGCTATCAGGTATTGACCAAAAGGGACGTCGATGAGCGAACTCATCCTGACACCCTACTGATCCTGTCAGTGACAATATCTGTACAGTCCGGTCCGTTAGTCTATGAGCATCGCATGGCGGGCCTAGGGGGTTGGTAAAAGTTGTAAGTCCATGGTAGCGCCCTGGCCGTCTAGCAGACGCCCAATGCGGAACAAAAACGTTTTACAGCTGGCGCTATCGTGTACCGTAACCCGGATCTGCCATTAAAGCTAAACTAACAAACTACAAAGTGGGTAGAAAGGTTATACCGAACGATCCGAGTCCTTCGGTCTTCAACCATCATCCTACGCTTGTTGCGGCTGCTCCGATCTCTTTGAACTCCAGTCTTCTCGTCCAGGTGGCACCACGTCGACGGATCTTTAAACGGGCTCCCGCCTCTGAACCGAGGCAACTCGATCGTCAAGTTTGCTAGAAGAGACGACCAAGATGATGTAGAGAATGAGTGGAACACTTTGTCTCATTACGTCCAAGGCTGTGGACGAACGGTCAATGAAGTTGCCTTTTAGAATTGGGTGAAATGAGAAATGAGGCTTATCTAATTTCCATGAGTCCAAAACAATACCAATCATTTTCTAGCAACCATTATTAAACCACAAGGGGGTGGTCGGCCACTTGTAGGAGGTGGGGGGTGAGTGTAGGAGGAGGGAGTGGTGACCACAAGCAAAAGATCATGAAAGAAACAATGAGTCACATATACACCTAGTATGAATGCAATCAATGCATACATTGAACCTTAACCCTTAGTCATCAAGCATTAATTGCTCCATTAATGCACTAATGACTCACAAGCCTTGTCACCCTCTCTAGAACCTTCTAGAACACTGACACACCTTATCAAGAAAAGATAAATCCGCATTTAACCGAATGTTAAATACGGCTGATAGAAAACTGGAAACTGGCAACTTCCAAAAGTGATCCTGAAACGAATTTCAGGATAACCACGTATCAGTATAAACATACCCACATTTATATTACGACCGAATACAAATGCAACTGAGACAAAGATATTATATCTACGCAGTATAATACTCGGATCCGGCTTAAACCAAAGCCGACCATTATTATCTGTCCGTAAAATGACACGTGCGAAAACGCACGTGCATTTTCCGAACCTTGCCATAAAACCATACGGCCTCTACAACATTTCTCCCGAACTTGGGAAAGTGTCTTTGGGGGACTCTAATGACTCATCAACACACAGGCACTCGGTATAACCACTAGCACGTCAGAGGTACTGGTTGTACGTAACGGTTGCCTATATATTGATTGGAAGGGAAGCTGACGAGCGAACTCATCCATAAACCCTACTGATCCTGACAGTGACAATGTATATACAGTCCAGTCCGTTCGTCTAAAGAGTATCGCATATCGAGTATAGGGGGTGAATAAAGTCAGACCCCTAATAATGCGATAATTCGTGTCGGTATGAAGCCCATCACTACCTGAGAAACTACTGATCCAAATCAGTAATTTTCCACTACCTCGGCCGAGGATTCCTAGTGATGGCCACCCGTGCACTGCGCGACATCAACCCCCAATACCGGGAGAGTCGAATCCCCGACGATCCGCTCACTTGCCTCCAATGTGGCTCGGGACTGTACCCAACTAAAACCTGTTTGCACAACTCCTTTGAGCATGGTAGGGTAGGAATCTAAGCACAGTGGGAACTCACACGAGAAAAATGACGATCTCAGGTCGATGCACTAACCTGTACACATGTCATCAGGGAATTGCTATCTGACGATTTGTATAATACCAACTAGCATGTTCCCGGCGAGCCCTATCCGGTGTACTCAAAACCCAATGAGCACCTGTATACATATTAGGTGAACCAACTAACACCAATGGCTTGTGAGACCGGCCATTGCATGTCGTCGGGGTCTCGACTGTATACACTAGTCTACTCTGGAGTATCGATGCCCTGTATTGAAACTCCCACAACTAGGGACACTTTAAGGATGTGTTTACAGACCCTAGCTCCCACGTATATGATCGCCATCATACTGCTGGTAGTCAAGCAAGAATCCTATGTGCTCTATCATCATGCAATAGTGAACTAAAGCATATATACGATGATAATGACAAACCAGATAGCATACTATCATCTTGAGCAAGACTGTCATATCGGTATAGGTCCTTCCTCAATCATTGCAATCACGTACCTGCGATCTAATAATTGACTTTGAGGGCACTATCTCCAACAATCTCCCACTTGCACTTAAGGCTAATTATTGCGATGTCGTATACTCACAGCCCGTGTGATACCGAACATCCAACTCCATTACTAATCAGTTTTACAAAGCTAGTTTGTAAAACTCTTGTGTTCAAGAAATAGCCTCAGTGAGTGGATCCACCCTGATGTTTCTTTCTATATCTCTCTTAATCTCAAGTTCGCGGAGAAAGCCATCTCCCGAATCGAGTAATACCTGTCTTAGAATATGTCTGGGTATCTGATGGGACCTAGTTCATAAATGAACTCCAAATCAAAACTTTTTAGACTATATCGATAACTGAACCTAATCAGTACCCAGCACCATGCCTCCCACAGTATGCTCTTGGACCACCTGTCCATAATACTGTCCCTCGTCAGAGGGAAAACTATAACTCTGACAATCACTCTGTCAGTCATGTCACCTTGGAAGCCTGGAATGATAACCGTCTCCCGAAGGAGGCTGCCGTCATCAAATCCGTAGAACATACACTCATTTTCTAAAACTGCTTCCTCATGTTTCTCCACGATTAGATTAATATAAACTTATTGCATCAAGTGCAAAAACAACATCTGGTGTGGTACTTGACATTTCATGATTGACTCAATTGCCTAAGCAAGTGATCTGCCAATCATGCACATCCCTCTCTCCTTTAGTCTGTAAGACACCTTTAGAGAGGCTGACTCCATCACCTACAGGTACACCACCATGCCAGGAGTCATCTATTCTAAAATACTATTAGAATACTGTCAAAGTACCCACGTTGGGAAATTACCCAAATCTAGATCTAAAACCGTAGATCTAGTAACCAGAATGTCAGATATTATATCCATGTCCTTTGTGGAGAAACAACTATGTGACGACCAAAGTACAACCGATCGTAGTATAGGAATTTTACTTTCTACTCTGTGTATGTCATCCAAATACCAGGACATCACACCCTACTACTTTCTTAACAGATCCATCCCCTATTCTGATGAAGTCAAACCTATGACTTTCACATTAGAATTAGATGATCTTATCTCCGCTATATCTGCTCAAGCCTATAAATAGACATAAGCTACTTTCCCACTACGCTTCCGCTACTCCCACTGACTACGACAACCCTCTGGCAGAATAATATATACGTGTACTTCTAAAACTAGTTTAGAACGGCGCTATACTTATCCTCTTGCCAGGTTTCATAGTCTGGAACAACAGTAGTGTCAAGTCTGGGTAAACAAGAACCTCCCTGTCACCGTCCTTGAGGCTACCGAAGTACCTCCCGGGTGTCTGAGGTTACCCACCATATCTGCGGAGTGGCTAATGGAATGTCTAACCTGATTGAATATATAGGTCCTATTAATTTTTCCGTAATCATTTGCGGTTCTGGAATCACTTCCAGTTCTACCATACTCGTACTACTGTTTTCTGAAAAAATCCATTTTGTCAAAACTGTGGCGAGTCAAGAACAATATCACTATTGATCTTCCAGATGGTAGAAATGTCAACCCTCGTCAAAGCCAGGGTCAACCCACAAACAGCCATTACAGAAACGTACCTTGAGTTATCCAGTGTCTGGTTTTAAGCATAAGCCGGACAACTCCCCGTATTTTAACACCGTTAAGATATGAACCATTCTATATACAATATAGAAATAGAGCCACTAATTAAATTGGAACCAGATTCAAACCATGCAACTGTATCCAGTGCATATCAACTTAATAGAGAGAGGCTAATCAGCATTACTCAACTTAGGAATCCATCCAATTATGAGTAACCTGAAAGAGAAAGAAGTTTCTCAAAACCGTTACTATTAACTGAATACCAATCACAAGAATCCGCATCTTCGATCTCTTTGAAGAATCCCGATACTTGTGATACCTGGTTCTCTACTTTATTCTTATACCCACAACTTCTCAAAACTTAGACATTGTATTTCTACAAAACACTTGTCTAAAAACTAGAGAAGTTACAAGTAAACAGAACAGAGTACGAGAACCAACCCCTTTGTCCTGACGGACTCTGGACAACATACAATACTCTGTATAAGTCCGCTGAGTTGAATAACTCAAAACTTGTGCATCGTAGGTTGAAGACTGTACCAAGGTTATTTCCTCAAATATCACCAATTACAACGAATTCCGATATAATGAGGATGATCACTTAATTCCCAATAACTTACTCCCACTCATCATCTGTAAACCATACTGATATGAGAATGAAACCTGATAAATACATACCCTGGAGTAAGTATCTAATCGGGAAAACAGTTTTCTTTTAACAATGCTCAGTGAAACTGAAACATTAAAATGTCTCGTAGGGGTATCCTGGTATTCCTAGTAATGCCTGTTCCATAATCCAATTCACGACTTTAACCGTATATTTCCTTGCTATCTCTCCAAATCCCTTTGTTTGTCTTTATTCATTACCTTCTGTACACCATCATTAGGCTAAATGGTTTTCTCCCTTCCCTACCTTTCGGCACCAGCCTATGGTTTGGAAGAAGACTATCCAGTAAGCATAATAGGTCTACCCTCCTAATCCTAGGAGTACTCGCAACTTGAGAGAAGGTGATGATAAAAGACAACTGAATAATACCTTATTCTATTTCTCCTGAACTGGAAAAAAGCAAAGGTGAAATAGAAGTGGCGATGAAGTACGTGGTTTAGTCGTGAATGATAACGGTCGCAATTTACTTTGTCCTCTTACTAATCCCTTTATTTTGTCTTTACATATTACCTTCTGTACACCCTACTTAGGCTAATTGGTTTTCTTCAATCCCTACCTTTTGGCACTTGCCTATGGTTTGGAATAAGACTATCCAATAAGCGTAATAGGTGTACTCTCCTAAACTAAGGAGCTCTCGCAACCTGAGAGAAGGTGATAATAAAAGACAACTGAATAATCCAATTCTATTTCTCCTGAACCTGGATCCATCCTCGAAGAAATCCCTTCGAGTTCGTATATAACTATACGATGGATCAATCCAATGGAAGTGGATATCCGTAGTAATACGGGGTGTTCTGAGAAATACAAAGGGTAAAAGAAGGAGCGGCAATGACTTATGCAACTTTAGACAATCCAAAAGCCAGTATATTAAGAAGGTTCGGTCAACTTGGTCACTGAGTCATAGTCTAGGGTCGATCAAAGGTCACTGCCAAAGAGGGAGAGAAAAGAAACACTCTGCGTGCGCTTAATCCTAGATCAGAATGGTTATCACTTTATCTAATCAGGAAACCTCCCACTGTAATCTCAAATACTCCTCCAAACCTGAAAGAAGAATTAGTCGGGATCACCCGAAGAGTAAACCAACTCATCAGTGAGAATCGGGATCCAAATATCATCGCATGATAATTTGATGGAAACCACTCAAGTTATCACACTCCAGAAGGTATGCGCATGCCTGCCAAGTTTCTTGTATGTTTGAAACTCCCGATGAGATTTTTGCCTCATGCTCTTATGACCTTGACGAAGGCCAACAAATCATAAGTCACATGTCAAGTTCTACCCGTCATTGTCCAGGTCAATTTGAACCCACCCGTACAAGCCCTTGACGAAGGCCAACAAGTCTATACGTCTGTCCCAAACCAACACATCTATCTATGCAACAAATGAATACCCAGCAGCTACCAAACACTATGCCTTGACGAAGGCCAACAAACCTAGCTTGAATACTACTGACCATCCATAAGATACGACGGAGGGCTACGGCTGGTTTTTGGCTAAAAACCTTTAACGTAATGAACTTGATATCGCTGAAGGAACCTGATAGCATTTTATAAAAATATAATGACGAAAACCTTTTGCTAAAGAGGTCACTCCCGGTGAAGGGATCTCGGCTCTTTCCTCACGGAATGAGGTGCAGGATATTCTAACTGAATACCGCGATGCAAAGCAACTTGTAATCGACTATAGTAAAGTTATTACCCTGACGTAAACATCTTCCCAAGGGGTTAATCCCGGTGAAAGGATCTCGGCCCTTGCCTCATCGAATGAGGTGCAGGATATTCCAACTGAATATCACTATGCATAACAAAAGGAAACGTCTTTGTAATAACACTTTTTAAAGTTGTTCCAACAACATTAAATATAGGTTTGTTTTATCCTTGCATTGATAAGAATCAATGCAGTCCCATCAAATAATCACACCAGAAAAGAATGAAAATATAATGTTCGTATATGCCATCCGCATTCGCCACTGGGTCCCGTCATCACCCGTTAGGTTACTTAACTAACGACAGAGCGGGGGCTGGACTAGCGCGGGTGTAAAACATATACAACATCTAATAGTATATATACCAATATACAATAATCGCTCCTGGCGTGATAATACGCAATATTACAGAAAAGTAATAAGCATCACAGAACAATACAGATAATCTGGGATCCCCGGGTTTCACAGAGCCGCTACTGAAAACCGACGTTCCCCTGGTCGTGTGGATAGCCTGTGCAATGAAACCTTGACCCCTACGGGCGCGGCAAGTTACCCGCCAAAACCTGAAGCGAGGTAGTCCCCCACAGCATAGTGAATGGAACACCCGGCACTTCACGGAATCCGGTAAATTGAGCACCCCTTCTAGGGTCAACCTGTACCCCCTACGAGTGCGGCGAATAGTCTGCCAATTCTAGAGTGAGGTCCCTTTGCCTCTCAAAGCCATGAGATACGGACCCGTTGCCCTCTAGAACCCGGCTATCTGTGCACTCCTTCGCGGGATAAACCTAGTACAGAAATAAAAATATGTACAACGGGTACATCGACCTCGACCCGGTCGTGCCCCAAAAGAATATTATACAAACAGGCAGTGACGGCAGTCCACATGTTGGACGCTCGCCCCGCAATATCAAATGTACAAATAAATCCAAACTGCACTATCATTGCACCCGGCTATCCACCATGACATATCCGCAACATCACAGCACAACACAGAACATCACCGCGAATGTCACGTTCGCAAACCCGTCTAAAAGAACTATAGTAATCAGGCGCGGTTTACCGATCAAATGAAATTCCCGGTCGGAGATATAATGTAAATACTGCATACTAACAAATTTAAAATTTCGATCGACTAAATTTCCCGAAGTGGGCCCCACGAACAACTGGTGTACAGTAATAAAAACTGGGCCCAAAAGAATATACCAAAAACCCACAATTTCCAAATAAAGCCTACTGGTAAATTTTAATGCACTGTTCCCACAGTACTGCCGCGATTCCACGGTCAGACCCTAGGTTTGACTACGGTTCCGCGGCGGTTACGTGGGATCACGTGCTCAAAATTTACCAGTGTGCTTAGAAATCCCTGCTTGTTTTTCTGTGATATGTAAAATTATTTTTAGGCCCATTAAAAAATCGACAGAAACTACAGCACTGGAATTTGCGGTTTTTCGAAAATTCGTTCGATCGATGTTTCAAACGTGTTAGCACAAGTTAGTATAGCTTAATGGTGAGGTTCTGATACCACTGTAAGTCCACGGTAGCGCCCCGGCCGTCTAACAGACGCCCAATGCGGAACAAAAACTTTTTACAACTGGCGCTATCGTGTACCGTAACCCAGATCTGCCATTAAAGCTAAACTAACAAACTACAAAGTGGGTAGAAAGGTTATACCGAACGATCTGAGTCCTTCGGTCTTCAACCATCATCCCACGCTTGTTGCGGCTGCTCCGATCTCCTTGAACTCCAGTCTTCTCGTCCAGGTGTCACCATGTCGACGGATCTATAAACGGGCTCCCGCCTCTGAACCGAGGCAACTCGATCGTCAAGTTTGCTAAAAGAGACGACCAAGATGATGTATAGAATGAGTGGAACACTTTGTCTCGTTACGTCCAAGGCTGTGGACGAACGGTTAATGAAGTTGCCTTTTGGAATCGGGAGAAATAAGAAATGAGGCTTATCTAATTTCCATGAGTCCAAAACAATACCAATCTTTTTCTAGCAACCATTATTAAACTACAAGGGGGTGGCCGGCCACTTATAGGAGGTGGGGGGGTGAGTGTAGGAGGAGGGAGTGGTGACCACAAGCAAAAGATCATGAAAGAAACAATGTGTGACATATACATCTAGTATGAAGGCAATCAATGCATACATTGAACCTTAACCCTAAGTCATCAAGCATTAATTGTTCCATTAATGCACTAATGACTCACAAGCCTTGTCACCCTCTCCAGAACCTTCTAGAACACTGACTCACCTTATCAAGAAAAGAAAAATCCGCTTTTAACCGAATGTTAAATACGGCTGATAGAAAACTGGAAACAGGCAACTTCCAAAAGTGATCCTAAAACGAATTTCAGGATAACCCCGTATCAGTATAAACATACCCGCATTTGTATTACGACCGAATACAAATGCAACTGAGAAAAAGATATTATATCTACACAGTATAATTCTCGGATCTGGTTTAAACCAAAGCCGACCAGTATTATCTGTCCGAAAAATTACACGTGCGAAAACGCACGTGCATTTTCCGAACCATGCCATAAAAGCATACGGCCTCTACAACGTTTCGCCCGAACTTGGGAAAGTGTCTGTGGGGGTCTCTAATGACTCATCAACACACTAGCACTGGGTATAACCACTAGCACGTTAGAGGTACTGGCTGTACGTAACGGTTGCCTATGTATTGATTGGAAGGGAAGCAGACGAGCGAACTCATCCATAAACCCTATTGAGCCTGACAGTGACAATGTATATACAGTCCGGTCCGTTCGTCTAAAGAGTATCGCATATCGAGTCTAGGGGGGTGGACAAAGTCAGAACCCTAATAACGCGATAATTCGTGTCGGTATGAAGCCCATCACCACCTGAGAAACTACTGATCGAAATCAGTAATTCACCACTACCTCGGCAGAGGATTCCTAGTGATGGCCACCCGTGCACTGCGCGACATCAGCCCCCAATACCGGGAGAGACGAATCCCTGACGATCCGCTCACTTGCCTCCAATGTGGCTCGGGACTGTACCCAAATAAAACCTGTTTGCACAACTCCTTTGAGCGTGGTAGGGTAGTAATCTAAGCACAGTGGGAACTCACACGAGAAAAATGACGATCTTAGGTCGATGAACTAACCTGTACACATGTCACCAGGGAATTGCTATCTGACGATATGTATAATACCAACTAGCATGTTCCCGGCGAGTCCTGTCCGGTGTACTCAAAACCCAATGAGCACCTGTATACATCTTAGGTGAACCAACTAACACCAATGGCTTGTAAGACCGGCCATTGCCCGTCGTCGGGGTCTCGACTATATACACTAGTCTACTCTGGAGTATCGATGCCCTGTCTCGAAACTCCCACGACTAGGGACACTTTAAGGATGTGTTTACAGACCCCAGCTCCCACGTATATGATCGCCATCATACTACTGGTAGTCAAGCAAGAATCCTATGGGCTCTATCATCATGCAATAGTGAACTAAAGCATATATACGATGATAAAGACAAACCAGATAGCATACTATCATCTTGAGCAAGACTGTCATATCGGTATAGGTCCTTCCTCAATCATTGCAATCACGTCCCTGCGATCCAATAATTGACTTTGAGGGCACTATATCCAACAAAAGTCAGACCCCCAAAAGCGGTACAAGTCGTGTCGGAGTGTAGCCCAGAACACCCTAAGATATTACTGGAATACGTACCAGTAAATCTCCTGCCTTGGCCAAGGACTTCGTGTAATGGCTCTCCTAGACACAGCGCGACCTCACCCCCAATACCGGGAGAGACGAACCCCTGAAGATCCGCTCACTGCCTCCATGTGGCTCGGGACTGTACCCAACTGAAACCTATTTGCACGTCTCCTTTGAGCATGGTAGGGTAGTAATCAAAGTACAGTGGGAACTCACACGAGTCAAATGACGATCTCAGGTCGATGAACTAACCTGTACATATGTCACCAGGGAACAGCTATCTGACGTCAGGTATATGACCAACTAGCATGTTCCCGGCGAGTCCTGTCCGGTGTACTCATAACCCAATGAGCACCTGTATACATCTTAGGTGAACCAACTGTTGTGCCACGGCAGCGCCCCGGCCGTCTTACTCGAGGCCAAATTGCGGAATCAAAATTTTTCCTTACTCGGAAACCGGCGCTACCGCGGACAAAGAAAACCCGGATCGTTTACCATTAACCTAATGCTAGCAAACAAGAGATGGGAAGAAAAGTATACCGAGTGATCCGAGTCCTCCGTCTTCTCTTCATCATCCCGATCTCCCGCGGAAAGTCTTGGCTCCACATCGTCGCCTCCTCGCCGGAAAGGGCACCACAACGCCTTCGTCTTTTACGGGCTCCCGCCTCAATACCGAGGCAACTCGAGCATGAAGCCGGCAACTCGACATGCTCAAGATATGCTGTAGGAAGTGTAGTGTAGAATCATAGTCTCACATTGGGGTTTGTTGCCATGATGGAGGATTGGGGTTAGGAAAAATGGTGCTTTCATTTTTCCGAAACAAGAAGAAGAAGGAGATGAAGAATTCCTCCCATAACATAGATGAACTCTCTCATTCTTTTTCTTTTTCTCTTTCTTTTTCTTCTTCTCTCTTTTCTAATGAAGAACTTATCATCTCCCTTGAGAATGGTGGAGGAGGTAACAATATGTATCATATGAGGGAGGTGAGTGTAGGAGAAGAAGGAGGTGACCACAACCCAAGACAAGAAAACATACAACCATGCCTCCTCTCACATCAAACCCATGCCCACTCAAATCACATAAATGCAAGCATGGATGAAAGAAATGAAAGGTATCATAATCAAACAATATGCAAAGAAACCCCCTCCACAAAAGTAATTTGCAAAACTGCAAATTACCCCCTCCATCGGAAAAGTCCGGCCGGGAAAGAACAAAGGAAAACCGGCCGGAACGGAATGCAAACTGGCAACTCCAGAAAACTGGTCCCGTAATAAATTACAGGAAAACCCCGACACTGTGCATACACACCCGCATCTGTATTCCGACCGGATACAAATGCAATGAGACAAAATCTACACTGTACTAAACTAGTACCGGCTTAAACCAAAGCCGGCTAGTAAAAATCCGTTCGATCCTGATCCGTGCAATACCGCACGTATCTGATCGAACCCTGCCATATAACTATACGGCCACTAGTACAAAACTGTCCGATCCTGATCCGTGCAATACCGCACGTATCTGATCGGACCCTGCCATATCTCCATACGGCCTCTACAGCGTTTCGCCCGAAAGCTGAGTAACTGAAAGTGTGGTGGACTCTAAAGACTCGTCAATACTATGGCTGTGGATTTAACCACTAGCCCGTCAGAGGTATAAGCCAATACGTAACGGGCCACCAGCTATTGACCAAAAGGGACGTCGATGAGCGAACTCATCCTGACACCCTACTGAGCCTGTCAGTGACAATATCCGTACAGTCCGGTCCGTTCGTCTATGAGTATCGCATGGCGGGCCTAGGGGGTTGGTAAAAGTCAGACCCCCAAAAGCGGTACAAGTCGTGTCGGAGTGTAGCCCAGAACGCCCTGAGATACTACTGGAATACCTACCAGTAAATCTCCTGCCTCGGCCGAGGGCTTTGCGTAATGGCTCTCCTAGACACAGCGCGACCTCACCCCCAATACCGGGAGAGACGAACCCCTGCAGATCCGCTCACTGCCTCCATGTGGCTCGGGACTGTACCCAACTAAAACCTGTTTGCACGACTCCTTTGAGCCGTGGTTGGGTAGTAATCAAAGCACAGTGGGAACTCACACGAGACAAATGACGATCTCAGGTCGATGAACTAACCTGTACACATGTCACCTGGGAACTGCTATCTGACGTCTGGTATAAGACCAACTAGCAGGTTCCCGGCGAGTCCTGTCCGGTGTACTCATAACCCAATGAGCACCTGCATACATCTTAGGTGAACCAACTGACACCAGTGGCTTGTGAGACCGGCCACCGCCCCTCGTCGGGGTCTCGACTGTATACACTAGTCTACTAATGGAGTATCGATGCCCAGTCTCGAAACTCCCACGACTAGGGACCTTTTAAGGATGTGCTTATAGACTACCAGCTCCCACGTATATGATCGCCATCATACTGCTGGTCGTCAAGCAAGAATCCTAGGGGCTCTATCAACGTGTAATAGCGACATGTCAGGTCACCTAAGGCAGTACACGATGATAAAGATAAACCAGATAGCATACTATCATCTCGAGTAAGACTGTCCTCCTGGGATAGGTCCTCCCTCAATCATTGCAATCACGTGCCTGTGATCCAATAATTGACTCTGAGGGCACTATCTCCAACAATCTCCCACTTGCACTCAAGGCTAATTATTGCGATGTCGCATACTCACAGCCCGTGTGATACCGAACACCCAACTCCTCTACTAGTCAGTCTCACAAAACCCGTTTGCGAAACTTTTGCGTTCGAGGAATAGCCTCAGTGAGTGGATCCGCAGGGATGTTTCTTTCTATGCCTCTCTATATCTCATGTTCGCGGAGAAAACCATCTCCCGAAATGAGCAATACCTGTCTTAGAACGTCTGGATGTCTGATGGGACCTAGCTCATAAATGAACTTCAAATCCAAACTTCTTAGACTGTATCGTCAACTGAACTTAATCAGTATCCTGCGCCATGCCACCCTCAGTATTGCCTTGGACCACCTGTCCAAAATACTGCCCCTCGTCAGAGGGAAAATCTATAACTCTGACAACCTGCTTGTCGTCCATGTCACCTTGGAAGCCTGGAGTGATAACCGTCTCCCAAAGGAGGCAGCCGTTATCATATCCCTAGAACATTCACTTATGTTCTAAAACTGCTTCCGACTGTTCCTCCAGGATTGGATCAATGTCAACTTATTGCATCTAGTGCAAGAACAACATCTGGTGTGGTACTTGACATCTCATGATTGACTCAATTGCCTAAGCAAGTGATCTGCCAATCATGCACATCCTTCTCTACTTTAGTCTATAAGACACCTTTAGAGAGGGTGACTCCATTACCTGCAGGTACACTACCATGCCAGGAGTTGTCCATTCTAAATACTCATAGAATGCTGTCAAAATACCCTGATTGGGAAACCACCCAAATCTAGATCTAAAACCATAGATCTAGTAACCAGTATGTCTGATATAATGTCCAAGTCCCATGTGGAGAAAACACTGTGTGACGACCAAAGTATAACCGATCGTAGTATAGGAATATCACTTCCTACTACCTTCTCAACAGATCCATCCCCTATTCTGATGACGTCAAACCCATGACTGTATCAGAAACAGATGATCTAACTCCGCTATATCTGCTTTAGTCTATAAATAGACATAAGCAAGAAGTCCACCAATGCTTCCGCTGCTCCCACTGACTACGACAACCCTCTGCCAGAGTCATATAGACGTGCACTTCTAAAGCTGGTTTAGAACGACGCTATACTCATCCTCCTGCTGGGTCTCGCAGCCTGGAACAACAACAATGGCAAGTGTGGGTAAACAAGAACTTCCCTGTCACCGTCCTTGAGGCTACCGGAGTACCTCTCGGGTGCCTGAAGTTACCCACCTTATCTGCGGAGTGGCCAATGGAATGTCAAATCAGATTGAATCTTTAGGTTCCTTATCAAATCTTGAGTAATCGTTTGCGGTTCTGGAATCACTTCCAGTTCTACCATACTCCCACTGCTGTTTTTGAAAAAATCCATTTTTAATAAAATTGTGGCGAGTCTAGAACAATATTTCTATTGATCTGCCAGATGGTAGAAAGTCAACCCTTGTCATAGCCTGGGTCAACCCACAAACAGCCATTACAGAAACGTGCCTTGAGTTATCCGGAGTCTGGTTTCAAGCATAAGCCGGACAACTCCCCGTACCTTAACATCGTTAAGATATGAACTGTTCTATATCCAATATAGAAACAGAGGCACTGATTCAATTGAACCAGATTCAAATCATGCAGCTGTCTCCAGTGCATGTCAACTAAATGGAAGGAGGCCGATCAGCGTTACTCAACTTAGGAATGCTTCCAATTATGAGTAACCTGAAAAAGAAGCAATCTGTCTTCATCATTACTATCAACTGAATACCATACACAAGTATCTACATCTTCGATCTCTTTGAAGAATCCCGATACTTGCTACACCTGGTTCTCTACTCTATTCAAATACCTATAACTCCTCAAAACTTAGACCCTGTGTTTCTACGAAACACATGTCTAAGAACTAGAGAAGTTAAAAGTAAACAGAATATAGTATGAGGACCAACCCCTCTGTCCGAATGGACACTGGACAACATACAATACTCTGTATAAGTCCGCTGAGTCTAACAACTCTTTCACTGTGTGTCGTAGGTTAAAACTGTACTTATGGTTAAGAAGAATTACACTGCTGTTTAATGCTCCTTACCTAACCATCCACTGATATAGGTAAATGTCGTCGACATAATATCAAAAGGTATATCTCACTCTATGAAAATAGACGTACAGATATATCAATTTGAAATTGGTGCACAACAGCGGATATTCAAAACCAAATATTTGCCGACCGGCAAACAACCCAGGTGACTTCCTCAAATATCATCGATTACAACGAATCCCGATATAATGAGGATGATCACCCAATTCCCAATAACTTACTCCCACTCAGCATCTGTAAAACCATACAGATGTGAGAATCATACTTGGTAAATACATACCCTGGAGCAAGTGTCTAATCGGGAAATCAGTTTTCTTTTAACAGTACACAGTTGAACTGAAACATTGAAATGTTTCGATGGGGTATCCTGGTATTCCTAGTAATGCCTCTACCATTATCCAGATTCACAACTGTAACCTTGTAATTCTTTGCCATCTTTCTAAATCCCTTTCTATGTCTTTAGTCATTACCTTCTGTACACCCCCTTAGGCCAAATGGTTTTCTTCCTTCCCTACCGTTCGGCTCCAGCCTATGGTTTGGAAGAAGACTATCCAAAAAGCATAAAGGGTGTACTGTCCCAATCCTAGGAACACTCGCAATGCGAGAGAAGGTGAAGATAAAAGACACCTGAATGAACCTTATTCCTATTTCTCCTGAACCAGAATCCATCCCCGAACTGGAACAAGTTCCTTTCGAGTTCGTATATAACCATACGATGGAGTATCCAATAAATTGTGGATCTTCGTAGTGATACGGAGTGTCCTGGAGAAATACAAAGGTGATTTAGGATTGGCGAAGAAATACTTGGTTTGGTCGTGATTATCAGTCGCAATTTACTTTGCCCTCCTACTAATCCCTTGCTTTGTCTTAACTTAATACCTTCTGCACACCATCGTTATGCTAATTGGTTTTCTTCATTTCCCACCGTTCGGCACCAGCCTAAGGTTTGGAAGAAGACTATCCAATTTGCGTAATAGGTGTACTATCTCCTAAACCAAGGAGTACTCGCAACCTGAGAGAAGGTGAAAAGAAAAGACAACTGAATAGTCCTATCCGTTTTCTCCAGAACCAGAAACCATCCTCGAAATCCTTCGAGTTCGTATATAACCATACGATGGTTTTGTCCAATGGAAGTGGACGTTCGTAGTAATACGGGGTGTCCTGGAGAAAAGGGTAAAAGTAGGAGTGGCAATGAGGTCTGCAACTCTGACAATCCAAAAGCCAGTGTAAAGAAGGTCCGGTCAACTTGGTCACTGAGTCAAAGTCCAGGGTCGGGTCAATGGTTGCTGCCAAAGAGAGAGAAAAGAAACACTCAGCGTGCACTCTTTCCTAGATCAGAATGGTTACCAATTTATCTAATCAGGAAACCTCCCACTGTACCTCAAATTCTCCTCCAAACCTGAAAGAAGAATTAGTCGGGATCACCCGAGGAGTAAACCAACTCATCAGTGGGAATCGGGATCCAACTCTCATCGCATGATAACGTGACGGAATCCACTCACGTCACCACACTCCAGAAGGTATGCGCATGCTTGGCAAGTTTCAGTTCTTTTGAAACTCCCGATATGATTTTTACCCCAAGCGGTTTATAACCTTGACTAGGTCAACAAACCATAAACCGCCAGTCAAGTTCAACCCGTCATTATTCTGGATTGCATTAAACCCACCCGTACGTGCCCTTGACTAGGTCAACAAGGCCGCACGACTGTCCTAACCAATCCCACTTATGCAACAAACAAGTACCACTTAGCTACCGAACACTACGTCTTGACTAGGTCAACAAACGCAGCACGAATACCAAATAATACTTGTAGGAAATGACGGAGGGCTACGGCTGGTTTTTGGCGAAAAACCTTTAACGTAATGAACTTGATATCGTTGAAGGAACTGCATAGTTTTTATAAAAATATAGTGACGAAAGCCTTTGCTAAAGAGGTCACTCCCGGTGAAGGGATCTCGGCTCTTTCCCCGTAGAATGAGGTGCAGGATATTCCAACTGAATACCACGATGCAAAGCAAAAGTAATCGGCTATAGTGAAGTTAATGCCCTGACGCAAACTTCTGTCCATGGGGTCACTCCCGGTGAAGGGATCTCGGCCCTTGCCTCGTCGACTGAGGAGCAGGATATTCCAAATGAATACCACGATGCAAAACAAAAGTGAACGTCCTTGCAATAACAGCTTTTTTGAAAAATGTTCCAACAACATTAGAATAGGTTTGTTTAAACTTGCATTGATTCGAATCAATGCAGTCCCATCAATTGATCACACCACAAAGAACGAAAATATACTGACGTACGTATATGCCATCCGCATTCGCCACTGGGTCCCGTCATCACCTGTTAGGTTAGCTAACTAACGGCAGAGCGGGGACTGGACTAGCGCGGATGAAAAACATATACAACATCTACTAATATATATACCAATATATAGTATTTCGCTCAAGGCGTGAATAAAATGCAACATCACAGAAATGTACAGCATCAGAGAACAATACAGATATCTGGAAACCCCGGGTTTCACAGAGCCGCTGCTGAAACCCGACGTTCCCCTGGTCGTGTGGATAGCCTGTGCAATGAAATCCTAGACCCCTACGGGCGCGGCAAGTCACCCGCCAAAACCTGAAGCGAGGCAGCCCCCTTCAGCTCCGTGAATGGACCACCCAGCACTTCACGGAATCCGGTAACTTGGGCACCCCTCCTGGGTCAACCTGTACCCCCTACGAGTGCGGCGAATAGCCTGCCAATTCTAAAGTGCACCCCCCTCCGTCTCAACGCCATGAGATGCGGGCCCGTTGCCCTCTAGAACCCGGCTATCCGTTCACCCTCCGCCGGGTAATCCTAGTACAGAAAGGTAAAATATACATACAGAAAGGTAAAATATACATACACCGGGTACATCGACCGCAACCAGGTCGTGCCCCAAAAGAATAATACAAACTGGCAGTGACGGCAGTCCACATGTCGGACGCTCGCCCCGTAATATCAAATGTACATAAAACAACAAAACTGTACTAGCATTGCATCCAGGCTATCCCCCACGACCGATCCGCAACAACACAGCATAAACATAGAACATCAACGTGAAAGTCACGTTCGCAAATCCGTCTAACCGGGCTATAGCAGTTAGACCGGATTTACCGATCGAGTGACATTCACGGTCGCAGATATAATGTAAATACTGTGAACCAGCAAGTTTAAAATATCCGATCGAACAAATTGTACCAAATGGGCCCCAAGCATCACTGTAGCACTTACAGAAAATCTGGGCCCAAAAATTATATTCCAAAAACCATATTTTATAGTGTAAGACCACCTGACAAAATTTGGTGCAGTCATAAGTTTAGACGGCGGCGGAAGAGCGGCCAAAGCATGGCTTTGGCCGCGCTTCCGCGGTGAGAGTATGGATTCAGGGGACCAAATTTTACCAGATTTCTTAAAACTCTCTGCACATCATTCTTCAACTACCTGAAAAATTTTTAGAGTCCAAGAAAATTCGACAGAAAACTGATGCGCACAAAATACAGTTTTTGCGATTTTTGTTCGATCGGGTCTTTAAACATACTAGAGTAAGCTAGACTAGGTTAATGGCGTGGCTCTGATACCATGTTGCGCCACGGCAGCGCCCCGGCCGTCTTACTCGAGGCCAAATTGCGGAATCAAAATTTTTCCTTACTCGGAAACCGGCGCTACCGCGGACAAAGAAAACCCGGATCGTTTACCATTAACCTAATGCTAGCAAACAAGAGATGGGAAGAAAAGTATACCGAGTGATCCGAGTCCTCCGTCTTCTATTCATCATACCGATCTCCCGCGGAAAGTCTTGGCTCCACATCGTCGCCTCCTCGCCGGAAAGGGCACCACAACGCCTTCGTCTTTTACGGGCTCCCGCCTCAATACCGAGGCAACTCGAGCATGAAGCCGGCAACTCGACATGCTCAAGATATGCTGTAGGAAGTGTAGTGTAGAATCATAGTCTCACATTGGGGTTTGTTGCCATGATGGAGGATTGGGGTTAGGAAAAATGGTGCTTTCATTTTTCCGAAACAAGAAGAAGAAGGAGATGAAGAATTCCTCCCATAACATAGATGAACTCTCTCATTCTTTTTCTTTTTCTCTTTCTTTTTCTTCTTCTCTCTTTTCTAATGAAGAACTTATCATCTCCCTTGAGAATGGTGGAGGAGGTAACAATATGTATCATATGAGGGAGGTGAGTGTAGGAGAAGAAGGAGGTGACCACAACCCAAGACAAGAAAACATACAACCATGCCTCCTCTCACATCAAACCCATGCCCACTCAAATCACATAAATGCAAGCATGGATGAAAGAAATGAAAGGTATCATAATCAAACAATATGCGAAGAAACCCCCTCCACAAAAGTAATTTGCAAAACTGCAAATTACCCCCTCCATCGGAAAAGTCCGGCCGGGAAAGAACAAAGGAAAACCGGCCGGAACGGAATGCAAACTGGCAACTCCAGAAAACTGGTCCCGTAATAAATTACAGGAAAACCCCGACACTGTGCATACACACCCGCATCTGTATTCCGACCGGATACAAATGCAATGAGACAAAATCTACACTGTACTAAACTAGTACCGGCTTAAACCAAAGCCGGCTAGTAAAAATCCGTTCGATCCTGATCCGTGCAATACCGCACGTATCTGATCGAACCCTGCCATATAACTATACGGCCACTAGTACAAAACTGTCCGATCCTGATCCGTGCAATACCGCACGTATCTGATCGGACCCTGCCATATCTCCATACGGCCTCTACAGCGTTTCGCCCGAAAGCTGAGTAACTGAAAGTGTGGTGGACTCTAAAGACTCGTCAATACTATGGCTGTGGATTTAACTACTAGCCCGTCAGAGGTATAAGCCAATACGTAACGGGCCACCAGCTATTGACCAAAAGGGACGTCGATGAGCGAACTCATCCTGACACCCTACTGAGCCTGTCAGTGACAATATCCGTACAGTCCGGTCCGTTCGTCTATGAGTATCGCATGGCGGGCCTAGGGGGTTGGTAAAAGTCAGACCCCCAAAAGCGGTACAAGTCGTGTCGGAGTGTAGCCCAGAACGCCCTGAGATACTACTGGAATACCTACCAGTAAATCTCCTGCCTCGGCCGAGGGCTTTGCGTAATGGCTCTCCTAGACACAGCGCGACCTCACCCCCAATACCGGGAGAGACGAACCCCTGCAGATCCGCTCACTGCCTCCATGTGGCTCGGGACTGTACCCAACTAAAACCTGTTTGCACGACTCCTTTGAGCCGTGGTTGGGTAGTAATCAAAGCACAGTGGGAACTCACACGAGACAAATGATGATCTCAGGTCGATGAACTAACCTGTACACATGTCACCTGGGAACTGCTATCTGACGTCTGGTATAAGACCAACTAGCAGGTTCCCGGCGAGTCCTGTCCGGTGTACTCATAACCCAATGAGCACCTGCATACATCTTAGGTGAACCAACTGACACCAGTGGCTTGTGAGACCGGCCACCGCCCCTCGTCGGGGTCTCGACTGTATACACTAGTCTACTAATGGAGTATCGATGCCCAGTCTCGAAACTCCCACGACAAGGGACCTTTTAAGGATGTGCTTATAGACTACCAGCTCCCACGTATATGATCGCCATCATACTGCTGGTCGTCAAGCAAGAATCCTAGGGGCTCTATCAACGTGTAATAGCGACATGTCAGGTCACCTAAGGCAGTACACGATGATAAAGATAAACCAGATAGCATACTATCATCTCGAGTAAGACTGTCCTCCTGGGATAGGTCCTCCCTCAATCATTGCAATCACGTGCCTGTGATCCAATAATTGACTCTGAGGGCACTATCTCCAACACCAACTGACACCAGTGGATTGTGAGACCGGCCACCGCCCCTCGTCGGGGTCTCGACTGTATACACTAGTCTACTCTGGAGTATCGATGCCCTGTCTCGAAACTCCTGTTAGTGTTTATGCCCTAGAAGGCCATTACTGTATCATACTAGTTTGTATATTACTTAATGGAAGCTTGGGATATTCACATGTATATAACAGTCTTGCTAAACATGGTAGTATGCTACTTGGTTTTTCTATCTTAATATGTGAGTGTACGTATTGATAGAGCTCTTAGGATCTTGCTTGTCTACCAGCGTTGTGATGGCAGTCACACTAGTGGGGGCTGGGTAGTCTACAAGCACATCCTTATTCAGGTCCCTGGTCGTTGGATTATCGAGACAGAGCATCGATATCCAGAGTAGACTAGTGTGTACGCTTCTCATCCCAGTTGGGGAGATGGTCTGTCCCACAGCCGTCAGTACGTCGTACTGGAGATAGTATGCAGGTGCTCGTTAGGTTATGGGTACACCGGACAGGACTCACGGGGAACTGTTGGTTGGTTTGATACCAGTCGTCAGTGAGCAGTTCCCAGGTGACATGAGTACAGCGTAGTCCGCAGACTTGACACTGCTACTTCGCCTCGAGTGTGTCCCACTGTTCTTAGATTGCTACCCTACCACGGCTCAAAGGAGTCGTGCAAACAGGTAGCAGTTGGGTGCAGTCCCGAGCACTTGGAGGCAGTGGCGGTTAGACAGGATTCGTCCCTCCCGGTATTGGGAGTAGATATCGTGCTGTGTCAGAGAGCCATTACGCAAAGTCCCTGGCCAGGGCAAGCGAGATTTACTGGTAGGTTCCAGTAGTTTCTCAGGGTGTAATGGGCTTCCCTCCGACACGACTTATACCGCTATTAGGGGACTGACGCTTGCCGCCCCCCTAGGCCCGATATGCGATAGTCTTGGACGAACGGACCGGACTGTATGGAGATTGTCACATCAGACTCAGTAGGAGTTCGGATAGGTTTACTCATCGGCCTTCTTATCGACAACTACCTGGGGACCGTTACGTACAGCTAGTGCCGCTTGCGGTCTGTGGTTAAACCCACTGCCAGCGTAGTAGTCGAGTCTCTAGAGTCCCACATAGAGAGTTTCCTACTCCAGGCGAAACGATATAGAGGTTGCATGGTTTTGCGACAAAGGGTTCGGACGCATACGTGCGTTTACGCACGTACGACTTTCGGACAGTTTTTACCAGTCGGCTTTGGTTTAAGCCAGTTACTGGTATCCGGTTATTGCATTTTTACAGTCTAAAGTTTTTCCGTATTTTTGCGGATTGGAGGGGCGTTCTCGTAATTGTACGAGAAGCTTCTAGAAGATGTGACTAAGGAGGTTAAGGTGACATAAGCTTTGGATAAGATTAGTGATGTCATGAGGGTGATTCATCATGATCATTAATGCACCATAAATGCTTAATGACTCATGTTAATGAATCACCTCTTTTCATTTATGAAGCATGCTTATTCATTTCTTTTATTCATTATTCTAAAATAAGAATGCTTCATAATATATTATGATACACTCTCTCTCATCTCATTATCTCATCTCACATTCTCTCTCCTCAAGCTCTCATCTTCAAGAGACTAATCCTTAATCCTCATGTGTTGAGATCAAAGGTTTAGTTAGAGTTAAACATCCATTACCTTCACTTTATATCATCCTTTCTTCTTTGATTAGCAATCAAAGTAGATTAGTTACCTCAAGTTAGAGGTGTAGCTTGGAGTTTTGCTCTCGGGTGGATCGTCTACTACCTAGAGAAGGTCGAGGAGAACAAAGGAGGACACAAAGACGAAGGACCGGTTTCATTAGGTATAATCCCTAAACACAAATGATAAGAAACTCTTTTGTGTACGGTTATTTATAGTTTAGCTTCGATTCAAGCGGTTAGTCGATGTTCGTTCTTTAAACTTGATCGTTTTTGAAAATTCCGCCTCCCCACAAGTACTGGGGTGTACTACATCGACTTACAGTGGTATCAGAGCCTCGCTAAACACTAAATAACTTGATTGCAAATTTGTACGAATTTCGAACGGAAAAACGAAGTCGGAAAACCCTAAAAATTGCATGTTTCTGTCGAACTTAAAATGAAGTCCAAAAATTTTTCAGGTGTGTTCAGAAAGCCTGAAATGAGTCCAGGAGAACACCCATGAAATTTGAACCCATGACTCGGCAACTCGGCCGCGGAAGCGCGGCGGATCGGTGGGATCCGCCGCCCTTCCGCGGCGCTTTGGCCGACTCATGGGCTCATCTTTCATGTGTGGGTCCTCTGTAGAATTTGGGGTTCTCTGGAATATTTAATATTTGCTCAGGTTACTGTTTAACAGAGCAGATTTTGGAGCAATATTGATGTTGTTTAATCGATCGAAATTGTACAGTATTTGCATATTGGATTATATCTGTGATTGTTTAATGTGTTCGTAAACCTCCCCTAACTGCTAGTATGTCGGTTGGCAGGGGGTTGCACATTTCTGTAATGGTTATATCTGTTTGTGCATATAAACTGTATTGGACTGTTGTGGTGTATAGCCGGGGTTTGCAATGGGTTATTGTTTAAATTCATTTGTTGTAAATGTAAATTGTTGTAATATTATTTTTGCGGGGCACTTCCAGGTTGCGGTTGTAACCACCGTTGTATTATTTCATTTTACTGTTTTTGCTCTTAGGACTGACCCAAGGTGGGGTACACAAACTGCCGGGCTGGTAGTTTGCCGTACCCGTAGGGGTCGAGGGTGGGGTATCGGCTATTCATCACAACTGTGTAATCTGTCTTTTCTTGCAGGCTCAAAAGAAATACAGATTGCTTGCAAATCCAATATTGTTTATCTGGGTTCTGGAATGAATATCATTGCGTCAGACGAATGTAAAATATCTATATTTATGATAGCTATTTAGACGTCATTTATGTTTTACACCCGCGCTAGCCCAGCCCCCGCTCTGTCGTTAGTTAAGTAACCTAACGGGTGATGACGGGACCAAGTGGCGAATGCGGATGGCATAAGAGGACGTCATATTTTCGTTGTTTTCTGCAATGATAGGTTAATGATGGGACGCATTATCTATAATGCAAAGTAAAACAAACCAAAGTTTAAATCGTTGGAACAATTTAAAAGAAACCACTCGGTTATTTTTAAAACAGATATTTTTAAATGCGGAGACTTAACCACTCCTTTTAAAAGCTATCAGGTTCCTTCGGTTATATCAAGTTCACTACGTTCACGGTTTCGCCAAAACCAGTCGTAGCCCTCCGTCATTTCATCTGGGTATTCAGTAGTATTCAAGCTATGTATTTTGACCAACGCCAAGGCATAGTGTTTGGTAGCTGCTGGGTATTCATTTGTTGCATAGGTAGATGTAGTTAGTTTGGGACAGTCGTATTATCATTTTGGCCGAACGTCAAGGATATATACGGATGGGTTCAAATTAACAAGATAATGATGGGTAGAACTTGACATGTGACTTATGACATTTTGACCTAACGCCAAGGTCATAAGAGCATGGGGCAGAAATAAATATCGGGAATTTCTAAAGAAACTGAAATTTGCAAAGAGATGCATACCATTTGGAGTTTGATGAATGTTGGTAGGATTCCTTCAACATTATCATACGATGATATTTGGATCCCGATCCTACTGTGAGTATATGCTACTTATCAGGATATTCGTCACTTAACGATCAATGCTATAAACCTAGTAGGTGTCCAGAAAGGTGTCAGCGGGGTTACGCCCCCAGAGAAAAGAGGTTATTTAATTAAGGAACTTCGCGAAAGCGTTGGAAACCTCCCTCGAAGTATCGACACTGGCCTGGCTGAACGGTTAAGCAAGTATTGTACGGTGAGAATAGTCCTGGCTAATTCTTCTTTTATGGTTTGAGGAAGGATTCGAGAAACAGTGGGAGCCATCCAGTTTAGATAAACTAAAAACCACTCTAAACTTGCAAGAGCATCATGTTAAAGTGTTTTCTTCTCTCTCTCCTAATTGCAGCGACCCTGAAAATGACTGGACTTAAGTTACTTTTAGAAAAGAATATACTGACGGGGCCAAACTATAAAGATTGGCTGCGGAATTTCAAAATGGCCTTGACCTATGACAAATTGGGGTACGTCCTCACCGCTACGGCACCTGCTGTCCCTGGTCCCAAATCCAGCAATGCGGATAAGGAAATCCGCAAAACCTGGGATTTAGATTGCGCGAGAGCCAAGTGCGTCGTGCTTGCCTCTATGGACAATGAACATCAGAGGAGGCACGAGGATATGTCCCTAGATGGCATATTTCTCCATACAAAGGAACTTTATGGAGAGCAATCTCGTATAGCAAGATACGAGACCTCTAAGAACTTGTTTCGAGCGAGGTTGGCTGTCGGGTCATCGGTAGGTGAACATGTCCTACAGATGATCGGCTATATTGAAGAGCTCGCGGACCTTGGGACGACTTTGGATAATGAGCTGTATACAGACCTTATTCTCCAGTCCCTTCCTCCCACCTACGCCCAGTTTATCCTCAACTTCAATCTTCAAGGAAAAGAAGTTGAACTTGCGGAACTCCTGAACATGTTAAGGAGTGCAGAGGGCACCTTGAAGAAAGCAAGGGAAACACCCGCTATGTTTGTTGGCGGTGCATCTTCTTCCGGGTCCAAGGCTAGGGCCAAAGCAAGGAAGAAGAAGGCCGCACCCAAACCTAGAGGAGGTGTTAGTAAGGTGGGAAAGAAGGGAAAGAAAAAGATAGCAGTACCGATAGTTGGCCCGGATGAGTGCTTCCATTGTCACAGGAAAGGGCACTGGAAGAAGGATTGCAAGGCGTGGAACGCCAAGAACCAGGAACCGAAGCAAGCTGTGGCTTCGACTTCAGGTGTGTTTGTAATTGAGAATTGTCTGTCGATCAACTCTACTTCCTGGGTATTGGATACCGGATCAGGATCTCATATTTGCAATTCATTGCAGGCACTGAGAAACCGTAGAGTGCTGAAGGAAGGTGATATGATCCTCAGGGTTGCTAACGGAGCTAGCGTGGGAGCTGCGTCCGTCGGGGATTATCACCTAGGATGGACGAGTGGACATATTTTGGTTTTGCATAACTGTTATTTTGTACCAAGCTTAACGTGTAATATCATATCAGTTTCCTTGTTATCAAATAAAGGTTATGATTTCACGTTTGTAAGAGATGTTGTTAACATCCACCTTAATCATGGTTTGATTGGGTCCGGTACTCTAAATAACGGCATATATGTTTTAAACCAACTCCAAATTTTCAATGTCCAGAACACACTAAAAAGAAAGTCTCCAGATTTAAATAAAGCTTTCCTATGGCATTGTAGACTGGGTCACATCAATGAGAGAAGGTTGACTAAGTTGCATAGAGAAGGATATTTGGACACGTTCGAATATCAATCTTATGACACTTGTCAATCTTGTCTCAAAGGAAAGATGACAAAGACTCCATTTACTGGACAAGGAGTAAGAGCGAGCGAGCTCTTAGGACTCATACACAGTGATGTATGTGGTCCAATGTCTACACATGCAAGAGGTGGTTTTTCCTATTTCATTACTTTCACGGATGATTACTCAAGATACGGATTCATTTATCTGATGAAACATAAATCCGAGGCTTTTGAGAAATTCCAAGAGTATAAGAATGAAGTAGAAAACCAAACCGGCAAAAGTATTAAGACACTAAGATCTGATCGAGGTGGAGAATACTTAAGTGCCGAGTTCCTAGGTTACCTAAAAGAGAAAGGAATTATCTCTCAGCTTACTCCTCCATACACTCCACAGCATAACGGTGTATCGGAGAGACGGAATCGAACCCTATTGGATATGGTACGATCCATGATGAGTAATGCTGAGTTACCACGATCTTTCTGGGGTTATGCGCTAGAATCAGCGGCATATCTTTTGAACATGGTTCCTACCAAGACTGTGCCTACCACTCCATATCAGATATGGAGCGGGAAGAAACCCCATCTACAGTATATAAAGATTTGGGGATGTCCAGCTTTTGTTAAAAAGCAGCATGTGGACAAGCTCGAGGCACGATCGGTAAAGTGTAAGTTTGTGGGATATCCAAAGCACTCCAGGGGATATCTATTCTATTACGCAGAGGAACAAAAGGTGTTTGTTTCTCGTAATGCCCATTTTCTAGAACATCAGTTTTTAGAAAAGGAATCAAGTGGGAGCGAAATAGAACTGGAAGAAATTCCAGAACCACAAACTAATACTGAAAGTTTGGTAGAACCGGTAGTTCAAGAAGAACAGAACATTCCCGCACGCCTCCGCAGGAGTAGTAGGCCGTCTCATCCGCCTGAGAGATACTACGGTTTTCTCATAGATGGGGATAGAGAGGATTGCATCATAGATGATGATGAACCTACTGACTTCCAGCAGGCCATCCAGAGCGGCGACTCGGTACGATGGCTAGATGCAATGCGGACCGAGATGGAGTCCATGTACACCAACAAAGTATGGACTTTGGACTTTGCTCCAGATGGGGTAAAACCCATAGGATGCAAATGGATCTTCAAGAAAAAGATTGGTGTAGATGGACAGGTGGAAACCTATAAGGCTAGACTTGTTGCAAAGGGTTTTCGTCAAAGACCTAGTTTGGACTATGACGAAACTTTTTCTCCAGTGGCTATGCTCAAATCCATTCGGGTCCTTCTTGCTATTGCTGCCTTCCATGATTATGAAATATGGCAGATGGACGTAAAGACGGCTTTTCTGAATGGAAATTTAGAAGAGAGCGTCTATATGGATCAGCCAGAGGGTTTCAATCAGAGTGGGAGCAGCGGGAAAGTATGCAAGCTACTTAAGTCCATTTATGGACTAAAGCAGGCATCGCGGAGTTGGAACATCTGTTTTGATGAGACAGTCAAAGAATATGACTTTATCAAAAATCCAGATGAACCATGCATATATAGTAAAGTTGTGGCCAGAAGTGTCGTATTCCTCGTCTTGTACGTGGATGACATTCTATTGATAGGAAATGACATTCCTATGCTACAATCTGTCAAAGGATTCTTGTCACACAGGTTCTCCATGAAAGACCTGGGTGATGCCTCTTACATTCTGGGGATCCGGATCTATCGTGATAGATCCAAGAGGATGTTGGGACTTTCGCAGTCCAGGTATATCGACACTATACTGAAAAGATTCAGTATGGAAGATTCTAAGCGCGGTAATTTACCGGCTTGTCACGGAATCACCCTCTCCAAAGAGATGTCTCCCAAGACTGATTTGGAAAGGGAACGCATGTCTATTATACCCTACGCTTCTGCGGTAGGCTCTATAATGTATGCGATGTTGTGTACCAGACCAGATGTAGCTTACGCACTGAGCGTGGTAAGCCGGTATCAGTCAGACCCAGGGGAGAAACACTGGATAGCAGTAAAGAACATTCTCAAGTACCTGAGGAGGACTAAGGAGATGTTCTTGGTTTACGGCGGAAAAGACCTCAGGTTGGAGGCCTTTGCTGATTCCGGCTTCCAGAGTGATAAGGACGATTCCAAGTCCATGTCGGGTTATGTCTTTACCCTCAATAGAGGGGCGGTGTGCTGGAAGAGCTCCAAGCAGGACACCGTTGCTGACTCGACGATGGAAGCGGAGTATATTGCTGCTTGCGATGCCGCAAAAGAAGCAGTCTGGATGAAGAAGTTCCTAACAGAACTTCAGGTGGTTCCTACCATAGTTGATCCAATACCTCTGTATTGCGACAACAACGGAGCTATAGCTTTAGCAAAGGAACCAAGGTCCCATCAGAAGTCCAGACACATCTTGAGGCGGTATCACCTGATCAGGGAGATCATAGATCATCAGGAGATCGAGGTTCGGAGAGTTGCTTCTGAAGAGAACATTGCTGATCCATTCACGAAGGCCCTTCCTCAGATTCAGTTCGAGAGGCTACTCGAGATCATTGGTCTACGATATGCCAGTACATGGCCCTAGTGCAAGTGGGAGATTGTTAGTGTTTATGCCCTAGAAGGCCATTACTGTATCATACTAGTTTGTATATTACTTAATGGAAGCTTGGGATATTCACATGTATATAACAGTCTTGCTAAACATGGTAGTATGCTACTTGGTTTTTCTATCTTAATATGTGAGTGTACGTATTGATAGAGCTCTTAGGATCTTGCTTGTCTACCAGCGTTGTGATGGCAGTCACACTAGTGGGGGCTGGGTAGTCTACAAGCACATCCTTATTCAGGTCCCTGGTCGTTGGATTATCGAGACAGAGCATCGATATCCGGAGTAGACTAGTGTGTACGCTTCTCATCCCAGTTGGGGAGATGGTCTGTCCCACAGCCGTCAGTACGTCGTACTGGAGATAGTATGCAGGTGCTCGTTAGGTTACGGGTACACCGGATAGGACTCACGGGGAACTGTTGGTTGGTTTGATACCAGTCGTCAGTGAGCAGTTCCCAGGTGACATGAGTACAGCGTAGTCCGCAGACTTGACACTGCTACTTCGCCTCGAGTGTGTCCCACTGTTCTTAGATTGCTACCCTACCACGGCTCAAAGGAGTCGTGCAAACAGGTAGCAGTTGGGTGCAGTCCCGAGCACTTGGAGGCAGTGGCGGTTAGACAGGATTCGTCCCTCCCGGTATTGGGAGTAGATATCGTGCTGTGTCAGAGTGCCATTACGCAAAGTCCCTGGCCAGGGCAAGCGAGATATACTGGTAGGTTCCAGTAGTTTCTCAGGGTGTAATGGGCTTCCCTCCGACACGACTTATACCGCTATTAGGGGACTGACGCTTGCCGCCCCCCTAGGCCCGATATGCGATAGTCTTGGATGAACGGACCGGACTGTATGGAGATTGTCACATCAGACTCAGTAGGAGTTCGGATGGGTTTACTCATCGGCCTTCTTATCGACAACTACCTGGGGACCGTTACGTACAGCTAGTGCCGCTTGCTGTCTGTGGTTAAACCCACTGCCAGCGTAGTAGTCGAGTCTCTAGAGTCCCACATAGAGAGTTTCCTACTCCAGGCGAAACGATATAGAGGTTGCATGGTTTTGCGACAAAGGGTTCGGACGCATACGTGCGTTTACGCACGTACGACTTTCGGACAGTTTTTACCAGTCGGCTTTGGTTTAAGCCAGTTACTGGTATCCGGTTATTGCATTTTTACAGTCTAAAGTTTTTCCGTATTTTTGCGGATTGGAGGGGCGTTCTCGTAATTGTACGAGAAGCTTCTAGAAGATGTGACTAAGGAGGTTAAGGTGACATAAGCTTTGGATAAGATTAGTGATGTCATGAGGGTGATTCATCATGATCATTAATGCACCATAAATGCTTAATGACTCATGTTAATGAATCACCTCTTTTCATTTATGAAGCATGCTTATTCATTTCTTTTATTCATTATTCTAAAATAAGAATGCTTCATAATATATTATGATACACTCTCTCTCATCTCATTATCTCATCTCACATTCTCTCTCCTCAAGCTCTCATCTTCAAGAGACTAATCCTTAATCCTCATGTGTTGAGATCAAAGGTTTAGTTAGACTTAAACATCCATTATCTTCACTCTATATCATCCTTTCTTCTTTGATTAGCAATCAAAGTAGATTAGTTACCTCAAGTTAGAGGTGTAGCTTGGAGTTTTGCTCTCGGGTGGATCGTCTACTACCTAGAGAAGGTCGAGGAGAACAAAGGAGGACACAAAGACGAAGGACCGGTTTCATTAGGTATAATCCCTAAACACAAATGATAAGAAACTCTTTTGTGTACGGTTATTTATAGTTTAGCTTCGATTCAAGCGGTTAGTCGATGTTCGTTCTTTAAACTTGATCGTTTTTGAAAATTCCGCCTCCCCACAAGTACTGGGGTGTACTACATCGACTTACAACTCCCACGACTAGGGACCTTTTAAGGATGTGCTTATAGACTACCAGCTCCCACGTATATGATCGCCCTCATACTGCTGGCTGTCAAGCAAGAATCCTAAGGGCTCTATCAACGCGCAATAGTGACCTGTAAGGTCACCTAAAGCAGTACACGATGATAACGATAAACCAGATAGCATACTATAATCTTGAGTAAGACTGTCCTATCGGGATAGGTCCTCCATCAATCATTGCAATCACGTGCCTCTGATCCAATAATTGACTCTGAGGGCACTATCTCCAACAATCTCCCGCTGGCACTCAAGGCTAACTATTGCGATCTCACATACTCACAGCCCGTGTGATAGTGAACACCCAACTCCTCTACTAATCAGTTTCACAAAACCTGTTTGCGAAACTATTGCGTTCGAGGAATAGCCTCAGTGAGTGGATCCGCCTTGATGTTTCTTTCTATGTCTCTCTATATCTCAAGTTCGTAGAGAAAGCCATCTCCCGAAATGAGCAATACCTGTCTCAGAATATGTTTGGATGTCTGATGGGACCTAGTTCATAAATGAACTCCAAATCCAAAATTCTTAGACTCTATCGTCAACTGAACTTAATCAGTATCCTGCGTAATGAATCCCTCAGTATCTGCTTGGACCACCTGTCCAAAATACTGCCCCTCGTCAGAGGGAAAACAATAACTCTGACAACCACTCTGTCATCCAGGTCACCTTGGAAGCCTGGAATGATAACTGTCTCCTAAAAGAGGCTGTTGTTATCATATCCCTAGAACATCCACTTATGTTCTAAAACTGCTTCCGATCGTTTCTCCAGGATTGGATTAATATCAATTTATTGCATCCGCTGCAAAAACAATATCTGGTGTGGTACTTGACATCTCATGATTGACTCAATTGCCTGAGCAAGTGATCTGCAAATCATGCACATCCCTCTCCCCTTTAGTCTGCAAGACACCTTCTAAGAGGGTGACTCCATCACCTGTAGGTACACTACCGTGCCAGGAGTCGTCCATTCTAAAAGCCTTTAGAATGCTGTCTAAGTACCCAGATTGGGAAACTAACCAAATCAAGATCTAAAACCATAGATCCAGTAACCAGAATGTTTGATATGAAATCCAAGTCCTATGTGGAGAAATTACTGTGTGACAACCAAAGCATAACCGATCGTAGTATAGGAACTTCACTTCCTACTCTGTGTATGTCATCCAAATACCAGGACATCACACCCTACTACCTTCTCAACAGATCCATCCCCTATTCTGATGAAGTCAAACCTGTGACTGTCACATCAGAAATAGATGATCTATCTCCGCTTTTTCGGCTTTAGTCCATGAATAGGCATAAGCCACTTGGCCACCATGCTTCCGCTGCTCCCACTGACTACGACAACCCTCTGGCAGAGTCATATACACATACGCTTCTAAAACCAGTTCAGAACGATGCTATATTCATCCTCCTGCCGGGTCTCATAGTCTGGAACAACAGTAATGGCAAGTCTGGGTAAACAAGAACCTCCCTGCTACCATCTTTGAGGCTACCGGAGTACCTCTCGGGTGCCTGAGGTTACCCACCATATCTGCGGAGTGACTAATGGAAAGGGAAATCAGAATGAATCTTTAGGTTCTTATCAAATTTTCAGTAATCGTCTGCGGTTCTGGAATCACTTCTAGTTCTACCATACTCCAACTACTGTTATCTGAAAAATCCATTTTACTTAAAACCGTGCCGAGTCTAGAACAATATCACTATTGATCTTCCAGATGGTAGAAAGTCAACCCTCGTCATAGCCTGGGTCAACCCACAAATAGCCATTACAGAAACGTGCCTTAAGTTATCCAGAGTCTGGTTTTAAGCATAAGCTGGACAACTCCCCATACCTTAACAATGTCAAGATATGAACTGTTCTATATCCAATATAGAAACAGAGGCACTGATTTAATTAAACCAGATTCAAATCATGCAGCTGTCTCCAGTGCATGTCAACTAAATGGAAAGAGGCCGATCAGCGTTACTCAACTTAGGAACGCTTCCAATTATGAGTAACCTGAAAGAGAAGGAAGTTCTCTTAATCATTACTATCAACTGAATACCATACAAAAGTATCTACATCTTCGATCCCCTTGAAGAATCCCGATACTTGCAATACCTGGTTCTCTACTTTATCCACAAACCTATAACTTCTCTAAATTCGGACCTTGCGTTTCTACGAAACACTTGTCAAATAACTAGAGAAGTCATAAGTAAACCGAATATAGTACGAGGACCAACCCCTATGTCCTAATGGACACTGGACAACATACAATACTCTGTATAAGTCCCCTGGGTCTAATAACTCAAACCCTGTGTGTCGTAGGTTGAAAACTGTACTTATGGTTATGAAGAATTACACCGCTGTTTAATGCTCCTTACCTAACCATCCACTGATATAGGTAAATGTCATAGACATAATTTCTAAAATTTATATCTCACCCTAAGAAAATAGACGTACAGATATATCAATTTGAAATTGGTGCATAACCGCGGATATTCAAAACCAAATATTTGCCGTCCGGCAAACAGCCCAGGTGATTTCCTCAAATATCACCAATTACAACGAATTCCGATATAATGAGGATGATCACCTAATTCCCAATAACTTACTCCCACTCATCATCTGTAAAACCATACAGATGTGTGAATCATACCTGGTAAATACATACCCTGGAGTAAGGACTAATTGGGAAATCAGTTTTCCTTTAACAGTACACAGTGAAACTGAAACATTGAAATGTTTCGTAGGGGTATCCTCGTATTCCTAGTAATGCCTCTTCAATTACCCAGATTCACAACTATAACCGTATATTTCTATGCCATCTCTCCACATCCCTTCATATGTCTTTAGTCATTACCTTCTGCACACCCCTTTAGGCCAAATGGTTTTCTTCTTTCCCTACCGTTCGGCACCAGCCTATGGTTTGGATGAAGACTATCCAATAAACATAATGGGTGTACTGTCCTAATCCTAGGAGCACTCGCAATGCGAGAGAAGGTGGAGATAAAAGACAACCGAATAAACCTTATTCCTATTTCTCCTGAACCAGAATCTATCCCCGAACTGGAACAAGTTCCTTTCGAGTTCGTATATAACCATACGATGGAATATCCAATAAACTGTGGATCTTCGTAGTGATACGGAGTGTCCTGGAGAAATACAAAGGTGAAGTGGGAGTGGTAATGAAATACTTGGTTTGGTCGTGAATAATAGTCGCAGTTTACTTTGCCCTCCTTCTAATCCCTTTACTTGTCTTAACTTAATACCTTCTGTACACCATCGTTAGGCTAATTGGTTTTCTTCATTCCCTACCTATCGGCACCTGCCTATGGTTTGGAAGAAGACTATCCAATTTGCGTAATAGGTGTACTATCCCCTAATGTAAGGGGCACTCGCAACCTGAGAGAAGGTAAAAGAAAAAGACAACTGAATAGTCCTATTCGTTTTCTCCAGAACCAGAAACCATCCTCGAATAAATTCCTTCGAGTTCGTAAATAACCATACGATGGTTTTATCCAATGGAAGTGGACATTCATAGTAATACGGGGTGTCCTGGAGAAAAGGGTAAAAGTAGGAGTGGCAATAAGGTTTGCAACTCTGACAATCAAAAAACCAGTGTTTAAGAAGGTTCGGTCAACTTGGTCACTGAGTCATAGTCTAGGTCGGGTCATGGTCGCTGCCAAAAAGAGAGAGAGAGAAAAGAAACACTCAGCGTGCACTCTAACCTAGATCAGAATGGTTGACAATTTATCTAACCAGGAAACCACCCACTGTACCATCAAATTCTCCTCCAAACCGGAAAGGAGAATTAGTCGGGATCACCCGAGGAGTATACCAACTCATCAGTAAGAATCCGGATCCAACTATCATCGCATGATAACGTGACGGAATCCGCTCATGTTATCACACTCCAGTAGGTATGCGCATATCTGGCAAGTTTCAGTTTCTTCAGAAACTCCCGATGTGATTTTTTCCCCATGCTCTTATGACATTGACTTTGGCCAACAAATCATAAGTCACATGTCAAGTTCTACCCGTCATTCTCCAGGTTGATTTGAACCCACCCGTAGCTACCCTTGACTTTGGCCAATAAGGCAGTACGACTGTCCCAAACCAACGCATCTATCTATGCTGCATATGAATACCCAATAGCTACCAAACACTGTGCCTTGACTTTGGCTAACAAACACAGCTTGAATACTATTAACTATCCATATGAAACGACGGACGGCTACGAATGGTTTCTGGCGAAAACCTTTAACGTAATGAACTTGATATCGTTGAAGGAACCGGATAGCTTTTATAAAAATATAGTGGCGAAAACCTTTGCTAAAGAGGTCACTCCCGGTGAAGGGATCAAGGCTCTTTCCCCGTAGAATGAGGTGCAGGATATTCCAACTGAATACCACGATGCAAAGCAAAAGTAAATGTCGATAGTGAAGTTATTGCCCTGACGCAAACTTCTGTCCAAGGAGTCACTCCCGGTAAAGGGATCTCGGCCCTTGCCTTGTAGACTGAGGTGCTGGATATTCATAACCGAATACCACTGTGCAAAACAAAAGAGAACGCCCTTGCAATAACAGCTTTTTGATAATTTTTCCAACAACATCAGAATAGGTATGTTTAGCTTGCATTGATCCGAATCAATATAGTCCCATCAATTGATCACACCAATAAAGAACGAAAATAATGATGTACGTATATGCCATCCGCATTCGCCACTGGGTCCCGTCGTTACCCGTTAGGTTACTTAACTAACGACAGAGCGGGGACTGGACTAGCGTGGATGCAAAACATAAACAACATCTACTAGTATATATACCAATATATAATATTCGCTCAAGGCGTGATAAAATGCAACATCACAGAAATGTAATAAGAATCACTGAACCATACAGATATCTGGGATCCCCGGGTTTCGTAGAGCCGCTACTGAAATCCGACGTTCCCCTGGTCGTGTGCATAGCCTGTGCAATGAAATCCTAGACTCCTACGGGCGCGGCAAGTTACCCGCCAAAACCTGAAGCGAGGCAGCCCCCTTCAACAACGTGAATGGACCACCCAGCACTTCACGGAATCCGGTAACTTGGGCACCCCTCCTTAGGTCAACCTGTACCCACTAAGAGTGCGGCGAATAGCCCGCCAATTCTAGGGTGAAGCCCCATCCGTCTCAACTCCATGAGATGCGGGCCCGTAGCCCTCTAGAACCCGGCTATCCGTGCACCCCACCGCGGGGTAATCCTAGTACAGAAAGTAAAATATACATACAACGGCTACATCGACCTCACCCCGGTCGTGCCCCAAAAGAATAATATACAAACAGTCAGTGACGGCAGTCCACATGTCAGACGCTCGCCCCGCAATATCAAATGTACATAATAAACCAAACTATACCACCATTGCATCCAGGCTATCCCCCACGACCAATCCGCAACATCACAGCACAACACAGAACATCAACGTGAATGTCACGTTCGCAAATCCGTCTAAAAGGGCTATAGAAGTTAGACAGGATTTACCGATCAAATGACATTCACGGTCGCAGATATAATGTAAATACTGTGAACTAACATGTTTAAAATTTTTGATCGATCAAATTTACCGAAGTGGGCCCCAAGCACTACTGTAGCACTCAAAGAAAATCTGGGCCCAAACAGAACATTCCAAAAACCACATTTTCAACTCATGAATCACTGCAAGAAATTTGGTGCCGTGTCTTCACTGTTCGGCGGCGGAACCGCGGCCAAAAAGGGGGTACAGCCGTGGTTCCGCGGCTACACAGTGAGTTCAGGCAACCAAATTTCAGCAGTATTCACATAACACCCTGCCTGTATTTCTGAAACACACTGAAAAAATTTTCGACCCAAAAAAATTTCGGCAGAAAACTGATACTTTGAAAATGCAGTTTTGGGATATTTGTTCGATCGAAGTTTTAAACACACTAAAGCAAGCTAGACTAGGTTAATGGAGTGGCTTTGATACCACTGTAAGTGCACGGCGGTGCCCCGGCCGTCAATCCAAGGCCAAAATGCGAAAACGATACTTTACTTTAACTTTTGAACCGGCACCACCGCGCACTATAAAACCCGGATCGGGCCATTAATCTAATCCTAGCTAACTAGAGAAAGGGTAGAGAGATATACCGAGCGATCCGTGTCCTTCGGTCTTCTCGTCGTTGTCCCGATCTCCCCGCAGAATCTCCGGTCTTCACCTCCTCGCCGGAAGGGCACCACATCGCCGGGTTCTTTTATGGGCTCCTACCTCTGGACCGAGGCAACTCGGGCATGAAGTTGACGGGCCAACGTGCCCAAGGATGCTGTAGGTTAACTGTAAAATTCATATCTCAATGGGGTTACGGAAGTTGCCATGTATTTTGTGGAGAAGGAGGCGCAAGCTTTTTGTGATGTACAAAGGGAGTTTTGCAAACCAAAATGAGAACAAACTACACCCCAAAAAATTGGGACAGCCCACTCCCTCGTAGTGGTCGGCCTCATGTGGTGAAGGGAGAGAGAGAAATCCAAGGGGGGTGTGGATCAATAATACAAGAGAGAATGTGAAGTGATCATGAGAAGAAATGATCACCAACCAAATCCAACACTCCACCAACCTAATCATAACCCATCACCATCAAGCAAAGTCAAGCAATGATGATCAAAGGAAGTCAAGGTCAAACAAGAGCTACCATGAAGCAACGATATGCAAAGACCACCCTCCATAAATCAAATTTGCATACTTGCAAATAAGCCCTCCTCCACAAATTTTCAGCCAATGAAAGATACAAAGAAGAATGACGGAAACGAAAAGCAAACTGGCAACTTCAGAAAACTGATCCCGTAATAAATTACAGGAAAACCCCGCGACTGTATATACATACCCGCATTTGTATTTTGACCGAATAGAAATGCAATGAGACAAAATCTACACTGTACAATACTAGGATCTGGCTTAAACCAAAGACCGCTAGTATTATCCGTCCGATCATGATCCGTGCAATACCTCCATACCCGCATCTGATCGAACCCTGCCATATCTCCATACGGCCTCTACAGCGTTTCGCCCGAAACTTGAGAAAACGGTCTGTGGGGGACTCTAAAGACTCGTCAATACTTTGGTTGTGGATTTAACCACTAGCACGTCAGAGGTATTAGCCATACGTAACGGGCTACAAGGTATTGACCAAAAAGGACGTCGATGAGCGAACTCATCTTGACACCCTACAGAGCCTGTCAGTGACAATATCCGTACAGTCCTGTCCGTTCGTCTATGAGCATCGCATGGCGGGCCTAGGGAGTTGGTAAAAGTCAGACCCCCAAAAGCGGTACAAGTCGTGTCGGAGTGTAGCCCAGAACACCCTGAGATATTACTGGAATACCTACCAGTAAATCTCCTGCCTTGGCTAAGGACTTCGTGTAATGGCTCTCCTATACACAGCGCGACCTCACCCCCAATACCGGGAGAGACGAACCCCTGAAGATCCGCTCACTGCCTCTATGTGGCTCGGGACAGTACCCAACTAAAACCTGTTTGCACGTCTCCTTTGAGCATGGTAGGGTAGTAATCAAAGTACAGTGGGAACTCATACGAGATAAATGATGATCTCAGGTCGATGAACTAACCTGTACACATGTCACCAGGGAACTGCTATTTGACGTCAGGTATAAGACCAACTAGCATGTTCCCGGCGAGTCCTGTCCGGTGTACTCATAACCAAATGAGCACCTTTATACATCTTAGGTGAGCCAACTGACACCAGTGGCTTGTAAGACCGGCCACCGCCCCTCGTAGGGGTCTCGACTGTATACACTAGTCTACTCTGGAGTATCGATGCCCTGTCTCGAAACTCCCACGACTAGGGACCTTTTAAGGATGTGCTTATAGACAACCAGCTCCCACGTATATGATCGCCCTCATACTGCTAGCTGTCAAGCAAGAATCCTAAGGGCTCTATCAACGCGCAATAGTGACCTGTAAGGTCACCTAAAGCAGTGCACGATGATAAAGATAAACCAGATAGCATACTATCATCTTGAGTAAGACTGTCCTATCGGGATAGGTCCTCCATCAATCATTGCAATCACGTGCCTGTGATCCAATAATTGACTCTGAGGGCACTATCTCCAACAGTGGAACTGCCCCAAGATGTGTCAGAACTTCTGATGGGATCTCGGTTCTTTCATTAAAGCTATAGCGCCGTTGTTGTCATAATACAGCAGTATTGGATCAACAATGGTCAGAACCATCTAAAGGTCTGTCATGAACTTCCTGATCCAGACTGCTTCTTTCGCGACGTCACATGCAGCAATATACTCCGCTTCCATCGTCAACTCAGCAACGGTGTCCTGCTTGGAGCTTTTCCAACAGACCGCCCCTCCATTGAAGGTAAAGACATAACCCGACATGGACTTGGATTCATCCTTGTCACATTGGAAGATGGAGTCTGCAAAGGCCTCGATCTGGAGGTATTTTCCTCCGTACACCAAGAACATCTCCTTAGTCCTTCTCAGGTACTTGAGAATGTTCTTCACTGCTGTCCAGTGCTTCTCCCCTGGGTTTGACTGATATCTGCTTACAACGCTCAATGCGTAAGCTACATCTGGTCTGGTACACAACATCGCATACATTATAGATCCTACCGCAGAAGCGTAGGGTATAATTGTCATGCGATCCCTTTTGAAATCAGTCTTGGGAGACATCTCTTTGGAGAGGGTGATTCCATGACAAGCCGGTAGATTACCGCGCTTTGAATCTTCCATACTAAATCTTTTCAGTATGGTGTTGATGTACCTTGATTGTGAAAGTCCCAACATCCGTTTAGATCTGGATCACCAGAATGTAGGAGGCATCATCCAGGTCCTTCATGGAGAACCTTTGTGACAAGAATCCTTTGACTGATTGTAGCATAGGAATGTCATTTCCTATCAAGAGAATGTCATCCATGTACAAAACGAAGAATACCACAGTTCTTGCTACAATTTTACTATAAATGCATGGTTCATCTGGATTTTTGATAAAGTCGAATTCCTTGACCGTCTCATCAAAACAGATGTTCCAACTCCGTGATGCCTGCTTTAATTTATAAATGGATTTAAGCAACTTGCACACTCTTACGCTGCTCTCACTCTCAATGAAACCCTCCGGCTGATCCATATACACACGCTCTTCCAAATTTCCATTCAGAAAAGTGGTCTTATGTCCATCTACCAAATTTCATAATCGTGGAAGGCTGCAATGGAAAGAAGGATCCGAATGGATTTCAGTATAGCCACTGGAGAAAGGTTTCATCATAGTCTAAACCAGGTCTTTGACGAAAACCTTTTGTAACAAGTCTAGCCTCATAGGATTCAACCTATCCATCTATACCAATCTTCTTTCTAAAGATCTATTTGCAGCCTACGGGTTTTACCCCTTCCGAAGCAATTTCCAAAGTCCATATTTTGTTGGTGTACATGAACTCCATTTTGGTCTGCATTGCATCCAGCCATTTTACCGAGTCTCTGCTCCGAATGGCTTGCTGGAAGCTAGTTGGATCATCATCATCGATGATGCAATCCTCTCTATCCCCGTCTATGAGAAAACTGTAGTATCTCTTGTTAGATATATGTATGCCCTAAAGGCCATTATATGGATAGTGGAAACCTAGACATATATATATGGAGATAGATGACTTTCTTGCTCAACATGATAGTATGCTATCTGGTTTACTTTATCTTGACATGTAGATTTGATCATTTACACATGTTGATAAAGCCCAAAGAATATTTGCTTGACTGCTGTGATTATGATGCAGATCATACCAGTGGGGCACGTGTAGTTTATAAGCATATCCTTGAACTGTTCCTAGTCGAGGGTGTATCGAGACAGGGCATCGATATTCCAGAGTAGACTAGCGTATACTATTCTTGTCCCATATGATGGGCGATGGATGATCCCATATCCATCTTGTGAGGTGACACCAAAGATTGTATGCGGGTGCTCAGTGGAGACTGGGTACACTGAACGGACTCGCCGAGAACTCCTATGTGGTATTATATCTATCGTCGGATAGCAGTTCTCAGGTAACACTGGTACAGGTTAGTCTGTAGACCCGAGATCATCATAGAGTCTTGTGTGTCCTCCCACTGTATTTTGATCTCCACCCTACCACGGCTCTACTGAGCCGTGCAAACAGGTGGTCTTTGGGTACAGTCTCGAGGCACTTGGAGGCGATGAGCGATAGGAGGGGTTTCGTCTCTCCCGGTATTGGGAGTTGATGTTGTGCTATGCTCGATTGGCTATAACATGAAGTCCCTGGCCAGGGCTGCTGAGATTTACTGATAAGAGTTATCAGTAGTTTCTCGATCTGTTATGAGAAATACACAGGCATGACTTATTGAGTTATTGGGGTCGACGATTCCATCCCTGGACTCGATATGCACCATATCTGACGAAGAGACCGGACTGTACCGTAAGTGTTGCCAGTTGGCTCGACAGGAGTTTTGACAGCTTCGCTGGTTTTCTTCTGATCGTTTCAATACCCGGGTGGCCGTTACGTTTAGCTGACCTCTTGCGGCTTGTAGGTGTTTGATGCGATCATCACCTACTGCCGGCGTATTGACGAGTCTTAGAGTCCCACAATGAAGTTTCCTGGCTCAGGCAAAAAGATGTGGTGTGCATATGAGATATGTGCAGGACCCAATTAAATACGGTTATGTGATAACGTATATTAATCGGGCATTTTCTTTTGGTCGGGTCGTATGTGATATGACCGGTTTGCTAAATCAAGTGTTGATTTAACAAAATAACATTTAGATTAATTCTTTAATTAAATCCTTTTCTATTTTGCATGCATGCATGTATGCACATGATGATGTGAATGGACACATACATACATACATTTGTATTATGGTTGATGATACAAAATTGGTGGCAATGCAAGACTTATATTGGAGCTTTTATTTATTTGTCATTTTAAGTTAATGTAAAGAAAACCCACTCATGCTCTATTATTCCTTAGTGGCAAACCATTACCTAACTTATAATGAAAAGAATTTCCACCCATGATAGTAGTGGGAATGAAATAATGTTGATTATTCATTCTCAGCACTATAAAAGGATTCATATGTGATATGAAACAAGATGTGATAATAAGTGATTAGTTGAGGGTGTGGAAAAATTGTGAAAGAGAGCTCAAGATTGCCACCATTATCTTCTTCTTCCTCTCTTGATTTTTCTCTAGAGTGAAGTTGATAAAAAGAAAGGGTTTTAATTGTTGAATAAAAACCACATCATCATACTACACACATCTAGCCGATTTGTGTAGGGTGTTTGCTCTACATCATTCACGATTCAAGTAAAGCAAGGAGCTTTGGGCAAAGGGATTTCGGATGGATCATCGTGGACAAGGAAGGCTTCCATCGATCCGTTCTAAACTCTCATAGTGCCAAGGAGTCACCGAGGGAGATCTACAAAGGTTGTAATCTCCACTCTTAGTGATAGTTTTTCATTTGCATGTGATGCTTAGTTGCATGAGTCCCTAAACTTCTAGTTATGATTCTTGTCGAGTTCACTTAGCACCTTTAAAATTTTGATTATGGCATATATGCTGCTTCCAAACCCTTGACGAGGTGCTAGGTAAACCCAGCAGTGGTTTCAGAGCCAAGCTAGAGCGTTAGGCAATGCGTAGGCGAAGTTAAAAGTCCGATCGAACTACGAAACACCAATTTGGACCGCTCTCTGGAAATTTTTTAAAATTTGATTTTTTCCAAATTAAAAATACTTAAAAAATTCAGCAGGTAATTCTATGGGTTACTGTGCAAATTTGGTTTACTGTTCCTTTCAAAGTGCCGCGGAACCGCGGCCGTACCCTGCTATTGGCGGCGGTTCCAAGGCCGTTCCAGAGTGTCAGGAAAAGATTTTGCTACAGTACACCCGTATGTTTTGCTACATGCTTCTGAGATTTTTTTAAGTTACTCAGGTGCTGAGTTTTCTGGAGATCTTTTGTATTCAGTGATCCGATCGGAAAGTTTAACTTCGTTCAGATTTTCAGGTTATTTAGAACGTGTTAAAATGTTCGAACGAATATCAGAAACACAATTTTTTTTCCCCGTATTCAAAAACATCCAAGTGTTGGATTTTTCCCGAGTTCGAAACTTTCGAAAAACATGCAAGCGTATCTGTGGACTCTCTAGAAGAACATAACCTTAACTCGATTATGTGACCGTCAAAACTGTCACTGAACCTTTGGGTTTGTGGTAGTTTAGCGTTGCCACATGTGAGGCGTTGGTTTGACCCTTCTACGGATGGTTCATAAGGGGCTGTGACATGTTCTGGAAATTTTTAAACTCGGCTCAAGTGTTGTGCGGTTTGGGAAATCTTGGGTGTTTGTTTATTCGATCGAAAATTTTAACATTGTCTATTTATCTGGAATGTGATACAATATGTGGAATTCATATAGTTAGGCATGAAATACGAAGTATGTGATATTTCTAATTTATGATGTCTAAAGTGATTGTGGATTCCTAATGTTGTAGTTTTTCATTTTATTTTCTGCGACCGTAAGTGTAGTATGTGGTGTATCGCCGTTTTCGTTGCTATACATCAACGACAATCGGGATACGCATACTTGCTTACGTTGATAATATGTGATATTATGTGTTGATGAGATATGATGAGTAGGATTGTCGTGAATGAATAGCCGGGGGTTCTTATTTGTGATGAGAGTTTTATTTTCATTCGTGTATAAATCAATTGTATGTAATATTCTTTTTGGGGAACTTCCAGGTTGAGGAAGATGTTTCCATCAATTGTATATTATTTACTTTTCCGCATTAGGATAGACCCAAGGAGGGGAGCACATGTGACCGGGTTCTAGGGTTCAGTGGGAGGCCATCTCGAGGAGTCGAGACCGGGTCTTCTAAACTCTAGAATTGGCGGGATCACTTGCCGCTCTCGTAGGGGTCTAGGGGTGTGGGCTTGGCTATTCATCACGACCGTGGAATCCGTATTTTCTATTGTTGGCTCAAAATACATACATCCTAGATATCCTTTTATGTTCTTCTGCTGTTGATATTCTGTAATGTGATTACTTAGTGTCTGAAACGAATGGATTATTATTATATATATGATATATAATAAACGTTGCTTATATTTTACACCCGCGCTAGTCCCGCCCCGCTATACCGTTAGTTAAGTAACCTAACGGTGTATAACGGGACACTGTGGCGAATGCGGATGGTATAAGTATACGTTCTATTCTGTGATGGCTTAGGAACTTAAATGATGGGATCACATTAATGAGATTAATGTAAGGTAAAAGAAACCTAAAAGATGTTGTAGAATCAGATTTGAAATCAACTCGGCCTTTTTATGAAAAATGCAAGTTTCAAAAAGATGCGGAGCTTAAGCCACTCCTTTTCTTAACTGTTTTGATTATACAATGAGATCAAGTTCAAAGCGTTAAAGGTTTTCATAAAAACCATACGCAACCCTCCGTCATTTTAGGTAGCAGAGTACTTAGTATTCGTGCTGCGTATTTTGATCATAGTCAAGACGTAATGTACGGTAGCTAAGTGATGTCTTCCTACAAGCATATGATGCGATCAGTTAGGACATTCATGTGATTATGTTGATCATAGTCAAGGGTCATATGGGTGGGTCTAGTTAATCACGAAATGACGGGTAGAACTTGACTAGTATTTATGATATGTTGACCATAGCCAAGATCATAAGTGACTAGGGGTAAAAACCATATCGGGAGTTTCAAGAGTTGAAATTTGCAATGAGATTGCATACCATCTATATGATAGTTGGATCTCGATCTCACTGTAAGTAAGTGTTACTTCCAGGAGAGTTTTGCACTTTACAATTAGCTAATCCAGTGGGTGTCTAGAAAGGATGACCGGTTAGCGAAACTGTAGAATGTAATTAATCCTGGCTAGTTTTCTTTTCAGGTTTTGAAAGAAAATTTGATAAAAGCAGTGGGAGACATCGATTAGATAAAATAATAACCAATCTAATTCTTTGCAAGAGCATTTCGCTAAGTGTATTCTTTTCTCTCTCCGAATGGCAGTTACCGATATCAGGACTTAAGCTTCTACTTGAGAAAAATAAACTGACAGGACCAAATTATAAAGAATGGTTGAGAAACTTGAACATTGCACTCACATATGATAGAGTATCATATGTCCTCACTACCGAAGCTCCACCCGTCCCAGGACCTGAATCATCTGTCTCGGATAGGGAGATCCGAAAAACATGGGAAATTGACTGCAACACGGCCAAGTGCCTCACGCTCGCTTCTATGGACAATGTCCATCAGAAGCAACACGAGAATATGGATGTGCAATCCATCTTTCTTCACACAAAGGAGTTGTATGAAGAGCAATCTCGTACTTTGAGATACGAAGCATCTCGAAAGCTGTTTCAGATGCGAATGGCCCCTAGAGCGTCAGTAGGAGACCATGTTTTAAAAATGATTGGTCTTATTGAAGAACTTGGGGAACTGGGATGGACCATGGATAATGAGCAATATACAGATATTGTTCTACAGACTCTCCCCCCTGTCTTTGCTCCGTTCATAGTGAATTTCAATATGAATGATTTGGAGAAATCATTGCCTGAACTTCTCAATATGTTGAGAAGTGCAAAGAACACGTTGAAAACGGTAAGGACTCCCGCTCTGCTTGCTGGGCCATCTTCCTTTTCATTCCCAAAAGCTAAGGCCAAGGGAAAGAAGAAGAAGAAGTCTATCACAAAGAAAGGTGGAGTTAGAAAGGCAAAGGGGAAAGACAATGCCGGGGCTGCGGGAAGCGGGAAAGGAGAATGTTTTTACTGTCACAAGTCAGGACATTGGAAACACAACTGTGCTGCATGTCTTGCTGATCTCAAGAAGAAGAAGCATGTTGATGCTTCCACTTCAGGTGTGTTTGTAACTGAAAACTGTTTTTCTTTAAACTCTGCATCCTGGGTATTAGATACCGGTTCTGGTTCTCACATCAGCAATTGTATGCAGGGATTGAGAAATAGTAGAGTTTTAAAGATAGGATACCATACTCTGCGGGTTGGAAATGGTTCCAATATACATGCTGTATCCGTGGGAAAGTATCATCTAGGGTTGCCTTCAGGAAGTATTTTGGTTTTGAACCCGTGTTATTTAGTCCAAGTATACTATGTAACATAATATCCGTTTCTTTGTTGGACAATGAAGGATATCATTTTATGTTGCAAAATAATGTTATGAACATTAACTTGAATCAAGAGTTGAATGGGTATGGTACACTAAATAATGGTATTTACGTCCTAAACCAACACACAGTTTTCAATATACAACATACTAATAAAAGAAAGTTTTCGGATATAAATGAAGCTTTTCTTTGGCATTGTAGACTTGGTCATATTAATGAAAAAAGACTAAACAAGCTATATAAAGAAGGATATTTAAATCTGTTTGAATATAAACCTTATGTGACTTGCCAGTCTTGTATCAAAGGTAAAATGACCAAAACTCCGTTTAGTGGACACGGAGAGAGAACTGGTGAACTCTTAAGCCTCATACATAGTGATGTATGCGGACCTTTGTCTACACATGCAAGAGGTGGTTTTTCATACTTCATCACTTTTACTGATGATTTCTCAAGATTCGGACACGTGTTTTTGATAAAGCACAAATCCGAAGCCTTCAAGAAATTCAAGGAGTATAAACTTGAAGTAGAGAAGCAAACAGGCTTGAGCATCAAGAAACTTCGATCGGATCGAGGTAGAGAATATTTAAGTACAGAGTTTCTAGACTTCTTAAAAAAAAATGGGATTCTCTCTCAGCTCACTCCTCCTTACACACCACAGCACAATGGTGTGTCAGAACGGAAGAATAGTACCCTATTAGATATGGTACGATCCATGATGTGTGATGCTGAGTTACCGCATTTCTTTTGGGGACATGCATTGGAGACAGCGATGTATCTATTGAACAGGGTTCCAACCAAGACCGTGTCTACCACTCCATATGAGATGTGGAATGGAAAGAGACCATCTCTTAAAAGAGTTAGGATTTGGGGTTGTCCAGCTTTTGTTAAAAAGAAGAATCTAGACAAACTCAAGACACGATCGGTTATGTGTAAATTTGTGGGATATCCAAAACATTCGTATGGATATCTATTCTACCACAAAGAGGAACAAAATGTGTTTGTTGCTCAGCATGCCACATTTTTGGAAAATGAGATCTTTATAGAAAGTACTAATGGCAATGCGGTAGAACTAGAAGAGGTTCTAGAGACACAAATTACTCAGGAGGAATTGGTTGAAACTGATGTTGCAGTAGAATTTCAAGAACCTCAGCCGCTCCGGAGATCTAGTAGAACTTCTCGCCCACTAGAGAGATACTATGGGTTTCTCATAGATGGTGATAGAGAAGATTGCATCATGGATGATGATGACCCTACTAGTTTTCAGCAAGCAATCACGAGTGGTGACTCAGTGAAATGGCTGGAAGCAATGAGATCCGAAATGGAATCCATGTACACCAACAAAGTATGGACTTTGGACGCTGTGCCTCGTGGGATAAAACCCGTTGGGTGCAAATGGATCTTTAAGAGAAAGATTAGTTTAGATGGACAGGTGGAGACCTATAAAGCAAGGCTCGTAGCGAATGGTTTTCGTCAAAGACCAGGCTTGGACTATGATGAAACTTTCTCTCTAGTAGAAATGCTTAAATCCATTAGGATCCTACTTGCTATTGCTGCTCACTATGATTATGAAATCTGGCAGATGGACGTGAAAACTGCATTTCTAAATGGTGATTTAGAAGAATGTGTTTTTATGGATGAGCCAGAGGGCTTCATTGACAGTGGGAGCAGCGGGAAAGTATATAGATTGCTTAAATCCATTTATGGATTAAAGCAGGCCTCACAGAGCTGGAACATCTGCTTTGATGATACAATCAAAGAGTTTGACTTTATTAGAAATATAGTTGAACCATGTATTTATAAGAAGATTGTAGGGGGTACTGTCTGTTGGAGATAGTGCCCTCAAAGTCAATTATTGGATCGCAGGTACGTGATTGCAATGATTGAGGCAGGACCTATACCGTTGTGACAGTCTTGCTAGAGATGATAGTTTGCTATCTGGTTTGTCTTTATCATCGTATACATGCTTTAGTTCACTATTGCATGATGATAGAGCCCATAGGATTCTTTCTTGACTATAAGCAGTATGATGACGATCATATACGTGGGAGCTGGGGTCTGTAAGCACATCCTTAAAAGTGTCCCTAGTCGTGGGAGTTTCGAGACAGGTCATCGATACTCCAAAGTAGACTAGTGTATACCGTCGAGACCCCGACGAGGGGCGGTGGCCGGTCTCACAAGCCACTGGTGTCAGTTGGATCACCTAAGATGTATACAGGTGCTCATTGGGTTTTGAGTACACCGGACATGACTCGCCGGGAACATGCTAGTTGGTATTATACATATCGTCAGATAGCAGTTCCCTGGTGACATGTGTACAGGTTAGTTCATCGACCTGAGGCCGTCATTTGTCTCGTGTGATTTCCTACTGTGCTTTGATTTCTACCCTACCACGGCTCAAAGGAGTCATGCAAACAGGTCTTTTTTGGGTACAGTCCCGAGCCACATGGAGGCAAGTGAGCGGATCGGCAGGGGATTCGTCTCCCCCGATATTGGGGGTGAGATCGCGCTGTGTCTAGAAGAGCCATTACACAAAGCCTTCGGCCGAGGCAGGAGATTTACTGGTAGGTACTCCAGTAGTATCTCAGGGTGTTCTGGACCACTCTCTGATACGACTTATACCGCTATTGGGGGTCTGACGTTACCCGCTCCCTAGGCAGATATGCAATACTCATGATGAATGGACCGGACTGTATGTATATTGTTACTGTTAGGCTCAGTAGGGTTTATGGATGAGTTCGCTCGTCAGCTTCCCTTCCAATCAATACATAGGCAACCGTTACGTACAGCCAGTACCACTGACGTGCTAGTGGTTATACCCAGTGCCAGTGTGTTGATGAGTCATTAGAGTCCCCCACAGACACTTTCCTAAGTTGGGGAGAAACGTTGTAGAGGCCGTATGGTTTTAGGGCAGGGTTCGGAAAATGCACGTGCGTTTACGCACATGTCATATTTCGGGCAGATAATACTGGTGGGCTTTGGTTTAAGCCGGATCCGAGTATTATACTGTGTAGATATAATATCTTTGTCTCGGTTGCATTTGTATTCGGTTATAATACAAATGCGGGTATGTTTATACTGTTACGGGGTTATCCTGAAATTCGTTTCAGGATCGCTTTTGGAAGTTGCCAGTTTTCAGTTTTCTATCAACCGTATTTAACATTCGGTTAAATGCGGATTTATCTTTTCTTCTTGGGTGAGTCATGAGGGTGAGTCATGCTTCTAGAAGGTTCTAGAAGTGATGATAAGGCAAGTGAGTCATTAGTGCTTTAAATGTTCATTTAATATTTTAGATGACAAGGTTAGTGATTCATTGTTTCATTAAATGTGTTCATACAAGGTGTTATGTGACTCATCCTCTTCATTAATGTTATGGTCACTCTCTTGCTCCTACACTCACTCTCTCCTCTCTATATATTGGCCGGCCATTATGATGGAGGGATATGGTTGTTCATTTGAGAAAAGATATAGTTCGTAGTGTATGGAAATTTCATAGCTCTTGTCATTTCCATCACAGTTCCAAAAGGGCAACTTCATTAACCGTTCGTCCGTGACTTTGGACGTGACGAGACAAAGTGTTCTACTCATTCTCTACATCATCTTGGTTGTCTCTTTTAGCAAACTTGACGACCGAGTTGCCTCGATTCAGAGGCGGAAGCCCGTTTAAAGATCCGTCAACATGGTGCCACCTGGACGAGAAGACTTGAGATTCAAAAGATTGGAGCAGCCGCAACAAAGCGTGGGATGATGGTTGAAGACCGTAGGACTCGGATTGTTAGGTATAACTTTTCTACCCACTTTGTAGTTTGTTAGTTTAGCTTTAATGGCAGATCCGGGTTATAATACGCGATAGCGCCAGTTGTAAAAGTTTTTGTTCCGCATTTGGCGTCTGTTAGACGGCCGGGGCGCTACCGTGGACTTACTGTGGTATCAGAGCCTCACCATTAAGCTTTACTAACTTGTGTTAACGCGTTTAAAATATCGATCGAACGGTATTTCGAAAACTGCAATTTTCTGGGTTAAAGTTTCTGTCGATTTTTAAAAGGGTCTAAAAATTATTTTGCATATCACAGAAAACAGAGCAGGCTTTTTTTAAGAATTCTGGTGAAATTCGGTAAACTGAAGCTTCCAAAGCGCCACGGAACCGCCGCGCAAACCCTAGTTTGGTCGCGGTTCCGCCGCCGTTTTGGAGCTACAGTAAACCATTTTTCTACAGTAGGTTCTTCTTGTAAAATTGTGGTTTGTGGAATATTTCTTTTGGGCCCATATTTTGTTACTGTACAGCAGATGTATATGGGGCCCACTTTGGGATATTTTGTCGATCGAAATTTAAACGTGTTAGTTTACAGTACTTATATTATATCTCCGACCGGGAATGTCATTTGAGCGGTAAACCGCGTCTAATTGCTATAGTTCTTTTAGACGGGTTTGCGAACGTGACATTCGCGTTGATGTTCTCTGTTGTGCTGTAATATTGCGGATTTGTCATGGTGGATAGCAGTGTGCAATGGTAGTGCAGTTTGGATTTATTTGTACATTTGATATTGCGGGGCGAGCGTCCAACATGTGGACTGCCGTCACTGCCTGTTTGTATAATATTCTTTTGGGGAATGACCGGGCATAGGTCGATGTACCCGTTGTACATATTTTTATTTCTGTACTAGGTTTACCCCGTGACGGAGTGCACGGATAGCCAGGTTCTGGAGGGCAACGGGTCCGTATCTCATGACTTTGAGAGGCAGGGGGGCTCACTCTAGAATGGGCAGACTATTCGCCGAACTCGTAGGGGGTACAGGTCGACCCAAGGAGGGGTGCTCAAGTTACCGGATTCCGTGAAGTGCCGGGTGGTCCATTCATTTTGCTGTACGGGGCTTCCTCGCTTCAGGTTTTGGCGGGTAACTTGCCGCACCCATAGGGGTCTAAGTTTCATTGCACAGGCTATCCACACGACCAGGGGAACGTCGGGTTTCAGTAGCGGCTCTATGAAACCCGGGGATCCCAGATTATCTGTATTATTCTGTGATGCTTATTACTTTTCTGTAATGTTGCATATTATCACGCCTGGAGCGATTACTGTATATTGGTATATATATTATTAGATGTTGTATATGTTTTACACCCGTGCTAGTCCAGCCCCCGCTCTGTCGTTAGTTAAGTAACCTAACGAGTGATGATGGGACCCAGTGATAAATGCGGATGGCATATACGTATATTTTATTTTCGTTCTTTTCTGGTGTGATTGATTGATGGGACTGCATTGATTCTTGTCAATGCAATGATAAAACAAACCTATATTTGATGTTGTTGGAACAAATTTAAAAAGGTCTTATTACAAAGATGTTTCCTTTTGTTTTGCATAGCGGTATTCAGTTAGAATATCCTGCACCTCATTCGACGAAGCAAGGGCCGATATCCCTTCACCGGGAATGACCCCTTGGGCAGAAGTTTATGTCAGGGTAATAACTTCACTATAGTCGATTACAAGTTGCTTTGCATTGCGATATTTAGTTAGAATATCCTGCACCTCATTCCACGAGGAAAGAGCCGAGATCCCTTCACCGGGAGTGACCTCTTTAGCAAAAGGTTTTTCACCACTATATTTTTACAAAAAACTATCAGGTTCCTTCAACGAGATCAAGTTCATTACGTTAAAGGTTTTTCGCCAAAAACCATCCGTAGCCCTCCGTCATTTCTTATGGATGGTCAGTAGTATTCAAGCTATGTTTGTTGACTAAAGTCAAGGCATAGTATTTGGTAGTTGCTGGGTATTCATCTGTTGCATAGATAGATGCGTTGGTTTGGGACAGTCGTATTACCTTGTTCACTAAAGTCAAGGGTATGTACGGGTGGGTTCAAATCAACCTGGACAATGACGGGTAGAATTTGACATGTGACTTATGATTTGTTGACTAAAGTCAAGGTCATAAGAGCATGAGGCAAAAATCATATCGGGAGTTTCTAAAGAAACTGAAACTTGCCAGGCATGCGCATACCTTCTGGAGTGTGATAACTTGAGTGGCTTCCGTCAAGTTATCATGCGATGATAGTCGGATCCCGATTCTCACTAATGAGTTGGTTTACTCTTCGGGTGATCCCGATTGATTCTTCTTTAAGGTTTGGAGGAGAATTTGACGGTACAGTGTGTAAGTCCATGCTACCTCTCCCGGTACTTTCGGGCATGCGGAATTTGGTGAAAAACAATTTTCTTAGAGGTGGTAACATGGACTCAAAACCGGATCTTTGTTAAATATCTAACTAACAACCTAACTACGAGTTGCTAACTACTCGGTTAGGGGGTTATACCTTTCTTTTTCTCGAACTCCTTCGTCTTCAAGCTTCGATGGTCGTCTGAATCGGCTTCTCCCCGTCGTCTCCTTGCGCCGAAGATAGATCCACCTGAAAGCTTCAACCTTTGGCTCCTTCTTCGAACTTTGAAGAAACTAGTTCACTCGGTTTGCTAAACCTTGTGAACTAGAGTGAGTAGAGAAGAGTTTGTATGGGATTTTATCTATGGTTCTTGGTGCTCAACTCATGAGACAAGTGAACCATAGACTCAAGAGAGGGAGAGCAAGAGGAGGAAGATGAGAGCTCAAGAACAAGAGAGAGAATAAGCTTGAAAGAATGAGATAAGACTTTTCTCATTTGGCTCTCATAATCCAAAACAATCATAACACCTAATATCAATCAAGTATTATGTGATGGTTTAAGCAACCATAGCCATATCATTTCATGCACTCATTTTGCACAAAAGAGCAAGCAAGCAAAAGTCTTTGCCATGAAATGATAGCTATAGTTATCATGATGGTCAACTAGTCAAGCCTAGTCAACCGGTCAACAAAGTCAACAAGTCAACAAAAGTCAACAAGTCAACAAAGTCAATCCCTCAACAACCATGTCACCATAATACTTAATTAATATAATTATTAATCACATATCATATTCTCATTAGAGTTGAGCAAAAAGTCAATAGTCAACTGTCAACGGTCAACAACCCTAATGAGAATCCTCTGCCTCTGTCTCTCCGTCAACTGTGCATACACACCCGCATCCGCGTTACGAGGAACACGAATACACACTGGATAAATGCAATCCCAAAAGGTACACTAGGATCTGACTTAAACTAAAGCCCGCTAGTGTAAACTGTCCGGACACTGTACGTGCACAAGTGCACGGATGTGACCAAACCCTGTCGCAAGACCATGCGACCTGTCGCAAAACCATGCGACCTCTACTCTTTTTCCTAAAGGCGAATAGCTTTCTGTGTGGGACTTTAAAGACTCGACACTACGCTGGCAGTGGGTTTAACCACAGACCGCAAGCGGCACTAGCTGTGCGTAACGGTCCCCAGGTAGATGCCGACAAGAAGACAGACGAGGCGAAACCCATCTGAACTCCTACTGAGCCTGAATGTGACATTCTCCGTACAGTCCGGTCTGTTCGTCTGATACATCGCATGGCGGGCCTAGGGGGCGGTAAACGTCAGTCCCCCAATAGCGGTACAAGTCGTGTCGGAGTGAAGCCCAAAACACCCTGAGATAACACTGAGGTCTACCAGTATATCTCGTTTGCCCTGGCTAGGGACTACTCGTGTAATGGCTCTCCTAGACACAGCGCGATGTCAACCCCCAATACCGGGAGAGACGAATCTTGTCTAACCGTCACTGCCTCCAAGTGCTTCGGGACTGCACCCAACTACCACCTGTTTGCACGACTCCTTTGAGCCGTGGTAGGGTAGTAATCAAAGTACAGTGGGAACACACTCAAGGCGAAGTGACAGTGTCAAGTCAGCGGACTAAGCTGTACTCATGTCACCTGGGAACTGAAAACTGACGATAGGCATAATACCAACTAGTCAGTTCCCGATGAGTCCTGTCCAGTGTACTCGTAACCCAACGAGCACCCGCATACTATCTCAAGTACGACGTACCGACGGCTGTGGGACAGACCGTCTCCCAAACTTGGATGAGAAGCGCATGCGCTAGTCTACTCCGGAGTATCGATGCCCTGTCTCGATAGTCCTGCGACCAGGGACCTGCATAAGGATGTGCTTATAGATTACCCAGCCCCACTAGTGTGACTGCCATCACAACGCTTATAATCAAGCAAAGATCCTAAGGACTCCACTAATGTGTATAGGCGATATACTAAAATAAACACATGTACACATTGAAGTAGAAACAAACCAAGTAGCATACTACTATATTGAGCAAGATTGTATATACAAGGTGAATATCCCAAGCTTCCATTAAGTAATATACAAACTAATATGATACAGTAATGGCCTCTAGGGCATATACACTAACAATCTCCCACTTGCACTAAGGCCATGTACTGGCGTATCGAAGACCTATCATCTCGATTAGCCGCTCGAACTGAGTCTGGGGCAAGGACTTGGTGAATGGATCTGCAGTGTTATCTTCTGAAGCGACTCTCCGAACCTCGATCTCCTGGCGACCCACGATCTCCCTGATCAGGTGATACCGCCTCAAGATGTGTCTGGATCTCTGATGGGACCTGGGTTCCTTCGCTAAAGATATAGCCCCATTGTTGTCGCAATACAGAGGTATCGGATCAACAATGGACGGAACCACCTGAAGCTCTTTTAAGAACTTCCTCATCCAGACAGCTTCTTTTGCGGCATCTGATGCAGCGATGTATTCCGCTTCCATCGTCGAGTCTGCAACGGTTTCCTGTTTGGAACTCTTCCAACACACCGCCCCTCCATTGAGGGTAAAGACAAAACCCGACATGGACTTGGAATCATCCTTGTCACTCTGGAAGCTGGAGTCAGTAAAGGCCTCGATCTGGAGGTCTTTTCCGCCATACACCAAGAACATCTCCTTAGTCCTTCTGAGGTACTTGAGAATGTTCTTTACTGCTATCCAGTGTTTCTCCCCAGGGTTTGACTGATACCGGCTTACCACACTCAGTGCATAAGCTACATCCGGTCTAGTACACAACATCGCATACATTATAGAGCCTACCGCAGAAGCGTAGGGTATAATAGACATTCGATCCCTCTCCAAATCAGTCTTGGGAGACATCTCTTTAGAGAGGGTGATCCCGTGACAAGCCGGTAGGTTACCGCGCTTAGAATCTTCCATACTGAATCTTTTCAGTATGGTGTCGATGTACCTGAACTGTGAAAGTCCTAATATCCTCTTGGATCTATCACGATGGATCCGGATCCCCAGGATGTATGAGGCATCACCCAGGTCTTTCATGGAGAACCTGCGCGACAAGAACCCCTTGACAGATTGTAGTATAGGAATGTCATTTTCTATTAAGAGAATGTCATCCACGTATAAAACGAGGAATACTACAGTTCTCGCTACAAATCTACAATAGATGCATGGTTCATCTGGATTTTTGATAAAGCCAAATTCCTTGACCGTCTCATCAAAACAGATGTTCCAACTCCGCGATGCCTGCTTTAGTCCATAGATGGACTTAAGAAACTTGCACACCTTTCCGCTGCTCCCACTCTGAATGAAACCCTCTGGTTGGTCCATATAGACACACTCCTCTAAATTTCCATTTAGAAAAGCGGTCTTTACGTCCATTTGCCAGATCTCATAATCGTGGAAGGCAGCAATGGCAAGAAGGATCCGAATGGATTTCAGCATAGCCACTGGAGAAAAGGTTTCGTCATAGTCCAAGCCAGGTCTTTGACGGAAACCCTTTGCAACAAGTCTAGCTTTATAGGTCTCAACCTGTCCATCTACACCAATCTTCCTTTTGAAGATCCACTTGCATCCTACGGGTTTTACCCCGTCTGGAGCAATGTCCAACGTCCATACTTTGTTGGTGTACATGGACTCCATTTTGGTCCGCATTGCATCCAGCCATTTTACTGAGTCAACGCTCTGAACGGTCTGCTGGAAGCTAGTAGGCTCATCATAATCTATGATGCAATCCTCTCTATCCCCGTCTATGAGAAAACCGTAGTATCTCTCGGGCGGATGAGACTGCCTACTACTCCTGTGGAGCGGCGTAGGAATGTCCTGTTCTTTTGAACCCTCTGGTTCCACTAAGCTTTCAGTAATCGCTCGTGGTTCTGGAATTTCTTCCAGTTCTACTGCGCTCCCACTAATTTCCTTTTCTAAGAACTGGTGTTCTAGAAAGTGGGCATTACGAGAAACAAGGACTTTTTGTTCCTCTGCGTGGTAGAAAAGATACCCCCTGGTGTTCTTTGGGTATCCCATAAACTTGCACAGTACTGAGCGTTCCTCGAGTTTGTCCGCATGCTGCTTTTTGACAAAAGGTGGACATCCCCAGATCTTCAGATATTGAAGATAGGGTTTCTTCCCACTCCATAACTCATAAGGTGTGGTAGGCACAGTCTTAGTGGGAACTTGGTTCAAAAGGTATGAAGCTGATTCTAGTGCATACCCCCAGAATGATCACGGTAACTCAGCGTTACTCATCATGGACCGTACCATATCCAATAGGGTTCGGTTCCGTCTCTCCGATACACCGTTATGTTGCTGAGTGTATGGAGGAGTAAGCTGAGAGAGAATTCCGTTCTCTTTTAAATAGTCCAGGAACTCGGCACTTAAGTATTCTCCACCTCGATCCGATCTTAGAATCTTGATACTTTTGCCGGTTTGTTTTTCTACTTCATTCTTATATTCCTGGAATTTTCCAAAGGCTTCGGACTTATGTTTCATTAAGAAGACATAACCGTACCTTGAAAAGTCATCCGTAAAAGCAATGAAGTAAGAATAACCACTTCGCGCATGTGTAGACATTGGACCGCACACGTCGCTGTGTACGAGTCCCAAGAGCGACCTCGCTCTTATTCCGTGTCCAGTGAACGGAGACTTTGTCATCTTTCCTTTGAGACAGGATTGACAAGTGGCATACGATTGATATTCGAACGCATTCAAATATCCTTCTGTATATAACTTCGTCAACCTTCTCTCATTGATGTGACCCAGTCTACAATGCCATAAGAAAGTCTAATTTATTTCCGGAGACATTCTTTTGTGTGTATTCTGGACATTGAAAATCTGTGGTTGGTTTAATAAGTATATACCATTGCTTAATGTACCTGACCCAATCAGAACTTGATTAAGGTGAATGTTTACAACATTGCTTACAAACGCAAATTCATAACCTTCTTTAGAAACCAAAGATACAGAAATGATATTACAAGTTGCATTGGGTACAAAAAAACAATTACGCAGAACCAAAACATGTCCATCTGACATTCCCAGGTGATAGTCCCCCACGGCTTTAGCATCCATGCTAGCTCCGTTCGCAACTCTGAGGGTCATGTCACCTGCTTTCAAAACACTACGGTTTCTCAACGCCTGTAAAGAATTACAGATATGAGATCCTGATCCGGTATCCAATACCCAGGAAGTAGAGTTTAGTGAAAGACAGTTTTCAATAACATACACACCTGAAGCTGAAGCTGCAACCTGCTTCAATTCCTGTGTTCTGGCCTTCCAGGCCCTGCAATCATTCTTCCAGTGTCCTTTCTTATGACAATAGAAGCATTCTTCCTTATCCACAAGCTTCCCCGCTTTCTTTGCTGCTTTAGGTTTTCCCTTCGTATCCACTTTACTAACACCGCCTCTTGGTTTGGCGGGGGCTTTCTTCTTCTTTCCCTTGGCTTTCGCCTTGGACCTAGAAGAAGATGATCCTCCTATAAACAAAGTGGATGTTTCCCTACCTTTCTGTAGGGTGCCCTCTGCGCTCCTCAGCATGTTGAGGAGCTCTGAAAGTTCAACTTCTTTTTCTTGTAAGTTGAAGTTCAGTATAAACTGGGCGTAAGTGGAAGGAAGGGACTGGAGAACTAAGTCCGTATAGAGCTCACTCTCCAATGTGGTCCCTAGGTCCACGAGCTCCTCAATGTAGCTGATCATCTTAAGCACGTGTTCTGCTACTAATGATCCGACGGCCATCCTTGCCGAAAATAACTTTTTCGACGCTTCTTATCTTGCGATACGAGATTGCTCTCCATACAGTTCTTTTGTATGAAGAAATATGGATTCCAAGTCCATATTCTCGTGCCTCCTCTAATGTTCATTGTCCATAGAGGCAAGTACGAGGCACTTGGCCTTCGCGCTATCAATCTCCCAAGTCTTACGGATTTCCTTATCCGCAACGCTGGAAGTGGGACCAGGGACAGGGGGAGCTTTGGTGGTAAGAAGATACCCCAGCTTGTCGTAAGTGATTGCCATCTTGACATTCCTGAGCAAATCTTTATAGTTTGGCCCTGTCAGTATGTTTTTATCTAGGAGTAACTTAAGTCCAGTCATGTCGATTGGTCGCTGCAATTAGGAGAGAGAAGAAGAAACACTCAGCATGATGCTCTTGCAAGTTTAGAGTGGTTTTTAGTTTGTCTAAACAGGATGGCTCCCACTGTTTCTCGAATCCCTCCTCAAACCAAAAAGGAAGAATTAGTCAGGATCAATCTCACCGTACAATACTTGCTTAACCGTTCAGCCAGGCCAGTGTCGGTACTTCGAGGGAGGTTTTCCAACGCTTTCGCGAAGTTCCTTAATTAAATAACCTCTTTTCCCTGGGGGCGTAGCCCCGCTAACACCTTTCTAGACACCTACTTGGTTTATAGCATTGATCGTTAAGTGAGAAATTTCCCGAGGAGTAGCATATACTCACAGTAGGATCGGGATACAAATATCATCGCGTGACGAAACTGAAGGAATCCTACCAGAATCATCACACTCCAAATGGTATGCAACAATAGCAAGTTTCAGTTCTTTTGAAACTCCCGATGTGGATTTTTGCCCCATGCTCTTATGACCTTGTCGTGAGGTCAAAATGTCATAAGTCACATGTCAAGTTCTTCCCATCATTATGCAGGTTAATTTGAATCCACCCGTACCTACCCTTGACGTAGGCCAAAATGGTAGTACGGCTGTCCCAAACCAACGCATTCTATCTATGCAACAGATAAATATCCGGCAGCTACCAATCACAATGCCTTGGCGTGAGGTCAAAATACATAGCTTGAATACTACCGAATATTTAACTGAAATGATGGAGGGCTACGAATGGTTTTGGCAAAACCGTGAACGTAGTGAAATTGATATAATCGATAGAACGAGATAGCTTTTAAAAGGAGTGGCTCAAGCTCCGCATTTAAAAGTTAGTTTTGAAAAGAACCGAGTTGTTTTCCGAAAGTGTTCCAACGATTTTAACTTGGTTTATTTTCTAGCATTAGTTCTTTTAATGCGTGATATTCTTGCATTAGTTTTTTTAATGCGTCCCATCATTTAATCCTACCATTGCAGAAAACAACCAAAATCTGACGTACGCTTATGCCATTCGCATTCGCCACGGGGCCCCGTCATTACCCGTTAGGTTACTTAACTAACGACAGAGCCGGGGCTGGGCTAGCGCGGCTGTAAAACATAAGCAACGCCTAAATAATATCATATATAGATATACTGCAATGATAGCTATTTCAGATCATAGATGAACACATTGGATATACTAGGAATCCGCAATTCGTACGAGCCTGTAACGAAAAGCAGATTACACGGTCGCGGTGAATAGCCAATACCCCACCCAAGACCCCTACGGGTGCGGCAAACTACCCGTCAAGTACCCGAAGCGAAGCAACCTCCCTCAACTCCGTGAGTAGGCCACTCGGCACTTCGGCATACCCGGTAGTTTGTGCACCCCTTCCATGGGTCTATCCTAGGAGCAAAAACAGTAAAAAGAAATTATACAATGACGGCTACAACCCCGACCCGGTTGTGCGGCCATACAAATAATTATTACATCAATTTACAAATTTACATGAATTGAAAGAAAAGAAAACTCTCGTCTCACAACCCCCGGCTATTCACCCGCGACAATCCAACATATTCATATACACATTCCAGCAACATTACAGATCACAGATTTGTATAACCCCCACTAATCGACATATAGCGATTAGCAGACGTTCAATACAAATATCACATCACAGAAAAACCCGTCAGCTTAAGTCTTTTAGAAGTTCGATAAAAAATACGGATTTTCAGGACCCCAAAAATAAAATTTTCGTTCTGGAAAATCTGGGCAGAAAATATATATTCCAAAAAGCCCAAAACAACCCCAGAAAAACACTGCACCAAACTTGGACCTCGGCCGAGTCAACTCGGCCGCGGATCCCCGGCGGGAGCGTTCTCCCGCCGTGTTTCCGCGGCGCTTTGACTCGATCGTTGGACCAAATTTGGTGGGTGATCACACAAAAGCCTGAGCCGATTTTTAAGATAAAATTTATCAACTTTTGAACAGAATAAAAATCGGCAGAAACTTGAAAATCTCGGGTTCGTTTCGTGACTTTTCTTTGATCGATCTTCTAGCTACTTTGCTAACATGTTAGATAGAGTTTAACTAGGCTCTGATACCACTGTAAGTCCATGCTACCTCTCCCTGTACTTCCGGGCATGCGGAATTTGGTGAAAAACAATTTTCTTAGAGGTGGTAACATGGACTCAAAACCGGATCTTTGTTAAACATCTAACTAACAACCTAACTACGAGTTGCTAACTACTCGGTTAGGGGGTTATACCTTTCTTTTTCTCGAACTCCTTCGTCTTCAAGCTTCGATGGTCGTCCGAATCGGCTTCTCCCCATCGTCTCCTTGCGCCGAAAATAGATCCACCTGAAAGCTTCAACCTTTGGCTCCTTCTTCGAACTTTGAAGAAACTAGTTCACTCGGTTTGCTAAACCTTGTGAACTAGAGTGAGTAGAGAAGAGTTTGTATGGGATTTTATCTATGGTTCTTGGTTCTCAACTCATGAGACAAGTGAACCATAGACTCAAGAGAGGGAGAGCAAGAGGAGGAAGATGAGAGCTCAAGAACAAGAGAGAGTATGAGCATGAAAGAATGAGAGAAGACTTTTCTCATTTGGCTCTCATAATCCAAAACAATCATAACACCTAATATCAATCAAGTATTATGTGATGGTTTAAGCAACCATAGCCATATCATTTCATGCACTCATTTTGCACAAAAGAGCAAGCAAGCAAAAGTCTTTGCCATGAAATGATAGCTATAGTTATCATGATGGTCAACTAGTCAAGCATAGTCAACCGGTCAACAAAGTCAACAAGTCAACAAAGTCAATCCCTCAACAACCATGTCACCATAATACTTAACTAATATAATTGTTAATCACATATCATATTCTCATTAGGGTTGAGCAAAAAGTCAATAGTCAACTGTCAACGGTCAACAACCCTAATGAGAATCCTCTGCCTCTGTCTCTCCGTCAACTGTGCATACACACCCGCATCCGCGTTCTGAGGAACACGAATGCACACTGGATAAATCCAATCCCAAAAGGTACACTAGGATTTGGCTTAAACTAAAGCCCGCTAGTGTAAACTGTCCGGACACTGTACGTGCACAAGTGCACGGATATGACCGAACCCTGTCGCAAGACCATGCGACCTGTCGCAAAACCATGCGACCTCTACTCTTTTTCCTAAAGGCGAATAGCTTTCTGTGTGGGACTCTAAAGACTCGACACTACGCTGGCAGTGGGTTTAACCACAGACCGCAAGCGGCACTAGCTGTGCGTAATGGTCCCCAGGTAGATGCCGACAAGAAGACTGACGAGGCGAAACCCATCTGAACTCCTACTGTGCCTGAATGTGACATTCTCCGTACAGTCCGGTCTGTTCGTCTGATACATCGCATGGCGGGCCTAGGGGGCGGTAAACGTCAGTCCCCCAATAGCGGTACAAGTCGTGTCGGAGTGAAGCCCAAAACACCCTGAGATAACACTGGAAGCCTACCAGTATATCTCGTTTGCCCTGGCCAGGGATTACTCTTGTAATGGCTCTCCTAGACACAGCGCGATGTCAACCCCCAATACCGGGAGAGACGAATCCTGTCTAACCGTCACTGCCTCCAAGTGCTTCGGGACTGCACCCAACTACCACCTGTTTGCACGACTCCTTTGAGCCGTGGTAGGGTAGTAATCAAAGTACAGTGGGAACACACTCAAGGCGAAGTGACAGTGTCAAGTCAGCGGATTAAGCTGTACTCATGTCACCTGGGAACTGAAAACTGACGATAGGCATAATACCAACTAGTCAGTTCCCGACGAGTCCTGTCCAGTGTACTCGTAACCCAACGAGCACCCGCATACTATCTCAAGTACGACGTACCGACGGCTGTGGGACAGACCGTCTCCCACATTGGGATGAGAAGCGCATGCGCTAGTCTACTCTGGAGTATCGATGCCCTGTCTCGATAGTCCTGCGACCAGGGACCTGCATAAGGATGTGCTTATAGATTACCCAGCCCCACTAGTGTGACTGCCATCACAACGCTTGTAATCAAGCAAAGATCCTAAGGGCTCCACTAATGTGTATAGGTGATATACTAAAATAAACACATGTACACATTGAAGTAGAAACAAACCAAGTAGCATACTACTATATTGAGCAAGATTGTATATACAAGGTGAATATCCCAAGCTTCCATTAAGTAATATACAAACTAGTATGATACAGTAATGGCCTCTAGGGCATATACACTAACACAGTGGGAGGTTTCCTGATTAGATAAATTAATAACCATTCTGATCTAGGTTAGAGTGCACGCAGAGTGTTTCTTTTCTCTCTCGCTTTGGCAGCGATCTTTGACCGACCCTAGACTATGACTTAGTGACCAAGTTGACCGAACCTTCTTAAAATACTAGCTTTTGGATTGTCTGAGTTGCATAAGTCATTGCCGCTCCTTCTTTTGCCCTTTGCATTTCTTAGAACACCTCATATTACTACAGACATCCACTTCCATTGGATAGATCCATCGTATGGTTATATATGAACTCGAAGGGACTTCTTCGAGGATGGATCCAGGTTTAGGAGAAATAGAATTAGTTTATTCAGTGGTCTTTTATCATCACCTTCTCTCAGGTTGCGAGGGCTTCTTAGTTTAGGAGAGTACACACCTATTACGATTATTGGATAGTCTTCTTCTAAACCATAGGCAGGTACCGAAAGGTAGGGAATGAAGAAAACCAATTAGCCTAAGTAGGGTGTGCAGAAGGTAATGAATAAAGACAAAATAAAGGGATTAGAAAGATGGCAAAGTAGATTGCGACTGTTATCATTCACAACCAAACCGCGTACTTCATCGCCACTCCTATTTCACTTTTAATAGAATAAGGTATTATTCAGTTGTCTTTTATCATCACCATCTCTCAAGTTGTGAGTACTCCTAGGATTAGGAGAGTACACCTATTATGCTTACTGGATAGTCTTCTTCCAAACCATAGTCTGGTGTCGAACGGTAGGGAAGGAAGAAAACCATTTAGCCTAACGATGGTGTACAGAAGGTAACGACTAAAGACAAATAAATGGATTTGAAGAGATGGCAAAGAAATATACGGTTATAATCATGAATTGGATTATGGAAGAGGCATTACTAGAAATACCAGGATACCCCTACGAAACATTTTCATGTTTCAGTGCATTGTTAAAGGAAAGCTGATTTCCCGATTACATACTTACTCCAGGGTATGTATTTACCAGGTTTCATTCTCATATCTGTATAGTTTTACAGATAATGAGTGGGAGTAAGTTATTAGGAATTAAGGTGATCATCCTCATTATATCAGAATTCGTTGTAATTGGTGATATTTGAGGAAATCACCTGGGTACAGTTTTTCAACCTACGATGCACAGGTTTTGAGTTATTCAAACTCAGGGGACTTATACAGAGTATTGTATGTTGTCCAGTGTCCGTCAGGAGAAAGGGGTAAGTCCCCGTACTATGTTCTGTTTACTTGTGACTTCTCTAGTTTTTAGACAGATGTTTTGTAGAAATACAATGTCTAAGTATTGAGAAGTTGTGGGTATAAAATAAAGTAGAGAACCTTGTATCGCAAGTATCGGGATTCTTCAAAGAGATCGAAGATATAGATTCTTGTGATTGGTATTCAGTTTATAGTAACGGTTTTTGAGAAACTTGTTTCTCTTTCAGGTTACTCATAATTGGATGGATTCCTAAGATGAGTAATGTTGATTAGCCTATCTCCATTAAATTGATATGCACTGGAGACAACTGCATGGTTTGAATCTGGTTCCAATTAAATTAGTGCCTCTATTTCTATATTGTATATAGAATGGTTCATATCTTAACGATGTTAAGGTAAGGGGAGTTGTCCAGCTTATGCTTAAAACCAGACACTGGATAACTCAAGGCACGTTTCTGTAATGGTTGTTTATGGGTGACCCTGGCTTTGACGAGGGTTGATATTTCTACCATCTGATAGATCAATAGTGATATAGTTCTTGACTCGCCACAGTTTTAGTAAAATAGATTTTTTAATAAAACAGTAGTGGGAGTATGGTAGAACTGGAAGTGATTCCAGAACCGCAAACGATTACGGAAAATTTAATAGGACCTATATATTCAATCAGGTTTGACATTCCAATAGCCACTCCGCTGACATGGAGGGTAACCTCAGACACCCGAGAGGTACTCCGGTAGCCTCAAGGACAGTGACAGGGAGGTTCTTATTTACCCAGACTTGACACTACTGTTGTTCCAAACTATGAGACCCGGCAGGAGGATATGTGTAGCGTCGTTCTAAACTAGATTTAGAAGTGTACGTATATATTATTCTGCCAGAGGGTTGTTGTAGTCAGTGGGAGCAGCGGAAGCATAGTGGGCAAGTAGCTTATGTCTATTTATAGACTTCAGCAGATATAGCGGAGATAGATCATCTAATTTTGATATGACAGTCATGGCTTTGACTTCATCAGAATAGGGGATGGATCTGTTAAGAAGGTAGTAGAGCGTGATGTCCTGGTATTTGGATAACATACACAGAGTAGGAAGTAAAATTCCTTTACTACGATCGGTTGTACTGTGGTCGTCACACAGTTGTTTCTCCATAAGGATATGGATATAATATCAGACATTCTGGTTACTAGATCTATAGTTTTAGATCTAGATTTGGGTAGTTTCCCAATGTGGGTACTTGGAAAGTATTCTAAAAGTATTTATAATAGATGACTCCTGGCATGGTGGTGTACCAGCAGGTGATGGAGTCACCCTCTCTAAAGGTGTCTTACAGATTAAAGGGGAGAGGGATATGCAAGATTGACAGATCACTTGCTTAGGCAATTGAGTCAATTGTGAGATGTCAAGTACCACACCAGATATTGTTTTTGCACTAGATGCAATATGTTTATATTAATCCAATTCTGAAGAAACATAAGGAAGCAGTTTTAGAACATTGTTAGTTATATGTATGCCCTAGAGGCCATTACTATAAATAGGATGTATATTGTAGTGGATGCTGGGACATATATAGGGAGGACTTTCTTGCTCGACATGATAGTATGCTATCTGGTTGCTCTTTACCTTAACGTGTATACTGATTGTCTCTCTGTTACATGTTGGTAAAGCCCTTAGGATGTGTACTTGACTACCTGGACTATGATGCGGATCATACTAGTGGGGACATGGTAGTCCATAAGTACATCCTTCAAAGTCCCTAGTCGTGGGTGTATCGAGACGGGGCATCGATATACCAGAGTAGACTAGCGTATACCTTCTCGACCCATACAGATGGGCGATGGATGATCCCATATCCATTGGTGCTTGACATCGGGGATGATATACGGGTGCTCAGTGGAGACTGGGTACACTGGACGGACTCGCCGAGAACTCTTAGATGGTATTATACCTTACGTCAGATGGCAGTTCTCTGGTGACACTAGTACAGAGTAGTCTGTTGACCCGAGATCGTCATAGAGTCTTGTGTGGTTCCCACTGTGCTTTGATTTCCATCTTACCACGTCCAAGAGGGCGTGCAAAACGGTGGTTTTTGGGTACAGTCCCGAGTCATATGGAGGCAATGAGCGATAGGAGGGTATTCGTCTCTCCCGGTATAGGGGGTTGATGTTGCGCTGTGTTCGATTGGATATAACCGGAAATCCCTGGCCAGGGTTGCTGAGATTTACTGGTAAGTGTTACCAGTAGTTTCTCGAATTGTTATAGACCTCATATCGACACGACTTATCGAGCTATTGGGGTCTGACGTTTACCACCCCTAAGCGAGATATGCGACATATCAGACGATCAGACCGGACTGTACGGTAGTGTTACTGGTTGGATTCACTGGAGTGTGAGCGGGCTTGCTCGTCGATCTTCAGATCGCTCAATACCCGGGTGGCCGTTACGTTTAGCAGACCGCTTGCGGCTTGTGGGTGTTTGATATGATCATCGCCTGCTGCCGGCGTATTGACGAGTCTTTAGAGTCCTATACAGAGGTTTCCTGGCTCAAGCAAAACGAAATAGGAGCGCATATGAGATATGTGCGGGACCGAGAATAATGCGTGTATGTGATACCGTATTCTATTCTCGCGATGAATGTGTCGAATGGTTGTATGCGATATAACCTAGTTATAGAATCGAGGATTGATTCGATAAATCGATACATTGAATATTAGTCGGTTATATGCGATATGACCGGATCGTTAAATCAAGTGTTGATTTAATGTTTTAATGCATAATTATATATTTGATATATTACTTTTCATTGACTAGTATCGGTTCACTTTAAATGGATTTTCTCGCTCGGATGTGCGCATTGCATATGCGATATGATTTTGTGCACTTGCTTGTATCATGTTTGATGATGCATGCAAACTTGGGTTTGTGTAAAGATTGAACCATGGTTTTATGAGTGGTTAGGGTTTATTATTTTCTTATTCATTTATTTCATTTAGTTATTCATTTGGAAAAAGAAAAAGAGTGAGAAAATGGTGGCTTTTCTTTGTTTGTATATGAAGCTTCATGAAGCTTTCATTAAGTCACCATTTTGTCTCATGTTAAAACCTAACCACTCCACTTAACTATAGTTCTCTCTCTACACTTAACCATGGTAAGAGTTATGATAAGAATAGATTTTCTTTTCTATTTTAATTAATTCTTGTCATAACATTCTTCTTCTTCATCTTCATTTCTTCATGGAAGAAAGCTTGCTCCATTAATGGCAAGTGATGATAAAGAGTGAGAAATCCAATTCTAAAGTGAACCCACTTCCTATTTCTTCATCCTCTACCTCTTGCCAAGTAGTATAGGGTGTTTCCTTCACAAGTTTTCATGGCTTGGTGAAGGTGGAGCTTGATCTAGCGATGCCTCGACGTAGATCATCTTCGGCATGGACATCGACGACCTAGCTCGCCATTTCTCCGACGAAGCCGACGCTAGAGCCCGGGAATTCATTTGGATAGCGAGGGGACTTCGTTGCGGAGCTATGGAGGTGGAGCACCGGATCTACAAAGATTGTATTTCCGTTTAAACTTTAGTTAAGTTGTTAACTAGTTGCTTTGTCGCCTAGAAATCTAGCCAACGATCCGTTCTAGGGTTTCTCGGCACCGTTTAAATTTGAAATTGGCATGGTTGATGCCTTGTGAGACCTCTAGTGTGTGCCTAGGAACCCTACAGTGGTATCAGAGCCTAGCTAGAGGCTTAGGCGAAGTCTAGACGCAATTTGAAGTCCGATCGAACCAAAACCCGAACTCGAAACATGCTCTCTAGACTTTTTTCAAAAACAGGGATTTTTGTGAATTAAAAATTGCCAAAAAATTCAGCAGGGAATCCTATGAGTTACTGTGAAGCACGTGACTCTAAATCGATCAAAGAGCCGCGGAACCGCGGCCCCACCCTGGGTTTCGCGGCGGTTCAGCGGCCATGTTGGTGATTTAGGTCACGTGTCTTGCACAGTAATTCTTGTGTCAAAGAGCTGAGTCTTCTGGAAATTTTTATATTTTATTCAAGAGTTGAATTTTCTGGGGTTGTTTTGGGGATTCGGTGTTTCGATCGGTGTATCAGATTTTGTCTATGTGGCTTTCCGGATAAATTTTAGAATATGTTAAAAAGTTCGACCGGATATAAATACCCAATTTTTCCCCTGTCGGGAAATTTCCAAGTGTTGGATTTTTCCGTAGTTTAACGACGTTCTAAGTAGTGCAAGTAACGCGATGGACCCTCTAGAAGACAACAAAACTTAACTCGATTATGTGACCGTCTTGAACTGCCCTTTGAACCTTCGGGTTTGGGACAGTACGGCGTGCCACATGTGAGGCGTTGGCTTGACCCTTCTACGGCTGGACCGTTGGTACTGAAGCACGAACTGAATGTTTTTAGACTTGTTTCATGTGTTGATCTGTATCGGGAAAACTTGGGTGTTCGATTGTTCGATCGGAAAGTTTGACATTTTCTATTTATCCGGAATGGGATACAATAATTGGAATTCACAAGAAGTTATGAGATAACTGAATGAATGTTATAAACATAGCACTTTAGTCTCACTTGATCGGTTGCCACGGAATTTTGATGTGATCAAAAGTCCGTCGCAATCACGTAGCGTACGCGGATACTCGCCGGGTAAACTTAATAGACAGCCTCACTCCATAGCCCCGACCAAGTGACTGTAGGAGAACCCCGTCGCCGAAAGCATCCGTTCGGGTGCTCGCGGTAGCGGTGTTCTGCCTTGGTGCACTTCGTCGACGGTATCGGGGGTGCGGCCGTCTACTGAAGTTTGCGACGAGCATTCGATCAGGATGTCGGGAATCTTGTTGAATTGCCCGACTTGGTATTGAAAAGTGTTTTCGATTTTGAGACTAAAATGCGGGGTTTACAATTGTTAGGCATGCGATGTCTAAGGAATTCATTTGGTCAGGCATGCGATGTCTGAGGTGGTTGCGGATTCCAACTGTTGTAGTTTTACACTTTCTTTTCTGTGACCGTAAGCGTAATATGTGATATAGCCGGTTTCGTTGCTATATGCCAACGACAATTGGGATGCGCATATTTACTTACGTTGATGACATGTGATGTTATGTGTTGCTGGATATGTTATATTGGATCGTCGTGTTTGAATAGCCGGGGTTTTTTTATGTGAGATGAGTGTTTTTCATTTTCATTCATGTAAAAACTAGTATGTAATATTCTTTTATTGGGGCACTTCCAGGTTGCGGAAGTTGTCACCGTTGTTGTATATTATTTACTTTTCCGCACTAGGATAGACCCAAGGAGGAGAGCATAAGTAACCAGGTTCTGGAGTCCAGTGGGAGACCAACTCGAGGAGTCGAGTCCAGGTCTCCTAACTCCAGAATTGGTAGGGTTGCTTGCCGCTCTCGTAGGGGTCTTGGGGTGTGGGTTTGGCTATTCATCACGACCGTGGAATCCGTGTTTTATACTGGCTCGTATTGAAAACACGGACGTCCTAGTATATCCAATATTTCATATGTTTCTTCTGCTGCGATATCTGTGATGTGATCATGTGATGTTCTGTGATAGATACAGTATATAGTATATATGATATATTATATAGACGTTACTTATGTTTTACACCCGCGCTAGCCCTGCCCCGCTCTGCCGTTAGTTACCTAACCTAACGGTGCACGAGGGGACATCGAGGCGAATGTGGATGGCATAAGTGTACGTCGTATTTATCTGTGATGTTTAGGTACTTAAATGATGGGACTTCATTAATGAGATTAATGAAATAAAAGAAACCTAAGATGTTGTAGAATCGAATTTCAAAATTAAAACAGGTAGCTACAGTTCTTGCTTTGCACAGAGGTATATGTGATATATCCTGCACCTTATTCGATGAGGAAAGGACCGAGATCCCTTCACCGGGAGTGACTCCTTTAGCAATAACTGGCAGATGCTACACACTCGGTTTGTCTTTTGATTGCTTTTAAGTGTTTTTGCTTTGCACAGTGATATATATGATATATCCCGCACCTCATTCGACGAGGAAAGGACCGACGATCCCTTCACCGGGAGTGACTCCTTTAGAAAAACTAGAAAAGCCTCAAAAACACTCCATTTCAAAATTCATTCGATCCTACAACGATATCAAGTTCAATACGCAATAGGTTTTCAGAAAAACCTGTCGTAGCCCTCCGTCATTTCAGATAAGTACTAGTTAGTATTCGTGCTGCGGTAGTTTGGCATTCGTCAAGGCGTAGTGTGCGGTAGCTAACTAGTATTTATCTGCTTATACATATGATGCAGATTGGATTAGGGTATTCGTACGGCGTTGTTTGGCATTCGTCAAGGGTCGTGTGGGTGGGTTTAATTCAATCAAGAAATGTACGGGTTGAACTTGACTAGTGGACTATGGGTTGTTTGGCATTCGTCAAGGTCATAGAACACTAGGGGCAAAATATTATCGGGAATTTCAAGTGTTGAAATTTGCAATGAGATTGCATACCTTCTATGAGATAGTTGGATCCCGATACCCGCTGCGAGTAAGTGTTACTCCTGGGAGAGTTTTATACATTACAATTAGCTGATCAAGTAGGTGTCTAGAAAGGTGTCAACGGGGTTACGCCTCTGGGAAAACGAGGTTTACATTAATTAGGTTCGTGCGAGAGCACGGGAGACCTCCCTCAAAGTACCGACACTGGCCTGGCTGAAAGATTGGCGAACTTGTAGTGTGTATTTAATCCCGGCTAGTCTTTCCTTTTAGGGTTTGAAGGAAGATTTGATAAAAAGCAGTGGGAGCCATCCTGATTAGATAAAATAATAACCAATCTATTCTTGACAGAGCGCACGCTGAGTGTTTTCTTCTCTCTCTCTCCAGGTAGCGACCATATCACGCCTTAAACAAGATAATAAAACGGATATTTGACCGAACCCGCTTGTTATACTGAGCTGGGGAACGTTGGTCCCGCTCCAACTTATAATTGTTATAAGACAGAGCATGAAATAGGGGATTACCAGAATTCCCGTGCCGCCCAAACGAAGAGAGTGCATGCTGATGCATTATCTTCGGGTGTGTTCATTACAGAGAACTGTTTCTCAGTATCCTTTACGTCCTGGCTATGTTATACCAGATCAGGATCCCAGATATGTAATCTGTTACATAGGGCTACAGAAAGGTAGAGAACTGAGAACGGGTGATAAGTTTCTTGAGGCAGAAAACGGGGCAAGTGTTGCAGCCAAGTCTGTTGGTCACTGTCACCCTGTATTACCAATACATTGATTCTGAACGAATGTTATTAGATACCGAACCTGATATACAAAATCATATCTATCTCTTTATTAGTAAAGAAATGATAAAATTTTGTATAGTTGGATAATGTTTTGAACATTTCCTATATCAAAAGTTGATCGATTCAGGCACGTTATCTAAAAGCATTAATGTTCTAAATCAAACTACAGTTCTTAGTATACGGAACACACAGAAGAGGAAGAGTTCAGAAATGAACGCATCCTTCTTCAGGCATTGTAGACTAGGTCATATCAATGCGATCAGACTGGCTGAAGTTACATGAAGATGCATATTTAAATCCTGTTTGAATTTACATCTTGTGAAACTTGCCAGTCATGTCACAAAGATAAGATGACCATAGCTCCGTTTACTGGAAACAGAGAAAGAGTTAGTGAACTCTTGGGATGATACATGTTGATCTATGTAGGTCCCATGTCTACATATGCCAGGATTGGTTCTTTGTACTTCGTTACATTCTCTGATAATCTCTCAAGATTCAGACATATGTTCCTGTTGAAACACAAGTCCGAACCTTTTGAGATATTCACAGAATATAAGTTAGAAGTAGAGAACCAAAATACGGGTGTAAGTATTATGTCCTTTGATGAGATCAAGGAGGAGAATACTTGAGCACGGAATTCCTGGATTATTCTAAAGGAGAATGAGATTCTCTCTTAGCATTACTCCTCCGTATACACCATTGCACGATGGTATATCAGGGCGGAGCAATCACACCCTATATGATAAGGTGTGCTCTATGATGAGTACTACTGAGTTACCTATTTCCTTTTTGGGAGTTATGCACTTGAGAAGCTGCATACCTATTGAATAGGTTCGAATCAAATCAGTTACCTACCACTTCATATGTGATATGGAAAGGGAAGAGCCCATGTCTTAAGCTAGTTAAGATTTGGGGTTGTCCAGCCTATGTCTAAAAGCAAAATCCGGACAAGCTCGAGGTAAGGTAAGTTATGTAGAACTGGAAGTGTTTCAGCTATACAAACTACAGCAAATGATTTGGTAGAACCGAAGGATTCAATAGTAACCAACGAACCTCAGCCTCTCCGCCGATCAAGTAGGGTTCCTCACCCACCTGAGAGATACTTCTGTTTCTCTATGACAGTGGGAGCGAGGATTGCATCATGAGATGATTACCCAACTAGCTTCGAGCTGGCCATCTAGAGTAAGACTCTATAAGAATGGCTGGATGTTTATCGATCTGAGATGGAATCCTTATACACCAACAAAGTATGGACTTTGGTTGCTATATCTGAAGGGTTAAATCCCTATCAGGAGCAAGTATATCTTGAGAAGATTACTTGGTGTAGATGGAAAAGTTGAGACTTTCAAAGCTAGACTTGTTAAAGGTTTTCGTCATTGACCAGGCGTGGATAATGATGAAACCTTTTTCCAGTATCTATGCTTAAGTCCATTCAGATCCTACTTGCCACGGCTACATACCATGACTACGATATCTGGCGGTTGGATGTCATGACTGCTTTTCTAAATGATGTTTTAGAGGAGAACGTCTATAAGTACACAGCCAGAGGGCCTCGTAGACTGTGGGAGCAGCGGAAACGTGTGCAAGATGCTTTATAGGATAAAGCAGGCATCGCGGAGTTGGAACATCTGTTTTGATGAAATAGTCAAAGAAGTTGACATCATCAAAATGGTAGATGAACCTTGTATAAACAAAAAGGTAGTAGGGAGTATGGTGACGATCCTCGTAGAGTACGTGGATGACATACTCTTGATAGGGAAGGAGTTTCCTATGCTACGCTCGGTCGATCTCCGCTTATCACATGGATTCTCCATATAGGATCAAAGTGATACCTCCTAAATCCTGGTTTTTGGATCTATGAGATAGATCTAAATGGATGTTAGGATTCTCACTAATTGTAGTGAGATGGTATCAATCGATCCTAGGAAGAATCACTGGAAGTGTTCCAGGGTGATAAAGACGACTGAATGTCAGTCACAGGCATTGTCTTTACCCTCAGTGAAGGGACGGTATGTTGGAAGAGTTCCAAGATAGATACCGTGACATACTAGACGATTAAGGCTGAATACATCGCTACTTAAGATGCTACCAAAGAGGTTGTCTGGGTGTATATTAGTTCATAAAATGAACTACGTTCCAACCATTGTGAGACAATGGAGTTGTGGCTTATGCCATGGAACGTCCGTCCCATCAGTGATCCAGACATATTCTAAGGCAGTGTCACCTGATCGTGGAGATGGTTGATCTCCAGGGGATCGAGGTTAGGAGAGTAGATTCAGAGGACAACACAGCGGATCCACTCACAAAGGCCTGTTCCCAGAGAGAGATTTTTATGGGATGGTTGAGTATGAGATACTGCAACCACTGCTATCAGATGACCCTAGTGCAAGTGGGAGATTGTTAGTTATATGTATGCCCTAGAGGCCATTACTATACATAGGATGTATATTGTAGTGGATGCTGGGACATATATAGGGAGGACTTTCTTGCTCGACATGATAGTATGCTATCTGGTTGCTCTTTACCTTAACGTGTATACTGATTGTCTCTCTGTTACATGTTGGTAAAGCCCTTAGGATGTGTACTTGACTACCTGGACTATGATGCGGATCATACTAGTGGGGACATGGTAGTCCATAAGTACATCCTTCAAAGTCCCTAGTCGTGGGTGTATCGAGACGGGGCATCGATATACCAGAGTAGACTAGCGTATACCTTCTCGACCCATACAGATGGGCGATGGATGATCACATATCCATTGGTGTTTGACATCGGGGATGATATACGGGTGCTCAGTGGAGACTGGGTACACTGGACGGACTCGCCGAGAACTCCTAGATGGTATTATACCTTACGTCAGATGGCAGTTCTCTGGTGACACTGGTATAGAGTAGTCTGTTGACCCGAGATCGTCATAGAGTCTTGTGTGGTTCCCACTGTGCTTTGATTTCCATCTTACCACGTCCAAGAGGGCGTGCAAAACGGTGGTTTTTGGGTACAGTCCCGAGTCACATGGAGGCAATGAGCGATAGGAGGGGATTCGTCTCTCCCGGTATAGGGGGTTGATGTTGCGCTGTGTTCGATTGGCTATAACCGGAAATCCCTGGCCAGGGTTGCTGAGATTTACTGGTAACTGTTACCAGTAGTTTCTCGAATTGTTATAGACCTCATATCGACACGACTTATCGAGCTATTGGGGTCTGACGTTTACCACCCCTAGGCGAGATATGCGACATATCAGACGATCAGACCGGACTGTACGGTAGTGTTACTGGTTGGATTCACTGGAGTGTGAGCGGGCTTGCTCGTCGATCTTCAGATCGCTCAATACCCGGGTGGCCGTTACGTTTAGCAGACCGCTTGCGGCTTGTGGGTGTTTGATATGATCATCGCCTGCTGCCGGCGTATTGACGAGTCTTTAGAGTCCTACACAGAGGTTTCCTGGCTCAAGCAAAACGAAATAGGAGCGCATATGAGATATGTGCGGGACCGAGAATAATGCGTGTATGTGATACCGTATTCTATTCTCGCGATGAATGTGTCGAATGGTTGTATGCGATATAACCTAGTTATAGAATCGAGGATTGATTCGATAAATCGATACATTGAATATTAGTCGGTTATATGCGATATGACCGGATCGTTAAATCAAGTGTTGATTTAATGTTATAATGCATAATTATATATTTGATATATTACTTTGCATTAACTAATATCGGTTCACTTTAAATGGATTTTCTCGCTCTGATGTGCGCATTGCATATGCGATATGATTTTGTGCACTTGCTTGTATCATGTTTGATGATGCATGCAAACTTGGGTTTGTGTAAAGATTGAACCATGGTTTTATGAGTGGTTAGGGTTTATTATTTTCTTATTCATTTATTTCATTTAGTTATTCATTTGGAAAAAGAAAAAGAGTGAGAAAATGGTGGCTTTTCTTTGTTTGTATGTGAAGCTTCATGAAGCTTTCATTAAGTCACCATTTTGTCTCATGTTAAAACCTAACCACTCCACTTAACTATAGTTCTCTCTCTACACTTAACCATGGTATGAGTTATGATAAGAATGGATTTTCTTTTCTATTTTAATTAATTCTTATCATAACATTCTTCTTCTTCTTCTTCATTTCTTCATGGAAGAAAGCTTGCTCCATTAATGGCAAGTGATGATAAAGAGTGAGAAATCCAATTCTAAAGTGAACCCACTTCCTATTTCTTCATCCTCTACATCTTGCCAAGTAGTATAGGGTGTTTCCTTCACAAGTTTTCATGGCTTGGTGAAGGTGGAGCTTGATCTAGCGATGCCTCGACGTAGATCATCTTCGGCATGGACATCGACGACCTAGCTCGCCATTTCTCCGACGAAGCCGACGCTAGAGCCCGGGAATTCATTTGGACAGCGAGGGGACTTCGTTGCGGAGCTATGGAGGTGGAGCACCGGATCTACAAAGGTTGTATTTCCGTTTAAACTTTAGTTAAGTTGTTAACTAGTTGCTTTGTCGCCTAGAAATCTAGCCAACGATCCGTTCTAGGGTTTCTCGGCACCGTTTAAATTTGAAATTGGCATGGTTGATGCCTTGTGAGACCTCTAGTGTGTGCCTAGGAACCCTACAAACATAAGTGCTTGTTCTACGGATTTGATGACGGCAGCCTCCTTCGGGAGACGGTTATCATTCCAGACTTCAAAGGTGACATGGATGACAGAGTGATTGTCAGAGTTATAGTTTTTCCTCTGACGAGGAACAGTATTATGGACAGGTAGTCCAAAGGGATACTGTGGGAGGCTCGGTGCTGGATACTGATTAGGTTCAGTTATCGATACAGTCTAAGATGTTTGGATTTGGAGTTCATTTATGAACTAGATCCCATCATATATCCATACATATTCTAAGACAGGTATTACTCAATTTGGGAGATGGCATTCTCCGCGAACTTGAGATTAAGAGAGACATAGAAAGAAACTTCAGGGCGGATCCACACACTAAGGCTATTTCTCTTACACAAGAGTTTTACAAACTAGCTTTGTGAAACTGATTAGTAGAGGAGTTGGATGTTCGGTATCACACGGGCTGTGAGTATGCGACATCGCAATAATTAGCCTTAAGTGAAAGTGGGAGATTGTTGGAGATAGTGCCCTCAAAGTCAATTATTGGATCGCAGGTACGTGATTGTAATGATTGAGACAGGACCTATACCGATGTGACAGTCTTGCTCGAGATGATAGTTTGCTATCCGGTATGTCTTTATCATCGTATACATGCTTTAGTTCACTATTGCATAATGATAGAGCCCATAGGATTCTTGCTTGACTACCAGCAGTATGATGACGATCATATACGTGGGAGCTGGGGTCTGTTTGCACATCCTTAAAAGTGTCCCTAGTCGTGGGAGTTTCGAGACAGGGCATCGATACTCCAAAGTAGACTAGTGTATACAGTCGAGACCCTGACGAAGGGCGGTGGCCGGTCTCACAAGCCACTGGTGTCAGTTGGATCACCTAAGATGTATACAGGTGCTCATTGGGTTATGAGTACACCGGACAGGACTCGCCGGGAACGTGCTAGTTGGTATTATACAAATCGTCAGATAGCAGTTCCCGGGTGACATATGTATAGGTTAGTTCATCGACCTGAGGTCGTCATTTGTCTCGTGTGAGTTCCTACTGTGCTTTGATTTCTACCCTACCATGGCTCAAAGGGGTCGTGCAAACTGGTCTTTTTTGGGTGCAGTCCCGAGCCACATGGAGGGAAGTGAGAGGATCGGCAGGGGATTCGTCTCTCCCGATATTGGGGTGAGATCGCGCTTTGTCTAGGAGAGCCATTACACAAAGCCCTCGGCCGAGGCAGAAGATTTACTGGTAGGTACTCCAGTAGTATCTCAGGGTGTTCTGGGCCACTCTCTGACACGACTTATACCGCTATTGGGGGTCTGACGTTACCAGCCCCCTAGGCCGATATGCGATACTCATAGACGAACGGACCGGACTTTATGTATATTGTCACTGTTAGGCTCAGTAGGGTTTATGGATGAGTTCGCTCGTCAGCTTCCCTTCCAATCAATACATAGGCAACCGTTACGTACAGCCAGTACCTCTGACGTGCTAGTGGTTATACCCAGTGCCAGTGTGTTGATGAGTCATTAGAGTCCCCCACAGACACTTTCCCAAGTTCGGGCGAAACGTTGTAGAGGCAGTATGGTTTTATGGCAGGGTTCGCAAAATGCACGTGCGTTTACGCACGTGTCATATTTCGGGCAGATAATACTGGTGAGCTTTGGTTTAAGCCAGATCCGAGTATTATACTGTGTAGATATAATATCTTTGTCTCAGTTGCATTTGTATTCGGTTATAATACAAATGCGGGTATGTTTATACTGTTACGGGGTTTTCCAGAAATTCGTTTCAGGATCGCTTTTGGAAGTTGCCAGTTTCCAGTTTTCTATCAGCCGTATTTAACATTCGGTTAAATGCGGATTTATCTTTTCTTCTTGGGTGAGTCATGAAGGTGAGTCATGCTTCTAGAAGGTTTTAGAAGTGATGATAAGGCTAGTGAGCCATTAGTGATTTAAATGTTCATTTAATATTTTAGATGACAAGATTAGTGATTCATTGTTTCATTAAATGTGTTCATACAAGGTGTTATGTGACTCATCCTCTTCATTAATGTTATAGTCACTCTCTTGCTCCTACACTCACTCTCTCCTCTCTATATATTGGCCGGCCATTATGATGGAGGGGATATGGTTGTTCATTTGAGAAAAGATATAGTTTATAGTGTGTGGAAATTTCATAGCTCTTTTCATTTCCATCACAGTTCCCAAAGGGCAACTTCATTAGCCGTTCGTCCGTGACTTTTGACGTGACGAGACAAAGTGTTCTACTCATTCTCTACATCATCTTGGTCATCTCTTTTAGCAAACTTGACGACCGAGTTGCCTCGGTTCAGTGGCAGGAGCCCGTTTAAAGATCCGTCGACGTGGTGCCAACTGGACGAGAAGACTGGAGATTCAGGAGATCGGAGCTGCCGCAACAAAGAGTGGGATGATGGTTGAAGACCGAAGGACTCGGATCGTTTGGTATAACTTTTCTACCCACTTTGTAGTTTGTTAGTTTAGCTTTAATGGCAGATCCGGGTTACAGCACGCGATAGCGCCAGTTGTAAAAGTTTTTGTTCCGCATTTGGCGTTTGTTAGACGGCCAGGGCGCTACCGTGGACTTACACTGTCACATTCCTCGTATTGTACGTAGATGACATTCTCCTGATAGGAAATGATGTTCTTATGCTACAATCGGTCAAACTATTCTTATCACAAAGGTTCTCCATGAAGGACTTGGGTGATGCCTCGCGCATTTTGGGCATTAGGATCTATAGAGATAGATCCAAAAAGTTATTGGGATTGTCCCAATCAAAGTACATAGACACCATCCTAAAGTGGTTTAGTATGGAAGATTCCAAGCGTGGTGCCTTGCCTGCTAGTCATGGAATCACTCTCTCCACGGACTTCTGTCCGAAGACTGATGAAGAGAGAGCTTGCATGAGCCTTATACACTATGCTTCAGCCGTAGGATCTATAATGTATGCGATGTTGTGTAGTCCCCTGATGTGGCTTATGCACTGGCTGTAGTAAGCAGGTATCAATCCAACCCAGGAGAGAAACATTGGATAGCAGTGAAGAACATTCTTAAGTACTTGCGAAGGACTAAAGAATTGTTCTTGGTGTATGGTAATGGGGATCTCCAGATGGAGGCCTTTACCGATTCCAGCTTCCAAAGTGACAAGGATGACAGCAAATCTATCTCAGGGTTTGTATTTATCCTAAATGGAGGAGCGGTTAGTCGGAAAAGTTCCAAACAGGACACCGTTGCAGACTCCACGATGGAAGCTGAGTATATTGCTGCAAATAATGCTGCCAAGGAAGCCGTCTGGATGAAGAAGTTCATTACGGAACTAGGAGTAGTTCCAACCATTGTTGATCCAAGACCATTGTATTATGATAATAATGGAGGTATGGCGTTAGCCAAAGAACCAAGGTCCCATCAGAAGTCCAGACACATCCTAAGGCGATATCATCTGATTCGGGAGATAGTAGATCGCCAGGAGATCGAGATTCGGAGAGTAGATACAAAGGATAACACAGCGGATCCACTCACCAAGGCACTTCCACAGCCGCAGCATGAGCGACTGTTTGAGATGTTGGGTATGAAATGCGCCAATAACTAGCCTTAGTGCAAGTGGGAGATTATTAGATATATGTATGCCCTAAAGGCCATTATATGGAAAGTGGAAACTTAGACATATATATGGAGATAGATGACTTTCTTGCTCAACAAGATAGTATGCTATCTGGTTTACTTTATCTTGACATGTAGATTTGATCATTTACACATGTTGATAAAGCCCAAAGGATATTTGCTTGACTACTGTGATTATGATGCGGATCATACTAGTGGGGCACATGTAGTTTATAAGCATATCCTTGAACTGTTCCTAGACGAGGGTGTATCGAGACAGGGCATCGAAATTCCAGAGTAGACTAGCGTATACTATTCTTGTCCCATATGATGGGCGATGGATGATCCCATATCCATCTGGTGAGGTGACACCAAAGATTGTATGTGGGTGCTCAGTGGAGACTGGGTACACTGAACGGACTCGCCGAGAACTCCTATGTGGTATTATATCTATCGTCGGATAGCAGTTCTCAGGTAACACTGGTACAGGTTAGTCTGTAGTTGTGTGTCCTCCCACTGTATTTTGATCTCCTCCCTACCACGGCTCTATTGAGTCGTGCAAACAAGCGGTCTTTGGGTACAGTCTCGAGGCACATGGAGGTGATGAGCGATAGGAGGGGTTTCGTCTCTCCCGGTATTGGGAATTGATGTTGTGCTATGCTCGATTGGCTATAACATGAAGTCTCTGGCCAGGGCTGCTGAGATTTACTGATAAGAGTTATCAGTAGTTTCTCAATCTGTTATAAGCCATACACCGGCATGACTTATTGAGTTATTGGGGTCGACGATTCCATCCCTGGACACGATATGCAGCATATCTAACGAAGAGACCGGACTGTACGGTATGTGTTGCCAGTTGGCTCGACGGGAGTTTTGACAGCTTCGCTGGTTTTCTTCTGATCGTTTCAATACCCGGGTGGCCGTTATGTTTAGCTGACCTCTAGCGGCTTGTAGGTGTTTGATGTGATCATCACCTATTGCCGGCGTATTGACGAGTCTTAGAGTCCCACAATGAAGTTTCCTGGCTCAGGCAAAAAGATGTGGTGTGCATATGAGATATGCGCGGGACCCAATTAAATACGGTTATGTGATAATGTATATTAATCGGGCATTTTCTTTTGGTCGGATCGTATGTGATATGACCGGTTTGCAAAATCAAGTGTTGATTTAACAAAATAACATTTAGATTAATTCTTTAATTAAATCCTTTTATATTTTGCATGCATGCATGTATGCACATGATGATGTGCATGGACACAAACATACATACATTTGTACCATGGTTGATGATACAAAATTGGTGGCAAAGCAAGACTTATATTGGAGCTTTTATTTATTTGTCGTTTTAAGTTAATGTAAAGAAAACCCATTCATGCTCCTTTATTCCTTAGTGGCAAACCTTTACCTAACTTATAATGAAAAGAATTTCCACCCATGATAGTAGTGGGAATGAAATAATGTTGATTATTCATTCTCATCACTATAAAAGGATTCATATGTGATATGAAACAAGATGTGATAATAAGTGATTATTTGAGGGTGTGGAAAAATTGTGAAAGAGAGCTCAAGATTGCCACCATTATCTTCTTCTTCCTCTCTTGATTTTTCTCTAGAGTGAAGTTGATAAAAAGAAAGGGTTTTAATTGTTGAATAAAAACCACATCATCATACTACACACATCTAGCCGATTTGTGTAGGGTGTTTGCTCTACTTCATTCACGAATCAAGTAAAGCAAGGAGCTTTGGGCAAAGGGACTTCGGGTGGATCATCGTGGACAAGGAAGGCTTCCTTCGATCCGTTCTAAACTCTCATAGTGCAAAGCAGTCGCCGAGGGAGATCTACAAAGGTTGTAATCTCTACTCTTAGTGATAGTTTTTCATCTGCATGTGATGCTTAGTTGCATGAGTCCCTAAACTTCTAGTTATGATTCTTGTCGAGTTCATATAGCATCTTTAAAATTTGGATTATGGCATATATGATGCTTCCAAACCCTTGACGAGGTGCTAGGTAAACCCAGCATCTCTCGGATGGATGAGACTGCCTATTAGTCCTGCGGAGTGGCGCGAGGATGTCCGGTTCTTTCGAAACATCTGGTTCCACCTTGCTTTCAGTAATAACTTATGGTTCTGGAATTTCTTCCAGTTCTATTACGCTCCCACTTATCTCTTTTTCAAGAAATTGAGTTTCTAAAAAGTGGGCATGCCGAGAAACAAAGTCATTTTTTCCCTCAGCGTAATAGAAAAGATACCCCCTGGAGTTCTTTGGGTATCCCACAAAGTTACACAGTACTGAGCGAGCCTCATGCTTGTCCGCATGCTGCTTTTTTACAAAAGCTGGACATCCCCATATCTTTAGATACTTAAGATAGGGTTTCTTCCCACTCCACATCTGATATGGTCTGGTAGGCACAGTCTTGGTAGGAACCTTGTTCAAAAGATATTCAGCTGATTCTAGTGCATAACCACAGAAGTATCGCGGCAACTTAACACTACTCATCAAGAAACGTACTATATCCAATAAGGTTCGGTTTCGCCTTTCCGATACACTGTTGTGTTGAGGTGTGTATGGAGGAGTATGCTGAGTGAGAATTCCATTCCCTTTTAAGTAATCCAAGAACTCGGCACTTAAGTTTTCACCACCTCGATCAGATCTAAGTGTCTTGATACTTTTGCCGGATTGTTTTTCCACTTCATTCTTGTATTCCCGAAATTTCTCAAAGGTCTCGGATTTATGTTTCATCAAGAATACATGTCCATACCTCGAGAAATCATCCATAAAAGTAATGAAGTAGGAATAAACACTTCTTGCATATGTAGAAATTGGACCACACACATCGCTGTATATGAGTCCCAAGAGCTCGCTCCAACCCCGTGTCCAGTGAACGGAGTTTTTATCATCTTTCCTTTGAGGCATGATTGACAAGTTGCATAGGACTGGTATTCGAACGGATCCAAATATCCATCTTTATGTAACTTCGTCAACCGTGTTTCATTGATGTGACCCAGTCTATAATGCCTCATTGATGTGACCCAGTCTATAATGCCATGAGAAAACCTGATTTAATTCTGGAGACTTTCTTTTAAGTGTGTTCTGGACATTGAAAACTTGAGCTTGATTTAATATGTATATACCGTTATCCAGTGTACCTGACTCAATCAAATTTTGATTAAGGTGGATGTGAACCACATCGCTTACAAATATAAAATCATTACCTTCTTTAGAAAGTAAAGATACAGAGATGATATTACAAGCCAGATATTCACACCAGAATATTGCATTTAATACCTCCCATTCTTCTGCTCATTTGTTTATAGGCATGTGCTTTTGATCCGTGTTTGCTACATATTTACAGGTTACAGGTTTCCAGTCCAAAATAACACAAATCATACAAAATCTCTACAACTACGCCAAAATCCAGATCAACTGCCACAAACTGATAAAAGCCGGGTTCCGGTCATCCGCATCCGTCCAGTGCCGCTTACCCTTTTAAGAGACAAGACGAAAAACAGCGGTCATTTGTGTCTTGGACAAGCACAGAGCACGAGAGGGGCAGCACAAGATTCAATGTGTTCGCGGAGCTCGAGGGAGATAAAGGTCAAATGAAATAAAAGTGAAGCCATTTTGAACTGTTTAAGATCTGAAGAAATTATGGAATCATTTTGCAATTCAGGACCTGTAAAACACAAGAAACCATGGAAAAATGACAAATCAATTCCTCAAAAGTGCCGCGGAACCGCGGCCAATGTGCCAATTCTGCGGCGGCTCCGCGGCCGAGTTAACTCGGCGTCAGATGATATTTTTGGGGTAGATTGGTAATTGTATTGGGGCTGAGAATCTGGCCCTAGGGTTTCATCTCTCTACCTATAAAAAGCCCAGTTTTGTGCCCATGTAGGATGCTTCTTCTTCAGTTAGATTTTAGTATAGTTTAGATTGTAGTTCTTCTTCTTCATCATCATTCCTGCATTAAAATGTAGTGATAGCTCTTGAGTGGATGTTAATGAAGTTGAGGGCTATTTTTCTTATCTTGTATTTTTATTTCCATGCATTGTATTTTTAATTCTTAGTGTAACATTATTAATTGTTGTTAAGTAGTTGTTGGTTTTCTTTTCTTTTCTGGTTTTCTTTTTCTTCTCTTCTTATCCATATTTTCAAGCCATGATACTCGATAGAGTTCCTTCCTTCGTTGAGGACCCAAGTAGTTAGCTTGTATCTTTGTAAAACCGTATTTTTCCTTTTTTTCTTTTCTTCTTTCTTGTTTTATTTTTATTTTCATTTAAATGTATGAATAATTTCCAAACTTGTTATGGGCTAAGGTTAGTATGTGGCACGGAAAAATCCCTTGTGCTTTTCTTCGCCAAATATCTTGAAACGAGTCTAGACCAAATAAACGCAACCCTCTCACTTAGGCGTGTTATACTGACATATAGCCGCGGCCTAAGTCGAGAAGTCCTTTGGGCATACTACAACGTGACATGTAGTTGTGACTTAATTGGATACATGGTTGCAGGTGTTTGGCCTAGAATTGGAAATAAGCACACGTAGCGGAAGGACAAGGGGTACTAGAAATGGATTTAGCGTTGGAAAGCTTGCTTAAACGTGCAAATCCCATTCCTATGTTTTCCTAATCCCCGCTACTTTCTATTATCCGAATACATTTGAAGAATGGCAAAAGAAAAGTACAAGACTAATCCTAACTCTACTAACCAACCTTATCCCTAATAAGTTTACTTGAACATAAATACGAACACTTAGGATAGATTTGAACATACACGTATACTTTCATGATTTGACTCGTCTAAGACAAGAATAGACATACAACCATCTCCCTGTGGATCGACCCGTGCTCAACCGGCTAGCTGCAAAGTGACACCGTCTTGATTGTGGTAAGTAGAGAACAGAGTAGAACGCATATCATAAAACATATCGCGTTTCCGCTCTAATCAAAAGGCGCCATTCCCGGGAAGACGGTAACGTATTTTCTTTCTTGTCATTCGGATTAATATTCTTTTTGTATATATATATATATATATTTAAAAAATAATAAATATAATAAAAACCGTTTTGTTATTTTTGATAATTTTTTTGTGTGCAAGTGTTCAGGCTATCTAGAGCAAGTACAGTAATCAAATAAGAAAACAGAGCATTTTATTTTAGAGTAGAGAACAAGGGGAGTGCAGGAACCAAAGAAGAAGCTCCAAGTCCAAAGTTTGAGCTTAGGTTTCGCGGCTGTTCCGCGGTTGTATTAAGGCTTCTGAGCCCCAGTTTTTTTCCACCCCTTCTCTTTATTCTAAAACCCCTCTATGAACTCACTGAATTGTATTTTTCTACAGGTTTATTTGCACAGATTGCGCCGCCGCCAAATAATATTTTTGTTGTTTTAGATTTTGTTTGTTTACCGCTTTGTTTATTATAATATGGACATTAACGGGCTTGAACACCATTTAGGATTAATCATAAATGACATTCGCATTACCTTGAGTTAATAAAAAAATTTAGACCAAACCTTTACGGACTTGTCACGCTCATTTAGGACAAGTGAAGGTTGCGAGGAATCAGCCTTTTATCTAAACTTGACTTTATGGTGCCGAGGCTAGACAAGTGAGGAGGTAATTTTAAAAGACCCGTCTCACGGTGATTCGTGAGGGGAACCCTCCTTCCCTCACTTGTGCTTATCTTGCCGCAATTGGCAGTGAAGAGGTGATTCGATGGTTATCCTACAACTTGTCGCTTGGAAGTGTATGAGTGGTCTAGTTGGACTTTGAAGACTCTAGCTCTAGATGTTGTTTGTGCATATTATGATTGTGATTGTGCTTGTGTAAAATTTAGTCACATAATACCATATTTTTTCTAAAACCGAACAAACAATTTCAAAGAACTCCAAAAAACAAAAAAAATTATAAAAATTCACCCACCATCTATCCTTCCTACCTTTCATAACATGGGTACCCTAAAACGACCAACTCTCGCTGAACTTTAGTACCCACAACCAGGCATTTCTTCTTATGGTTCTTGCTTTGGCCGAACATCGAATGATCCATCCTTGCCCAAAATTTCTTTGAGAGATCAGATAGACACGTCCAGGATAACAATTGGACTCCGCAATCCACTTCCTATCAACTGTTTCACCTCTCCTACCTTCTCTGTTAATACCCCTTCTGAGAGACATGTTGCCACTCTAAAAACCATGTCCATTGCTGACAGAATTGAACAATCCCGTAGCCGATCTTTCACTCCATTTACCACTTTTAATTCTTTTGATCAACAATTCTAATCACCTTCTTATTATAACATTGATCCTAATCCTGTCCAATCATTCGATTCTTATCAATCCTACCTGACTCTTACACATTCTCTAGATATTGTTTCTGAACAGCTATTTGGGAGTTTCACATATCCAAACGAGTTTGAATCATTTACTGAAACCCTCTCACACCCATTTCTAGTCTTGAACATTCGTTTAAAAAATTCGGGGGTAGCGTCGTGCCTACGGATGATAGATTTTGAATGCGTCCATGGCCTCCCTCATACAACCTGACGAACCGGCAGCTAGTTTCCAACAAGCCCTGAATTTTCCAATGCATGATGAGGAGTTTGGACAAATTGAGAATTGGTGGTGAGAGTGAGCAGTACACCCTTCCAAATCAAACGTACCCGTTCCAAATTGAATTCCACAACTCCGGTTTAGAAAGTCTATCAAGTATACTAAATGATTCACCATTTGAAAATAGAACGTTTGATGAGTTGTGCAACTTTGTAGTGTTTGATTTGCCCGATTGTGAGGGTCCATTTCAAGTGAAACCAATGCCAATCCCGTTGATCTCTACACCTAATCTAGAATTACAATTGATTGAAATCCATGCTTTTGATGAGGTGTCAGAGAAATTTAACTTTCACTTGATTGAGGATATTGACGCTGGGAATATTTTGGATGATGAACCCACAATTTTGGATGAGTTTTTCTTACCAATTTATCTTGTCCTTTCACTTCTATGTAGGCATCATCCTGAACCATTAATTGTTTTTCTTGAACTCCATATGCGTCTAGAAATTGTTGATGATGAATGCATGGATGAGCTAAAATTTAGGAGAATTTTGAGGATAGCATTGTAAAACAGTTTTACTTGATGAGTCTGATTTTCTAATTCATCCATGTCCCTTTCATTGACTGTGCACATACTCCTGAACCTTTAATCTATACCATTCCTCAAACACTACCCTCCATCCTTTTCGTCGTTCCCACTTCGCCAGACACCGTATCACCTTCATTTCCTGTAGATGGTTTACCAAGTTCGGTCGACCCATGTTTTCTCACGAATCTTGAGAAGTTTGACCTTATTTCTTGACATGTTGATAGATTAGTACACTCCATTCTTTCACTCCGATCATTACAGACTGTACTAATTTATCCAATCCATTCCACCCTCAAGTTCGTCTTCCATTTCTTTCTCCCTTCCACCATTCTTCTCCTCCACCGAGACCGTATGCCGCTTCTATCCACACACAATCTCGCGTATTCTTCCTTTCTTTTCTCTACACGTTCTTTCACTAACCACTGTAGTATAGCGATAAAATTTTTGAATGGTTGGTGTTAACTTTTGGCCTGTGTAAGGCCTTGTATAGATTGATACTGTTCTCTACCACCTAATTCTGATCTTTAACGCTTAAACAGTGGAAACATTGTTTCATTTAAGTTTGTGGGGGACCTTTTTGTGTGTATATATTTTTGGTTTGCTTTTTGTTTTGTATAAATAAAAGAAAAAAATAATAAATAGGGAAGCGCCGACAATTTTGACCTTCTTGGTGTAGCATGACTGTGAGGGCACTATCAAGTTTAAGTTTGGAGGTGCGCTCGGTAAGCTTTCTACCTTCATATTCATGTGTATATTTTGCATTTGCATACTTATTAAAACCCCACAAAAATCGAAAATTTTTCCAAAAATATAAATACTTTGTCGTCAAGTTAGCTAGTAGGGTAACTTAGATTTTTATTCCAAAAATTTAGTTAATACGTTAGAAATAACTAAATCTTAGGCTTAGCAATTGAAAACCTTAAAAATAACCCTCATTCTGTTTAACCTTGGTAAATATACATCCTTGAAGTTTTTTTAGAAGTAGGTAATCTTGAGTTTAGTTCTTGAGTTAAGTCGAGATGAAGGAAAAGTATTGAAAGCTTTATTGAAAGATAAGTCTGAAAAATAGTTCATATTCTTAAGTCTAAATTTAGAAAGTATATACCCTACAAACTGCACTTACACGCACCTTGAAACTTGGGATAGTAGAGGATACCTAGAAATACCCTTGCCTGAAAACCTAGTATGAAAGAAAAAACGGTATTTAAAGGTAACCACCAAAAGAGTATCGTCGAAAAAAATATATCCGGTCTTGAAAGGAAAAGAAAAGAAAAAAAGAAAAAGAAAAAATAAAGTCAAGACCTGGAAACTGCTATTTACGCTTTAAGCTCACACATTCAGTAATCGGCTGTTAGTGCCTCAGGATGCATTAATAGTCGCTTGAAAGATGTGTGAGCAAACCGTCCATCATTAATGAAAAGAAGTAGTATTAGGTATTAGGGCAAAGGTACTATAGCTTGAATTGAATTCTTAAGTGTAGGGGCGAAAATTTACACACACGTGGGGGTATACGATTGATGTTTGGAGGAAGGATAGAGATAAAGAATAAGGCTTATGTTTTTCGTAAAGCTAATAAAAATTCCGGATTGGAGACTGCGCTTTAGAAGGAAAACTCAGGAGAAATCGAGATCTTTGTAAACTGACAAAACGTATAGGATCTTGGGATGAATAAATAGGAGGTGTGAAAAATAAGGGATGGATATTTCTGACTTAGAATGATAGAATTTCTAATTTAGATGCTAAACTGTAGGAGTAGAATCGACGTTAACTTATGAAACTAGCTTGACGGAATTTTGTGGGTAGTATCCGCTGAAAACCCTCAGGAGACAACACTCCTCCTACTAGGGACACCTAAAGATTTAGCGGCTTGTTACAAGAGCTCGGTGCAATCACGTTTCATGCGAAAGTAAGGTTAGGACTTTTTGTGAATAATTTGTTTTGCTCGGGATGAGCAAAAGTTAAGTTTCGGGGTATTTGTTCACACCAGAATATTGCATTTAATACCGCACATTCTTCTGCTCATTTGTTTATAGGCAGGTGCTTTTGATTCGTGTTTGCTGCATATTTACAGGTTACAGGTTTCCAGTACAAAATAACACAATTCATACAAAATCTCCACAGTTACGCCAACACCCAGAACATCTGCCACAGACAGATAAACACCGAGTTCCGGTCATCCGCATCCGTCCAGTGCAGCTTACCAGTTCAAGAGACAAGACGAAAAAACAGTGGTCATTTGTGTCTTGGTCAAGCATAGAGCATGAGAGGGGCATCACAAGATTCAATGGGTGCGCGGAGCTCGAGGGAGATAAATGTCAAATGAATTAAAAGTGAAGCCATTTGGACTGTTGAAGATCTAAAGAAATTATGGAATCATTTTGCAATTTAGGTCCTATAAAACATAAGAAAACAGAAACACAAGAAACCGTGAAAAAATGACAATCAATTACTCAAAAGAGCCGCGGAACAGCGGCTAATGTGACAATTCTGCGGCGGTTCCGCGGCGAGTTAACTCGGCGTCAGATGATATTTTTGGGGTAGATTGGTAATTTTATTGGGACTGAGAATCTGGCCCTATGGTTTCATTTATCATCCTATAAAATGCCCAGTTTTGTGCCCAAGTAGGATGCTTCTTCTTTAGTTAGATTTTAGTGTACTTTAGATTGTAGTTCTTCTTCTTCATCATCTTCCCTCCATTAAAGTGTAGTGAGAGCTCTTGAGTGGATGTTAATGAAGATGAGGGTCATATTTCTTATCTTGTATTTTTATTTTCATGCACTGTATTTTTAATTCTTAGTGTTGTTAGTGTTTATGCCCTAGAAGGCCATTACTGTATAATACTAGCTTGTATATTACTTAATGGAAGCTTGGGATATTCACATGTATATAACAGTCTTGCTAAACATGGTAGTATGCTACTTGGTTTTTTCTATCTTAATATGTGAGTGTACGTATTGATAGAGCTCTTAGGATCTTGCTTGTCTACCAGCGTTGTGATGGGCAGTCACACTAGTGGGGGCTGGGTAGTCTACAAGCACATCCTTATTCAGGTCCCTGGTCATTGGATTATCGAGACAGAGCATCGATACTCCGTGTAGACTGGTGTGTACGCTTCTCATCCCAGTTGGGGAGATGGTCTGTCCCACAGCCGTCAGTACGTCGTACTGGAGATAGTATGCAGGTGCTCGTTAGGTTACGGGTACACCGGACAGGACTCACAGGGAACTGTTGGTTGGTTTGATACCAGTCGTCAGTGAGCAGTTCCCAGGTGACATGAGTACAGCGTAGTCCGCAGACTTGACACTGCTACTTCGCCTCGAGTGTGTCCCACTGTTCTTAGATTGCTACCCTACCACGGCTCAAAGGAGTCGTGCAAACAGGTAGCAGTTGGGTGCAGTCCCGAGCACATGGAGGCAGTGGCGGTTAGACAGGATTCGTCCCTCCCGGTATTGGGAGTAGATATCGTGCTATGTCAGAGAGCCATTACGCAAAGTCCCTGGCCAGGGCAAGCGAGATTTGCTGGTAGGTTCCAGTAGTTTCTCAGGGTGTAATGGGCTTCCCTCCGACACGACTTATACCGCTATTAGGGGACTGACGCTTGCCGCCCCCCTAGGCCCGATATGTGATAGTCTTGGACGAACGGACCGGACTGTATGGAGATTGTCACATCAGACTCAGTAGGAGTTCGGATGGGTTTTCTCATCGGCCTTCTTATCGACAACTACCTGGGGACCGTTACGTACAGCTAGTGCCGCTTGCGGTCTGTGGTTAAACCCACTGCCAGCGTAGTAGTCGAGTCTCTAGAGTCCCCACACAGAGAGTTTCCTACTCCAGGCGAAACGATATAGAGGTCGCATGGTTTTGCGACAAAGGGTTCGGACGCATACGTGCGTTTACGCACGTACGACTTTCGGACGGTTTTTACCAGTCGGCTTTGGTTTAAGCCAGTTACTGGTATCCGGTTATTGGATTTTTACAGTCTAAAGTTTTTCCGTATTTTTGCGGATTGGAGGGGCGTTCTCGTAATTGTACGAGAAGCTTCTAGAAGATGTGACTAAGGAGGTTACTTTGGATAAGATTGTGAGTCATGAGAGTGATTCATCATTATCATTATTGCACCATAAATGATAATGACACATGCTTAATGAATCACCTCTTTTCATTTATGAAGCATGCTTATTCATTTCTTTTATTGATTATTCTAAAATAAGAATGCTTCATAATATATTATGATACACTCACTTTCTCATCTCATTATCATTATCACATTCTCTCTCCTCAAGCTCTCATCTTCAAGAGACTAATCCTTAATCCTCATGTGTTGAGAGCAAAGGTTTAGTTAGACTTAAACATCCATTACCTTCACTCTATATCATCCTTTCTTCTTTGATTAGCAATCAAAGTAGATTAGTTACCTCAAGTTAGAGGTGGTGTAGCTTGGTGTTTTGCTCTCGGGTGGATCGTCTACTACCTAGAGAAGGTCGAGGAGAACCAAGGAGGACACAAAGACGAAGGACAGGTTTCATTAGGTATAATCCCTAAACACAATAGATAAGAAACTCTTTGTGTACGGTTATTTATTGTTTAGCTTCGATTCAAGCGGTTAGTCGATGTTCGTTCACTTAACAAGATCGTTTTTGAAAATTCCGCCTCCCCACAAGTACTGGGGTGTACTACATCGACTTACAGTGGTATCAGAGCCTCGCTAAACAATAAATAACTTGATTGCAAATTTGTACGAATTTCGAACGGAAAAACGAAGCCGGAAAACCCTAAATCTGTTCAGTTTCTGTCGAACTTAAAATGAAGTCCAAAAATTTTTCAGGTGTGTTCAGAGAGCTTGAAAAGACACCAGAAGAACACCCAAGAAAAACAGTCGCCTGAATCGCCTAACTCGCCGCGGAACCGCGGCCTCAGCTACTGAGTCGCCGCGCTTCCGCCGCCGAGTTGGCGAGTCAGGAGCCGATTTTTCTTCTGTTGCTTCTGTATAATATTTGGGGTTTTCTGGAATATTTAATATTTGCTCAGGTTACAGTTTAACAGAGCAGATTTTGGATCAATATTGATGTTGTTTAATCGATCGAAATTGTACAGTATTTGCATATTGGATTATATCTGTGATTGTTTAATGTGTTCGTAAACCTCCCCTAACTGCTAGTATGTCGGTTGGCAGGGGGTTGCACATTTCTGTAATGGTTATATCTGTTTGTGCATATGAACTGTTATTGGACTGTTGTGGTGTATAGCCGGGGTTTAGCAATGGGTTATTATTTAATTCATTTGTTGTAAATGTAATTTGTTGTAATATTATTTGTGCGGGGCACATCCAGGTTGCGGTTGTAGCCACCGTTGTATTATTTCTTTTTACTGTTTTTGCTCCTAGGACTGACCCAAGGTGGGGTACACAAACTGCCGGGTGGGTAGTTTGCCGTACCCGTAGGGGTCAAGGGTGGGGTAACGGCTATTCATCACAACTGTGTAATCTGTCTTTTCTTGTAGGCTCAAAAGAAATACAGATTGCTTGCAAATCCAATAAAGTTTATCTGTGTTCTGGAATGAATATCATTGCGTCAGACGAATGTAAAATATCTATATTTATGATAGCTATTTAGACGTCATTTATGTTTTACAACCGCGCTAGCCCAGCCCCCGCTCTGTCGTTAGTTAAGTAACCTAACGGGTGATGACGGAACCCAGTGGCGAATGCGGATGGCATAAGAGGACGTTGTATTTTCGTTGTTTTCTGCAATGATAGGTTAATGATGGGACGCATTATCTATAATGCAAAGAAAAATAAACCAAAGTTTAAATCGTTGGAACAATTTAAAAGAAACCACTCGGTTATTTTTTAAAACAGATATTTTTTAAATGCGGAGATTTAACCACTCCTTTTAAAAGCTATCAGGTTCCTTCGGTTATATCAAGTTCACTACGTTCACGGTTTCGCCAAAACCAGTCGTAGCCCTCCGTCATTTCTTATGGATGGTCAGTAGTATTCAAGCTATGCTTGTTGGCTTTCGTCAAGGCATAGCGTTTGGTAGCTGCTGGGGTATTCATTTGTTGCATAGATAGATGAGTTGGTTTGGGACAGTCGTATAACCTTGTTGGCTTTCGTCAAGGGTGTATACGGGTGGGTTCAAATTAACAAGATAATGATGGGCAGAACTTGACATGTGTTTTATGATTTGTTGGCTTTCGTCAAGGTCATAAGAACATGGGGCAAAAATGTATATCGGGAATTTCTAAAGAAACTGAAATTTGCAAAGAGGTGCATACCATTTTGAGTTTGATGAATGTTGGTAGCATTCCTACAACATTATCAGACGATGATATTTGGATCCCGATCCTACTGTGAGTATATGCTACTTATCAGGATATTCGTCACTTAACGATCAATGCTATAAACCTAGTAGGTGTCCAGAAAGGTGTCAGCGGGGTTACGCCCCCAGAGAAAAGAGGTTATTTAATTAAGGAACTTCGCGAAAGCGTTGGAAAACCTCCCTCGAAGTATCGACACTGGCCTGGCTGAACGGTTAAGCAAGTATTGTACGGTGAGAATAGTCCTGGCTAATTCTTCTTTTATGGTTTGAGGAAGGATTCGAGAAACAGTGGGAGCCATCCAGTTTAGATAAATTAAAAACCACTCTAAACTTACAAGAGCATCATGCTAAAGTGTTTTCTTCTCTCTCTCTCATTGCAGCGACCTTGTGACCATGACTAGGTTACATCTAGATAACAAGATGACTGAATTTAACTTATATGACTGACAAAGGTCTGTCCAGATGACCATTGCCTATGACAAGCTGGACCACCCTATTACTATTCAAGATCCTACCGTCCCAGGTCCAGTTTCCACCGTCGCGGATATGGATATCCGTCAGACAAAGGAAAAGAATAAAGCAAAAGCCAAGTGCCTTGTGTTGGCTTCAGTTGATGGTATATACCAGAAGCAGCACGAGAAGATGGACTCTGGTTCCATCTTTCTCCATAACAAAGATTTATATGGAGAGCAATCTCATATCGCAAGATATGAGGCCTCGAACGAATTGATTCAAGCGAGGTCGGCTGACGGATCATCTGTAAGGGACGACGTCCTTACGATGACTAGCTATATTGATGAGCTCAAGGACCTGGAGACCACGTTGGAAAACAGGTCATACGCTGACTTATTTCCACAGTCCCTACCCTCTACTTACACCCTGAAAGAAACCAGGGAGACACAAGCTCTGCTTAATAGGGGACTTTCTTCCTCTTCATCCAAGGCGAAAGCAAAGGGTGAAAAGAAGAAGACCTCTACAAAGCCGATATACGGTGTCAGCAAAGTAGGAGGAAAGGGAAGAGAAACAGTTTCGGGACTTGGTATAGGTAAGGAGGGATATTCCTATTGTTATGGGAATGGACATTGGCAGAAGGATTGCAGGGCTTTGGAAGCCAGTAGCCAGGATTCGAAGCATGTTGTGGCTTCAGCCTCTAGTGTGTTTGTAATTAAGAACTGTTTGTCAATTAACTCTACTTCCTGGGTACTAGATACCGGAGCAGGATCTCATATCTGTAATTTGTTACATGCTTTGAGAAACCGTAAAGTTATAAGAATAGGTGATTTGTCTCTCAGAGTTGCAAACGGAATGAGCGTGGACGCTGAATCCGTGGGAGAATATCGCCTAGGTTTGACAAGTGGGCAGATATTGATTCTACGTAACTGTCTGTATGTACCTAGTTTGACTTGTAATATCATATCAGTGTCCTCACTTTCAAGAGAGGGATATGACTTTACTTTCGTAAGCGATGTAGTTCACATCCACCTAAATCAAGTTCTGATTGGGTCCGGTACATTAGATGACGGTATATACGTATTAAATCAAGCTCAGGTTTTCAATGTCCAGAACACACTTAAAAGAAAGTCTCCAGAAGTAAATCAGGCTTTCTTATGGCATTGTAGACTAGGTCACATCAATGAAACACGGTTAACAAAGTTACATAGAGAAGGATATTTGAATCCGTACGAATATCAATCTTATGCCACTTGTGAATCTTGTCTCATGCGAAAGATGACAAAGACTCCGTTTTCTGGACACGGAGTAAGAGCGAGCGAGCTCTTAGGACTCGTACACAGTGACGTGTGCGGTCCAATGTCTACACATGCGCGAGGTGGTTATTCCTACTTCATTACTTTTACGGATGATTTCTCTAGGTATGGACATATCTTCTTGATGAAGCATAAATCCGAGGCCTTTGAGAAATTCCAAGAATACAAGAATGAAGTGGAAAACCAAACAGGAAAAACTATTAAGACACTGAGATCTGATCGAGGTGGTGAATACTTCAGTGCCGAGTTCCTGGGTTACTTAAAAGAGAAAGGAATTCTCTCTCAGCTTACTCCTCCATACACACCACAACACAACGGTGTATCGGAAAGGAGGAATCGAACCCTATTAGATATGGTTCGTTCCATGATGAGTAAGGCTGAGTTACCGCGATCATTCTGGGGTTATGCGCTAGAATCAGCAGCATATCTTTTGAACAAGGTTCCAACCAAGACTGTGCCTACCACACCATATCAGATGTGGAGTGGGAAGAAACCCCATCTTCAGTACCTGAAGACATGGGGATGTCCAGCTTTTGTAAAAAAGCAGCATCCGGACAAGCTCGAGGCACGCTCAGTAGAGTGTAAGTTTGTGGGATATCCAAAGAATTCAATGGGATATTGCTTCTACTACGCAGAGGAACAAAAGGTTTTTGTTTCTCGTCATGCCCGCTTCTTAGAAACTGAATTTTTAGAAAATCAGAAGAGTGGGAGCGCAGTAGAACTGGAAGAAATTCCAGAACCACAAGCTGTTACTGAAAGTTTGGTGGAACAAGAAGTTTCAGAAGAAAGGGACTTACCAGCGCCTATCCGCAGAAGTAGTAGGCAGTCTCATCCGCCCGAGAGATACTACGGTTTTCTCATAGACGGGGATAGAGAAGATTGTGTCATTGATAATGACGACCCTACTAGCTTCCAGCAAGCCATTCAGAGCGGTGACTCGGTAAAATGGCTGGATGCAATGCGGACCGAAATGGAGTCCATGTACACTAACAAAGTGTGGACTTTGGACACTGCTCCAGATGGGGTGAAACCCGTAGGATGCAAGTGGATCTTCAGAAAGAAGATTGGTGTAGATGGACAGGTTGAAACCTATAAGGCTAGACTTGTTGCAAAGGGTTTCCGTCAAAGACCTGGTTTGGACTATGACGAAACCTTTTCTCCTGTGGCTATGCTGAAATCCATTCGGGTCCTTCTTGCTATTGCTGCCTTCCACGATTATGAAATCTGGCAGATGGACGTAAAGACGGCCTTTCTAAATGGAAATTTAGAAGAGAGCGTCTATATGGATCAGCCAGAGGGATTCATTCAGAGTGGGAGCAGCGGTAAAGTATGCAAGCTGCTTAAATCCATTTATGGACTAAAGCAGGCATCGCGGAGTTGGAACATCTGTTTTGATGATACTGTCAAAGAATTCGACTTTATCAAAAATCCAGATGAACCATGCATATACAGTAAGATTGTAGGGAGAGTTGTTGTATTCCTCGTCTTGTACGTGGATGACATTCTCCTAATAGGAAATGATATTCCTATGCTACAGTCAGTCAAAAGATTCTTGTCACAGAAATTCTCCATGAAGGACCTGGGTGATGCCACCTACATTCTGGGGATCCAGATCTATCGTGATAGATCAAAGAGAATGTTGGGACTTTCACAGTCCAGATACATAGACACCATATTGAAAAGATTCAGTATGGAAGATTCTAAGCGCGGTAACCTACCGGCTTGTCACGGAATCACCCTCTCCAAAGAGATGTCTCCTAAGACTGATTTGGAAAGGGAACGCATGTCGATTATACCCTACGCTTCTGCGGTAGGCTCTATAATGTATGCGATGTTATGTACCAGACCAGATGTAGCATACGCATTGAGCGTTGTAAGCCGGTATCAGGCAAACCCAGGGGAGAATCACTGGATAGCAGTAAAGAACATTCTCAAGTACCTGAGGAGGACTAAGGAGATGTTCTTGGTTTACGGCGGAAAAGACCTCAAGATGGAGGCCTATGCTGATTCCGGCTTCCAGAGTGACAAGGATGACTCCAAGTCCATGTCGGGTTATGTCTTTACCCTCAATGGAGGGGCGGTCTGTTGGAAGAGTTCCAAGCAGGACACCGTTGCTGACTCAATGATGGAAGCGGAGTACATAGCTGCTTGCGATGCTGCAAAAGAAGCTGTCTGGATGAAGAAGATCCTTACAGAACTTCAGGTGGTTCCTACCAGTGTTGGTCCAATACCTCTGTATTGCGACAACAACGGCGCTATAGCTTTAGCGAAGGAACCCAGGTCCCATCAGAAGTCCAGACACATCTTAAGGCGGTATCACCTGATCAGGGAGATCATTGATCGTCAGGAGATCGAGGTTCGGAGAGTTGCTACTGAAGAGAACATTGCTGATCCATTCACGAAGGCCCTTCCTCAGATTCAGTTCGAGAGGCTACTCGAGATCATCGGTCTGCGATATGCCAGTACATGGCCCTAGTGCAAGTGGGAGATTGTTAGTGTTTATGCCCTAGAAGGCCATTACTGTATCATACTAGCTTGTATATTACTTAATGGAAGCTTGGGATATTCACATGTATATAACAGTCTTGCTAAACATGGTAGTATGCTACTTGGTTTTTTCTATCTTAATATGTGAGTGTACGTATTGATAGAGCTCTTAGGATCTTGCTTGTCTACCAGCGTTGTGATGGCAGTCACACTAGTGGGGGCTGGGTAGTCTACAAGCACATCCTTATTCAGGTCCCTGGTCGTTGGATTATCGAGACAGAGCATCGATACTCCGTTGTAGACTGGTGTGTACGCTTCTCATCCCAGTTGGGGAGATGGTCTGTCCCACAGCCGTCAGTACGTCGTACTGGAGATAGTATGCAAGTGCTCGTTAGGTTACGGGTACACCGGACAGGACTCACAGGGAACTGTTGGTTGGTTTGATACCAGTCGTCAGTGAGCAGTTCCCAGGTGACATGAGTACAGCGTAGTCCGCAGACTTAACACTGCTACTTCGCCTCGAGTGTGTCCCACTGTTCTTAGATTGCTACCCTACCACGGCTCAAAGGAGTCGTGCAAACAGGTAGCAGTTGGGTGCAGTCCCGAGCACTTGGAGGCAGTGGCGGTTAGACAGGATTCGTCCCTCCCGGTATTGGGAGTAGATATCGTGCTGTGTCAGAGAGCCATTACGCAAAGTCCCTGGCCAGGGCAAGCGAGATTTGCTGGTAGGTTCCAGTAGTTTCTCAGGATGTAATGGGCTTCCCTCCGACACGACTTATACCGCTATTAGGGGACTGATGCTTGCCGCCCCCCTAGGCCCGATATGCGATAGTCTTGGACGAACGGACCGGACTGTATGGAGATTGTCACATCAGACTCAGTAGGAGTTCGGATGGGTTTTCTCATCGGCCTTCTTATCGACAACTACCTGGGGACCGTTACGTACAGCTAGTGCCGCTTGCGGTCTGTGGTTAAACCCACTGCCAGCGTAGTAGTCGAGTCTCTAGAGTCCCACACAGAGAGTTTCCTACTCCAGGCGAAACGATATAGAGGTCGCATGGTTTTGCGACAAAGGGTTCGGACGCATACGTGCGTTTACGCACGTACGACTTTCGGACAGTTTTTACCAGTCGGCTTTGGTTTAAGCCAGTTACTGGTATCCGGTTATTGGATTTTTACAGTCTAAAGTTTTTCCGTATTTTTGCGGATTGGAGGGGCGTTCTCGTAATTGTACGAGAAGCTTCTAGAAGATGTGACTAAGGAGGTTACTTTGGATAAGATTGTGAGTCATGAGAGTGATTCATCATTATCATTATTGCACCATAAATGATAATGACACATGCTTAATGAATCACCTCTTTTCATTTATGAAGCATGCTTATTCATTTCTTTTATTGATTATTCTAAAATAAGAATGCTTCATAATATATTATGATACACTCACTTTCTCATCTCATTATCATTATCACATTCTCTCTCCTCAAGCTCTCATCTTCAAGAGACTAATCCTTAATCCTCATGTGTTGAGAGCAAAGGTTTAGTTAGACTTAAACATCTATTACCTTCACTCTATATCATCCTTTCTTCTTTGATTAGCAATCAAAGTAGATTAGTTACCTCAAGTTAGAGGTGTAGCTTTGTGTTTTGCTCTCGGGTGGATCGTCTACTACCTAGAGAAGGTCGAGGAGAACCAAGGAGGACACAAAGACGAAGGACAGGTTTCATTAGGTATAATCCCTAAACACAATAGATAAGAAACTCTTTGTGTACGGTTATTTATAGTTTAGCTTCGATTCAAGCGGTAAGTCGATGTTCGTTCACTTAACAAGATCGTTTTTGAAAATTCCGCCTCCCCACAAGTACTGGGGTGTACTACATCGACTTACAAGTGTAACATTATTTATTGTTGTTAAGTAGTTGTAGGTTTTCTTTTCTTTTCTTATTTTGATTTCCTTCTCTTCTTATCCGTATTTTCAAGCCATGATACTCTATGGAGTTCTTTGCTTAGGTGAGGACCCAAGTAATTAGCTTGCATCTTTGTAAAACCGTACTTTTCCTTTCTTTCTTTGCTTCTTTCTTATTTTGTTTTTATTTTCATTTAAATGTGTGAATAATTTCCACACTTGTTAGGGGCTAAGGAAGGTTATTACGAGGGACAAAAAAATCTCTTGTGCTTCTCTTCGCCAAACATTTTGAAACGAGCCTAGACCAAATAAATGCAACCCCCTCACTTAGGCGCGCTATACGTGACATATAGTCGCGACCTAAGTCGAGAAGTCTTTTGGGCGCACTACAACATGACATGTAGTTGCTACTTAATTGGATATAAGGTTGCATGTGTTTGGCATAGTGTTGGAAATAAACGCACGTAGCGGAAGGACAAGGGGCACTAGGAATGGATTTAGCGTTGAAAAGCTTGCTTAAACTCGCAAATCCCATTCCTATGTCCTCCTAATCCCCGCTACTTTCTATTATCCCAACATCATTTGAAGAATGGAAAAAGAAAAGCACAAGACTAATCCTAACTCTACTAACGAACCTTAACCCTAACAAGTTTACTTGAACAAAAATACGAACACTTAGGATAGATTTGAACATACACATATACATTCTTGAATTGACTCGTCTAAAACACGGACGGACATACAACCATCTCCCTGTGGATCAACCCGTGCTCAACCGGCTAGCTGCAAAGTGACACCATCTTGATTGCGGTAAGTAGAGAACAGAGTAGAACACATATCATAAAACGTATCGTGTTTCCGCTCCAATAACCAGACTTGGTACACACAAACAGTTACGCAAAATCAAAATCTGCCCACTTGTCAATCCTAGGTAAAATTCCCATACGGATACAACGTCCACGTTCATTCGGTTAGCAACCCTGAGAGTCATATCACTTGCCTTGATAACTCTACGGTTTCTCTGAGCCTGTAATGAATTACAGATATGAGATCCCGATCCAGTATCTAGTACCCAGGAAGTAGAGTTAATTGACAGATAGTTTTCAATCATAAACACACCTGAATCCGAAACGACAACGTGCTTCGAATCTTGGTTTCTGGCTTTCCAAGCCCTGCAGTCTTTCTGCCAATGACTTTTTACGTGACAATAGAAACATTCTTCCTTCCCTACTGTTTGCCCCAAAACTTTTGCCCTGCCCTTTCTCTCTACGTTACTGACACCGTCTATCAGCCTTGTGGAGGCCTTCTTCTTCTCTCCCATGGCTTTGGTCTTGGATCTAGAAGAGAAAGATTCCCTAATAAGGAGAGCGGGTGTCTCCCTAGATTTCTCCAAGGTCCCCTCTGCACTCTTCAATATGTTAAGGAGTACTGGAAGGGAAACATTCTTCTCTTGAATGTTGAAATTCAAGATAAATTAGGCATAGGTGGAGGGGAGGGACTGTAGAATCAAGTCAGTACATAACTTTTCTCCATCGTGGTCCCAAAATCCGCTAGCTATTTAATATAGCTAATCATCGTAAGGACGTTCTCCCCTACAGATGACCCGACAACCAATCTTGTCTGAAATAATATTTTCGAGGTATCATATCTTGCGATACTAGATTGCTCTCTATATAAATCTTTGGAATAGAGGAAGATGGAAACAAAGTCCATCTTCTCATGCTGCCTCTGGTGTTAATAATCCATTGAGGCCAGCACGAGGCACTTGGCTTTCGCACTGTCTTTTTCCCATGTCTTACAGATTTCAACATCTGCGATGGTGGAATTTGGAATTGAGACAGCGGGGGATTTGGTAGTAAGGAGGTAACCCAGCTTGTCATAGATAATAGGCATCTAGACATTCCTCAGCCAATCATAATTGTTTGGCCCAGTCAATTTATTATCTAGTAGTAACCTAAGCCCAATCATAATGGTCGCTGCAATTAGGGGAGAGAGAAGAAACATATAGTATGATGCTATTGCAAATTTAGATTGGTTATTAGTTTATCTAATCAGGATGGCTCCTACTGTTTCCTCGAATCCTTCCTCAAACCATAAAAGAAGAATTAGTCAGGATTAATCTCACTCTTACAATTCTTGCTTAACCTTTCGGCCAGGCTAGTGTTGGTACTTCGAGGGAGGTTTTCCAACGCTTTCGTGAAGTTCCTTAATTACATAACCTTTTTTCCCTTGAGGCATAGCCCCGCTAACACCGTTCTAGGCACCGACTTGGTTTATAACATTGATTATTTTTAATGAAAAATCTCCCGAAGAGTAGCGGATACTCACAGTAGGATCAGGATCCAAATATCATCTTGTGAAAACCTTGAAGGAATCCTACCAAAATCATCACACTCCAAATGGTATGCAACACTAGCAAGTTTCAATTTCCTTAGAAACTCCCGATGTGGATTTTTGCCCCAAGCTCTTATAATCTTGACGAAGGCGAACATATCATAAGCCGCAACTCTAGTTCTACCCGTCATTGTCCAGGTTAATTTGAACCCACCCGTATATACCATTGACGAAGGCCAAAATAGTAGTACGATTGTCCCAAACCAATGCATCTATCTATACTACAGATGAATACCCAGCATCTACCAATCACTATGCCTTGGCGAAGGTCAAAATACATAGCTTGATACTAATGAATACCCATCTGAAATGACGGAGGGCTACGAATGGTTTTGGTGAAACCGTGAACGTAATGAACTTGATATAATCGAAGGAAGCATGATAGTTTTTAAAAGGAGTGGTTTAGGCTCAGCATTTAAAAGTTGTTTTTCAAAGAAAACCGAGTGGTTTTGAAACTGTTCCATCGATTTAAGCTTTGGTTTGTTTTCCTTGCATGAATCAATGTTAATGTGGTCCCATAATTTAACCCTATCATTGCAGAAAGAAACGAAAATACAGCGTACGCTTATGCTATCCGCATTCGCTACGGGGCCTGTCATGCACCGTTAGATTACTTAACTAACGGCAGAGCGGAGGATGGACTAGCGCGGGTGCAAAACATAAGCAACATTTATTATATATCATATATATATATATATATATCCATTCGTCTCACACAATAATAAGCATTCCAGATCATAGATGAATATATTAGATTTATTAGGAATTCCCCATTTCGTTTAAGCCAAGAACGAAAGACGGATTCCACGGTTGTGATGAATAGCCAAACCCTACCCTAGACCCCTACGGGTGCGGCAAACAACCAGCCAAATTTCCGAAGTGAAGTAATCCCCCTCAGTAAAATGATTAGGCCACTTGGCACTTCAAGAACCCGGTAGTTTGTGCACCCCATTTTGGGTCTATCGTAGGAGCAAAAACAGTAAATGAAATAATACAACGGTGGCTACAACCTTAACCCGGATGTGTCCCGCAAAAGAATATTACAGCACATTACAAATTTACATGAATGAAAGAAAAACGCTCTTCTCACATCCCCCAGCTATTCAACCACGACGATCCAATATTCCATATACACAAACCACAAACAGATCACAGATATATGCAACCCCCACTAATCAATGTATAGCGATTAACAGACATTTAGCATCATATATCCAAACACAGAAAACCGGATTAGACAAGTAACTTAGAATTTTGATCGATTAACATAAATTGTGTCTGCCCCATGCACAAACCAGTACACAAACAATACTGGGTAGAAACCACAAATGCAGGAAATCAAAATATCACAAATAAGACCCACAGAAGAAAATCAGAGTAACTCGGCCTCGACTCGGCCGCGGAACCGCGGCGAAACGCACTGTTTTGCCGCGCTTCTGCGGTGGTCTTGGCGAGTTACGTTCTCGTTTTTCATCTGTGTTCTTAGAACACCCAGCTTGTATTTTTAAGGCCACTGAAAAAAATTTAGACCAGTTTTTAAAAACGACAGCAAGCTTGATTTTGAATCGTGATTTCGTGCAATTTTAGACGATCCAATTTCTAATTACTTATTAACTAGCTAGTTAAGGTTTAGTCGGCTCTGATACCACTGTAAGTTGATGTCACGCACCCCATGCACTTGTGGGGAAGCGGAATATAAAAAAATGATTTTTACGAAGCTCGCAACCCCGACTAAACTCCAGGATCTTTAAGGAACCTTAACTAGCTATAACAATATAGAGGTTTAACTACTCGGTAAGAGTTTTATACCTCCATGGACTAGAGTTGGCTATAGTACCCTCAATTCAATTATTGGATCGCAAGCACGTGATTGCAATGATTGAGGGAGGACCTATACCTGTAGAACAGTCTTACTCGAGATGATAGTATGCTATCTGGTTTTTCTTTATCATCGTGTACATGAGTCAGGTGACATTACAGATCACTATTACATGTTGATAGAGCCCATAGGATTCTTTCTTGACTACCAGCTGTATGATGGCGATCATATACATGAGAGTTGGGTGGTCTATAAGCACATCCTTAAAGTGTCCCTAGTCGTCGGAGTTTCGAGACTGGGCATCGATACTCCAAGAGTAGACTAGTTTATACTGATCGAGACCCCGACGAGGGGCGGTGGCCTGTCTCACAAGCCATTGGTGTCAGTTGGTTCACCTAAGATGTATACAGGTGCTCATTGGATAATGAGTACACCGGACGGACTCGCCGGGAACGTGCTAGTTGGTATTATACCTATTGTCAGATAGCAGTTCCCTGGTGAGATGTATACAGGTTAGTTTATCGACCTGAGATCGTCGTTTGTCTCGTGTGAGTTACCACTGTGCTTTGATTACTACCCTACCACGGCTCACAGGAGTCTTGCAAAAAGGTTTTAGTTGGGTACATCCCCGAGCCACATGGAGGCAGTGAGCGGATCGTCAGGGGATTCGTCTCTCCCGGTATTAGGGGTTGATGTCGCGGAGTACACGGATGGCCATCACCAGAAATCCTTAGCCAAGGTAGTCAAGAATTACTGATCTAGGATCGGTAGTGTCTCATGTGGTGATATGCTTCATACCGATACTAAATGTCGCGTTATTAGGGGTCTGACTTTATCTACCCCCCTAGACTCGATATGCGATACTCATAGACGGACGGACCAGACTGTACGAATATTGTCACTGTCAGGCTCAGTTGGGTTTTAGGATGAGTTTGCTCGTCGGCCTCCTATTTCGCTCAATACCTGGGTAGCCGTTACGTACATCTAGTGTTACTGACGTGCTTGTGGTTAAACCCACTGCCGGCATATTGACGAGTGTTTAGAATCCCACACAGAGTGTTTCCCTGATTCCGGCGAAACATTGTATAGGCCGTATGGTTTTATGGAAGGGTCCCATTATATACATGCATTTGTACACGGATCATGATCGGATGGATAATACTAGTGGGCTTTGGTTTAAGCCGGATCCTAGTATTATAGTGTTGGATTATTTTCGTATCGTTGTATTCGTATTCAGTCGGAATACGAATGCAGGTATGTATATACGAATGGGGTTATTGTTGTAATTCATTACAAGTTTACTTTTGAAGTTGCCATTTTCTTTTTGTGATAAACATTTAGGTTAATGTTTATTAGTTGGAAAGTGTGAGTGCATGCACTTGGTGACTCATGGCTATGAGTCATGAGATGATTCATGGTGACATGTTTGGTTTTGTTTCGGAAAAGATATTTGTGTGTGATATTTTTGTAGTGAGAGGGCTGCTCATTTTTGGTGAGGATTTTCTTTATGTGCTCAAAAAATAACAGGCACAAAAGACTAGCCAAAAACAACTCAAGAAAAGGCAGAAACTTTTCTTAGCTTGCTCTTTTCTTTTGTTCACACTCTTCACACTTGGCATCTTCTTCAAACTCCACCCTACATGTCTCATGTGTTGAGAAACCTAGGGTGTATTGAGACAAAATAATCACAAACTCTCTGTTAGTTGTATGTATGCCCTAGATGACAGTATTGTACAGATGATGTATATTATATTGGATGCTTGGACATATATAGAGAGGACTTTCTTGCTCGACATGATAGTATGCTATCTGGTTGCTTTTTATCTTAACATGTATACTTGTCTCTTTATGCTGTCTAATAGTTACATGTTGGTAAAGCCCTTAGGATGTGTACTTGACTACCTGGACTATGATGTGGATCATACTAGTGGGGACATGGTAGTCTATAAGTACATTCTTCAATGTCTCTAGTCGTGGGGGTATCGAGACGGGGCTTCGATATACCACTGTAGACTAGCGTATACGCTTCTCGACCCATGAGATGGGCGATGGATGATCCCATATCCATTGGTGTTTGACATCAGAGATGGTATACGGGTGCTCAGTGGAGACTGGGTACACTGGACGGACTCGCCGAGAACTCCCAGATGGTATTATACCTTACGTCAGATGGCAGTTCTCTGGTGACACTTATGCAGGTTAGTCTGTAGACCCGAGATCGTCATAGAGTCTTGTGTGATTCCCACTGTGCTTTGATTTCCACCTTACCACGTCCATGAGGGCGTGCAAAATAGAGGTTTTTGGGTACAGTCCCGAGTCACATGGAGGCAATGAGCGATAGGAGGGGTTTCGTCTCACCCGGTATTGGGGTTGATGTTGCGGTGTGCTCGATAGCGGATAAAGCAGCGCTTTGGAGAATGAATTAAGAATCTGGTTGAAACTGAAAGTCGCCAAAAACTGGCCATAACAGGGAAGTCCCTGGCCAGGGCTGATTTAGAGATTTACTAGTAAGTGTTACAAGTAGTTTCTCGACCCGTTATGAGCCTCACATCGGCACGACTTATCGGTTATTGGGGTCTGACGTTTACCACCCCTGTTAGTTATATGTATGCCCTAGAGGCCATTACTATACATAGGATGTATATTGTAGTGGATGCTGGGACGTATATAGGGAGGACTTTCTTGCTCGACATGATAGTATGCTATCTGGTTGATCTTTACCTTAATGTGTATGCTGATTGTCTCTCTGTTACATGTTGGTAAAGCCCTTAGGATCTGTGCTTGACTACCTGGACTATGATGCGGATCATACTAGTGGGGACATGGTAGTCCATAAGTACATCCTTCAAAGTCCCTAGTCGTGGGTGTATCGAGACGGGGCATCGATATACCAGAGTAGACTAGCGTATACCTTCTCGACCCATACAGATGGGCGATGGATGATCCCATATCCATCGGTGTTTGACATCAGAGATGATATACGGGTGCTCAGTAGAGACTGGGTACACTGGACGGACTCGCCGAGAACTCCCAGATGGTATTATACCTCACGTCAGATGGCAGTTCTCTGGTGACACTGGTACAGAGTAGTCTGTTGACCCGAGATCGTCATAGAGTCTTGTGTGGTTCCCACTGTGCTTTGATTTCCATCTTACCACGTTGAAGAGGGCGTGCAAAACGGTGGTTTTTGGGTACAGTCCCGAGTCACATGGAGGCAATGAGCGATAGGAGGGGATTCGTCTCTCCCGGTATAGGGAGTTGATGTTGCGCTGTGTTCGATTGGCTATAACAGGAAATCCCTGGCCAGGGTTGCAGAGATTTGCTGGTAAGTGTTACCAGTAGTTTCTCGAATTGTTATAGACCTCATATCGACACGACTTATCGAGCTATTGGGGTCTGACGTATACCACCCCTAGGCAAGATATGCGACGTATCAGACGATCAGACCGGACTGTACGGTAGTGTTACTGGTCGGATTCACTGGAGTGTGAGCGGGCTTGCTCGTCGATCTTCAGATCGCTCAATACCCGGGTGGCCGTTACGTTTAGCAGACCGCTTGCGGCTTGTGGGTGTTTGATATGATCATCATCTGCTGCCGGCGTATTGACGAGTCTTTAGAGTCCTACACAGAGGTTTCCTGGCTCAAGCGAAACGAAATAGGAGTGCATATGAGATATGTGCGGGACCGAGAATGATACCAGTATGTGATACTGTATTCGATTCTCGCGATGTGACATTGATCGGTTATATGTGATATAGCCGGGTTATCGGATCAAGTGTTGATTCGATAAGTTGTTACTAATGATACTAGCCGGTTATATGCGATATGACCGGGTCGTTAAATCAAGTGTTGATTTAATGATTTAATGCGTAATTATATATTTGATATATTACTTTGCATCGACTAGTATCGGTTCACTTTATAATGGATTTTCTCACTCGGATGTGCGCATTATATATGTGATATGATTTTGTGCACTAGCTTGTATCATGTTTGATGATACATGCTTTTTGGTTAAGTGTAAAGTGTTAAACCTTGGTTAATGAATAGGTTAGGGTTTATTATTCATTTATCTTATTTAATTATCCATTTGTTTATGATAAATGAATAAAAGAAAATGAAATGAAATGGTTGCTAATTTTGGATTCTAGTTGAAGCTTCTTGATCTTTTGACTAAGTGACCATTTTGTCTCTAGTTTGACCCTAACCATTCCTTTAACCATGATTAGCTCTCTACACTTCACCATGGTTCACTTATGATAAGAATGGATTATTCTTTTCATTTTAAATTATTCTTATCATAATAATTTAGCTTCTTCTTCTTCTTCCTTCAAGTGAAGAAAAGCTTGACCTTCAATGGCAAAGTGAGAATTAGAGTGAGAAATCCAATTCTATAGTTTACCCACTTCCTATTTCTTCATCCTCTACCTCTTGGCAAGTAGTAGAGTGTGTTTACTTCACAAGTTTCATGACTTGGTGTAGTTGTGAGCTTGATCTAGCGATGCCTCGACGTAGATCATCTTCGGCATGGACATCGACGACCTAGCTTGCCCATTCTCCGACGAAGCTGACTCTTGAGCCCGGATTTGATTTGGACAGCGGAGAGGACCTCGTTGCGGAGCTGTGGAGGTGGAGCACCGGATCTACAAAGGTTGTATTTCCGATATCCCATTAGTTAATTGTTAACTAGTTTTGTTTTCGCCTAGTTTTCTAGCAAACGATCCGTAGTTTAGGGTTTGTAGGCACCATAATTTTTGAAATGGCCATGGTTGATGGCTTGGGAGACCTCACTAGAGTGCCTAGGAACCCTACAGTGGTATCAGAGCCTAGCTAGAGCCTTAGGCGAAGTCCAGACGCGATTTGAAGTCCGATCGAACCGAAACCCTACCCGGAAAATTGCTCTCTGTCCAATTTTTAAAATCTGGTCTTTTTCCACATTAAAAATGTTCAGAAAAATCAGCAGGTGAATATATGAGGTACTGTGAAATTCGTGCCCCTGATTCCTTCATACTGCCACGCTTCCGCGGCACGAGCAAGGATCGTGCGGCGGTTGCGCGGCGGTACGGCCACTTTATTCAATATTTTTTACACAGCATCTCATAATTATTAATTCTGGATTTTCTGGGAATTTTTAATATTTATTCCAGAGTTGAATGTTCTGGGTTGATTTGGGGATTCGGTATTTTGATCGGAGTATCAAATTTTGTCTGTGTGGCTTTCCGGATAAATTTTATAATATGTTAAAAAGTTCGACCGGATATAAATACCCACTTTTTCCCCTGTCGGGAAATTTCCAAGTGTTGGATTTTTCCGTAGTTTAACGACGTTCTAAGTAGTGCAAGTAACGCGATGGTCCCTCTAGAAGACACAAACCTTAACTCGATTATGTGACCGTCTTGAACTGCCCTTTGAACCTTCGGGTTTGGGGCAGTACGGCGTGCCACATGTGAGGCGTTGGCTTGACCCTTCTACGGCTGGACCGTTGGTACTGAGGTACGAACTGAATGTTGTTGGATTTATTTCATGTGTTGATCAGTATCGGGAAAACTTGGGTGTTTGACTGTTCGATCGAAAAGTTTAACATTTTCTATTTATCTGGAATGGGATACAATAATTGGAATTCACAATAAGTTATGTGATAACTAAATGAATGTTATAAACACAGCAGTTTAGTCTCACTTGATCGGTTGCCACGGAATTTTGATGTGATCAAAAGTCCGTCGCAATCACGTAGCGTACGCGGATACTCGCCGGGTAAACTTAATAGACAGCCTAGCTCCATAGCCCCGACCAAGTGACTGTAGGAGAACCCCGTCGCCGAAAGCATCCGTTTGGGTGCTCGCGGCAGCAGTGTTCCGCCTTGGTGCACTTCGTCGACGGTATCGGGGGTGCGGCCGTCTACTGAAGTTTGCGACGAGTATTCGATCAGGATGTCGGGAATCTTGTTGAATTGCCCGACTTGATATTGAAAAGTGTTTTCGATTTTGAGACTAAAATGCGGGGTTTATAATTGTTAGGCATGCGATGTCTAAGTAATTCATTTGGTCAGGCATGCGATGTCTGAGGTGGTTGCGGATTCCAACTGTTGTAGTTTTACACTTTCTTTTCTGTGACCGTAAGTGTAATATGTGATATCGCCGGTTTCGTTGCTATATGTCAACGACAATTGGGATGCGCATATTTACTTACGTTGATGACATGTGATGTTATGTGTTGCTGGATATGTTATATTGGATCGTCGTGTTTGAATAGCCGAGGGTTTTTATGTGAGATGAGTGTTTTTCATTTTCATTCATGTAAAAACTTGTATGTAATATTCTTTTATTGGGACGCTTCCAGGTTGCGGAAGTAGTCACCTGTTGTATATTATTTACTTTTCGGCACTAGGATAGACCCAAGGAGGGGAGCACAAGTAACCGGGTTCTGGAGTCCAGTGGGAGACCAACTCGAGGAGTCGAGTCCGGGTCTCCTAACTCTAGAATTGGTAGGGTTGCTTGCCGCTCTCGTAGGGGTCTAGGGGTGTGGGTTTGGCTATTCATCACGACCGTGGAATCCGTGTTTTATACTGGCTCGTATTGAAAACACGGACGTCCTAGTATATCCAATATTTCATATATTTCTTCTGCTGCGATATCTGTGATGAGATCATGTGATGTTTCTGTGATGGATATAGTATATAGTATATATGATATATTATATAGGCGTTACTTATGTTTTACACCCGTACTAGCCCTGCCCCGCTCTGTCGTTAGTTACCTAACCTAACGGTGCACGAGGGGACATCGAGGCGAATGCGGATGGCATAAGTGTACGTCGTATTTATCTGTGATGATTAGGTACTTAAATGGTGGGACTTCATTAATGTGATTAATGAAATAAAAGAAACCTAAGATGTTGTAGAATCGAATTTCAAAATAAAACAGGTAGCTACAGTTCTTGCTTTGCACAGAGGTATATGTGATATATCCTGCACCTTATTCGATGAGGAAAGGACCGAGATCCCTTCACCGGGAGTGACTCCTTTAGCAATAACTGGCAGATGCTACACACTCGGTTTGTCTTTTGATTGCTTTTAAGTGTTTTGCTTTGCACAGTGATATATATGATATATCCCGCACCTCATTCGACGAGGAAAGGACCGACGATCCCTTCACCGGGAGTGACTCCTTTAGCAAAACTAGAAAAGCCTCAAAAGCACTCCATTTTAAAAATCATTTGATTCTACAACGATATCAAATTCATTACGCAATAGGTTTTCAGAAAAACCTGTCGTAGCCCTCCGTCATTTCAGATAAGTAGTAGTTAGTATTCGTGCTGCGTTTGTTGGCCTTTGTCAAGGCGCAGTGTGCGGTAGCTAACTGGTGCTTATCTGCTTATGCATATGATGCAGATTGGGTTAGGGTAGTCGTGCGACCTTGCTGGCCTTTGTCAAGGGTCGTGCGGGTGGGTTTAATTCAATCAGGAAATGACGGGTTGAACTTGACTAGCATCCTATGGTTTGTTGGCCTTTTTCAAGGTCATAGGAGGTTAGGGGCAAAATATTATCGGGAATTTCAAGTGTTGAAATTTGCAATGAGATTGCATACCTTCTATGAGATAGTTGGATCCCGATACCCGCTGCGAGTAAGAGTTACTCCTGGGAGAGTTTTATACATTACAATTAGCCGATCAAGTAGGTGTCTAGAAAGGTGTCAACGGGGTTACGCCTCTGGGAAAACGAGGTTTACATTAATTAGGTTCGTGCGAAAGCACGGGGGACCTCCCTCAAAGTACCGACACTGGCCTGGCTGAAAGATTGGCGAACTTGTAGTGTGTAATTAATCCCGGCTAGTCTTTCCTTTTAGGGTTTGAAGGAAGATTTGATAAAAAGCAGTGGGAGCCATCCTGATTAGATAAAATAATAACCAATCTATTCTTGACAGAGCGCACGCTGAGTGTTTTCTTCTCTCTCTCTCCAGGTAGCGACCATATCACGCCTTAATCAAGATAATAATACGGAATATTGACCGAACCCGCTTGTTATACTTAGCTGGGGAACGTTGGTCCCGCTCCAACTTATAATTGTTATAAGACAGAGCAGGAAATAGGGGATTACCAGAATTCCCGTGCCGCCCAAACGAAGAGAGTGCATGCTGATGCATCATCTTCGGGTGTGTTCATTACAGAGAACTGTTTCTCAGTATCCCTTACGTCCTGGGTATGTGATACCAGATCAGGATCCCAAATATGTAATCTGTTACATAGGGCTACAGAAAGGTAAAGGACTGAGAACGGGTGATAAGTTTCATGAGGCAGAAAACGGGGCAAGTGTTGCAGCCAAGTCTGTTGGTCACTGTCACCCTGTATTACGAATACATTGATTCTGAACGAATGTTATTAGATACCGAACCTGTTTTGCAAAATCATATCTGTCTCTTTATTAGTAAAGAAACGATAAAATTTTGTATTGTTGGACAATGTTTTGAACATTTCCTATATCAAAAGTTGATCGGTTCAGGCACGTTATCTAAAAGCGTTGATGTTCTAAATCAAACTACAGTTCTTAGTATATGGAACACACACAAGAGGATGAGTTCAGAAATGAACGAATCCTTCTTGAGGTATTGTAGACTAGGTCATATCAATGCGACCCGACTAGCTAGAGTTACATATAGATGCATATTTAAATCAGTTTGAATTCACATCTTCTGAAACTTGCCAGTCATGTCACAAAGATAAGATGACCACAGCTCTGTTTATTGGAAACAGAGAAAGAGTTAGTAAACTCTTGGGATGATACATGTTGATGTATGTAGGTCCCCTGTCTACACATGCCAAGACCGGTTCTTTGTACTTCATTACGCTCTCTGATAATCTCTCAAGATTCAGTCATATGTTCCTGCTGAAACATGAGTCCGAACCTTTTGAGATATTCACAGAATATAAGTTAGAAGTAGAGAACCAAAATACGGGTAAAAGTATTATGTCCTTTGATGTGATCAGGGAGGAGAATACTTGAGTACGGAATTCCTGGACTATTCTAAAGAAGAATGAGATTCTCTCTCAGCATTACTCCTCTGAATACACCATAGCACGATGGTATATCGGGGCGGAGCAATCTCACCCTATATGATAAGGTGTGCTCTATGATGAGTACTGCTGAGTTACCTATTTCCTTTTGGGAGTTGTGCACTTGAGAAGTTGCATACCTATTGAATAGGGTTCCAGTCAAATCTGTTGCCTACCATTTCATATGTGATATGGAAAGGGAAGAGCCCATGTCTTAAGCTAGTTAAGATTTGGGGTTGTCCGGCCAATGTCTAAAAGCAAAATCCGGACAAGCTCGAGACAAGGTCAGTTATGTAGAACTGGAAAGGTTCCAGCTATACAATATACAGCCGATGATTTGATGGAACCAAAGGATTCAATAGTTACCAACGAACCTCAGCCTCTCCGCCGATCTAGTAGGGTTCCTCACCCACCTGAGAGATACTTCTGTTTCTCTATGACAGTGGGAGCGAGGATTGCATTATGAGATGATGACCCAACTAGCTTCGAGCTGCCCATCAGGAGTAAGACTCTGTAAGAATGGCTGGATGCTTAGTGATCTGAGATGGAATCCTTGTACACCAGCAAAGTATGGACTTTAGCTGCAATATCTGAAGGGTTAAATTCCCATCAGGAGCAAGTATATCTTGAGAAGATTACTTGGTGTACATGGAAAAGTTGAGACTTTCAAAGCTAGACTTGTTAAAGGTCTACATCGTTGACCAGGTATGGATCATGTTGAAACCTTTTCAAGTGACTATGCTTAAGTCCATCCAGATCCTACTTGCCACGGCTACATACCATGACTGCGATATCTGGTGGTTGGATGTCTTGACTGCTTTTCTAAATGATGATTTAGAAGAGAGCGTCTATAAGTACACAGCCAGAGGGCCTCGTAGACAGTGGGAGCAGCGGAAACGTGTGCAAGATGTTTTATATGATAAAGCAGGCATCGCGGAGTTGGAACATCTGTTTTGATGAATTAGTCAAAGAAGTTGACATCATCAAAATGGTAGATGAACCTTGTACAAACAAAAAGGTAGTAGAGAGTATGGTGACGATCCTCGTAGAGTACGTGGATGACATACTCTTGATAAGAAAAGAGTTTCTTATGCTACGCTCGATCAATCTCCGCTTATCACAATGATTCTCCATAAAGGATCAAAGTGATACCTCCTAAATCCTGGGTTTGGATCTATGAGATAGATCTAAATGGATGTTAGGATTCTCACTAGTTGTAGTGAGATGGTATCAATCGATCCTGGGGAAAATCGCTGGAAGGGTTCCAGGGTGATAAACACGACTGAATGTCAGTCGCAGGCATTGTCTTTACCCTAAGTAAAGGGACGGTATGTTGGAAGAGTTCCAAACAAGATACCGTGACACACTAGACGATAAAGGCTGGATACATCGCTACTTAAGATGCTACCAAAGAGGCTGTTTGGGTAAATATTGGTTCATGAGATGAACTACGTTCCTACCATTGTGAGACAATGGAGTTGTGGCTTATGCCAAGGAACGCCGGTCCCATCAGTGATCCAGACATATTCTAAGGCAGTATTACCTGATCATGGAGATGATTGATCTCCAGGGTGATCGAGGTTTGGAGAGCAGACTCAGAGGACAACACAGCGGATCCACTCACAAAGGCCTGTTCCCAGAGAGAGACACTTTTATGGGATGGTTGAGTATGAGATACTACAACCACTGCTATCAGATGGCCCTAGTGCAAGTGGGAGATTGTTAGTTATATGTATGCCCTAGAGGCCATTACTATACATAGGATGTATATTGTAGTGGATGCTGGGACGTATATAGGGAGGACTTTCTTGCTCGACATGATTGTATGCTATCTGGTTGATCTTTACCTTAATGTGTATGCTGATTGTCTCTCTGTTACATGTTGGTAAAGCCCTTAGGATCTGTGCTTGACTACCTGGACTATGATGCGGATCATACTAGTGGGGACATGGTAGTCCATAAGTACATCCTTCAAAGTCCCTAGTCGTGGGTGTATCGAGACGGGGCATCGATATACCAGAGTAGACTAGCGTATACCTTCTCGACCCATACAGATGGGCAATGGATGATCCCATATCCATCGGTGTTTGACATCAGAGATGATATACGGGTGCTCAGTAGAGACTGGGTACACTGGACGGACTCGCCGAGAACTCCCAGATGGTATTATACCTCACGTCAGATGGCAGTTCTCTGGTGACACTGGTACAGAGTAGTCTGTTGACCCGAGATCGTCATAGAGTCTTGTGTGGTTCCCACTGTGCTTTGATTTCCATCTTACCACGTCCAAGAGGGCGTGCAAAACGGTGGTTTTTGGGTACAGTCCCGAGTCACATGGAGGCAATGAGCGATAGGAGGGGATTCGTCTCTCCCGGTATAGGGAGTTGATGTTGCGCTGTGTTCGATTGGCTATAACAGGAAATCCCTGGCCAGGGTTGCAGAGATTTGCTGGTAAGTGTTACCAGTAGTTTCTAGAATTGTTATAGACCTCATATCGACACGACTTATCGAGCTATTGGGGTCTGACGTATACCACCCCTAGGCAAGATATGCGACGTATCAGACGATCAGACCGGACTGTACGGTAGTGTTACTGGTCGAATTCACTGGAGTGTGAGCGGGCTTGCTCGTCGATCTTCAGATCGCTCAATACCCGGGTGGCCTTTAGGTTTAGCAGACCGCTTGCGGCTTGTGGGTGTTTGATATGATCATCATCTGCTGCCGGCGTATTGACGAGTCTTTAGAGTCCTACACAGAGGTTTCCTGGCTCAAGCGAAACGAAATAGGAGTGCATATGAGATATGTGCGGGACCGAGAATGATACCAGTATGTGATACTGTATTCGATTCTCGCGTTGTGACATTGATCGGTTATATGTGATATAGCCGGGTTATCGGATCAAGTGTTGATTCGATAAGTTGTTACTAATGATACTAGCCGGTTATATGCGATATGACCGGGTCGTTAAATCAAGTGTTGATTTAATGATTTAATGCATAATTATATATTTGATATATTACTTTGCATCGACTAGTATCGGTGCACTTTATAATGGATTTTCTCACTCGGATGTGCGCATTATATATGTGATATGATTTTGTGCACTAGCTTGTATCATGTTTGATGATACATGCTTTTTGGTTAAGTGTAAAGTGTTAAACCTTGGTTAATGAATAGGTTAGGGTTTATTATTCATTTATCTTATTTAATTATCCATTTGTTTATGATAAATGAATAAAAGAAAATGAAATGAAATGGTTGCTAATTTTGGATTCTAGTTGAAGCTTCTTGATCTTTTGACTAAGTGACCATTTTGTCTCTAGTTTGACCCTAACCATTCCTTTAACCATGATTAGCTCTCTACACTTCACCATGGTTCACTTATGATAAGAATGGATTATTATTTTCATTTTAAATTATTCTTATCATAATAATTTAGCTTCTTCTTCTTCTTCCTTCAAGTGAAGAAAAGCTTGACCTTCAATGGCAAAGTGAGAATTAGAGTGAGAAATCCAATTCTATAGTTTACCCACTTCCTATTTCTTCATCCTCTACCTCTTGGCAAGTAGTAGAGTGTGTTTACTTCACAAGTTTCATGACTTGGTGTAGTTGTGAGCTTGATCTAGCGATGCCTCGACGTAGATCATCTTCGGCATGGACATCGACGACCTAGCTTGCCCATTCTCCGACGAAGCTGACTCTTGAGCCCGGATTTGATTTGGACAGCGGAGAGGACCTCGTTGCGGAGCTGTGGAGGTGGAGCACCGGATCTACAAAGGTTGTATTTCCGATATCCCATTAGTTAATTGTTAACTAGTTTTGTTTTCGCCTAGTTTTCTAGCAAACGATCCGTAGTTTAGGGTTTGTAGGCACCATAATTTTTGAAATGGCCATGGTTGATGGCTTGGGAGACCTCACTAGAGTGCCTAGGAACCCTACAGCCCCTAGACTTGATATGCGACATATCAGACGAGGAGACCGGACTGCACGGGAAGTGTTACCGGCAGGCTTTTACAGGAGTTGGAGCGGGCTTGCTTGCTGATCTTCTGATCGCTCAATACCCGGATGGCCGTTACGTCCAGCTAGTACCGCTGACGGCTTGTGGGTGCTTGATGTGATCATCACCTACTGCCGGCGTATTGACGAGTCTTTAGAGTCCTACACAAAGGTTTTAGTGGATCAGGAAAAATGAAATAGGAGCACGTATGTGATATGTGCGGGACCGAGAATAATGCGTGTATGTGATACCGTATTCTATTCTCGCGACTTTTTGTATCGGTCGGTTATATATGATATAGCTGGGTTATCGAATCAAGTGTTGATTCGATAAGTCGATACATTGGAGGTTAGTCCGTTATATGAGATATGACCGGATTATTAAGACAAGTAATGATTTAATAATTTAGTGTATAATTGTATATTACATGTACTAGTTTACATTAACTAACACTAGTTCACTTATGGATTTTTCTCACATGTACACAACTTCAATATATATATGATATATATTAAAATGTGTTTTCTTTTTGTATCATGGTTGATGATACACATGACTTGGGTGTATGAGACTTACACCATGCTATTTATTATGTTGGGCTTTAATATTTAAAGTAATTACAAAATTAGTGGAGGATTAGAGAAAATGCATGAAGCTTGTGGAAGCTTGTGGATGCATTGACTAATTCCACTAAATTTGTTTTTACTTTGGATATTTCTTAACCCAACCATAAGTATTAGCCATGGTTATATCTCTACAGGAGTTAGTATATGATACTCACTCACCATGGTTAGCTTTCTCACTTGATCATTATCCTCATCTCTTTCTTTTGTTCATCTTCTTCTTCTTCGTTCAAAAGAAAAGTAAGCTAGGGTTTGATCCAAAGTGAGAAACATTGTGAGAAATAAAATTCTAAAGAGAACCCACTTCCTATTTCTCCATCCTCTACTAGACTAGCACTTTAGTTTAGGGTGTTTACTTCACTAATTCTCCAGTTAGTGAAGTAGAAGCTTGAGTTGGCATCCCCTCGACGTAGATCATCTTCGGCCTCGAAGACTTCAAGCAAGGACGCTCTTTAGCCTTAAGAAGCCATGCAAGAGTCCGGGAGAACCACGATCGCAGCGAAGGGACTTCAACAAGGAGCTAAAGAAGTGAAGGACCGATCGACAAAGGTTGTATTTCGTATCACTTAGTCGTAAAAGTAGTTTACTAGCATGTGAAACCCTAATTCTCTAGCAACGATCTTATTTAGGGTTATTCGGCACGGCTAAAATTTTAAACGGGGATGGTTGATGCATTGTAGAACCTTATTAGAGTGCCTAGTAACCTTACAGTGGTATCAGAGCCTAGCTAGAGTATTAGGCGATGTGTTAATGAAGTTAAAACCCCGATCGAACCCGGAAACGTCAAGATAACCCCCTCTCTGTACATTTTTTAAAAACTGGGTTTTTTCTGAATTAAAAATACCTAAAAAATTCAGCAGGGTTTTCTAAGAACTACGGTAAAAAATGAGCGCACAATCCGTACAAACCGCTGTGGAACCGCGGCTGTACCTCCCTTGGGCCGCGGATCCGCGGCAGTAATGAGGAATCATGCACTCATTTTTGCACTGTAATTACTATTTCTGTGATTTGTATTTTCTGGGTATTTTAAAATTGACTCAAGTGTTGAGTGTTCTGGGGATTATTTTGTATTCGTTGATTTGACCGGAAAATTTAAATTCGTTATTATTTTTCCGGATAATTTAGAAAGTATTAAAATGTTCGAACGGATATCATTAACTCATTTTTTCCCGGCACGAAAAACTTTCAAGTGTTGAATTTTTCTTGAGTTTAAATCTTTCGGAAAAACATGCATGTAATGCGATGGACCCTCTAGAAGACAACAAACCTTAACTCGATTATGTGACCGTCTTGATCTGCCTTTTGAACCTTAGGGTTTGGGGCAGTACGGCATGCCACATGTGAGGCGTTGGCATGATCCTTCTACGGCTGGACCGTTGCTACTGAGACGTATTCTGGAATTTTTGAACTCCGCTCAAGTGTTGAGCTATTATAGAAATCTTGGGTATTTGATTATTCGATCGGAAAGTTTAATACTGTCTATTTATCTGGAATGTGATACAATATGTGGAATTCATATAGTTAGGCATGAAATACGAAATATGTGATATTTCGGATTTACGATGTCTAAAGAGATTGTTGATTCCAAATGTTGTAGTTTTACACTTTCCTTTCTGCGACCGTAAGTGTAATATGTGATATCGCCAGTTGCGTTGATATATGTCAACGACAATTGGGATGCGCATATTTACTTACGTTGATGACATGTGATGTTATGTGTTGCTGGATATGTTATATTGGATCGTCGTGTTCTGAATAGCCCGGGGTTTTTATGTGAGATGAGAGTTTTTATTTTCATTCATGTAAAATTAAATGTATGTAATATTCTTTTATTGAGGCACATCCGGGATGAGGTTGATGTCACCATTTGTATATTATTTACTTTTCCGCACTAGGATAGACCCATGGAAGAGAGCACAAGTAACCGGGTTCTAGAGTCCAGTGGGAGACCAACTCTAGGAGTCGATTCCGGGTCTCCTAACTCTAGAATTGGTAGGGTTGCTTGCCGCTCTCATAGGGGTCTAGGGGTGTGGGTTTGGCTATTCATCGCGGCCGTGGAATCCGTGTTTTATAGAGGCTCAAAATAAAACACGGACGTCCTAGTATATCCAATGTTTCATATGTTTCTTCTGCTGCGATATCTGTGATGTGATCATTTGATATGTTGTGATAAATACTGTATATAGTATATATGATATATTATATAGACGTTACTTATGTTTTACACCTGCGCTAGCCCTGCCCCGCTCTGCCGTTAGTTACCTAACCTAACGGTGCAAGAGGGGACATCGAGGCGAATGCGGATGGCATAAGTGTACGTCGTATATATCTGTGATGTTTAGGTGACTTAAATGATGGTACTTCATTAATGTGATTAATGAAAGAAAAGAAACCTAAAAGATGTTGTAGAATCAAATTTTCAAAAAGGGTAGCTACAGTTTTTTTGCTTTGCATAGCGATATATATGATATATCCTGCACCTTATTCGATGAGGAAAGAGCCGAGATCCCTTCACCGGGAGTGACCTCTTTAGCAAAACTGGCAGATGCTACAACACTCGGTTTGTCTTTTGATTGCTTTTGAAGTTTTTGCTTTGCATAGCGATATATATGATATATCATGCACCTTATTCGATAAGGAAAGAGCTGAGATCCCTTCACCAGGAGTGACCTCTTTAGCAAAACTAATAAAAGCCTCAAAATCACTCCATTTCAAAAATTCACTCGATTCTACAACGATATCAAGTTCATTACGCAATAGGTTTGTAGAAAAACTTGTCGTAGCCCTCCGTCATTTCAGATAAGTCCTGCTTAGTATTCATGCTACGTTTGTTAACCTTGTCAAGGCGTAGTGTGCGGTAGCTGACCAGTATTTATCTGTTTATGCATATGATGCAGATTGTTTTAGGGTAGTCGTACGGCCTTGTTGACCTTGTCAAGGGTCGTGCGGGTGGGTTTAATTCAATCAAGAAATGACGGGTTGAACTTGACTTACGGTCTATGGTTTGTTGACCTTGTCAAGGTCATAGATCGTTTAGGGCAAAATATTATCGGGAATTTCAAGTGTTGAAATTTGCAATGAGATTGCATACCTTCTATGAGATAGTTGGATCCCGATACCCACTGCGAGTAATTGTTACTCCTGGGAGAGTTTTACACAGGACAATTAGCCGATCAAGTAGGTGTCTAGAAAGGTGTCAACGGGGTTACGCCTCTGGGAAAACGAGGTTTACTTTAATTAGGTCCGTGCAAAAGCACGGGGAACCTCCCTCAAAGTACCGACACTGGCCTGGCTGAAAGATTGGCGAAATTGTAGGGTGTAATTAATCGCGGCTAGTCTTTCCTTTTAGGGTTTGAAGGATGATTTGATAAAAACAGTGGGAGCCATCCTGTTTAGATAAAATAATAACCAATCTGATCTTGCAAGAGCATACGTTAAAGTGTTTTCTTCTCTCTCTCTCCAGGTAGTTACCATATTATGCCTTAATAAAGATAATAATATGGCTATATTGACCGAACCCGCATGTTATACTGTGCTGGGGAACGTTGGTTCCGTTCTTTCTTATAAAAGTTATAAGACTGAACAGGATATTGTTAGTTATATGTATGCCCTAGAGGCCATTACTGTACATTGGATGTGCATTGTAGTGGATGCTGGGATATATATAGGGAGGTCTTTCTTGCTCGACATGATAGTATGCTATCTGGTTGCTCTTTACCTTAACGTGTACACTGATTGTCTCTCTGTTACATGTTGGTAAAGCCCTTAGGATGTGTACTTGACTACCTGGACTATGATGCGGATCATACTAGTGGGGACAGGGTAGTCCATAAGTACATCCTTCAAGGTCCCTAGTCGTGGGTGTATCGAGACGGGGCATCGATATACCAGAGTAGACTAGCGTATACCTTCTCGACCCATACAGATGGGCGATGGATGATCCCATATCCATTGGTGTTTGACATCAGAGATGATATACGGGTGCTCAGTGGAGACTGGGTACACTGGACGGACTTGCCGAGAACTCCCAGATGGTATTATACCTTACGTCAGATGGCAGTTCTCTGGTGACACTGGTACAGAGTAGTCTGTTGACCCGAGATCGTCATAGAGTCTTGTGTGGTTCCCACTGTGCTCTGATTTCCATCTTACCACGTCCAAGAGGGCGTGCAAAACGGTGGTTTTTGGGTACAGTCCCGAATCACATGGAGGCAATGAGCGATAGGAGGGGATTCGTCTCTCCCGGTATAGGGAGTTGATGTTGCGCTGTGTTCGATTGGCTATAACCGGAAATCCCTGGCCAGGGTTGCTGAGAATTACTGGTAAGTGTTACCAGTAGTTTCTCGAATTGTTATAGACCTCATATCGACACGACTTATCGAGCTATTGGGGTCTGACGTTTACCACCCCTAGGCGAGATATGCGACATATCAGACGACGAGACCGGACTGTACGGTAAGTGTTACTGGTTGGATTCACAGGAGTGTGAGCGGGCTTGCTCGTTGATCTTCTGATCGCTCAATACCCGGGTGGCCGTTACGTTTAGCAGACCGCTTGCGTCTTGTGGGTGTTTGATATGATCATCACCTGCTGCCGGCGTATTGACGAGTCTTTAGAGTCCTACACAGAGGTTTCCTGGATCAAGCGAAACGAAATAGGAGCGCATATGAGATATGTGCGGGACCGAGAATAATGCGTGTATGTGATACCGTATTTCATTCTCGCGATGAATGTGTCGAATGGTTATATGCGATATAACCTAGTTATCGAATCAAGGATTGATTCGATAAAACGATACATTGTATACTAGTCGGTTGTGTGCGACATGACCGGATCATTGAATCAAGTGTTGATTTAATGATTTAATGCATAATTATATATTTGATATATTACTTTGCATTAACTAGTATTGGTTCACTTTAAATGGATTTTCTCACTTGATTTGTGCACATTGTATTTGTGATATACTTTTGTACACAAGTTTGTATCATGTTTGATGATACATGCATACTTGAGTATGTGTAAAGTTTAAACCATGGTTGTGTAATGGTTAGGCTTTTCCTTTTATTTATTTATTCATTTATTTATTTATTTTTTTATGGAAAAGATAATGAAAGAAAATGGTGGCTTATTTTGTTTGATTTTGAAGCTTCATGAAGCTTTGACTAAGTCACCATTTTGTCTCATGCTTAACCCTAACCATTCCACTTAACCATGATTCATTCTCTACACTTAACCATGGTTTGAATATGATAAGTATTCATTTTTCTTTTGGATTTAATTAACTTATCATATTCATTTTCTTTCTTCTTCTTCTTCATGAGCAAGAAAGAAAAGCTTTCTACTTCAATGGCAACTTGAGCAAATGAGTGAGAAATCCATTTCTAAAGTGAACCCACTTCCTATTTCTTCATCCTCTACCTCTTGCCAAGTAGTATAGGGTGTTTTCTTCACAAGTTTCATGACTTGGTGAAGTGGGAGCTTGATCTTGTGATGCCTCGATGTAGATCATCTTCGGCACGAAGCCGACGACCTTGCCCGCCCATTTATCCGATGAAGCCGACGCTAGAGCCCGGGTTTCCATTTGGACAGCTAGGAGACTTCATTGCGGAGCTATGGAGGTAGAGAACCAGATCTACAAAGGTTGTATTTTCGTTCTTTTAGTTATCTTGTTAACTAGTTGCTTGTTTCGCCTAAATATCTAGTTAACGATCCGTATTAGGGTTTCTCGGCACCCGTAAAATTTGAAATTGGCATGTTTGATGCCTTGTGAGACCTCTTGGGAGTGCCTAGGAACCCTACAGTGGTATCAGAGCCTAGCTAGAGCCTTAGGCCATGCGTAGACGAAGTTTGAAATCCGAACGAACCCGAAACCCTAATACAAAATGCTCTCTGGAAATTTTCTAAAAATTTGGATTTTTGTCAATTAAAAATTCGCAGAAAATAGAGCAGGAAATTATAAGGATTACTGTAGAAAACGAAACCCTAATTCCCCTGTAGCGCCGCGGAACCGCGGCAATAGCCTCCTTTTGCGGCGGTTCCGCGGCCGTTTGTGCTGATTAGGGATTTGTTTTGATACAGTAATGCCCGTATCTGTTTCCTCTGTTCTTTGGGAACTTTTAATCTGCACTCAAGAGTTGAGTTTTCTGGGGTTGTTTTGGGGATTCGATGATTCGATCGGATTATCAGATTTTGTCTATGTGGCTTCCGGATAATTTTTGGATATGTTAAAAAGTTCGACCGGATATAAATACCCAATTTTTCCCCTGTCGGGAAATTTCCAAGTGTTGGATTTTTCCGTAGTTTAACGACGTTCTAAGTAGTGCAAGTAACGCGATGGTCCCTCTAGAAGACAACAAATCTTAACTCGATTATGTGACCGTCTTGAACTGCCCTTTGAACCTTCGGGTTTGGGACAGTACGGCGTGCCACATGTGAGGCGTTGGCTTGACCCTTCTACGGCTGGACCGTTGGTACTGAGGCACGAACTGAATGTTTTTAGACTTATTTCATGTGTTGATCTATATCGGGAAAACTTGGGTGTTCGACTGTTTGATCGAAAAGTTTAACATTTTCTATTTATCCGGAATGTGATACAATAATCGGAATTCACAATAACTTATGAGATAACTGAATGACTGTTATAAACATAGCATTTTAGTCTCACTTGATCGGTTGCCACGGAATTTTGATGTGATCAAAAGTCCATTGCAATTACGTTGCGTACGCGGATACTCGCCGGGTAAACTTAATAGACAGCCTCACTCCATAGCCCCGACCAAGTGACTGTAGGAGAACCCCGTCGCCGAAAGCATCCGTTCAGGTGCTCGCGGCAGCGGTGTTCCGCCTTGGTGCACTTCGTCGACGGCGTCGGGGGTGCGGCCGCCTACTAAAGTTTGCGACGAGCATTCGATCAGGATGTCGGGAATCTTGTTGAATTGCCCGACTTAATATTGAAAAGTGTTTTCGATTTTGAGACTAAAATGTGGGGTTTATAATTGTTAGGCATGCGATGTCTAAAGAATTCATTTGGTCAGGCATGCGATGTCTGAGGTGGTTGCGGATTCCAACTGTTGTAGTTTTACACTTTCTTTTCTGTGACCGTAAGTGTAATATGTGATATCGCCGGTTTCGTTGCTATATGTCAACGACAATTAGGATGGACATATTTACTTACGTTGATGACATGTGATGTTATGTGTTGCTGGATATGTTATATTGGATCGTCGTGTTTGAATAGCCGGGGGGTTTTATGTGATATGAGTGTTTTTCATTTTCATTCATGTAAAAACTTGTATGTAATATTCTTTTATTGGGGCACTTCCAGGTTGCGGATGTTGTCACCTTTTGTATATTATTTACTTTTCCGCACTAGGATAGACCCAAGGAGGGAAGCACAAGTAACCGGGTTCTGGAGTCCAGTGGGAGACCAACTCGAGGAGTCGAGTCCGGGTCTCCTAACTCTAGAATTGGTAGGGTTGCTTGCCGCTCTCGTAGGGGTCTAGGGGTGTGGGTTTGGTTATTCATCACGACCGTGGAATCCGTGTTTTATACTGGCTCGTATTGAAAACACGGACGTCCTAGTATATCCAATATTTCATATGATTCTTCTGCTGCGATATCTGTGATGTGATCATGTGATGTTCTGTGATAGATACTTTATATAGTATATATGATATATTATATAGATGTTACTTATGTTTTACACCCGCGCTAGCCCTGCCCCGCTCTGCCGTTAGTTACCTAACCTAACGGTGCATGAGGGGACATCGAGGCGAATGCGGATGGTATAAGTGTACGTCGTATTTATCTGTGATGTTTAGGTAACTTAAATGATGGGACTTCATTAATGTGATTAATGAAATAAAAGAAACCTAAGATGTTGTAGGATCGAATTTCAAAATAAAACAGGTAGCTACAGTTCTTTCTTTGCACAGCGGTATATGTGATATATCCTGCACCTTATCGATGAGGAAAGGACCGCGATCCCTTCACCGGGAGTGACTCCTTTAGCAATAACTGGTAGATGCTACACACTCGGTTTGTCTTTTGATTGCTTTTAAGAGTTTTTGCTTTGCATAGTGATATATATGATATATCCCGCACCTCATTCGACGAGGAAAGGAGCGACGATCCCTTCACCGGGAGTGACTCCTTTAGCAAAACTAGAAAAGCCTTAAAAACACTCCATTTCAAAATTCATTCGATCCTACAACGATATCAAGTTCATTACGCAATAGGTTTTCAGAAAAACCTGTCGTAGCCCTCCGTCATTTCAGATAAGTACTAGTTAGTATTCGTGCTGCGGTAGTTTGGCATTCGTCAAGGCGTAGTGTACGGTAGCTAACTAGTATTTATCTGCTTATGCATATGATGCAGATTGGATTAGGGTATTCGTACGGCGTTGTTTGGCATTCGTCAAGGGTCGTGCCGGTGGGTTTAATTCGATCAAGAAATGTACGGGTTGAACTTGACTAGTAGACTATGGGTTGTTTGGCATTCGTCAAGGTCATAGAACACTAGGGGTAAAATATTATCGGGAATTTCAAGTGTTGAGATTTGCAATGAGATTGCATACCTTCTATGAGATAGTTGGATCCCGATACCCGCTGTGAGTAAGAGTTACTCCTGGAAGAGTTTTATACATTACAATTAGCCGATCAAGTAGGTGTCTAGAAAGGTGTCAACGGGGTTACGCCTCTGGGAAAACGAGGTTTACATTAATTAGGTTCGTGCGAAAGCACGGGGGACCACCCTCAAAGTACCGACACTGGCCTGGCTGAAAGATTGGCGAACTTGTAGTGTGTAATTAATCCTGGCTAGTCTTTCCTTTTAGGGTTTGAAGGAAGATTTGATAAAAAGCAGTGGGAGCCATCCTGATTAGATAAAATAATAACCAATATATTCTTGCAAGAGCGCACGCTGAGTGTTTTATTCTCTCTCTCTCCTGGTAGCGACCATATCACGCCTTAATCAAGATAATAATACGGAATATTGACCGAACCCGCTTGTTATACTGAGCTGGGAAACGTTGGTCCCGCTCCAACTTATAATTGTTATAAGACAGAGCAGGAAATTGGAGATTACCAGAATTCCCGTGCCGCCCAAACGAAGAGAGTGCATGATGATGCATCATCTTCGGGTGTGTTCATTACAGAGAACTGTTTCTCAGTATCCTTTACGTCTTGGGTATGTGATACCAGATCAGGATCCCAGATATGTAATCTGTTACATAGGACTACAGAAAGGTAGAGAACTGAGAACGGGTGATAAGTTTCATGAGGCAGAAAACGGGGCAAGTGTTGCAGCCAAGTCTGTTGGTCACTGTCACCCTGTATTCCAAATACATTGATTCTGAACGAATGTTATTAGATACCGAACCTGATATACAAAATCATATCAGTCTCTTTATTAGTAAAGAAATGATAAAATTTTGTATTGTTGGATAATGTTTTGAACATTTCCTATATCAAAAGTTGATCGGTTCAGGCACGTTATCTAAAAGCATTAATGTTCTAAATCAAACTACAGTTCTTTAGTATACGGAACACACACAAGAGGAAGAGTTCAGAACTGAACGAATCCTTCTTGAGGCATTGTAGACTAGGTCATATCAATGCGACCCGACTAGCTGAAGTTACATGTAGATGCATATTTAAATCAGTTTGAATCTACATCTTGTGAAACTTGCCAGCCGTGTCACAAAGATATAATGACACCAGCTCTGTTTATTGGAAACAGAGAAAGAGTTAGTGAACTCTTGGGATGATACATGTTGATGTATGTAAGGTCCCCTGTCTACATATGCCAGGACCGGTTCTTTGTACTTCGTTACATTCTCTGATGATCTTTCGAGATTCAGACCTATGTTCCTGTTGAAACACAAGTCCGAACCTTTTGAGATATTCACAGAATATGATTTAGAAGTAGAAAACCAAAACACGGGTATAAGTATTATGTCCTTTGATGAGATCGAGGAGGAGAATACTTGAGCACGGAAATCCTGGATTATTCTAAAGGAGAATGAGATTCTCTCTCAGCATTACTCCTCCGTATACAGCATAGCACGATGGTATATCGGGGTGGAGCAATCACACCCTATATGATAAGGTGTGCTCTATGATGAGTACTACTGAGTTACCTATTTCCTTTTTGGGAGTTATGCACTTGAGAAGCTGCATACCTATTGAATAGGGTTCAAATCAAATCAGTTGCCTACCACTTCATATTTGATATGATAAGGGAAGAGCCCATCTCTTAAGTTAGTTAAGATTTAGGGTTGTCCAGCCTATGTCTGAAAAGCAAAATCCGGACAAGCTCGAGGCAAGGTCTGTAATGTAGAACTGGAAAAGTTCCAGCTATACAAAACTGCAGCTGATGATTTGACAGAACCAAAGGATTCAATGGTCACCAACGAACCTCAGCCTCTCCGCCAATCTAGTAGGGTTCCTCACCCACCTGAGAGATACTTCGGTTTCTCTATGACAGTGGGAGCGAGGAATGCATCATGAGATGATGACCTAACTAGTTTCGAGCTGGCCATCAGGAGTAAGACTCCGTAAGAATGGCTGGATGCTTAGCGATCAGAGATGGAATCCTCATACACCAACAAAGTATGGACTTTGGTTGCTATATCTGAAGGGTTAAATCCCTATCAGGAGCAAGTATATCTTGAGAAGATTACTTGGTGTAGATGGAAAAGTTGAGACTTTCAAAGCTAGACTTGTTAAAGCTTTTCGTCATCGACCAGGCGTGGATAATGATGAAACCTTTTCAAGTAGCTATGCTTAAGTCCATCCAGATCCTACTTGCCACGGATACGTACCATGACTACGATATCTGGCGGTTGGGTGCCATGACTGCTTTTCTAAATGATGTTTTAGAAGAGAACGTCTATAAGTACACAGCCAGAGGGCTTCGTAGACAGTGGGAGCAGCGGATACGTGTGCAAGATGCTTTATAGGATAAAGCAGGCATCGCGGAGTTGGAACATCTGTTTTGATGGATTAGTCAAAGAAGTTGACATCATCAAAATGGTAGATGAACCTTGTATAAACAAAAAGGTAATAGGGAGTATGGTGACGATCCTCGTAGAGTACGTGGATGACATACTCTTGATAGGGAAAAAGTTTACTATGCTACGCTCGATCAATCTCCGCTTATCACAATCATTCTCCATATAGGATCATAATGATACCTACTAAATCCTGTATTTTGGATCTATGAGATAGATCTAAATGGATGTTAGGATACTCACTAGTTGTAGTGAGATGGTATCAGTTGATCCTGTGGAAAATCACTGGAAGTGTTCCAGGGTGATAAAGACGACTGAATGTCAGTCACAGGCATTGTCTTTACCCTCAGTAAACGGACGGTATGTTGGAAGGGTTCCAAGCTAGATACCGTGGCATACTAGACGATAAAGGCTGGATACATCGCTACTTAAGATGCTACCAAAGAGGCTGTTTGGGTGTATATAGGTTCATGAGATGAACTACGTTCCTACCATTGTGAGACAATGGAGTTGTGGCTTATGCCAAGGAACGCAGGTCCCATCAGTGATCCAGACATATTCTAAGGCAGTATCACCTGATCATGGAGATGGTTGATCTCCAGGGGATCGAGGTTAGGAGAGTAGACTCAGAGGACGACACGGCGGATCCACTCACGAAGGCCTATTCCCAAAGAGAGACTTTTATGGGATGGTTGAGTATGAGATACTTCAACCACTGCTATCAGATGGCCCAAGTGCAAGTGGGAGATTGTTAGTTATATGTATGCCTTAGAGGCCATTACTGTACATTGGATGTGCATTGTAGTGGATGCTGGGATATATATAGGGAGGACTTTCTTGCTCGACATGATAGTATGCTATCTGGTTGCTCTTTACCTTAACGTGTACACTGATTGTCTCTCTGTTACATGTTGGTAAAGCCCTTAGGATGTGTACTTGACTACCTGGACTATGATGCGGATCATACTAGTGGGGACAGGGTAGTCCATAAGTACATCCTTCAAGGTCCCTAGTCGTGGGTGTATCGAGACGGGGCATCGATATACCAGAGTAGACTAGCGTATACCTTCTCGACCCATACAGATGGGCGATGGATGATCCCATATCCATTGGTGTTTGACATCAGAGATGATATATGGGTGCTCAGTGGAGACTGGGTACACTGGACGGACTCACCGAGAACTCCCAGATGGTATTATACCTTACGTCAGATGGCAGTTCTCTGGTGACACTGGTACAGAGTAGTCTGTTGACCCGAGATCGTCATAGAGTCTTGTGTGGTTCCCACTGTGCTTTGATTTCCATCTTACCACGTCCAAGAGGGCGTGCAAAATGGTGGTTTTTGGGTACAGTCCCGAATCACATGGAGGCAATGAGCGATAGGAGGGGATTCGTCTCTCCCGGTATAGGGAGTTGATGTTGCGCTGTGTTCGATTGGCTATAACAGGAAATCCCTGGCCAGGGTTGCTGAGATTTACTGGTAAGTGTTACCAGTAGTTTCTTGAATTGTTATAGACCTCATATCGACATGACTTATCGAGCTATTGGGGTTTGACGTTTACCACCCCTAGGCGAGATATGCGATATATCAGACGACGAGACCGGACTGTACGGTAAGTGTTACTGGTTGGATTCACAGGAGTGTGAGCGGGCTTGCTCGTCGATCTTCTGATCGCTCAATACCCGGGTGGCCGTTACGTTTAGCAGACCGCTTGCGGCTTGTGGGTGTTTGATATGATCATCACCTGCTGCCGGCGTATTGACGAGTCTTTAGAGTCCTACACAGAGCTTTCCTGGCTCAAGCAAAACGAAATAGGAGCGCATATGAGATATGTGCGGGACCGAGAATAATGCGTGTATGTGATACCGTATTTCATTCTTGCGATGAATGTGTCGAATGGTTATATGCGATATAACCTAGTTATCGAATCAAGGATTGATTCGATAAAACGATACATTGTATACTAGTCGGTTGTGTGCGACATGACCGGATCATTGAATCAAGTGTTGATTTAATGATTTAATGCATAATTATATATTTGATATATTACTTTGCATTAACTAGTATTGGTTCACTTTAAATGGATTTTCTCACTTGATTTGTGCACATTGTATTTGTGATATACTTTTGTACACAAGTTTGTATCATGTTTGATGATACATGCATACTTGAGTATGTGTAAAGTTTAAACCATGGTTGTGTAATGGTTAGGGTTTTCCTTTTATTTATTTATTCATTTATTTATTTATTTTTTTATGGAAAAGATAATGAAAGAAAATGGTGGCTTATTTTGTTTGATTTTGAAGCTTCATGAAGCTTTGACTAAGTCACCATTTTGTCTCATGCTTAACCCTAACCATTCCACTTAACCATGATTCATTCTCTACACTTAACCATGGTTTGAATATGATAAGTATTCATTTTTCTTTTGGATTTAATTAACTTATCATATTCATTTTCTTTCTTCTTCTTCTTCATGAGCAAGAAAGAAAAGCTTTCTACTTCAACGGCAACTTGAGCAAATGAGTGAGAAATCCATTTCTAAAGTGAACCCACTTCCTATTTCTTCATCCTCTACCTCTTGCCAAGTAGTATAGGGTGTTTTCTTCACAAGTTTCATGACATGGTGAAGTGGGAGCTTGATCTTGTGATGCCTCTACGTAGATCATCTTCGGCACGAAGCCGACGACCTTGCCCGCCCATTTCTCCGATGAAGCCGGCGCTAGAGCCCGGGTTTCCATTTGGACAGCGAGGAGACTTCATTGCTGAGCTATGGAGGTGGAGAACCGGATCTACAAAGGTTGTATTTCCGTTCTTTTAGTTATCTTGTTAACTAGTTGCTTGTTTCGCCTAAATATCTAGTTAACGATCCATATTAGGGTTTCTCGGCACCCGTAAAATTTGAAATTGGCATGTTTGATGCCTTGTGAGACCTCTTGGGAGTGCCTAGGAACCCTACAGATATAGGGGAATACCAGGAGTCCCATGCCACCCAAATGAAGAAAGTACATGTTGATGCATTTTCTTCGGGTGTGTTCGTTACAGAGAACTGTTTCTCTATTTGCTCTACGTCCTGGGTATTAGATACCGGGTCAGGATCCAATATATGTAATCAGTTACATGGGCTTAGGAAAGGTAGAGAACTTGGAGAAGGTGATAAAGACATAAGGGTTGGAAATGGTGCAATTGTTGCAGCTAAAACCATCGGGGAATATCACCTTGTATTGCCAACTGGTAATAGATTGATTCTGAACGAATGCTATTACATGTCGAACATGATATGCAACATTATATCGGTTTCTTTGTTGAGTAAAGAAGGATATAATTTTGTATTACAGAATAATGTTATGAACATTTTTCTAAACCAAAAGTTGGTTGGATCAGACACGATATGCAATAGCATTTATGTTCTAAATTAATCAACAGTTCTGAGCATAACAATCACACACAAGAGGAAGAGTTCAGAACTGAACGAATCCTTCTTGTGGCATTGTAGACTGGGTCACATTAATGCGACACGACTAGCTAAGTTGCATAAGGATGAATATTTGAATCCGTTTGAATTTTCATCTTATGACACTTGCCAGTCATGTCTCAAAGGCAAGATGACCAAAACTCCGTTTACAGGACACGGGGAGAGAGTTACGGAACTCTTGGGACTGGTACATGTTAGTGTATATGCCCTAGAGGCCATTACTGTATCATACTAGTTTGTATATTACTTAATGGATGCTTGGGATATTCACCTTGTATATACAATCTTGCTCAAAATAGTAGTATGCTACTTGGTTTGTTTCTACTTCAATGTGTACTTGTGTTTATTTCAGTATATCACTTATACGCATTAGTGGAGCCCTTAGGATCTTTGCTTGATTACCAGCGTTGTGATGGCAGTCACACTAGTGGGGGCTGGGTAATCTATAAGCACATCCTTATTCAGGTCCCTGGTCGCAGGACTATCGAGACAGGGCATCGATACTCCGGAGTAGACCAGCGCATGCGCTTCTCATCCCAGTGTGGGAGACGGTCTGTCCCACAGCCGTCAGTACGTCGTACTTGAGATAGTATGCGGGTGCTCGTTAGGTTACGGGTACACTGGACAGGACTCGTCGGGAACTGACTAGTTGGTATTATACCTATCGTCAGTTATCAGTTCCCAGGTGACATGAGTACAGCTTAGTCCGCTGACTTGACACTGTCACTTCGCCTCGGGTGTGTTCCCACTGTACTTTGATCACTACCCTACCACGGCTCAAAGGAGTCGTGCAAACAGGTGGTAGTTGGGTGCAGTCCCGAAGCACTTGGAGGCAGTGACGGTTAGACAGGATTCGTCTCTCCCGGTATTGGGGGTTGACATCGCGCTGTGTCTAGGAGAGCCATTACACGAGTAGTCCCTGGCCAGGGCAAACGAGATATACTGGTAGGTTTCCAGTGTTATCTCAGGGTGTATTGGGCTTCACTCCGGCACGACTTGTACCGCTATTGGGGGACTGACGTTTACCGCCCCCTAGGCCCGCCATGCGATGTATCAGACGAACAGACCGGACTGTACGGAGAATGTCACGCTCAGGCTCAGTAGGAGTTCAGATGGGTTTCGCCTCGTCGGTCTTCTTGTCGGCATTACCTGGGGACCGTTACGCACAGCTAGTGCCGCTTGCGGTCTGTGGTTAAACCCACTGCCAGCGTAGTGTCGAGTCTTTAGAGTCCCACACAGAAAGCTTTTCGCCTTTAGGCAAAAGAGTAGAGGTCGCATGGTATTGCGACAGGTCGCATGGTTTTGCGACAGGGTTCGGTCACATCCGTGCACTTGTGCACGTACAGTGTCCGGACAGTTTACACTAGCGGGCTTTGGTTTAAGCCAGATCCTAGTGTACCTTATGGGATTGGATTTATCCAGTTTGCATTCGTGTTCCTCGGAACGCGGATGCGGGTGTGTATGCACAGTTGACAGGGAGGCAGAGGAAGCGGATTCTCATTAGGGTTGTTGACAGTTGACCGTTGACTTTTTGACTTTATGCTCAACCCTAATGAGAATATGATATGTGATTAACTATTATATTAATTAAGTATTATGGTGATATGGTTGTTGACTTGTTGACTTTTGTTGACTTGTTGACTTTGGTGACTTGTTGACTTTTGTTGACTTGTTGACCGGTTGACTAGGCTTGACTAGTTGACCATCATGATAACCATGGTTATCATTTCATGCCAAAGACTTTTTCTTGCTTGTTCATTTGAGTAAAATGAGTGCATGACATGATAAGGTTATGGTTACTTCAACCATCACATAAGACTTTTGTTGATATGATGAGTTATCATTGCTTTGGATTATGAGAGGGTGAGAGACAAAATACTTGCTCATTCTTTCTTGCTCATTCTCTCTCTTGTTCTTGAGCTCTCCTCTTGCTCTCATCCTCAACCTCTTGCTCCCTCTCTTGATCTATGGTTCTCTTGTCTCATGAGTTGAGAATCAAGAACCATAGATAAAATCCCATTCTAAATCATCTCTACTCATTCTAGTTCACTAGGTTTAGCAAACCAAGTGAACTAGTTTCTTCAAAGAACGAAGAAGGAGCTAAAGGTTGGAGCTTTCAAGTGGATCTATCTTCGGCGTACGGAGACAACGAGAAGGAGCCATCGAACCACCATCGGAGCTTGAAGAGAAGGAGTTCAAGTTTAGGTATAACCATCTTCATCCGAGTAGCTAACTCTCTTTAGCATAGTTTGCTAGTTTTAGTTTAGACAACGATCCCGACCATAGTTTAGTCCATGTTGCCTCTTGCGATAAAAATTCGTTTTTTATACCGTTTCCGCCTCCCCGTAAGAACCGGGGGTCGCAATATGGACTAACAGTACATAGAGATGTATGCGGCCCCATGTCTACACATGCCAGGAAGGGTTCTGCGTACTTCATTACATTCACTGACGATCTCTCTAGATTCGGATATGTGTTCCTGATGAAACACAAATCAGAAGCTTTTGAGAAATTTAGAGAATATAAACAAGAAGTCGAGAACCAAACCGGGAAAAGTATTAAAATCCTTCGATCTGATCGAGGAGGTGAATACTTGAGCAATGAATTCCTGGACTTCCTAAAAGAGAATGGGATTCTCTCTCAGCTGACTCCTCCATATACACCACAGCACAACGGTGTATCGGAACGGAGGAACCGCACCCTATTAGATATGGTGCGCTCTATGATGAGCACAGCTGAGTTACCTATTTCCTTCTGGGGGTTGTAAGTGCACGGCGGCGCCCCGGCCGTCAATCCGACGGCCAAAAGCGGAAGCGGTGATAAACTTTAATTTTACTGAACTGGCAAACCGCCGCGCACTAATACCCGGATCGAACCACTAACTAGTCCTAGCTATCAACAAGAAAGGGAAGAGAGATATACCGACAGATCCGAGTCCTCCAGTCTTCTCGTCGTCGTCCCGATCTCCTGCGGAATGTCCCGTCTCCTCCTCGTCGCTGGAAGTGCGCCACATCGCCTACTTCTTTTACGGGCTCCCACCTCAATGCCGAGGCAACTCGGGCACGAAGCCGGCTACTCGACGTGCCCAAGATTCGCTGTAGAATAGTGTAGCAAGCGGGTCTCTTTGGGGTTTATGAGGTTGCCAAGTTGGAGGAATTTTTGACAAGAATTTTCCATGGATGCTTAAAGAAAAATGGAGCATCCATACATCATAGAGCTCGGCCAGCCCCTGTTGGTGCTCACCAAAAAAATATGAAGCACGCTCCTTCTCCTTTTTAGAATGAAAAATGTGAATGAATTAATACCAATAGAATATCAATTCCTTCACAGCACACAAAAAGGGAAGGGGTCCACCAAAGATTAATCATCAAAGAAATAATCCATACACAAAATAAAACCATACTTCAAGCCCAAACAGTGGCCGGCCCCTATTATTCAAGTGGGTGTAGGAAAAGGAATTTAATGAAGATAAGGTCACAAATCCACACTCAAAGGCAACCATCATCTCATGCATGATGGCTTCAAAAAGTCAAGCCATCATGAGAAGAAGAAGTCAAGTGATGGTGCTTATCATGAAAACCATCATGATACAAATAAATGCAAAGACCCCCTCCACAAATGCCTATTTGCAACAATGCAAATAAACCCTCCTCCACCAATCTTCGGCCAATGAACGGAACAATGGAAATCGGCCGAAACGGAAAGCAAACTGGCAACTCCAGAAAACTGGTCCCGTAATAAATTACAGAAAAACCCCGATACTGTGCATACACACCCGCATCTGTATTTCGACCGAAATACAAATGCAATGAGACAAAATCTACACTATACTATACTAGGATCCGGCTTAAACCAATGCCGGCTAGTAATATCCGTTCGATCCTGATCCGTGCAATACCGCACGTATCTGATCGAACCCTGCCATATATCCATACGGCTTATAGTACAAACTGTCCGATCCTGATCCGTGCAATACCGCACGTATCTGATCGGACCTTGCCATATCTCCATACGGCCTCTACAACCTTTCGCCCGAAAGCTGAGTAACTGAAATGTGGGGGACTCTAAAGACTCGTCAACGCCTTGGTTGTGGATTTAACCACTAGCACGTCAGAGGTATAAGCCAATACGTAACGGGCTACCAGGTATTGACTAAAAAGGGATGTCTGTGAGCGAACTCAGCCTGACAACCCTACTGAGCCTGTCAGTGACAATATCCGTACAGTCCGGTCCGTTCGTCTATGAGCATCGCATGGCGGGCCTAGGGGGTTGGTAAAAGTCAGACCCCAAAAAGCGGTACAAGTCGTGTCGGAGTGTAGCCCAGAACACCCTGAGATACTACTGGAATACCTACCAGTAAATCTCCTTGCCTCGGCCGAGGGCTTCGTGTAATGGCTCTCCTAGACACAGCACGACCTCACCCCCAATACCGGGAGAGACGAACCCTTGAAGATACGCTCACTGCCTCCATGTGGCTCGGGACTGTACCCAACTAAAACCTGTTTGCACGACTCCTTTGAGCCGTGGTAGGGTAGTAATCAAAGTACAGAGGGAACTCACACAAGACAAATGACGATCCCCAGGTCGATGAACTAACCTGCACACATGTCACCAGGGAACTGCCATCTGACGTCTGGTATATGACCAACTAGCATGTTCCCGGCGAGTCCTGTCCGGTGTACTCATAACCTAATGAGCACCTGTATACATCTTAGGTGATCCAACTGACACCAGTGGCTTGTGAGACCGGCCACCGCCCCTCGTCGGGGTCTCGACTGTATACACTAGTCTACTCTGGAGTATCGATGCCCTGTCTCGAAACTCTCACGACTAGGGACCTTTTAAGGATATGCTTATAGACCCCAGCTCCCACTTATATGATCGCCCTCATACTGCTGGTGGTCAAGCAAGAATCCTAGGGGCTCTATCAACGTGTAATAGCAACTTGTCAGGTCACCTAAAACAGTACACGATGATAAAGGTAAACCAGATAGCATACTATCATCTCGAGTAAGACTGTCCTACCGGGATAGGTCCTCCATCAATCTTTGCAATCACGTACCTGTGACCTAATAATTGACTCTGAGGGCACTATCTCCAACAATCTCCCACTTGCACTCAAGGCTAATTATTGCGATGTCCCATACTCACAGCCCGTGTGATACCGAACACCCAACTCCTCTACTAGTCAGTCTCACAAAGCTCGTTTGCGGAACTATTGCGTTCGAGGAATAGCCTCAGTGAGTGGATCCGCTTTGTTGTTTCTTTCTATGTCTCTCTATATCTCAAGTTCGCGGAGAAAACCATCTCCCAAAATGAGCAATACCTGTCTTAGAATGTGTCTGGATGTCTGATGGGACATAGCTCATAAATGAACTCCAAATCCAAACTTCTTAGACTGTATCGTCAACTGAACTTAATCAGTATCCTGCGCCATGCTACCCTCAGTATTGCCTTGGACCACCTGTCCAAAATACTGCCCCTCGCCAGAAGGAAAAACTATAACTCTGACAACTTCCTTGTCGTCCAAGTCACCTTGGAAGCCTGGAATGATAACTGTCTCCCGAACAAGGCTGTCGTTATCATATCCCTAGAACATCCACTTATGTTCTAAAACTGCTTCCGACTGTTTCTCCAGGATTGGATTAATGTCAACTTATTGCATCTAGTGCAAGAACAACATCTGGTGTGGTACTTGATATCTCACGATTGACTCAATTGCCTGAGCAAGTGATCTGCCAATCATGCACGTCCCTCTCCCCTTTAGTCTGTAAGACACCTTTGGAGAGGGTGACTCCATTACCTGCAGGTATACTACCGTGCCAGGAGTCATCCATCCTAAATACTCTTAGAATGCTGTCAAGTACCTTGATTGGGAAACCACCCAAATCTAGATCTAAAACCATAGATCTAGTAACCAGTATGTCTGATATAAAATCCATTTCCTTTGTGGAGAAACAACTGTGTGATGACTAAAGTATAACCGATCGTAGTATAGGAGTTTCCTTTCCTATTCTGTGTATGTCATCCAAATACCAGGATATCACACCCTACTACCTTCTCAACAGATCCATCCCTTATTCTGATGAAGTCAAACCCATGACTGTCACGTCAGAAATAGATGATCTATCTCCGCTACATCTGCTTTAGTCTATAAATAGACATAAGCTACCTGTCCACCAATGCTTCCGCTGCTCCCACTGACTACGACAACCGTCTGGTAGAGTCATATAGACGTGCACTTCTAAAGCTAGTTTAGAACGACGCTGTACTCATCCTCCCACCGGGTCTCGCAGCCTGGAACAACAGCAATGGCAAACCTGGGTAAACAAGAACTTCCCTGTCACCGTCCTTGAGGCTACCGTAGTACCTCTCGGGTGCCTGAAGTTACCCAGCTTATCTGCGGAGTGGCCAATGGAATGTCAATCCAGATTGAATCTTTAGGTTCCTTATCAAATCTTCAGTAATCGTTTGTGGTTCTGGAATCACTTCCAGTTCTACCATACTCCCACTACTGTTTTCTGAAAAAATCCACTTTTAATAAAACTGTGGCGAGTCTAGAACAATATTGCTATTGTTCATCCAGATGGTAGAAAGTGAACCCTCGTCATAGCCTGGGTCAACCCACAAACAGCCATTATAGAAACGTGCCTTGAGTTGTCCAGTGTCTGGTTTTAATCTTAAACCGGACAACTCCCCGTAACTTAACATCGTTAAGATATGAACTGTTCTATATCCAATATAGAACCAGAGGCACTGATTTAATTGAACCAGATTCAAATCATGCAGCTATCTCCAGTGCATGTCAACTAAATGGGAGGAGGCCGATCAGCGTTACTCAACTTAGGAATGCTTCCAATTATGAGTAACCTGAAAGAGAAGCAATTTCTCTTTATCATTACTATCAACTGAATACCATATACAAGTATCTACATCTTCGATCTCTTTGAAGAATCCCGATACTTGCTATACCTGGTTCTCTACTCTATTCAAATACCTATAACTTCTCAAAATTTGGACCCTGTGTTTCCGCGAAACACCTGTCTAAAAACTAGAGAAGTCATAAGTAAACCGAATATAGTACGAGGACCAACCCCTCTGTCCTGATGGACCCTGGACAACATACAATACTCTGTATAAGACCCTTGAGTCTGATAACTCATTCACTGTGTGTCGTAGGTTGAAAACTGTACTTATGGTTAAGAAGAATTACACCGCTGTTCAATGCTCCTTACCTAACCATCCACTGATATAGGTAAATCTCGTAGACATAATTTCATAAAGGTATATCTCACTCTATGAAAATAGACGTACAGATATATCAATTTGAAATTGGTGCATAACAGCGGATATTCAAAACCAAATATTTGCCGACCGGCAAACAGCCCAGGTGATTTCCTCAAATATCACCGATTACAACGAATCCCGATATAATGAGGATGATCACCCAATTCCCAATAACTTACTTCCACTCATCATCTGTAAAACCATACAGATGTGAGAATCGTACCTGGTAAATACATACCCTGGAGTAAGTATCTAATCGGGAAATCAGTTTTCTTTTAATATTACACAGTGAAACTGAAACATTGAAATGTTTCGATGGGGTATTTCGGTATTCCTAGTAATGCCTCTTCCAGATTCATGACTGTAACCGTATAATTCTTTGCCACCTCTCCAAAACCCTTCATATGTCTTTAGTCATTACCTTCTGCACACCCCTTTAGGCCAAATGGTTTTCTTCCTTCCCTACCGTTTCGGCACCAGCCTATGGTTTGGAAGAAGACTATCCAATAAGCATAATGGGTGTACTGTCCTAATCCTAGGAGCACTCGCAATGCGAGAGAAGGTGAAGATAAAAGACACCTGAATAAATCTTATTCCTATTTCTCCTGAACCAGAATCCATCCCCGAATTGGAACAAGTTCCTTTCGAGTTCGTATATAACCATACGATGGAGTATCCAATAAACTGTGGATCTTCGTAGTGACACGGAGTGTCCTGGAGAAATACAAAGGTGATTTAGGATTGGCGAAGGAATACTTGGTTTGGTCGTGAATATCTGTTGCAATTTACTTTGCCCTCTTACTAATCCCTTGATTTGTCTTAACTTAATACCTTCTATACACCATCGTTAGGCTAATTGGTTTTCTTCATTCCCTACCGGTCGGCACCAGCCTAAGGTTTGGAAGAAGACTATCCAATTTGCGTAATAGGTATACTATCTTCTAAACCAAGGAGTACTCGCAACCTGAGAGAAGGTAAAAGGAAAAGACAACTGAATAGTCCTATCCGTTTTCTCCAGAACCGGAAACCATCCTCGAATAAATTCTTTCGAGTTCGTATCTAACCATACGATGGTTTTGTCCAATGGAAGTGGACGTTCGTAGTAATACGGGGTGTCCTGGAGAAAAGGGTAAAAGTAGGAGTGGCAATGAGGTTTGCAACTCTGACAATCCAAAAGCCAGTGTTAAGAAGGTTCGGTCAACTTGGTCACTGAGTCATAGTCTTAGGGTCGGGTCAATGGTCGCTGCCAAAGAGAGAGAGAAAAGAAGCACTCAGCGTGCACTCTAACCTAGATCAGAATGGTTACCAATTTATCTAATCTGGAAACCTCCCACTGTACCTCAAATTCTCCTCCAAACCTAAAAGAAGAATTAGTCGGTGTCACCCGAGGAGTAAACTAACTCATCAGTGGGAATCGGGATCCAACTCTCATCGCATGACAACGTGACGGAATCCGCTCACGGTATCACACTCCAGAAGGTATGCGCATATCTGGGAAGTTTCAATTCTTATGAAACTCCCGATGTGATTTCTGCCCCATGCTCTTATGACCTTGGCGTGAGGTCAAAATATCATAAGTCACATGTCAAGTTCTGCCCATCATTATCCAGGTTAATTTGAACCCACCCGTACATACCCTTGACGTAGGCCAAAATAGTAGTACGACTGTCCCAAACCAACGCATCTATCTATGCAACAGATAAATACCCGGCAGCTACCAAACACTATGCCTTGGCGTGAGGTCAAAATACATAGCTTGAATACTACCGAATATTTAACTGAAATGATGGAGGGCTATGAATGGTTTTTGGCGAAAACCTTTAACGTAATGAACTTGATATCGTTGAAGGAACGGATAGCTTTTAAAAATATAGTGACGAGAACCGTTGCTAAAGAGGTCACTCCCGGTGAAGGGATCTCGGCTCTTTCCCCGTAGAATGAGGTGCAGGATATTCCAACTGAATACCACGGTGCAAAGCAAAAGTAATCGGCTATAGTGAAGTCATTGTCCTGACGCAAACTTTTTGTCCAAGGGGTCACTCCCGGTGAAGGGATCTCGGCCCTTGCCTTGTCGACTGAGGAGCTGGATATTCATGACTGAATATCACTGTGCAAAACAAAAGAGAACGTCCTTGCAATAACAGCTTTTTGAAAAGTGTTCCAACAACATCAGATTAGGTTTTTTTTTAACTTGCATTGATCCGAATCAACGCAGTCCCATCAATTGATCACACCACAAAGAACGAAAATATACTGATGTACGTATATGCCATCCGCATTCGCCACTGGGTCCCGTCATTACCCGTTAGGTTAGCTAACTAACGACAGAGCGGGGACTGGACTAGCGCGGATGCAAAACATATACAACATCTACTAATATATATACCAATATATTATATTTCGCTCAAGGCGTGAATAAAATGCAACATCACAGAAAATGTACAGCATCACAGAAACAATACAGATATCTGGGATCCCCGGGTTTCACAGAGCCACTACTGAAACCCGACGTTCCCCTGGTCGTGTGGATAGCCTGTGCAATGAAATCCTAGACCCCTACGGGCGCGGCAAGTTACCCGCCAAAACCTGAAGCGAGGCAGCCCCCTTCAGCGACGTGAATGGACCACCCAGCACTTCACGGAATCCGGTAACTTGGGCACCCCTCCTGGGTCAACCTGTACCCCCTACGAGTGCGGCGAACAGCCTGCCAATTCTAGAGTGAAGCCCCCTCCGTCCCAATGCCATGAGATGCGGGCTTGTTGCCCTCTAGAACCCGGCTGTCCGTGCACCCCTCCGCGGGGCAATCCTAGTACAGAAAGTAAAATATACATACACCGGGTACATCGACCGCAACCTGGCCGTGCCCCAAAATAATAATACAAACAGGCAGTGACGGCAGTCCACATGTCGGACGCTCGCCCCGCAATATCAAATGTACAAAATACAACAGAAACTGTACTAGCATTGCATCCAGGCTATCCCCCACGACCGATCCGCAACATCACAGCAAAAACAGAACATCAACGTGAAAGTCACGTTCGCAAATCCGTCTAACCGGGCTATAGCAGTTAGACCGGATTTACCGATCAAGTGACATTCACGGTCGCAGATATAATGTAAATACTGTGAAATAATGTGTTTAAAATATCCGATCAATCAAATTTTAACAAGTGGGCCCCCAAGCATTACTGTAGCAGATCAAGAAATTCTGGGCCCAATATTAATATTCCAAAACCCCAATTTTCACCCCAGAAAGTCTCTGTAAAAATTTGGTGCAGTGAACCCAATAGTGTGCGGCGGAACCGCGGCCCAATGGGGTGTTTGGCCGCGGTTCCGCGCTCCTACAGTGGAGACACTTCATCGAATTTTCACAGAACTCTTATATTTTCCAGTACATCACTTTTCTGTAACCTGAAAAAATTTTCGACACCAAAAAATTTCAACAGAAAACTGATGTGAACAAAAAATGTAGATTTTGGAATTTTGGTCGATCGGAAATGCAAAACACATTAAACCAAGCTAGACTAAGTTAATGGCGAGTCTCTGATACCACTGTAAGTGCACGGCGGCGCCCCGGCCGTCAATCCGACGGCCAAAAGCGTAAGTGGTGATAAACTTTAATTTTACTGAACTGGCAAACCGCCGCGCACTAATACCCGGATCAAACCACTAACTAGTCCTAGCTATCAACAAGAAAGGGAAGAGAGATATACCGACAGATCCGATTCCTCCGGTCTTCTCGTCGTCGTCACGATCTCCTGCGGAATGTCCCGTCTCCTCCTCGTCGCTGGAAGTGCGCCACATCGCCTACTTCTTTTACGGGCTCCCACCTCAATGCCGAGGCAACTCGGGCACGAAGCCGGCTACTCGACGTGCCCAAGATTCGCTGTAGAATAGTGTAGCAAGCAGGTCTCTTTGGGGTTTATGAGGTTGCCAAGTTGGAGGAATTTTTGACAAGAATTTTCCATGGATGCTTAAAGACAAATGGAGCATCCATACATCATAGAGCTCGGCCAGCCCCTGTTGGTGCTCACCAAAAAAATATGAAGCAAGCTCCTTCTCCTTTTTAGAATGAAAAATGTGAATGAATTAATACCAATAGAATATCAATTCCTTCACAGCACACAAAAAGGGAAGGGGTCCACCAAAGATTAATCATCAAAGAAATAATCCATACACAAAATAAAACCATACTTCAAGCCCAAACAGTGGCCGGCCCCTATTATTCAAGTGGGTGTAGGAAAAGGAATTTAATGAAGATAAGGTCACAAATCCACACTCAAAGGCAACCATCATCTCATGCATGATGGCTTCAAAAAGTCAAGCCATCATGAGAAGAAGAAGTCAAGTGATGGTGCTTATCATGAAAACCATCATGATACAAATAGATGCAAAGACCCCCTCCACAAATGCCTATTTGCAACAATGCAAATAAACCCTCCTCCACCAATCTTCGGCCAATGAACGGAACAATGGAAATCGGCCGAAACGGAAAGCAAACTGGCAACTCCAGAAAACTGGTCCCGTAATAAATTACAGGAAAACCCCGATACTGTGCATACACACCCGCATCTGTATTTCGACCGAAATACAAATGCAATGAGACAAAATCTACACTGTACTATACTAGGATCCGGCTTAAACCAAAGCCGGCTAGTAATATCCGTTCGATCCTGATCCGTGCAATACCGCACGTATCTGATCGAACCCTGCCATATATCCATACGGCTTATAGTACAAACTGTCCGATCCTGATCCGTGCAATACCGCACGTATCTGATCGGACCTTGCCATATCTCCATACGGCCTCTACAACCTTTCGCCCGAAAGCTGAGTAACTGAAATGTGGGGGACTCTAAAGACTCGTCAACGCCTTGGTTGTGGATTTAACCACTAGCACGTCAGAGGTATAAGCCAATACGTAACGGGCTACCAGGTATTGACTAAAAAGGGATGTCTGTGAGCGAACTCAGCCTGATAACCCTACTGAGCCTGTCAGTGACAATATCCGTACAGTCCGGTCCGTTCGTCTATGAGCATCGCATGGCGGGCCTAGGGGGTTGGTAAAAGTCAGACCCCCAAAAGCGGTACAAGTCGTGTCAGAGTGTAGCCCAGAACACCCTGAGATACTACTGGAATACCTACCAGTAAATCTCCTTGCCTCGGCCGAGGGCTTCGTGTAATGGCTCTCCTAGACACAGCACGACCTCACCCCCAATACCAGGAGAGACGAACCCCTGAAGATACGCTCACTGCCTCCATGTGGCTCGGGACTGTACCCAACTAAAACCTGTTTGCACGACTCCTTTGAGCCGTGGTAGGGTAGTAATCAAAGTACAGTGGGAACTCACACAAGACAAATGACGATCCCCAGGTCGATGAACTAACCTGCACACATGTCACCAGGGAACTGCCATCTGACGTCTGGTATATGACCAACTAGCATGTTCCCGGCGAGTCCTGTCCGGTGTACTCATAACCTAATGAGCACCTGTATACATCTTAGGTGATCCAACTGACACCAGTGGCTTGTGAGACCGGCCACCGCCCCTCGTCGGGGTCTCGACTGTATACACTAGTCTACTCTGGAGTATCGATGCCCTGTCTCGAAACTCTCACGACTAGGGACCTTTTAAGGATATGCTTATAGACCCCAGCTCCCACTTATATGATCGCCCTCATACTGCTGGTGGTCAAGCAAGAATCCTAGGGGCTCTATCAACGTGTAATAGCAACTTGTCAGGTCACCTAAAACAGTACACGATGAAAAAGGTAAACCAGATAGCATACTATCATCTCGAGTAAGACTGTCCTACCGGGATAGGTCCTCCATCAATCATTGCAATCACGTACCTGTGACCTAATAATTGACTCTGAGGGCACTATCTCCAACAGGGGTATGCGCTGGAGACAGCAGCATACCTATTGAATCAAGTTCCATCTAAATCTGTACCTACCACACCATATGAGATATGGAGTGGGAAGAGGCCATATCTTAAACGAGTTAAGATATGGGGTTGTCCGGCCTATGTCAAACGACAAAATCCGGACAAACTCAAGGCACGGTCAGTTATTTGGAAGTTTATGGGATATCCAAAGAACTCATATAGGTATCTTTTCTACCACAGTGAGGAACAAAAAGTGTTTTTTGCTCAACATGCCATCTTTTTAGAAATGGAATTTCTTGTAAAAGAAATTAGTGGCTAAGTGATAGAGCTGGAAGAGGTTCCAGATACACAAACTGCAACTGAAGATTTAGTGGAACCAGAGGATTCAGTAGTTCCCAACGAACCTCAGGATCTCCACCGATCTAGTAGGGTTCCTCACCCACCTGAGAGATACTACGGTTTTCTCATGGATGGTGAGAGCGAGGATTGCATCATGGTCGATGATGACCCGGCTAGCTTCGAGCAGGCCATCACGAGTGGGGACTCAGTGAAATGGCTGGATGCAATGCGGTCCGAGATGGAATCCATGCACACCAATAAAGTATGGACTTTGGAAGATACTCCTGAAGGGGTAAAACCCATTGGGAGCAAGTGGATCTTCAAGAAAAAATTTGGTGTAGATGGGAAAGTGGAGACTTTCAAAGCTAGACTTGTTGCAAAGGGTTTTCGTTAAAGACCAGGTGTGGACAATGACGAAACCTTTTCTCCAGTGGCTATGCTTAAATCCATCCGGATCATGGTTGCCATCGCTGCATATCATGACTACGAAATCTGGCAAATGGATGTTAAGACCGCCTTTCTTAACGGTGATTTAGAAGAGAGCGTGTACATGACTCAGCCAGAGGGCTTCGTAGATAGTGGGAGCAGCAGGAAAGTGTGCAAGCTGCTTAAATCCATTTATGGATTAAAGCAAGCATCGCGGAGTTGGAACATCTGCTTTGACGTCGTTATCAAAGAGTTTGATTTCGTAAAAAACGTAGATGAACCTTGTGTCTACAAGAAGGTGGCAGAGAGTAAGGTTGTCTTCCTTGTATTGTACGTGGACGACATACTCTTGATAGAAAATGACATTCCTATACTGCAATCGGTCAAGCTCTTCTTATCACAAAGATTCTCAATGAAAGATCTAGGTGATGCCTCCTGCATACTGGGAATTATGATCTATAGAGATAGATCTAAAAGGATATTGGGATTGTCCCAATCAAAGTACATTGACACCATACTAAAGAGGTTTAGTATGGAAGAGTCCAAACGTGGGTTTTTACCCACGATCTCAGGGCTCACTCTCTCCAAAACGATGTCTCCCAATACTGATTTGGAGAGAGCTCGCATGCAAGGGATACCCTATGCTTCGGCTGTAGGCTCTATCATGTACGCTATGCTATGTACCTGACCCGATGTAGCATACTCACTAAGTGTAGTGAGTAGGTATCAAACTGATCCTGGAGAGAGTCACTGGACAGCTGTGAAGAGCATTCTCAAGTACTTACGAAGGACTAAGGAGATGCTCTTGGTGTATGGTTACGGAGAACTCCAAGTGGAGTCCTTTACCGATTCGAGCTTCCAGAGTGATAAGGACGACTCTAAGTCGCACTCGGGATTTGTCTTTACCCTCTACGGAGGGGCGGTTAGATGGAAGAGTTCCAAGCAGGAAACCGTGGCAGACTCGACGATGGAAGCTGAATATATCGCTGCCAACGATGCTGCCAAAGAAGCTGTCTGGATCAAGAAGTTCATTACTGAACTTGGAGTGGTTCCATCCATTGAGCATCCAATACCTTTGTATTGCGATAACAATGGAGCGGTGGCTTTGGCCAAGGAACCCAAGTCCTATCAGCGATCCAGGCATATTCTGAGGCGGTATCACCTGATCTGGGAGATAGTTGATCGCCGGGAGATCGAGGTCAGGAGGGTTGACACGAAGAACAACACAGCGGATCCACTCACGAAGGCCATACCCCAGATACAGTTTGAGAGACTCTTCGGGATGCTATGTATGCGATACTACAGCAGCTGGCCCTAGTGCAAGTGGGAGATTGTTAGTTGTATGTATGCCCTAGAGGCCAGAGTATTGTACAGATGATGTAAATTATATTGGATGCTTGGACATATATAGAGAGGACTTTCTTGCTCGACATGATAGTATGCTATCTGGTTGCTCTTTATCTTAACATGTATACTTGTCTCTTTATGCTGTCTAATAGTTACATGTTGGTAAAGCCCTTAGGATGTGTACTTGACTACCTGGACTATGATGCGGATCATACTAGTGGGGACACGGCAGTCGATAAGTACATCCTTCAAGGTCCCTAGTCATGGGTGTATCGAGACGGGGCATCGATATACCAGTGTAGACTAGCGTATACGCTTCTCGACCCATGAGATGGGCGATGGATGATCCCATATCCATTGGTGTTTGACATCAGAGATGGTTTACGGGTGCTCAGTGGAGACTGGGTACACTGGACGGACTCGCCGAGAACTCCCAGATGGTATTATACCTTACGTCAGATGGCAGATCTCTGGTGACACTTGTGCAGGTTAGTCTTTAGACCCGAGATCATCATAGAGCCTTGTGTGATTCCCACTGTGCTTTGATTTCCACCTTACCACGTCCTTGATGGCGTGCAAAACGGTGGTTTTGGGTACAGTCCCGAGTCATATGGAGGCAATGAGCGATAGGAGGGGTTTCGTCTCTCCCGGTATTGGGGGTTGATGTTGCGCTGTGCTCGATTGGCCGTAACAGGAAAGTCTCTGGCCAGGGCTGATTTAGAAATTTACTGGTAAGTGTTACCAGTAATTTCTTGACCCATTATGAGCCTCACATCAGCACGACTTATCGGTTATTGGGGTCTGACGTTTACCACCCCTAGACTTGATATGCGACATATCAGACGAGGAGACCGGACAGTACGGGAAGTGTTACCAGCAGGCTTTTACAGGAGTTGGAGCGGTCTTGCTTGCTGATCTTCTGATCGCTCAATACCCGGGTGGCCGTTACGTCCAGCCAGTACCGCTGACGGCTTGTAGGTGCTCGATGTGATCATCACCTACTGCCGGCGTATTGAAGAGTCTTTAGAGTCCTACACAGAGGTTTTACTGGCTCAGGCAAAATGAAATAGGAGCACGTATGTGATATGTGCGGGACCGAGAATAATGCGTGTATGTGATACCGTATTCTATTCTCACGACTTTTTGTATCGGTCGGTTATATATGATATAGCCGGGTTATCGAATCAAGTGTTGATTCGATAAGTCGATACATTGGAGGTTAGTCGGTTATATGAGATATGACCGGATTATTAAGTCAAGTAATGATTTAATAATTTAGTGTATAATTGTATATTAGATATACTAGTTTACATTAACTAACACTTGTTCACTTATGCATTTTTCTCACATGTACACAACTTCAATATATATATGATATATATTAAAATGTGTTTTCTTTTTGTATCATGGTTGATGATACACATGACTTGGGTGTATGAGACTTACACCATGCTATTTATTATGTTGGGTTTTAATATTTAAAGTAATTACAAAATTAGTGGAGGATTAGAGAAAATGCATGTAGCTTGTGGAAGCTTGTGGATGCATTGACTAATTCCACAAAATTTGTTTTTACTATGGATATTTCTTAACCCAACCATAAGTATTAGCCATGGTTATGTCTCTACATGAGTTAGTATATGATACTCACTCACCATGGTTAGCTTTCTCACTTTATCATTATCCTCATCTCTTTCTTTTGTTCATCTTCTTCTCTTTTGTTCAAAAGAAAAGCAGGTTAAGGTTTGATCCAAAGTGAGAAACATTGTGAGAAATAAAATTCTAAAGAGAACCCACATCCTATTTCTCCATCCTCTACTAGACTAGCACTTTTGTTTAGGGTGTTTACTTCACTAATTCTCTAGTTAGTGAAGTAGAAGCTTGAGTTGGCATCCCCTCGACGTGATCATCTTCGGCCTCGAAGACTTCAAACAAGGACGCTCTTTAGCCTCAAGAAGCCATGCAAGAGTCCGGGAGAACCACGATCGCAGCGAAGGGACTTCAACAAGGAGCTAAAGAAGTGAAGGACCGATCTACAAAGGTTGTATTTCGTATTCACTTAGTCGTAAACATAGTTTACTAGCATGTGAAACCCTAATTCTCTAGCAACGATCTTGTTTAGGGTTATTCAGCACGGCTAAAATTTTAAACGGGTATGGTTGATGCATTGTAGAACCTTATTAGAGTGCCTAGTAACCCTACACTCTCTCTACTTCATATTGCCTATCAAGGTTAGCAAACTAGATGCCCGAGTTGCTTCGATTTTGAGGTCGGAGCCCGTATTACTAACTCTCGACGTGGATCTTCTTCGATGTGGAGAGACCTGAGATCAAACTTGATCAAGAAAGCCATGAGGATCTTGGGACAAAGGTTGAAGACCGAAGGACTCGGATCGTTCGGTATAATCACTGTAACCCTTTGCATGTTTTTGTTATTTAGGGCTTATGGGTCGATGTCACGACCAGAAAATATTGTTCATGACCGGCACTTAAACCACGCCACGTCTAAAGGCGTAACGTAATTCAAGTAAGCCGAAGCCCAGAAATCTAAACCTTTTTAAGAAAATAAAAGAGGTGAAATTTTGAAATAAAGGTATAATGAAATCAAAGGTTTTCTTAAATGCATAAATAGTGGAACATGAAAAATGCAAGTGGATTTACTAGTTGAAAAACAGGTTTCGTCTTTTTAAAAATTTAGGCAGCAACTCCTTTGTATATTTTGAATTAAAACCATATATAAATAATAATTATAAAGGCATCCCCAAGCGGGAGCTAGCTCTTCGCTAAACGGCGGAATCACAACCACGCAAGTCATATAACATGTATACGATGCCCAACGGCGAAGATCAACACAAAGGATAAAGAATAAAGCAAGACATCAACCCAATAAGTGAACATAAACCCTCTCTCTAAGTCTCGCAACCACAAGTATCACTAAGTCTTACTACTTATACAAATACTAGTTTCTGATTGATGGAGTTAACTAGATACAACATGTAAATAAAAACAATAGTGGTACGATCCAACATGTACCATCTACCAAAGCAAGTCACCCGAATACAAGCTGTGTGCCAACGATGCCGCTACCGGTCCATGCGGTCAACCTGCAAGAACTGTGGCACAACGGGGGTGACCTGCCAACTCGTGAGTAGAAAACATCATCAGGTAGAAATCGAATGAACAACGATTCCTAGGTCAACTATATCATAAAGGTAATACTATGATATCTAGGGTGACCGTATCTGCATATGTGCCAACAATATACTTAATGCCTATATGCGGGTGGATATCATCCAACCATATAATCAATTCCTGGATGCATGTGGATCTCATCCACATGTCAACCAATGACCCAACAACATCATGCATGTAAATATCGTGAAAACATATGCATGTAAATATGAGGATATAAATCAACGTGTGTCCATCAATGACACATCAAATCATGGTACCTGAGTGTCCAACACCGACACTCGAAACATCATGAGACCCGTGTCCAGCATCGGCACGTAAATCCTCATATCTCAGGCACCGCATCCTAAGATCGGCCCTCAGGCGCCGCACTCTCTGGTCGGCCCTCATATCCATCTCACTACTCAAGTCGGTATCCTTCGGATAACCGCCGAATCAAAATACTATCACCGGTAGATAGTGGTCCCTCTGCCAAGCTCATCGTCTACACCACGAAAATCACCTCTAGCCCCGAGGTACCATACCAGGTCCACCATGTACCCGCAGACGGTGCCTCCGGCTCCTCAAATCGGGTTTCATATGCCAATCTCAGAACCGATAAAACACATTGTGGACGTCTCAAAATATCATATCAAGAGAAACCGGGTTTTTAAAACAACACATAATTTCCTTTGAAATTTGACCACGGTTCTCAAGTCCAGAAATCTCACGAAAATAGCATATCTCAATGCGTATAATCATAAAGCATGATGTATGAGACATATGACAGAATGTAAGTATATCCGTATATCATGCAATAAGAAAAAGTGATGTGACGATATCAGTATATCATGCGACATATCCTAATGATTTGAACATAGCAAGTAAATCATGCAAGAAGTCATATCATGATGCAGCAATTCTACTGTGTAGTGACATAGCTATTATCGATGATGAAGTGTGTGAGCCGGCCAATCTGTGTAAGTGTAATATAAACATCATCGATAATGGTGTAGGTGTACTGGCACATGTATACGTAATGAAATGAGAATAACATGAACGTAGCATAAAGTAAATCATGGGCGCAACGCTATAAGCAAAGGTATCTAATCTAATATCTACACACGAACCATACAATCAGTTTTTAAAAGATGTGAATCGTAGTTTTGAAAGTAGGGGCTACGGTGTTTTTAAGGAAAAGACACCATTTGAAAATCCGTAACGTCCCTCAAGGTATCTATTTAAGAGATGCATACGATTCTTCAGTTTAGAAATATGTATGGTTCGGATGACACATTTACGTCGGCTATCCAGTCTTATAGTATCCGATACGGCAATATCATCGACCATCATCCTCAAATCACGAGCGCGGATCATCTATCCGGTAACTCACATCGTGTACGGCAATCCTTCGTACGGTGACATTTAACAAAAATAGGGATCTATCGACCTATACGACAATGAGGGTACAGATCTCAAGTCTCATAGGGTACATCACTCATTATTCTTATATCCTGTTATTCTACATAAATGTCATATCTTATTGTATATAACGGTCTTATAACATGACACTATAAATCTTATATCAATCGTATCCGCTCGTATCATCTTATCTCATCATATTGATATCTCAAATCTCGTCATCACGTATTAATCATATCATATCACTTCTAACTATCCTTTTAACCATATCCCTAGTTTCCTAATATAGGTTTCCTTAACCATATCCTATATATCGGTTTCCATCAAAATTTGCGGAGGTGCTATACGCCATCCACCCGACTTCCCCCTTAGATATAAATCTACTCACCTGCGGATCTTCTTGTTCAACCGTAGTCGATGTGCTCCGTCGTCTCGGAATCCACGCGAAGGTACCTACAAATCAACACATATCGTAAATACTATTAAAATCAATGTCTGAAATCCGATACGGCACACAAATTGCCTATCGGTTAGAACCCATAGCTTACGCATACGAAAACAATCAGACAATCATCGTCGTTGACGTGCAAACGTCCAACGATCCGACACAATACCAAATACCAAACCCTAAGTTCATAAAATCCAAATACCAAAACACGAGTTCAGATATCAGGAAAACATAGCCAAACCCACTCACAACAGCTCCCAAATTTTGATTCAGGTAAACTGGGACTAAACTAGCAAGTATAGGGGATAGTTTATAGGGGTTAGGAGATACAGCCAAAAACTCAACCCCAGGAGCTCACAGAAAACCGGCGACAATGCCCCAAGGTCTGGTCTTGCCGGCCGATTGATGAGGAAATGGGCTCGTACTTCTACAGTGGGTTTCTAGTGGTCAATATAGGTCAATGGACTTGTTTGTTAAACTCTGAAACTTCCCATGTTGCCCCAGATTACCTGTAGGCCAATACAACCGCACAAATCCGACACGGATTAATTCCTAAGTCCGTATTTTGGTTTCCAATCCGGGTCTTGGCCTGTAAAATCAACACTGAGGTCTTGTAACAGCCCCTAAACATCATAAATCCACACAATCACCCAAACACTTTTCTTGAATTTTCCAAACATCACAAATTCAAATCGATTAAACTCTAAACTACTATAGGGTGCTATTAAACTTAAACTAAACTAGATGAAAGGAATTATACCTCATTTGGGCAACTCATGAAAAACCCTAGCTTCCCATAGTCTCCAAAATCCAACATTGATGGGTCCAAAGTATTGAGGATGAGGTAGGGATCAACTTTAATGAAGAGGTGGTAGGGTTTTGATGAAGATTTGGAGATGAAACTTGGGGGTGAAGGTGGACGGAGATGAGGAGGAAGATGATGAGAAAAACTAATGGGGGATGAATGAATGGCTGCCCTCTCTCTCTCTCTCTTATTCTCACCCTCACTCAACTCATTTCTCACCCTCTCTCTCCAGTAATTCACTCTTTTACTCTTTTCTCTTTTTCTCACAAAAATACACATAATACCCAAAAAACAACACAAATGAAACAAAATGCAACATGACATGGTGCACTAACCATAGAAAACTGTAAAAACACAGATTTGGCTTAATCGCGATTAGCAGTGCACTAATAAATTTTTATCCAAACTGCATATAATTAATTATAAAAATGCCAAATCCAATAAATATATTATTAAATGAATAAATCATTTTAATCTCCAATTATTTCATAGATATTAGTATATATTTATACCATTTTACGAAAACCCCAATTTCTCAAATCGGGTAGTTTTCTCCAAATATATTACTTTGATATTAAATTCCAAAAATAATATTTTATATTCTCTGAAATGTTACAGTCGATCCGTAGACTCGTGTTCCGTTAGCGCCAGTTTATTAAATTTTTGTTCCGCATTTGGCCACGGATTGATGGCCGGGGCGCTGGCATAACCCAACATGGTATCAGAGCCGCTCCATAAGCCTTACTTAACTCATTGCAACATTATAAATCCGTCGTTTTTGTCATGCAAAAACTGCCTAAAAAAAAGTTCCAAAAACTGAACGTTTGAGATGTTTGCACACCCTGCAGGCTCACGGTTTGAACTGAGAAGCGATGGGGTGGTGGATGGGCATCCCGGGGAATCCCCCTGGGGAGGAAGAACGGCTGGGCCCACTCTCCAAGACCACCACAAGGTGGTCTTAGTAGTGGGGCCCCGAAACTGCTCCACCTTGGGTCGTTTCGGGTCTGCCTCACCCCCTGGCCAACTCGTGGTGTCCACAGGGGTGGGTTACCCTATCTAGGCCCCCTGACTCAAAGTTGATTTCGTGCTCTAACTCCCCGCGAAGGTTCAGGCGCGTTTCCTTTTGGATTCGGACTTCCGAATTGGCTTTAAACGGTCCAATTTTGGAACTTTAGCTCACTGTTTTTTTCATGGTTTTGGAAATTGGTTTAGTTTGCTATATGCGTGCGGAATTCTAATGTTGTAGTTTTCAGTACATACATTACTATCTGCGGCTGTGAATGTTATTAAAGTGGTACAACTCGTCTAACTGCTATATGCTCTTTTAGACAGGTTTGCGAACATGACATTCATGTTGATGTTTTGTGTTGTGCTGTGGTTGTGGCGGGATTGTCGTGGTGAATTGCTTGGGTGCAATGGTAGTACAGTTTGGATTTATTTGTACATTTGATATCGCGGGGCGGCCGTCCGACATGTGGACTGCCATCACTGCCTGTTTGTATATTATTTATTTGGGACACGACCGGGTTGAGGTCGATATCACCGTTGTACATATTTTTCTTTTCTGTACTAGGATTACCCCACGATGGAGTGTGTTCATATCAGAAAACTGCATTCTAATACCGTCCATTCATTATCTATTTGCTGTATTTATCGGTACTATTAACCAGTGTCTGCTCAGTAATACAGATTACATGTATCCGTGACAAAATACTGGAAATACATTTAAAAGCACGGATATATCAATTGAGAGCCGACACTGCAACCAGAACCGCAATCTGACCGATACTTCCGGAGTCCCTTTTTGCAACAAGTTTGTGTACACATTTTTCTATCTAAATGGTCCAACACAACAAGTGTGTACACAAGACTTTTAGGCACATGCGGATATGATATAATGAGCATTCAAGGCTATATATTATGTGCATTCAATGCTAAGGATTATATGTCAATTTGAAGATTCAAAACTTCCCTCCAATAATAAGTGCAAAATAAAATCAAATGGACAAATCAATAAAACCATAATGGGGGCAGCCATGATTTAGGCACATGTGGGAATGGAGTAATGAGCATTTAATGGTAAAGATTATGTGTTGAAATGAAGGTTCAAAATTCCCTCCAAAAACTGGTGCAAGTCAGGTCGAAACAGAGGAAATAAACTGGACCAAAGAGACACCGGGGACAACAAAAGACAACGCACCAAATTGTAGACCCTGCCACCTGTTTTGGACCGGCCACCCTCCCCTAAAGACCGGCCTGGCCGGTCCCACCTCCTCTTATGGGCCCCAGCTCCTCACAGTGACTTCCTTGCTGCCACGTAGCTCTAATTTTGTTGTTTATTTTCTTTTCTTTTCTGTCTATAAAAGCAGGCAGTGGGCAAAGGTTCAAAGAGTCATTCTTTAGTCTTGGATTTTCATTCTTTGTCCAAGTTTTCTATTCTCCTTTCTTGTAAATAGCTTAGTCCCCTTGAGTTCTTAACCTTCTCTTGATCCTTCAACCTCTTCATTGAGCTTGAAAGTTTAAGGGTTGGTTATTGATCTCAAGGGGTTGTATCATTCTTGAAGTTTAATAAAGTGTTCTTTTTTGCTTCCTTCACCATGAGTTCTTTGCCCTCTCTTGATCCTGCAACCTTTTTATTGAGCTTGCAAGTTTATGTTTGGGTTATTGAACCCATGTCTTGCAATATATTCTTTGGTTCCTAGTCTTTTACTTACTTGCATTTTATTCTTGCTCTTTTAATTCTTGCACTTAAATTCCATGCACTTTAATTACTTGCTTGTAATCTTTTCTTTTCTTTTGTTATCTCTTTTTGGTTTGTTTTGTGAATGGTGTGAATATTGTTGTTAGGAAAAGAGAAAGATTTTGTAAGTTAACGTTTCGTTTTTCATTTCCTTTTCCCGTCTTTTCCATTTGAAACTCCGCCTAAACCTTACGCAAGCGCTCCGTTAGGCACCCTACCCTACCAAGGTAAAGGTGATTCCTAACCGTGACCGGTTGCCTTCGGTTTGGCCGGAGGCGAAAGCAAGAGACAAGAACGGACGGACAAGGTTCAATAAGCCGGATTCCACTAATACCGTGCTTAAGTCCCCTAATCCATGTTGTTGCCGATTGTTCTAGCTTCAATGGTTAAGTTCGGCTCAAAGTACTTGAATACAAAATCCATTAATTTACACTATCCTATCATTTACTAACAAGCCTTATACTTGAATATAATATATAGGTTAGATAATGAACAAATCCGCCACGTTGTTAACTCGTTAAAACAAGAACGTAAAACTTACCATCTCCCTGTGGATCGACCCGTGCTTATCGCGGCTAGCTGCAAAGCGACACCGTCCTGATCGCGGTCAAAATTTAGAACTCTTAAATATCCGACACGCTTTTGGCGTGCGATCAAATGGCGCCGTTGCCGGGGAGACGGTAAAGTTTTTATTTTTGTTATTTCGGGTTAATCTTGTTAATACCCATCTAACCCTATTTTTCAAAACAGCATAAAAATTTCAAAACCAAAATCAAAACAAAAATTAACACAAGCTAACCATTTTGTTCTCTAGATTTTATACCTGCTTGCACTCTGTAACTAAAATAAAAAGATAAACAATACCAGTATGGCATTAGTGGAACACTGAGACTGCTGTTGAAATTTAGAGCCCTACCTCATCAAGTTGGCCGGCGACATCATCACCAAATCCGGCAACGCCGGCCCTTTCACCACCTCTTGCCTCCATTTTCTCCTCTGAGCTCCAATGTTCTATTTTCGCCCTATTTGTATTGTTCGTTTTTTTTAATTTTTAATGTGCGGGTATTTGGGCATTCGTATCATTTTTCCGCACTAATATACATTTTTTCCGACATTTCAGATTTTGCGGATTTACGAACAGTGGGCGTGGGGAGCAAAGTGTACATTCAAAATTAAGGTGGTTACGAAGTACAGTGCCAAAGATCCGGGTAGTTTGACCCGTGCAAGTGAACGTTTCAAGCTTCCCGGATTTGATTCAACGGGGGTTTCCTAACCCAAAAACATAACGGTACGTATTTTACAAACACTTTCTTCTCAAATCCAACGCATCGACTGTAATATCTTTGCAGGATTCTTTGCAAGTTCGCTAGCAAACGCCAAAAAAATAAAAATAAAAATAAAAATTGACTAACCCGTATTTGTTGCAGTGCCGTGCTTAAACTAAAAAACGATTGTTTGATTCTTTTTAGAATTTTTATTGAATTATGCATTGCATACATTAATACGGACATAAGGGCAAGCGAACCCCCAAAACATACGATAAAGGATTTCATCATCTTTTCCGTGGCCCACAAATCACGAACTTGAGCATAAACATTATCCCACATAAATTTTAAGAGAAACTAGACTTTAAGCCTTTAAGGACTTCGCGCTCATTAGGAGTTGTTAATTGTGTTTAGAACACCGCTTAACGGTATATTGTTTATGGGGTGTCTAGGAAAATGTTCATGGTGAAACCGCCAAAAGAGAATGGGTTATTTAATTAAGAACCTTCGCGAAAGCGTCGAAAAACCTCCCCTTATCTCTGCACTTACGTGGCCTCGTGATCAGTGTATCTTGAGCCTGTTTCTCGACACAGTTTTACTTTGCCAATCAAGTTCTTGAGCAGGTCTAGTTGACCTAGGTGAACCCTAGAACGATTAGGTGTGTGGTATTTTTGTGTCGTGATTGTTTTTGTTCAGATTCTTTTTTGAATATTTCATTCTTTTGTTAATAACTAACTAAAAAAACTATAAAAAAAACCACATTCTTTTCCCCTCCTTTTCTCTTATTCTTCTTCCGCTCTTCATATCATGGGTACCCCACCTCGAAAAACTCTTGCCGAACATTGGTACCCACAACCAAACATAAGTTCCTACGGTTCTTATTTTGGTCAAACTTCGAACAATCCATCCATGCCAATAATTTCATTGAAAGATTGAATAGACGCGTCTAGGATAAACACTTGCACTCCGCAATCCACTTTGTATCAACCTTTTCAACCTCCCCCACCCTCTTATGTTGATACCCCTTTTGCAAGTCGTCCTTTGTCCATCGCTGAACATATTGAACAATCCCGTAGCAGATCTTTCAATCCTTTCACCACTACAAATTCTTTGGATCAACAATTCCATTTACCTTCTTATTCGTATGTTGATCCTATCCCTGTCCAACCATTCAATTCCTATGAGTCCTACCCAACTTTTGCACCTGCCCTAGACATTGCTTCTGAACAACCTTTTGGGAGTTTCCAGTATCCAAACAACTTTGAATGTTTTACTGAAACCCCTTCACAACCCATGTTTAGTCTGGAACAAATGTTGGAAGACTTTAGGATAGCGTCATGCCAACAGATGATGGATTTGAATGGGTCCATGGCCGCCCTCATACAACCTAGTGACCCGGTAGCTAGTTTTCAACTAGCTCCACATTTTACAATGTATGATGAGGCGGTAGGACAGTGTAACGTTTTAAAAATAATTAAATAATTATTTAAATAAATAAAATCGTTTAAGTGAATTTTATAATTTTCGGTAAAGTAAAACGTAGTTTTCATAAAACTAAACCGTAATTATTTTTCACTATAAATTTAAAAATACCTATTTTAATTATGTTATTACTAGTAAACGGTGTTTATTTAGTCACTTATAAATTTTTAGTTTAATTAAATATTTTTCCTAAATTAATTATTTTAAATATTAACATAAGCTTTATTTATACAATAAATTAGTGTAAATTACAAATTTGAATGGGTTTAATTTGTAAAAATGAACCATTGCATATTAGAATCTAGTATGTTTCATACAAAATTTATTTTCAAATTTATCCATGGTTCTAGACCATTCTAGATCAAATGGAGTGAAGAAAATAAAGAATTTTTAAATAAATTCATGAAAAGACTTAATTGTATGATATTTTTGTGAAACCTTCTACACTTTTCTTCACCTTTTCTCACTATCCTCTCTTTTCCTCACCTCATGGCCGGCCTCCCCTCCATGGGCAGCACCAAAATTTTTCCCCCATCATTTTTTTGCATTAAAAATCATCAAAATTCATCAAAAATTCAATAAAAAATCCACAAAATCCTAATAAATTCCTACCCTCTATTCTTTTCTCATCTTTACATGGATTTTGGAGATGGAAAGCATTCATTTTGAAGGCTTATTTTCATGTTTGGATTTCATGTTGTGGAGGTATAAATCTTCTTTTTTGATTTATTGTTTTTAGATGTTTCATTTAAGCATAATTAGATTTGATAAATAATTTCTATCAACAAGTTTTAAAAATTCAAGTTAGGGTTTGAAAAATCAAGTTATGGTTTTTACTAATTAAGTAGGATTATATTTTGTAGTTTAACATTTTTAGAAGTGGAAAATCTTGTATGGATGATGTATTGTAAATTGTTATCCAAAATTGTTTAAATTAAACCATTTTTGCAAACTAGATTTCTATAAGTTGTATATATTGGTGAGATAAAATTCCAAATAACGTTTGAAACACTAGATTGTGGTTTTAAAGAGGATATTAACTTGTTAGTGGAATGAAAAACTTAATTTGGCTACTAGTTTCTTTTGATAATTGAAAAATACTAATAAAAATGCTATTTTTTTTGCTAACTAGTTTTTGGGAATTCTTAAATAAATGAGAGTTAAATATAATTTATGGTTTCATTATACTATTATCATCGTGAATTGTAGTTTAGTAAGTTAATTCATGTAAAATCATGTTTAGTTGTGATATTGTGAAATTTTGCTTAAAAATATCGAAATCGGGCAAGTTTGCAAACTAGAATTTTCAAACTAATGTAAATTAGGGTGTTAAAAATATGGTAATGGTTTCTATAATCTAGTTAGGTTATTTAATGAATATTATGACCATTAGTTTCTTTTAAACATCGAGTTTTGAAGTAAAACGGTAAATTGGAGTTTTCGGGTTTTTCGAAATCGGTCGATTTGATCGATTTTTAGGGTTTCGATGAATTAAATCATGTTTTGTATTATAAGTGATGAGTTTTAAAACTATGAGTTGTTTGTTGATGTTTATCTCGATCAATCGGCGTTTGTACGCCGATATCGAGCGATATTTGGTTCTTTTGCGTGAACGGGACATAGGTTTTAACCTATGTGCGTTTCGTGCGTCGTTTTGGCTTTGTCTGTGATTCAGTTTATGATATTATATGTGTTTACGTATAGGTACCCATCACGTGGACTTCAGACGAGGAAGAAGAGGAGGGTGGCATCGTCTTCGGCAAATAAGGACCAGGTGAGTAGATGTGTATCTACGGGGGGAAGTCGGGTGGATGGCGTTTAGCACCCCTGCAAACATAGAATAGGAATAGGAACTTATTGTCTTTAGGAAACCAGACGTGACCTTAGAATTTCGGTGAGTAGGACCCTAGTAGTGACCTTAGGTTGGACTAGATTAATTTAGGAAGACCTTACCCAAGGATGAATATCATGGAGGAGATTCGTAGGTTTCAGGTAGATACACGCACACGCACACACTAAGACTCGACGTGGTGTATACGTGTATGTGTATATATATAGGATTAGGTGTAGGTATATATATACACACAATACGTATATGTGATACAAGGATGTGACATGATACACAGGGATGAAACAATATAACTGGGCTGATGCCATGATTCTTGGCTATACAGTCGTGTTATGATATTAGCGGATCATTAGAAAATGAGATAATGGATTTGTGTACATGAACAATAATAAAGGATGGTGATGATATTGAAGTATATGGGACTCTAAATAGAACCCGGACTGTAACCTGTGCCTGAAATTCTGATATGATATCATATAGGTGTGACTTGATTACGACATCATATAGGTGTGACTTGATTTCAATATCATATGTGTGTGACTTGATTACGACATCATATAGGTGTGACTTGATTACGATATGATCTAAGTGTGACTTAATCACAATATGATACATATGACATGATATTTCTGAGGATAAATTAACGATGTATATTTATGATGACAATGATATATGATTGATGTATGCGATTACAGTATAGCACCTTGATCTTGACATGTGTTGATGATGATATTATACGAATGATGAGACACGTAGGTCATACTTGACCCGTACCCCGATATTGGGATGCCGTACGATGGATTTTACCATACGAGGCATAGATATGATGATTGATCCGCACTCTTGATTCGAGCAAGCCGTACTATGTACGTGACGTTATTGAGGCTGGATCGCCGACTATTAGTGATATGGATTCAGACCTTAGGTGGACTCTTAATTCTTATTGACTAGTTTCTTAGGTTTAGTTCCATAGGGGGTTAGATGGACACTAGTTTAGTCTCGAGTCATATAGTTGTAGTTATACTTGTATATCACAGATGAGTGGTTATTACACATCCATCTTTACATTCATACCGTAATCATAATGGTGCATGTTCATTCATATGTTTCTATAATCAGAATAAAACTTTGCCTGTTAGGACACCAGCACCATTACCGATGATGCGCATATTCCACGCACACTTATTTGCCGGCTCACACACATCATCATCGGTAACTGCTATGTCACGTACACTTTAGATCATATTATCTTTTATTAATACAATCAGCTAACAGCTAGATAGATATAATATTGTGATTACTCTCTGGTGTTAGTATAGATATGGTATTTATTACTTAGACATTTCATGCATTCGCATTTTCATGTTATCATGCAGTATTATGGGGCATATGCCGACACTTATCATATACTTACTCATGATTTTGGGATTTTGGATTTCTATGAGATTTCTGGATTTTTGGGGAAAACCGCAAGAATATATAAAAACTTCTCTCTCTCTCTCCTCCACTCTTTTTAAAACATAAGATGCGGTTTTCTCGTGATGTATGTGTCGTCCACCATGAGATTTCATGTTTTCTATTGGATTTCGAGACCCGATTCGAGGAGTGGATGAACCGTCTCGGGTACATGGTGGGCCCGGTATGATACCCCGGGGCAAGAAGATCGAGTTGTAGACGATGAGCCTGGCAAGAGAAGGCTACCTACCGGTGATGTCTGGCGCGGCGGATATCCGGAGGATACCGACCGTTGTCGTGAGATTTGATGATATGGGCCGATCCGGACTGACGGAGCCCGAGATATTGAGACTATGAGACATTGAGATTATGAGGTATTGAGACTTGAGATTTACATGTTTTGTGTCGATGCTTGACACGGATTTCCATGGATTTCATCGTTGATATTTCAGATTTCTATACACATTTTACCATGATAAAAGCTATAGATTCCTTATACAGATATATCTAGATTTCTGGATTGGTTATTTTACATTCATGCTGCATGCATACTCATTCACATGACATAGTACTATATGAGGCACTGATACGAGCACGGAGCATTTGCACTTATACGTAGCGTATTATCCTATCTTACTTGATGACTAGTAGTATATTAGTATATTATTATGACCTAGGATAGCGTTGTGCATTCTATTTCTTTTCGCAGATATTTTCTTCTCACGAGTTGGCAACTCACCCCCGTTGTGCCAAATTTTATTACAGGTTCGATATACAGGTTTTCCAGGCAGCTTGCTGGCACATCATTTCATTCCGGGTGATTTGCATGGTAGGTTGGTTCACTTGTATCTGGACCGCCATTGTACTTTTATTATTTCATTTGTATCTAGAAAGCTCCATCAACCAAACTTGTATTACTTGATAGTTTACTGGACCATTTTTTTGTTTTAACCTTAGAGTCGCGCTTGTATTATTATGATATCTGGTGGTTTTGTTTCCTTTTGAGTTTTGAGTTTTGCCCTTTGGCGTTGTATACTATTGCGCATTGATGTGGTTGTTTCCGTCTGTTGGCGTAGAGCTAGCTCCCGTTTAGGGATGCTTTTTATTGTTTGTATATATATTATTCTTATTTGTACCCGTTTGGGGCCAGTTTTTACAAAGGAGACTCTGCCGAAATTTTTGAGAAAATTGGATGTTGCTTTTAAACTTGTTTTATACATGTTTTCCTTTACTTCTTCTTCTTTCTATGGTTTAGATTTCTGGGCTTCGGTTTACTTAAGTTACGTTGCGCCTCTAGACGCTTCGTAATCTATGTGCCGGTCACGTTCCGTACTTTCGGGTCGTGACAAAATTGGTATCAGAGCGCTAGGTTTAACCTTGTATAAGTCTAGGTGACCCTTGGTTGATGGAGTAGGCGACTTAGGTTGAGTGACGTACCGTGGGTATTATCCGCGGCATACTTACGATACGCTACTCTTCTTAAGTAGCCTTAGGATGTACGTTTTTTTGCACCGCATTTCATTCGTTCCTTGATCAATCTTCATCGATATCGGAGGGTGGTTTCTGTTACCACGGGCGCACGGGCAGAGGGAGCTGCGGCTCGAATGCGATAACCATTAGGGTATCGTTCATTCTTGAGGATTGGAGCATTATTTAGCATGCGGACGAAGGGTATTCACATGGTGTCCAGGCGAAGTTAAAGGGTTCGAACGATTATCTGAAAAACCATTTTCCCAAGTTTAAGGTATTCGGAAGAACATGCAGGTATTTCGATGGACCCTCTAGAAGAATAAAACCCTAACTCGACATAATGACCACGAGAACGCCCTTGAACCTTAGGGTTGACGGCAGTTCCGCGGTGCCATTAGTGAGGCTTGGGTTTACCCTTCTACGGCTGGACCATTGATGCTGGGGTATGTACCGGATATTTTTAAACTGTACTTGAGTGTTGAACTCTCGGGGAATTATGGGATTTTGATAGATCGATCGAAAATTTTAATATAGTCCGGATATCAGGTGAAGGGATCGACTACGTGGGAGACTCTAGATATGAGTATTGCCATTGGTAGCGCAGTCAGCACACCCAGGAAGAGATGAGTTCGTAGCAGTCGACACCAGAGGAAAGGGGGGAAAGAGGTGCACACTGACGATAGTGTTTACGATTGTGATTTGGTGATTTGAATTTCATATTTCCGTTGATTGGATTTTGCTATTTTGAGGACTTTGTTCTACGGTATTTCCTATATGTACCTTCATTACATTCTATTTGTGTTTCATATATCAGTGGTACTGATGTTGTTTTGTACGTACCCAGTGCACTTGATTTGGTTTTAATACATTTTGAGATTTTGATTTGATTTCGTGCATATGGTTACACATGATTTTGACATATGCTTCGACCTAGTTTTCATGCACTTTCGTACTGTAATTTCGATTTTGATATTCGGTGTATGTATTCATGCACCTAATGCACCTGATTGAGATTCTTGCGCACTTGATGCGATTTTGTGCACACCAAATGCACTAAATCGGGGTTTTGTGCAGATTAGATGCACCTGATATTGAGTCATGCACGCCCGTTACACATGATAGATATTTTTGGTGCACACCTGTTGCACTTAGTTGTTTATGTGTGTATTCGTGGTATCTGTATTTGGTTTCGATTTCAGTGCGCACTGGACGCACATGATATTTTTATGATGTGATTGGGATTGATTTCAGTTTGAGCAGTATGTTTTATTAATCATCACTATTGATTTGGTAACAATGCGGGACGTGTATGTTAAATAAAAGATATATATATATATATAGCTATTTTTTTTAAAATAAACGACCGCTACTTATGCCGTGACACGTGCATCACACGGCGATTTTCAAAAGAGGTTCTTGCATGCTTCTTTATCCAGATATTTGCACGGTTTAACTCTGATGTGCACTATATATAAGTTGTAGTTTTGATGTATATTATGTAGGTTTTCATATTGGGTTTTGATATTTTATTTTCACCATAACACCGATGATTGTGTTATGTTTGACAGAGTTTTGATTTTGAGTTACGTACTTATTTTTCATGCGCTTGTATCTGTAAGTGCACGGCGGCGCCCCGGCCGTCAATCCGACGCCGGAATGCGGAAGCGTTGATTTACTTTAACTTTTCAAACCGGCACCACCGCGCACTACGAACCCGGATCGTGCCATTAAACTAGTCCTAGCTAACAACAACATGGGGAAGAGAGATATACCGAGCGATCCGTGTCCTCCGGTCTTCTCGTCGTCGTCCCGATCTCCCCCCGGAATCTCCGGTCTCCTCCTCGTCGCCGGAAGGGCACCACGTCGCCTGCTTCTTTTATGGGCTCCCACCTCTATACCGAGGCAACTCGGGCACGAATTTAGCGAGCCGACGTACCCAAGGTTTGCTGTAGAATGTGTAGTGCTCATGTCTCATTTCGGGGTAGTGGATGTTGCCTTTTGGTGGAGGGATGAACCATGGAGTTTTACTTGGGAATTTTTTGTGAAGAAATATGACATGAGATCAACCAAGAACCCCCACTCAAAATGGGACAGCCCCCATTAGAAGTGGCCGGCCATGCATTGGAATGGGAGAGGAGAGAATGAATGAGGGAGTGTATCAATCAAAAGAATGAGTGAGCCCACCAATAATCCAAGGGAGAGAGAGAAAAGGCTATCATGAAAAAGGAAATGATCACCTACTAAAACTCACACTCCATCAACCAATCATCAACAACCATGATTGCTCCAAAGTCAAGCCATGATGAAATCAAGAAGTCAAGGTCAAAGGATGGTGCACCCATCATGATGCAACAAAATGCAAAGAACACCCTCCACAAATGCTTATTTGCACAAATGCAAATAAGCCCTCCTCCACCAAACTTCAGCCATTGAATGATACAAAGAAATATGGCTGAAACGAAAAGCAAACTGGCAACTCCAGAAAACTGGTCCCGTAATAAATTACAGGAAAACCCCGATACTGTGTATGCACACCGCATTTGTATTCCGACCGAAATACAAATGCAATGAGACAAAATCTACACTGTACTATACTAGGATCCGTCTTAAACCAAAGCCGGCTAGTATTATCCGTCCGATCCTGATCCGTGCAATACCACACGTATCTGATCGAACCCTGCCATATCTCCATACGGCCTCTACAGCGTTTCGCCCGAAAACTTGAGCAACTGAATGTGGGGGACTCTAAAGACTCATCAACACCTTGGTTGTGGATTTAACCACTAGCACGTCAGAGGTATAAGCTGTTAGTTGTATGTATGCCCTAGAGGCCAGTATTGTACAGATTATGTATATTATATTGGATGCTTGGACATATATAGAGATGACTTTCTTGCTCGACATGATAGTATGCTATCTGGTTACTCTTTATCTTAACATGTACACTAGTCTCTTTATACTGTCTTATAGTTACATGTTGGTAAAGCCCTTAGGATGTGTACTTGACTACCTGGACTATGATGCAGATCATACTAGTGGGGACATGGTAGTCCATAAGTACCTCCTTCAAGGTCCCTAGTCGTCGGTGTATCGAGACGGGGCATCGATATGCCAGTGTAGACTAGCGTATACGCTTCTCGACCCATGTGATGGGCGATGGATGATCCCATATCCATTGGTGTTTGACATCAGAGATGGTATACGGGTGCTCAGTGGAGACTGGGTACACTGGACGGACCCGCCGAGAACTCCCAGATGGTATTATACCTCACGTCAGATGGCAGTTCTCAGGTGACACTTGTACAGGTTAGTCTGTAGACCCGAGATCGTCATAGAGTCTTGTGTGGTTCCCACTGTGCTTTGATCTCCACCTTACCACGTCCATGAGGGCGTGAAAAACGGTGGTCTTTGGGTACAGTCCCGAGTCACATGGAGGCAATGAGCGATAGGAGGGGTTTCGTCTCTCCCGGTATTGGGGGTTGATGTTGCGCAGTGCTGGATTGGCCGTAACAGGGAAGTCCCTGGCCAGGGCCGATCAGAGATTTGCTGGTAAGTGTTACCAGTAGTTTCTCGACCCGTTACGAGCCTCACATCGGCACGACTTATCGGGTTATTGGGGTCTGACGTATACCACCCCTAGACTTGATATGCGACGTATCTGACGAAGAGACTTGACTGAATGGTAAGTGTTACTGGTCGGATTCGCAGGAGTGTGAGCGGGCTAGCTCGTCGATCTTCTGATCGCTCAATACCCGGGTGGCCGTTACGTTTAGCAGACCGCTTGCGGCTTGTAGGTGCTTGATATGATCATCACCTGCTACCGGCGTATTGACGAGTCTTTAGAGTCCTACACAGAGGTTTCCTGGCTCAAGCGAAACGAAATAGGAGCGCATATGAGATATGTACAGGACCGAGAATAATGCGTCTATGTGATACCGCATTTCATTCTCGCGATATATGTTTCGAATGGTTATATTCGATATGACCTAGTTATCGAATCATTGATTCGATAAATCGATGCATTGAATACTAGTCGGTTATGTGCGACATGACCGGATCATTAAATCAAGTGTTAATTTAATGATTTAATGTATAATTATATATTTGATATGTTACTTTACATTAACTAGTATTGGTTCATTTTAAACGGATTTTTCTCACTTGGATTGCACATTGTATATGTGATATACTTTCGTGCACTTTTCTGTATCATGTTTGATGATACTTGATCATTTAGTTAAGTGTATAAAATTAATCCATGGTTAATATGATAATTAGGGTTTTGCATTTTCATTTATTTATTTATTTATTTATTTATTTATTTGGGAAAGAATAAGATGAGAATGGTGGCTTTCTTTGTCATTTTGTTGAAGCTTCATGAAGCTTTGACTTTGCAACCATCCTTATCTTCATGCTTAACCCTAACCCATCCTAGTGACCATGGTTAATTCTCTACACTTAACCCTAGTTCAAGTTATGATAAGTATTTGTTTTTAAATTTATTTTTATAACAACACTTATCATAATCTTTTCTTGAGCTCATCTTCTTCTTCTTCTTCAAGCTTGCTACTCCAATGGCAAGTTGAGATCTAGTGAGTTAAATCCAAATCTAAAGTGAACCCACCTCCTATTTCTTCACCCTCTACCTCTTGTCAAGTTGTTTTGGGTGTTTACTTCACAAGTTTCACAAGTTTGTGAAGTCGGAGCTTGAGTTTGTGCAACCTCGACGTAGATCGTCTTTGACACAAAGCCGACGACCTATTCCGCTCGCTCTCCCGATGAAGCCGATGATCGAGTCAAGGATTCATGATGGACAGCGAGGACATGACCACGTGGACCTAAGGAGGCGGAAATCCGGATCTACAAAGGTTGTATATCCGTATCCTAGTAGTTAACAGTTAACTAGCTTTCTTTTTCGCCTAAACATCTAGTTAAAGATCCGTAGTATAGGGTTTCTCGGCACTATAAATTTTAATATGGCATGTTCGATGCCTTGTGAGAACCCACTAGGGTGCCTAGGAACCTTTCACTGGTATCAGAGCCTAGCTAGAGCCTTAGGCGAAGTCCCGACGACGTTTGAAGTCCGAACGAACACGAAACCCAAATACTTTAGAGCTCTCTGGACATTTTCATAAATCTGGGATTTTTCAATATTTAAAATGTCTAAAAAATTCAGCATAGAATTCTAAGCATTACTGTGCAAAACGATTCCCTCAACTGTTCATTCGGCCGCGGAAGCGCGGCAGAAGCATGCCTTCTGCCGCCCTTCCGCGGTCAAATAGTGACGTCATCCCATTTTTTTTGCACAGTAATACCTGATAAATTCTGGTGAGTTTTCTGGATATTTTTAAATTAATTTAAGGGTTGAGTGCTCTGGAGTTATATTGGGAATCGATGAATTCGATCGGAATATCAAACTTTGTCTAAGTGTTTTTCCAGATAACTGTAGAATATGTTAAAGAGTTCGACCGGATAAAAATACCCAGGTTTTCCCCTGCCAAAATATCCAAGTGTTGGATTATTGTGTGGTTAAAAGACGTTCTGAGTAGTGCAAGTAACGCGATGGTCCCTCTAGAAGACACAAACCTTAACTCGATTATGTGACCGTCTTGAACTGCCCTTTGAACCTTCGGGTTTGGGGCAGTACGGCGTGCCACATGTGAGGCGTTGGCTTGACCCTTCTACGGCTGGACCGTTGGTACTGAGGTATGAAGTGAATGTCTTTGAACCTATTTCATGTGTTGATCGGTGTCGGGAAAACTTGGGTGTTCGAATGTTCGATTGGAAAGTTTGATATATTCTATTTATCCGGAATTGGATACAATAATTGGAATTCACAAAAGGTTATGAGATAACTGGATGAATGTTATAGATCTAGCAGTTTAGTTTCACAAGATATCGAAAAGAGTTTTCGATGATGGGACTAAAATGCGGGTTTATAACTGTTAGGCATGTGATGTCTAAAGAAGTTGCGGATTCCAATTGTTGTAGTTTTACACTTTCTTTTCTGTGACCGTAAGTGTAGTATGTGCATATCGCCGGTTTCGTTGCTATACATCAACGACAATTGGGGTATGCATACTTACTTACGTTGATGACATGTGATGTTATGTGTTGCTGGATATGTCATATTGGATCGTCGTGTTCGAATAGCCGGGGGTTTTTATGTGAGATGAGTGTTTTTCTTTTTCATTCATGTAAAAACTTGTATGTAATATTTTTTATTCGGGGCACTTCCAGGATGCGGGAGTTGTCACCCTTTGTATATTATTTACTTTTCTGCACTAGGATAGACCCAAGGAGCGGAGCACAAGTAACCGGGTTATGGGGTCCAGTGGGAGACCAACTCGAGGTGTCGAGTCCGGGTCTCCTAACCCTAGAATTGGCAGGGTTGCTTGCCGCTCTCGTAGGGGTCTAGGGGTGTGGGATTGGCTATTCATCACGACCGTGGAATCCGTGTTTATACTGGCTCGTATTAAAAACACGGACGTCCTAGTATATCCAATATTTCATATATTTATTCTGCTGCGATATCTGTAATGTGATTCTGTGATGGATATAGTATATAGTATATATGATATATTATATAGACGTTACTTATGTTTTACACCCGCGCTAGCCCTGCCCTGCTCTGTCGTTAGTTACCTAACCTAACGGTGCACGAGAGGACATCGAGGCGAATGCGGATGACATAAGTGTACGTCATATCTATCTGTGATGTTTAGGTATTTAAATGATGGGACTTCATTAATGTGATTAATGAAAGATAAGAAACCTAAGATGTTGTAGAATCGAATTTTAAAATAAAACAGGTAGCTACAGTTTTTTCTTTGCACAGCGGTATATATGATATACCCCGCACCTCATTCGACGAGGAAAGGACCGAGATCCCTTCACCGGGAGTGACTCCTTTAGCAATAACTGGCAGATACTACACACTCGGTTTGCTTTTGACTGCTTTTGCGTTTTTGCTTTGCACAGAGATATATATGATATATCCCGCACCTCATTCGACGAGGAAAGGACCGAGATCCCTTCACCGGGAGTGACTCCTTTAGCAAAACTAGAAAAGCCTCAAAATCACTCCATTTCAAAACATCATTTGATTCTGCAACGATATCAAGTTCATTACGCTCATGGTTTTTATGAAAAACCTGCGTAGCCCTCCGTCATTTCAGATAAGTATTAGTTAGTATTCGTGCTGCGGTAGTTTGGCCTCCGTCAAGGCGCAGTGTACGGTAGCTAACTAGTGTTTATCTGCTAGCATATGATGCGATTGGATTAGGGTATTCGTACGGCGTTGTTTGGCCTCCGTCAAGGGTCGTGCGGGTGGGTTTAATTCAATCAGGAAATGACGGGTTGAACTTGACTAGCGGACTATGGGTTGTTTGGCCTCCGTCAAGGTCATAGGACGCTAGGGGCAAAATATTATCAGGAATTTCAAGTGTTGAAATTTGCAATGAGATTGCATACCTTCTATGAGATAGTTGGATCCCGATACCCGCTGCGAGTAAGAGTTACTCCTGGGAGAGTTTTATACATTACAATTAGCCGATCAAGTAGGTGTCTAGAAAGGTGTTAACGAGGTTACGCCTCTGGGAAAACGAGGTTTACAGTAATTAGGTTCGTGCGAAAGCACGGGGGACCTCCCTCAAAGTACCGACACTGGCCTGGCTGAAAGATTGGCGAACTTGTAGTGTGTAATTAATCCCGGCTAGTCTTTCCTTTTAGGGTTTGAAGGAAGATTTGATAAAAAGCAGTGGGAGCCATCCTGATTAGATAAGATAATAACCAATCTGATCTTGCACGAGCATACGCTAAAGTGTTTTCTTCTCTCTCTCTCCAGGTAGCGACCATTTCATGCCTTAATAAAGATAATAAAATGGATGTATTGACCGAACCCGCATGTTATACTGTGCTGGGGAACGTTGGTTCCGTTCTTTCCTATAAGAGTTATAGGACTGAACAGGATATAGGGGAATACCAGGATTCCCATGCCACCCGAATGAAGAAAGTACATGATGATGCATTTTCTTCGGGTGTGTTCGTTACTGAGAACTGTTTCTCCATTTGCTCTACGTCCTGGGTATTAGATACCGGGTCAGGATCCCATATATGTAATCAGTTACATGGGCTTAGAAAAGGTAGAGAACTTGGAGAAGGTGATAAAGACATTAGAGTTGGAAATGGTGCAATTGTTGCAGCTAAGACTGTCGGGGAATATCACCTTGTATTACCAACTGGTAATACATTGGTTCTGAACGAATGCTATTACATGCCGAACCTGATATGCAACATTATATCGGTTTCTTTATTAAGCAAAGAAGGATATAATTTTGTATTACAGGACAATGTTATGAACATTTTCCGTAACCAAAAGTTGGTTGGATCAGGCACGTTGTGCAATGGCATTTATGTTCTAAATCAATCAACAGTTCTGAGCATAACAAACACACACAAGAGGAAGAGTTCTGAACTCAATGAATCCTTCTTATGGCATTGTAGACTGGGTCACATCAATGCGACACGACTAGCTAAGTTGCATAAAGATGGATATTTAAATCCGTTTGAATTTTCATCCTATGACACTTGTCAGTCATGTCTCAAATGCAAGATGACCAAGACTCCGTTTACGGGACACGGAGAAAGAGTTACCGAACTCTTAGGACTAATACATAGTGATGTATGCGGTCCCATGTCTACACATGCCAGGGATGGTTCTTCGTACTTCATTACATTCACTGACGATCTCTCTAGATTCGGATATGTGTTCCTGATGAAACACAAATCAGAAGCTTTTGAGAAATTTAGAGAATATAAACAAGAAGTTGAGAACCAAACCGAAAAAAGTATTAAAATCCTTCGATCTGATCGAGGAGGAGAATACTTAAGCAATGAATTCCTGGGCTTCCTAAAAGAGAATGGGATTCTCTCTCAGCTGACTCCTCCATATACACCACAGCACAACGGTGTATCAGAACGGAGGAACCGCACCCTATTAGATATGGTGCGCTCTATGATGAGTACAGCTGAGTTACCTATTTCCTTCTGGGGATATGCACTGGAGACTGCTGCATACCTACTGAATAGAGTTCCGACCAAATCAGTGCCTACCACTCCATATGAGATATGGAATGGCAAGAGACCATGTCTTAATTTTATTCAGATATGGGGTTGTCCGGCCTATGTTAAAACACAAAATCCGGACAAGCTCGAGGCAAGGTCTGTTCTATGTAAGTTTGTTGGATATCCCAAACATTCGCGAGGGTATATCTTCTACCACTCCGAGGAACAAAAAGTGTTTGTTTCTCGACATGCCACTTTCTTAGAAAAAAGTTTTCTTATGAAACAGATAAGTGGCATTGAGGTAGAACTGGAAGAGGTTCCAGCAATACAGACTACAACAGAAGATTTGGTTGAACCAGAGGATTCCGTAGTTCCCGATGAACCCCAGCCTCTCCGCCGATCTAGCAGGGTTCCTCGCCAGCCTGAGAGATACTACGGTTTTCTCATTGATGGTGGTAGCGAGGATTGCATCATGGAGGATGATGACCCAACTAGCTTCGAGCAGGCCATCACTAGTGGGGACTCAGTGAAATGGCTGGATGCTATGCGGTCCGAGATGGATTCCATGTACGCCAACAAAGTATGGACTTTGGAAGTTGCTCCTGAAGGGGTAAAACCCATTGGGAGCAAGTGGATCTTTAAGAAGAAACTTGGTGTAGATGGGAAAGTGGAGACTTTCAAAGCTAGACTTGTAGCAAAGGGTTTTCGTCAAAGACCAGGTGTGGACTATGACGAAACCTTTTCTCCAGTGGCTATGCTTAAATCCATCCGAATCATGCTTGCCATTGCTGCTTTTCATGACTACGAAATCTGGCAAATGGATGTTAAGACCGCCTTTCTAAATGGTGATTTAGAAGAGTGCGTGTACATGACTCAGCCAGAGGGCTTCGTAGACAGTGGGAGCAGCGGGAAGGTGTGCAAGCTGCTTAAATCCATTTATGGATTAAAGCAAGCATCGCGGAGTTGGAACATCTGCTTTGACGTCGTTATCAAAGAGTTTGATTTCGTCAAAAATCCAGATGAACCTTGTATTTACAAGAAGGTGGCAGAGAGTAAGGTTGTCTTCCTCGTATTGTACGTGGACGACATACTCTTGATAGGAAATGATATTCCTATGCTGCAATCGGTCAAGCTCTTCTTATCACAAAGATTCTCAATGAAAGATCTTGGTGATGCCTCCTGCATATTGGGAATCAGGATCTATAGAGATAGATCCAAACGGATTTTGGGATTGTCCCAATCCAGGTACATTGACACCATACTAAAGAGGTTTAGTATGGAAGAGTCCAAGCGTGGGAACTTACCCACGATCTCTGGAGTCACTCTCTCCAAAGAGATGTCTCCCAAGACTGATTTGGAAAGAGCTCGCATGCAAGGGATACCCTATGCTTCGGCAGTAGGCTCTATCATGTATGCGATGCTATGTACCAGACCCGATGTAGCATACTCACTAAGTGTAGTGAGTAGGTATCAAGCTGATCCTGGAGAGAGTCACTGGACAGCTGTGAAGAGCATTCTCAAGTACTTGCGAAGGACTAGAGATATGTTCTTGGTGTATGGTAACGGAGAACTCCAAGTGGAGTCCTTTACCGATTCCAGCTTCCAGAGTGATAAGGACGACTCTAAGTCGCAGTCGGGCTTTGTCTTTACCCTTTACGGAGGGGCGGTTAGCTGGAAGAGTTCCAAGCAGGAAACCGTGGCAGACTCGACGATGGAGGCTGAATACATCGCTGCCAACGATGCTGCTAAAGAAGCTGTCTGGATCAAGAAGTTCATTTCTGAACTTGGAGTGGTTCCATCCATTGAGCATCCAATACCTTTGTATTGCGATAACAATGGAGCGGTGGCTTTGGCTAAGGAACCCAGGTCCCATCAGCGATCCAGGCATATTCTGAGGCGGTATCACCTGATCCAGGAGATAGTTGATCGCCGGGAGATCGAGGTCAGGAGAGTTGACACGAAGAACAACACGGCGGATCCACTCACGAAGGCCATTCCCCAGATACAGTTTGAGAGACTCTTCGGGATGCTCGGTATGAGATACTACAGCAGCTGGCCCTAGTGCAAGTGGGAGATTGTTAGTTGTATGTATGCCCTAGAGGCCAGTATTGTACAGATTATGTATATTATATTGGATGCTTGGACATATATAGAGATGACTTTCTTGCTCGACATGATAGTATGCTATCTGGTTACTCTTTATCTTAACATGTACACTAGTCTCTTTATACTGTCTTATAGTTACATGTTGGTAAAGCCCTTAGGATGTGTACTTGACTACCTGGACTATGATGCAGATCATACTAGTGGGGACATGGTAGTCCATAAGTACCTCCTTCAAGGTCCCTAGTAGTGGGTGTATCGAGACGGGGCATCGATATGCCAGTGTAGACTAGCGTATACGCTTCTCGACCCATGTGATGGGCGATGGATGATCCCATATCCATTGGTGTTTGACATCAGAGATGGTATACGGGTGCTCAGTGGAGACTGGGTACACTGGACGGACTCGCCGAGAACTCCCAGATGGTATTATACCTCACGTCAGATGGCAGTTCTCAGGTGACACTTGTACAGGTTAGTCTGTAGACCCGAGATCGTCATAGAGTCTTGTGTGGTTCCCACTGTGCTTTGATCTCCACCTTACCACGTCCATGAGGGCGTGAAAAACGGTGGTCTTTGGGTACAGTCCCGAGTCACATGGAGGCAATGAGCGATAGGAGGGGTTTCGTCTCTCCCGGTATTGGGGGTTGATGTTGCGCAGTGCTGGATTGGCCGTAACAGGGAAGTCCCTGGCCAGGGCTGATCAGAGATTTGCTGGTAAGTGTTACCAGTAGTTTCTCGACCCGTTACGAGCCTCACATCGGCACGACTTATCGGGTTATTGGGGTCTGACGTATACCACCCCTAGACTTGATATGCGACGTATCTGACGAAGAGACTTGACTGAATGGTAAGTGTTACTGGTCGGATTCGCAGGAGTGTGAGCGGGCTAGCTCGTCGATCTTCTGATCGCTCAATACCCGGGTGGCCGTTACGTTTAGCAGACCGCTTGCGGCTTGTAGGTGCTTGATATGATCATCACCTGCTACCGGCGTATTGATGAGTCTTTAGAGTCCTACACAGAGGTTTCCTGGCTCAAGCGAAACGAAATAGGAGCGCATATGAGATATGTGCAGGACCGAGAATAATGCGTCTATGTGATACCGCATTTCATTCTCGCGATATATGTTTCGAATGGTTATATTCGATATGACCTAGTTATCGAATCATTGATTCGATAAATCGATGCATTGAATACTAGTCGGTTATGTGCGACATGACCGGATCATTGAATCAAGTGTTGATTTAATGATTTAATGTATAATTATATATTTGATATGTTACTTTACATTAACTAGTATTGGTTCATTTTAAACGGATTTTTCTCACTTGGATTGCACATTGTATATGTGATATACTTTCGTGCACTTTTCTGTATCATGTTTGATGATACTTGATCATTTAGTTAAGTGTATAAAATTAATCCATGGTTAATATGATAATTAGGGTTTTGCATTTTCATTTATTTATTTATTTATTTATTTATTTATTTGGAAAAGAATAAGATGAGAATGGTGGCTTTCTTTGTCATTTTGTTGAAGCTTCATGAAGCTTTGACTTTGCAACCATCCTTATCTTCATGCTTAACCCTAACCCATCCTAGTGACCATGGTTAATTCTCTACACTTAACCCTAGTTCAAGTTATGATAAGTATTTGTTTTTAAATTTATTTTTGTAACAACACTTATCATAATCTTTTCTTGAGCTCATCTTCTTCTTCTTCTTCAAGCTTGCTACTCCAATGGCAAGTTGAGATCTAGTGAGTTAAATCCAAATCTAAAGTGAACCCACCTCCTATTTCTTCACCCTCTACCTCTTGCCAAGTTTTTTTGGGTGTTTACTTCACAAGTTTCACAAGTTTGTGAAGTCGGAGCTTGAGTTTGTGCAACCTCGACGTAGATCGTCTTTGACACAAAGCCGACGACCTATTCCGCTCGCTCTCCCGATGAAGCCGATGATCGAGTCAAGGATTCATGATGGACAGCGAGGACATGACCACGTGGACCTAAGGAGGCGGAAATCCGGATCTACAAAGGTTGTATATCCGTATCCTAGTAGTTAACAGTTAACTAGCTTTCTTTTTCGCCTAAACATCTAGTTAAAGATCCGTAGTATAGGGTTTCTCGGCACTATAAATTTTAATATGGCATGTTCGATGCCTTGTGAGAACCCACTAGGGTGCCTAGGAACCTTTCATAAGCCAATACGTACAAGCTACCAGGTATTGACCAAAAGGGACGTCGATGAGCGAACTCATCCTGACACCCTACTGAGCCTGTTAGTGACAATATCCGTACAGTCCGGTCCGTTCGTCTATGAGCATCGCATGGCGGGCCTAGCGGGTTGGTAAAAGTCAGACCCCCAAAAGCCGTACAAGTCGTGTCAGAGATCAGCCCAGAAAACCCTGAGATACTACTGGAATACCTACCAGTAAATCTCCTGTCTTGGCCAAGGACTTTTCATGTTCTGGCTCTCCTAGACACATCACGACCTCACCCCCAATACCGGGAGAGACGAACCCCCGAAGATCCGCTCACTGCCTCCATGTGGCTCGGGACTGTACCCAACTAAAACCTGTTTGCATGTCTCCTTTGAGCGTAGTAGGGTAGTAATCAAAGTACAGTGGGAACTCACACGAGACAAATGACGATCCCCAGGTCGATGAACTAAACTGTACACATGTCACCAGGGAACTGCTATCTGACATCAGGTATAAGACCAACTAGCATGTTCCCGGCGAGTCCTGTCCGGTGTGCTCATAACCCAATGAGCACATGTATACATCTTAGGTGATCCAACTGACACCAGTGGCTTGTGAGACCGGCCACCGCCCCTCGTCGGGGTCTCGACTGTATACACTAGTCTACTCTGGAGAATCGATGCCCTGTCTCGAAACACCCACGACTAGGGACCATTTAAGGATGTGCTTATAGACTACCAGCTCTCACGTATATGATCGCCCTCATACTGCTGGCAGTCAAGCAAGAATCCTAGGGGCTCTATCAACGTGTAATAGCGACCTATCAGGTCACCTAAAACAGTACACGATGATAAAGATAAACCAGATAGCATACTATCATCTCGAGTAAGACTGTCCTACCGGGACAGGTCCTCCCTCAATCATTGCAATCACATGCCTGTGATCCAATAATTGACTCTGAGGGCACTATCTCCAACAATCTCCCACTTGCACTCAAGGCTAATTATTACGATGTCGCATACTCACAGCCCGTGTGATACCGAACACCCAACTCCTCTACTAGTCAGTCTCACAAAGCTCGTTTGTGAAACTATTGCGTTCGAGGAATAGCCTCAGTGAGTGGATCCGCTTTGAAGTTTCTTTCTATGTCTCTCTATAATCTCAAGTTCGCGGAGAAACCCATCTCTCGAAATGAGCAATACCTGTCTTAGAATGTGTCTGGATGTCTGATGGGACCTAGCCATAAATGAACTCCAAATCCAAACTTCTTAGACTGTATCGTCAACTGAACTTAATCAGCATCCTGCGCCATGCCTCCCTCAGTATTGCCTTGGACCACTTTTCCAAAATACTGCCCCTCTTCAGAAGGAAAAACTATAACTCTGACAACCTCCTTGTCGTCCATGTCACCATGGATGCCTGGAATGATAACTGTCTCCCGAATGAGGCTATCGTTATCATATCCCTAGAACATCCACTTATGTTCTAAAACTGCTTCCGACTGCTTCTCCAGGATTGGATCAATATCAACTTATTGCATCTAGTGCAAGAACAACATCTGGTGCGGTAATTGACATCTCATGATTGACTCAATTGCCTGAGCAAGTGATCTGCCAATCATGCACATCCCTCTCCCCTTTAGTCTGTAAGACACCTTTAGAGAGGGTGACTCCATCACCTGCAGATACACTACCGTGCCAGGAGTCGTCCATTCTAAATACTCTTAGAATGGTCTCTAAGTACCCTTAATTGGGAGACCACCCAAATCTAGATCTAAAACCATAGATCCAGTTACCAGTATGTCTGATATAATATCCAAGTCCCATGTGGAGAAACCACTGTGTGACGACCAAAGCATAACCGATCGTAGTATAGGAATATCATTTCCTACTCTGTGTATGTCATCCAAATACCAGGACACACACCCTACTACCTTCTTAACAGATCCATCCTCAATTCTGATGAAGTCAAACCTATGACTGTCACATCAGAAATAGATGGTCTATCTCCGCTATATCTGCTTTAGTCTATAAATAGACATAAGCCACCTGTCCGCCAATGCTTCCGCTGCTCCCACTGACTACGACAACCCTCTGGCAGAGTCATATATGCGTGCACTTCTAAAGCTAGTTTAGAACGACGCTATACTCATTCTTCTGCCGGGTCTCACAGTCTGGAACAACAGCAATGGCAAGTATGGGTAAACAAGAACTTCCCTGTCACCGTCCTTGAGGCTACCAGAGTACCTCTCGGGTGCCTGAAGTTACCCACCTTATCTGCGGAGTGGCCAATGGAATATCAAACCAGATTGAATTTTTAGGTTCCTATCAAATCTCCAGTAATCGTTTGTGGTTCTGGAATCACTTCTAGTTCTACCATACTCTCACTACTGTTTTCTGAAAAAAAATCCATTTTTATTAAAACTGTGGCGAGTTTAGAACAATATCACTATTGATCTTCCAGATGGTAGAAAGTCAACCCTCGTCATAGCCTGGGCCAACCCACAAACAGCCATTACAGAAATCGTGCCTTGAGTTGTCCAGTGTCTGGTTTTAATCATAAGCCGGACAACTCCCCGTACCTTAATATCGTTAAGATACGAACTGTTCTATATCCAATATAGGACCAGAGGCACTGATTTAATTGAACCAGATTTAAATCATGCAGCTGTCTCCAGTGCATGTCAACTAAATGGAAGGAGGCCGATCAGCGTTATTCAACTTAGAAGCACTTCCAATTATGAGTAACCTGAAAGAGAAGCAAGTTCTCTTAATCGTTACTATCAACTGAACACCATACACAAGTATCTACATCTTCGATCACTTTGAAGAATCCCGATACTTGCAATACTTGGTTATCTACTTTATTCATATACCTATAACTTCTCAAAATTCGGACCCTGTGTTTCCACAAAACACCTGTCTAAAAACTGGAGAAGTCATAAGTAAACCGAATATAGTACGAGGACCAACCCCTCTGTCCTAATGGACACTGGACAACATACAATACTCTGTATAAGTCTCTTGAGTCTGATAACTCAATCCCTATGTGTCGTAGGTTGAAAACTGTACCTTTGGTTATGAAGAATTACACCGCTGTTTAATGCACCTTACCTAACCATCCACTGATATAGGTAAATGTCATAGACATAATTTCAAAAAGGTATATCTCACTCTATAAAAATAGACGTACAGATATGTCAATTTGAAATTGGTGCATAACAACGGATATTCAAAACCAAATATTTGCCGTCCGGCAAACCGCCCAGGTGACTTCCTCAAATATCACCGATTACAACGAATCCCGCTATAATGAGGATGATCACCTAATTCCCAATAACCTACTCCCACTCATCATCTGTAAAACCATACAGATGTGAGAATCTTACTTGGTAAATACATACCCTGGAGTAAGTATCTAATCGGGAAATCAGTTTTCCTTTAACAGTACACGGTGAAACTGAAACATTGAAATGTTTCGATGGGGTATCCCGGTATTCCTAGTAATGCCACTTCCAGAATCCAGATTCACAACTATAACCGTGTAATTCTTTGCCACCTCTCCAAATCCCTTTATATGTCTTTAGTCATTACCTTTTGCACACCCCTTTAGGCCAAATGGTTTTCTTCCTTCCCTACCGTTCGGCACCAGCCTATGGTTTGGAAGAAGACTATCCAATAAGCATAATGGGTGTACTGTCCTAATCCTAGGATCACTCGTAATGCGAGAGAAGGTGAAGATAAAAGACATCTGAATAAACCTTATTCCTATTTCTCCAGAACCAGAATCCATCCCCGAACTGGAACAAGTTCCTTTCGAGTTCGTATATAACCATACGATGCAGTATCCAATAAACTGTGGATCTTCGTAGTGATACGGAGTGTCCTGGAAAAATACAAAGGTGAAGTGGGAGTGGTAATGAAATACTTGGTTTGGTCGTGAATATCAGTCGCACTTTACTTTGCCCTCCTTCTAATCCCTTTCTTTGTCTTAACTTAATACCTTCTGTACACCGTTTAGGCTAATTGGTTTTCTTCATTCCCTACCGTTCGGCACCAGCCTAAAGTTTGGAAGAAGACTATCCAATTTGCGTAATAGGTGTACTATCTCCTAAACCAAGGAGTACTCGCAACTTGAGAGAAGGTAAAAGAAAAAGACAACTGAATAGTCCTATTCGTTTTCTCCAGAACCGGAAACCATCCTCGAATAAATCCCTTCGAGTTCGTATATAACCATACGATGGCTTTGTCCAATGGAAGTGGACGTTCGTAGTAATACGGGGTGTCCTGGAGAAAAGGGTAAAAGTAGGAGTGGCAATGAGGTTTGCAACTCTGACAATCCAAAAGCCAGTGTTAAGAAGGTTCGGTCAACTTGGTCTCTGAGTCATAGTCTAGGGTCGGGTCAATGGTCGCTGCCAAAGAGAGAGAGAAAAGAAACACTCAGTGTGCACTCTAACCTAGATCAGAATGGTTACCAATTTATCTAATCTGGAAATCTCCCACTGTAACCTCAAATTCTTCTCCAAACCCGAAAGAAGAATTAGTCGGGATCACCCGAGGAGTAAACCAACTCATCAGTGGGAATCGGGATCCAACTATCATCGCATGATAACGTGACGGAATCCGCTCACGCTATCACACTCCAGAAGGTATGCGCATATCTGGCAAGTTTCAGTTCTTTTGAAACTCCCGATATGATTTTTGCCCCATGCTCTTATGACCTTGACTTTGGCCAACATATCATAAGTCACATGTCAAGTTCTAGCCGTCATTCTCCAGGTTAATTTGAGCCCACCTGTACATACCCTTGACTTTGGCCAAAATAGTAGTACGACTGCCCCAAACTAACGCATCTATCTATGCTGCATATGAATACCCAATAGCTACCAATCACTGTGCCTTGACTTTGGCCAACATACACAGCTTGAATACTATTGACCACCCATATGAAACGACGGAGGGCTACGAATGGTTTTTGGCGAAAACCTTTAACGTAATGAACTTGATATCGTTGAAGGAACGGATAGCTTTTAAAAATATAGTGACGAAAACCTTTGCTAAAGAGGTCACTCCCGGTGAAGGGATCTCGGCTCTTTCCCCGCAGAATGAGGTGCAGGATATTCCAACTGAATACCACGATGCAAAGCAAAAGTAATCGGCTATAGTGAAGTTATTGCCCTGACGCAAACTTTTGTCCAAGGGGTCACTCCCGGTGAAGGGATCTCGGCCCTTGCCTCGTCGACTGAGGAGCAGGATATTCCAACTGTATACCACGATGCAAAACAAAAGAGAATGTCCTTGCAATAACAACTCTTTGAAAAGTGTTCCAACAACATCAGATTAGGTTTGTTTTTAACTTGCATTGAGCCGAATCAACGCATCCCATCAATTGATCACACCACAAAGAACGAAAATATACTGATATACGTATATGCCATCCGCATTCGCCACTGGGTCCCGTCATTACCCGTTAGGTTAGCTAACTAACGACAGAGCGGGGACTGGACTAGCGTGGATGAAAAACATATACAACATCTACTAGTATATATACCAATATATAACATTTCGCTCAAGGCGTGATAAAATGCAACATCACAGAAATGTACAGCATCACAGAACAATACAGATATCTGGGATCCTCGGGTTTCACAGAGCCACTACTGAAACCCGACGTTCCCCTGGTCGTGTGGATAGCCTGTGCAATGAAATCCTAGACCCCTACGGGCGCGGCAAGTTACCCGCCAAAACCTGAAGCGAGGCAGCCCCCTTCAGCAACGTGAATGGACCACCCAGCACTTCACGGAATCCGGTAACTTAGACACCCCTCCTAGGTCAACCTGTACCCCCTACGAGTGCGGCGAATAGCCCGCCAATTCTAGAGTGAAGCCCCCTCCGTCTCAATGCCATGAGATGCGGTCTTGTTGCCCTCTAGAACCCGGCTATCCGTGCACCCCTCCGTGGGGCAATCCTAGTACAGAAAGTAAACTATACATACAATGGGTACATCGACCGCAACCTGGTCGTGCCCCAAAATAATAATACAAACAGGCAGTGACGGCAGTCCACATGTCGGACGCTCGCCCCGCAATATCAAATGTACATGATACAACAAAAACTGTACTAGCATTGCATCCAGGCTATCCCCACGACCAATCCGCAACATCACGGCAATACACAGAACATCAACGTTAAAGTCACGTTCGCAAATCCGTCTAACCGGGCTATAGCAGTTAGACACGATTTACCGATCAAGTGACATTCACGGTCGCAGATATAATGTAAATACTGTGAACTAATATGTTTAAAATGTCCGATCGATTAAATTTTACCAAGTGGGCCCCCAAGTACTACTGTAGCACATCAACAAATTCTGGGCCCAAAAATAACATTCCAGAAACCACATTTTCATGTCTGGAGGCCTCTGTAAAAAATTGGTGTACTGATCTGTCAAAACAGCGGCGGAACCGCGGCCCAAGCATGGGTTTGGCCGCATTTCCGCGGTCGAATAATGAGATCTCGCGACCAAATTTTTACAGTAGGCTTATACTTCCCTGCACAGTATTCTGAGACTACCTGAAAAATTTTTCGAGCTAGAAAAAAATCGATAGAAAACTGATGCAAAGAAAAATACGATTTTTGGAAAATTGTTCGATCGGAAATGTAAAACACATTAGACAAAGCTAGACTATGTTAATGGCGAGGCTCTGATACCACTATAAGTGCACGGCGGCGCCCCGGCCGTCAATCCGACGCCGGAATGCGGAAGCGGTGATTTACTTTAACTTTTCAAACTGGCACCACCGCGCACTACGAACCCGTATCGTGCCATTAAACTAGTCCTAGCTAACAACAAGATGGGGAAGAGAGATATACCGAGCGATCCGTGTCCTCCGGTCTTCTCGTCGTCGTCCTGATCTCCCCGCGGAATCACCGGTCTCCTCCTCGTCGCCGGAAGGGCACCACGTCTCCTGCTTCTTTTACAGGCTCCCACCTCTATACCGAGGCAACTCGGGCACGAAATTGGCGAGCCGACATGCCCAAGGTTTGTTGTAGAATGTGTAATGCTCATGTCTCATTTCGGGGTAGTGGATGTTGCCTTTTGGTGGAGGGATGAACCATGGAGTTTTACTTGGGAATTTTTGGTGAAGAAATATGACATGAGATCAACCAAGAACCCCCACTCAAAATGGGACAGCCCCCATTAGAAGTGGCCGGCCATGCATTGGAATGGGAGATGAGAGAATGAATGAGGGAGTGTATCAATCAAAAGAATGAGTGAGCCCACCAATAATCCAAGGGAGAGAGAGAAAAGGCTATCATGAAAAAGGAAATGATCACCCACTAAAACTCACACTCCATCAACCAATCATCAACAACCATGATTGCTCCAAAGTCAAGCCATGATGAAATCAAGAAGTCAAGGTCAAAGGATGGTGCACCCATCATGATGCAACAAAATGCAAAGAACACCCTCCACAAATGCTTATTTGCACAAATGCAAATAAGCCCTCCTCCACCAAACTTCAGCCGTTGAATGATACAAAGAAATATGGCTGAAACGAAAAGCAAACTGGCAACTCCAGAAAACTGGTCCCGTAATAAATTTCAGGAAAACCCCGATACTGTGTATGCACACCCGCATTTGTATTCCGACCGAAATACAAATGCAATGAGACAAAATCTACACTGTACTATACTAGGATCCGTCTTAAACCAAAGCCGGCTAGTATTATCCGTCCGATCCTGATCCGTGCAATACCGCACGTATCTGATCGAACCCTTCCATATCTCCATACGGCCTCTGCAGCGTTTCGCCCGAAAACTTGAGCAACTGAATGTGGGGGACTCTAAAGACTCATCAACACCTTGGTTGTGGATTTAACCACTAGCACGTCAGAGGTATAAGCCAATACGTAACGGGCTACCAGGTATTGACCAAAAGGGACGTCGATGAGCCAACTCATCCTGACACCCTACTGAGCCAGTCAGTGACAATATCCGTACAGTCCGGTCCGTTCGTCTATGAGCATCGCATGGCGGGCCTAGGGGGTTTGTAAAAGTCAGACCCCCAAAAGCCGTACAAGTCGTGTCAGAGATCAGCCCAGAACACCCTGAGATACTATTGGAATACCTACCAGTAAATCTCCTGCCTTGGCCAAGGACTTTTCATGTTCTGGCTCTCCTAGACACAGCGCGACCTCACCCCGAATACCGGGAGAGACGAACCCCCAAAGATCCGCTCACTGCCTCCATGTGGCTCAGGACTGTACCCAACTAAAACCTGTTTTCACGTCTCCTTTGAGCGTGGTTGGGTAGTAATCAAAGTACAGTGGGAACTCACATGAGACAAATGACGATCCCCAGGTCGATGAACTAACCTGTACACATGTCACCAGGGAACTGCTATCTGACATCAGGTATAAGACCAACTAGCATGTTCCCGGCGAGTCCTGTCCGGTGTACTCATAACCCAATGAGCACCTGTATACATCTTAGGTAATCCAACTAACACCAGTGGTTGTGAGACCGGCCACCGCCCCTCGTCGGGGTCTCGACTGTATACACTAGTCTAGTCTGGACAATCGATGCCCTGTCTCGAAACTCCCACGACTAGGGACCATTTAAGGATGTGCTTATAGACTACCAGCTCTCACGTATATGATCGCCCTCATACTGCTGGCAGTCAAGCAAGAATCCTAAGGGCTCTATCAACGTGTAATAGCGACCTATCAGGTCACCTAAAGCAGTACACGATGATAAAGATAAACCAGATAGCATACTATCATCTCGAGTAAGACTGTCCTACCGAGACAGGTCCTCCCTCAATCATTATAATCACGTATCTGTGATCCAATAATAGACTCTGAAGGCACTATCTCCAATAGTATCGTGCTAAAAACGTGTTTCATGTATTGATGATTTCGGAGTCCCGACGATTTGAGTGTTTTGCTGAATGTTTTAGTAATTGGGGGGAGTTTTAATTTAAATTCGGGGACCGAATTTCTTAAAGGGGGAAGATTGTAATGTTTTAAAAATAATTAATTAAATAAATAAAATCGTTTAAGTGAATTTTATAATTTTCGGTGAAGTAAAACGTAGTTTTCATAAAACTAAACCGTAATTATTTTTCACTATAAATTTAAAAATACCTATTTTAATTATGTTATTACTAGTAAATGGTGTTTATTTAGTCACTTATAAATTTTTAGTTGAATTAAATATTTTTCCTAAATTAATTATTTTAAATATTAACATAAGATTTATTTATACACTAAATTAGTGTAAATTAGAAATTTGAATGGGTTTAATTTGTAAAAATGAACCATTGCATATTAGAATCTACTGTGTTTCATACAAAATTTATTTTCAAATTTATCCATGGTTCTAGACCATTCTAGGCCAAATGGAGTGAAGAAAATAAAGAATTTTTAAATAAATTCATGAAAAGACTTAATTGTATGATATTTTTGTGAAACCTTCTACACTTTTCTTCACCTTTTCTCACTCTCCTCTCTTTTCCTCACCTCATGTACGGCCTCACCTCCATGGGCAGCCCCAAAAATTTTCCCCCATCATTTTTTGCATTAAAAAACATCAAAATTCATCAAAAATTCAATAAAAAATCCACAAAATCCTAATAAATTCCTACCCACCATTCTTTTCTCATCTTTACATGGATTTTGGAGATGGAAAGCATTCATTTTGGAGGCTTATTTTCATGTTTGGATTTCATATTGTGGCGGTATAAATCTTCTTCTTTTGATTTATTGTTATTAGATGTTTCATTTAAGCATAATTAGATTTAATAAATAATTTTTATCTACAAGTTTTAAAAATTCAAGTTAGGGTTTGAAAAATAAAGTTATAGTTTTTACTAATTAAGTAGTGTTATATTTTGTAGTTTAACATTTTTAGAAGTGGAAAATCTTGTACGGATGATGTATTGTAAATTGTTATCTAAAATTGTTTAAATTAAACCATTTTTGCAAACTAGATTTCTATAAGTTGTATATATTGGTGAGATAAAATTCCAATTAATGTTTGAAACACTAGATTGTGGTTTTAAAGAGATATTAACTTGTTAGTTGAATGAAATACTTAATTTGGTTACTAGTTTCTTTTGATAATTGAAAAATACTAATAAAAATGCTATTTTTTTTTTGCTAACTAGTTTTTGGGAATTCTTAAATAAATGAGAATTAAATCTAATTTATGGTTTCATTATACTATTATCATCATGAATTATAGTTTAGTAAGTTAATTCATGTAAAATCATGTTTAGTTGTGATATTGTGAAATTTTGCTTAAAGATATCGAAATCGGGTAAGTTTGCAAACTAGAATTTTCAACTGATGTAAATTAGGGTGTTAAAAAAATGGTAATGGTTTCTATAATCTTGTTAGGTTATTTAATGAATATTATGACCATTAGTTTCTTTTAAACATCGTGTCTTGAAGTAAAACGGTAAATTGGAGTTTTCGGGTTTTTCGAAATCGGACGATTTGATTGATTTTTAGGTTTTCAATGAATTAAATCATGTTTTGTATTATAAGTGATGAGTTTTAAAACTATGAGTTGTTTGTTGATGTTTATCTCGATCAATCGGCGTTTGTACACGGATATCGAGCGATATTTGGTTCTTTTGCGTGAACGGGACATAGGTTTTAATCTATGCGCGTTTCGTGCGTCGTTTTGGCTTTGTCTGTGATTCAGTTTACGATATTATATTTGTTTGCGTATAGGTACCCCTCACGTGGACTTTGGACTAGGAAGAAGAGGAGGGCGACATCGTTTTCGGCAGACAAGGACCAGGTGAGTAGATGTGTATCTACGGGGGGAAGTCGGGTGGATGGCGTTTAGCACCCCCGCAAACGTAGAATAGGAATAGGTACTTATTGTCTTTGGGAAGCCAGACGTGACCTTAGAATTTCGGTGAGTAGGACCCTAGTAGTGACCTTAGGTTAGACTAGATTGATTTAGGAAGACCTTACCCAATGATGAATATCATGGAGGAGATTCGTAGGTTTCAGGTAGATACACGCACACGCACACACTGAGACTCGACGCGGTGTATACGTGTATGTGTATATATATATAGGATTAGGTGTAGGTATATATATATACACACACAATACGTATATGTGATACAAGGATGTGACATGATACACGGGGATGAAACAATATAACTGGGCTGATGCCGTGATTCTTGGCTATACGGTCGTGTTATGATATTAGCGGATCATTAGAAAATGAGATAATGGATTTGTGTACATGAACAATAATAAAGGATGGTGATGATATTGAAGTATATGGGACTCTAAATAGAACCCGGACCGTAACATGTGCCTGAAATTCTGATATGATATCATATAGGTGTGACTTGATTACGACATCATATAGGTGTGATTTGATTTCGATATCATATATGTGTGACTTAATTAGGATATCATATAGGTGTGACTTGATTACGATATGATCTAAGTGTGACTTAATCACAATATGATACATATGACATGATATTTCTGAGGATAAATTAACGATGTATATCCATGCTGACAATGATATATGATTGATGTATACGATTACAGTATAGCACCTTGATCTTGACATGTGTTGATGATGATATTATACGAATGATGAGACACGTGGGTGATACTTGACCCGTACCCCGATATTGGGATGCCGTACGATGGATTTTATCGTACGAGGTATAGATATGATTATTGATCCGCACTCTTGATTCGAGGAAGCCGTACTATGTACGTGACGTTATTGAGGATGGATCGCCGACTAATAGAGATATGGATTCAGACCTTAGGTGGACTCTTAATTCTTATTGACAGGTTTCTTAGGTTTAGTTCCTTAGGAGGTTAGATGGACACTAGTTTAGTCTCGAGTCATATAGTTGTAGTTATACTTGTATATCACAGATTAGTGGTTATTACACTTCCGTCTTTACATTCATACCGTAATCATAATGGTGCATGTTCATTCATATGTTTCTATAATAAGAATAAAACTTTGCCTGTTAGGACACCAGCACCATTACCGATGATGCGCATATTCCACGCACACTTATTTGCCGGCTCACACACATCATCATCGGTAATTGCTATGTCACGTACACTTTAGATCATATTATCTTTTATTGATATAATCAGCTAACAGCTAGATCGATATAATATTCTGATTACTCTCTGGTGTTAGTATAGATATGGTATTTATTACTCAGACATTTCATGCATTCGAATTTTCATGTTATCATGCAGTATTATGGGGCATATGCCGACACTTATCATATACTTACTCATGATTTTGGGATTTTGGATTTCTATGAGATTTCTGGATTTTTGGGGAAAACCGCAAGAATATATAAAAACATCTCTCTCTCTCTCCTCTTCTCTTTTTAAAACATAAGATGCGGTTTTCTCGTGATGTATGTGTCGTCCACCATGAGATTTCATGTTTTCTATTGTATTTCGAAACCCGATACGAGGAGTGGATGAACCGTCTCGGGTACATGGTGGTCTCGGTATGGTGCCCCGAGGCAAGAAGATCGAGTTGTAGACGATGAGCCTGGCAGGGGAAGGCTACCTACCGGTGATGTCTGGCGCGGCGTATATCCGGTGGATACCGACCGTTGTCGTGAGATCTGATGATATAGGCCGATCCGGACTGACGAAGCCCAAGATATTGAGACTATGAGACATTGAGATTATGAGGTATTGAGACTTGAGATTTACATGTTTTGTGTCGATGCTGGACACTGATTTTCATGGATTTCATCGTTGATATTTCAGATTCTATACACATTTTACCATGATAAAAGCTATAGATTCCTTATACAGATATATCTAGATTTCAGGATTGGTTATTTTACATTCATGGTGCATGCATACTCATTCACATGACATAGTACTATATGAGGCACTGATACGAGCACGGAGCATTTGCACTTACACGTAGCGTATTATCCTGTCTTACTTGATGACTGGTAGTATATTAGTATATTATTATGACCTAGGATAGCGTTGTGCATTCGTTTTCTTTTCGCAGATATCTTCTACTCACGAGTTGGCAACTCACCCCCATTGTGCCAAATTTTATTACAGGTTCGATATACAGGTTTTCTTGGCAGCTTGCAGGCATATCATTTCATTCCGGGTGATTTGCACGGCAGGTTGGTTCACTTGTATCGGGACCGCCATTGTATTTTTATTATTTCATTTCTATCTAGAAAGCTCCATCAACCAAAATTGTATTACTTGATAGTTTACTGGACCATTTTTTTGTTTCGACCTTAGAGTCGCGCTTGTATTATTATGATATCAGGTGGTTTTCTTTTCTTTTGTGTTTTGAGCTTCGCCCTTTGGCGTTGTATACTATTGTGCATTGATGTAGTTGTTTTCTCCTGTTGGCGTAGAGCTAGCTCCCGTTTGGGGATGCTTTTTATTGTTTGTATATATATTATTCTTGTTTGTACCCGTTTGGGGCCAGTTTTTACAAAGGAGACTCTGCCGAAATTTTTGAGAAAATTGGATGTTGCTTTAAAACTTGTTTTCTACATATTTTCCTTTACTTCTTCTTCTTTTTATGGTTTAGATATCTGGGCTTCGGCTTACTTAGGTTACATTGCGCCTCTAGACGCTTCGTAATCTATGTGCCGGTCACGTTCCGTACTTTTGGGTCATGACAGACAGGCTGAGAATTTGAGTAGTGAAAGTGAGCTGTACATCCTTTCTAATCAAACCTACCCATTGCAAATTGAATCACATAACTCCAGTTTTGAATGTATATCTAGTGTCCCAAAAGATTTACCGATTAAAGATAGAACGTTTAATGAGTTGTGCGATTTTGTAGTGTTTGATTTACCAGATTGTGAAGGGTCCATTCCAAATGAAACCAATCATAAACCTTTTGACCTCTGCACTTCCATCTTAGAACCAGAATCGATTGAAATCCATGCTTTTGATGAGGAGTCAGAGAATTTTAATTTTCACTTGATTGAGGATATTGACGCAGGGAGTATTTTGGATGATGAACCCATAGATTTGAGTGAAATTTTCTCTCCAATTCATCATCCCGAATCATTAAATGTTTCTCCCGAACTTCATATGCGTCTTGATTTTAATGAGATTTGCATGGATGAGATAATTTTTGAGGAGAATTATGAGGATAGTATTGAGGATAGTATTGAGGATGAACCATTTTTCTTTGATGTGTCGGATTTTCCAATTCATCCTCATGAACCTTTAACTGTTATACTTCCTAAATCACCCTCCATCCTTTCCATCATTCCGACCACGCAAAAGATCATGCAGGAGGACTGTGAGTATGAAAATTTTCTGTTCAATCACAGCACATTTGACGCCACTAGTGCGTTCCTCCTTGAATCTGACACTCTTCTCACAGCCGATAACGATTACGAGTGTTTCACTTTTTCGGAGGATGTTGAAGACTCACCGCCCGAGTTTGAGTCCTTCGAATTTTCAGATGAGTTAGTTGAACTATCAAACTCGGTTGCTCACAGTCAATTCGAACTATTGATGGAATCTTTCGAGTTCGAGATAGTTTACTTAGGTGAGAATAAGACTATCCCTAAATCACTCCCCTTCGTCCCTTCCATCGTTCCGACCTTGAAAGAAACTGTATCACATTCATTTCCTATGTCTGGTTTACCGAGTTCGGTGTACTCATGTTTTCTGACGAATCTTGAGAGATTTGACCCAATCTCTCGACGGGTTGATAGATTACCATAATCACTTTTTACTCATCGGTCATTACATATTACGCTAATTTATTCACTCCATTTTCACCCTCAAGTTCGTACACCAATTCTTTTTCCCTTTCACCATTCTTCCTCTTATATTCCGAGACCGTATCCCGCTTCTATCTCCATACGGTCTCGCGTATTCTCCATTTCTTTTCTCTTCATCTTCTTTCACCAACCCGTATATTATCATGATAGAATTTTTGAATGGTTGGTGCTAACTTTTGGCCTTTGTAAGGCCTTGATAAGCTTGATACTGTTCTCTTTCCCTCCTAATCCTGAACTTCAACGCTTAACAGTGGAAACACTGTTTACTTAAGTTTGGGGGGAACCTTTTGGTGTACATATTTTTGGTTTTATTTTTGTATATAAATTGTTTTGGGGAGGCACCGACAATTTTGACCCTCTTAGTGTAGCCTGACAGTGAGGGCACTGTCAAGTTTAAGTTTGGGGGTATGCTCGGTAAGCTTCTACCTCCGCATTCATATAGTATATTCTGCATCCGCATACTAATTTAAAAACCCATAAAAATCAGAAAATTTTCTAAAAACATAAAAACTTTGTCGTGAAGATTAGCTAGTGGGAGAACTTAGATTCAATATTTTGACGGTTTTGTTTAATAAGATAGGAACAACTAAATCCTATTTCTAGATTTTGAAAATCTGAAAGATAACTCTCCATTGAAGTTAACTATAGCTAATATACGTCTTTACATCACACTACAGGTGTCGTGAGTTTTGAAAATTAAATGACAAGTCTATTATGTCTGAAAACTTTTAAATTGATAAATTATTTTCTGAGGATCAAATAGGTTTGTTCTGAAATAAGTAATATAAAGAATAGTTTATATCAGAGAGGTGGATATGAAGGGATATTATTGATTCCTTGATAAGAACTAATTCTGAAGAATAACCATCTGAGTCTTGATTGGAATGATTACACACCCAACCCACTAAACACGTCTTTTATCCAAAAAATAATTGAACTACCCGGTATATCTCCGTCCGCATTAAATCATCATGATTTTCACGCCAAAATTGGTCTTTTGTTTTAGGGCCTAGGTAACTTGAGTAATTAAGTTCGCTGGGGTGTCTTTACACCTAATCGCTAAAAACCAACTGGTTTGGTGCATTGGCCCAAAGCTCGTTAAGAAGCCTAGAAAGTCTAGATTAAAACAAAGTCAAGCAAGTATTCTCTCCGAGTAAAATTTCTAACGGTTCTTTGTGTGGGAATAATCATGGCAAAAGACAGATTTTTATAAAAAAAGTATTTCTAGCGGAGATATGAAGGTTTATTCTATGATAAAGACTATTGCACGTTCACAGAGGTGTGTATGAAATGAAAACAAGAAAAAGATGGAGTGAAAAATAAGACCTAGTTTCTTGTTAAGGAGATAGAAATTCTGAATTTGAAACCTTTCTGGAAAACGAAACTTGAGAAATAATTAACTCTTTATAAAACTAAAGTGATCATTTTAAATTTTTTGTCTGGGCTTTATTTTGTGACACGACGACTTTAATCGATCCTTTGAAACATAACGACACTATTTGCACTGCACGTAAGACATAATAAATATAAGTTAAATGAGAAGAGAGGGGTGAAAAATTAAAGGTTCGATAGTTCTAGATTTGGGATAATAGAATTGCTAGCTTAAAACAAAACCTTAGGGTTTGAATTATAGTTATTTCGCAAAACTAGCTACGGGATTTTGTGGTGGAATCCGCTGAAAACCATCAGAGACAACACTACTCCTAAGGACACCTAGTGGTTTAACGGCTTGTTGCACACGCTCAGTGCAATCGCGTTCCAGCGAAAGTGGGGTTAGGATTTTCTTTTATGAATAAATGGTTTTGCTTGGGACGAGCAAAAGATAAGTTTAGGGGATTTGTTCATATCAGAAAACTGCATTCTGATACCGCCCATTCATTATCTATTTGTTCGATTTATTGGTACTATTAACCAGTTTCTGCTCGGTAATACAGATTACAGGTATCCATGACAAAATACTTGAAATACATTTAAAAGCACGGATATATCAATTGCGAGCCGACACTGCACCAGAACCGCAATCCGACTGATACTTCAGGAGTCCCTTTTTGCAACAAGTTTGTGCACACATTTTTTCTATCTAAATGGTCCAACACAGCAAGTGTGTACACAAGACTTCTAGGCACATGTGGATATGATATAATGTGCATCAAGGCTAAATATTATGTGCATTTAATGCTGAGGATTATGTGTCATTTGAAGATTCAAAACTTCCCTCCAATAATAAGTGCAAAATAAAATCAAATGGACAAATCAACAAAACCATAATGGGGGAAGCCATGATTTAGGCACATGTGGGAATGGAGTAAAGAGCATTTAAGGGTAAAGATTATGTGTTGAAATGAAGGTTCAAAATTTCCTCCAAAAACTGGGTGCAAGTCAGGTCGAAACAGAGAAATAAACTGGACCAAGAGACACCGGGAACAACAAAAAGAGACACCGGGAACAACAAAAGACAACGCACTAAATTCTAAACCCTACCACATGTTTTGGATTGGCTACCTCCCCTAAAAACCGACCTAGCTGGCCCCACCTCCTCATGTGGGCCCCAGCTCCTCACAGTGACTTCCTTGCTGCCACGTAGCCCTAATTTTGTTGTTTATTTTCTTTTCATTTCTGCCTATAAAAGAAGGCAGTGGGCAAAGGTTCAAAGAGTCATTCTTTAGTCTTGGATTGTCATTCTTTGTCCAAGTTTTCTATTCTCCTTTCTTATAAATAGCTTAGTCCCCTTGAGTTCTTAACCTTCTCTTGATCCTTCAACCTCTTCATTGAGCTTGAAAGTTTAAGGGTTGGTTATTGATCTCAAGGGGTTGTATCATTCTTGAAGTTTAATAAAGTGTTCTTTTGTGCTTCCTTCACCATGAGATCTTTGCCCTCCCTTGATCTTGCAAACTCTTTATTGAGCTTGCAAGTTTAAGTTTGGGTTATTGAACCGATGTCTTGCAATATGTTCTTTGGTTCTTAGTCTTTTACTTACTTGCATTTTATTCTTGCTCTTTTAATTCTTGCACTTAAATTCCATGCACTTTAATTACTTGCTTGTAATCTTTTCTTTTCTTTGTTCTTCTCTTTTGTTATCTCTTTTTGGTTTGTTTTGTGAATGGTGTGAATATTGTTGTTAGGAAAAGAGAAAGATTTTGTAAGTTAACGTTTCGTTTTTCATTTCCTTTTCCCGTCTTTTCCATTTGAAACTCCGCCCAAATCTTACGCAAGCGCTCCGTTAGGCACTCTACCCTACCAAGGTAAAGGTGATTCCTAACCGTGACCGGTTGCATTCGGTTTGGCCGGAGGCGAAAGCAAGAGACAAGAACGGACGGACAAGGGTCAATAAGCCGGATTCCACGAATACCGCGCTTATGTCCCCTAATCCACGTTGTTGCTGATTGTTCTAGCTTCATTGGTTAAGTTCGGCTCAAAGTACTTGAATACGGAATCCATTAATTTGTACTGTCCTATCGTTTCCTAACAAGCCTTATACTTGAATATAACACATAGGTTAGATAACGAACAAATCCGCCACGTTGTTAACTCGTTAAAACAAGAATGTAAAACTTACCATCTCCCTGTGGATCGACCCATGCTCATCGCGGCTAGTTGCAAAGCGACACCGTCCTGATCGCGGTTAAACTTTAGAACTCTTAAATATCCGACACGCTTTTGGCGTGCGATCAGAGTGCACGGATATACGGGTTCTCGAGGGAAACGGGCCCGCATCTCATGGCGTTGAGACGGAGAGGGGCCCACTCTAGAATTGGCGGGCTATTCTCTGCACTCGTAGGGGTACTGGTTGACCCAAGGAGGGGTGCTCAAGTTACCGGATTCCGTGAAGTGCCCGGTAGCCCATTCACTTTGATTCTGGTTTTGGTGGGTAACTTGCCGCTCTCACAGGAGTCTAGGTTTTCATTGTACAGGCTATCCACACGACCAGGGGAACGTCAGGTTTCACTTGCGGCTCAAAGGAAACCCGGGGCTCCCAGATTATCAATATTGTTCTGGGATGCTTATTGCTTATCTGTAATGTCGCATTTATCATGCTTGGAATGATTATTATATATTGTTATATATATATTAGTACATGTTGTATATGTTTTACACCCGTGCTAGTTCAGCCCCCGCTCTGTCGTTAGTTAAGTAAACTAACGGGTGATGACGGGGCTCAGTGGCGAATGCAGATGACATATACGTACATCATATTTTCGTTCTTTTCTGGTGTGATTCATTGATGGGACTACGTTGATTCTGATCAATGCAAGGAAAACAACCTATTCTATGTTGTTGGAACAATTTTCAAAAGCTGTTATTACAAGGACGTTTTCTTTTGTTTTGCACAGCGGTATTCGGTTATGAATATCCAGCACCTCATTCAACGAGGCAAGAGCCGAGATCCCTTCACCCGGAGAGACCTCTTTAGCAAAAGTTTTCACCACTATATATTTGTAAAGCTATCTGGTTCCTTCAACAATATCAAGTTCTTTACGTTAAAGGTTTTTCGCCAAAAACCATTCGTAGCCCTCCGTCATTTTAGATTGGTAGCACTTAGTATTCAAGCTATGTTTTTTAGCCTTAGTCAAGGCATAGTATATGGTAGCTATTTGTTGCTTTCTGTTGCATAGATAGATGTGTTGGTTTGGGATACTCGTACAACCTTGTTGGCCTTAGTCAAGGGCAAGTACGGGTGGGTTCAAATTAACCTGGACAATGACGGGTAGAACTTGACATGTGACTTATGATTTTTTTGCCTTAGTCAAGGTCATAAGAGCATGGGGTAAAAATCACATCAGGAGTTTCTAAAGAAACTGGAACTTTCCAGGCATGTGCATACCTTCTGGAGTATGATAACTTGAGTGGATTACATCAAGTTATCATGCAATGATAGTTGGATCCCGATTCCCACTGATGAGTTAGTTTACTCCTCAAGTGAATTTAGATGACCCCGACTAATTCTCCTTTAGGTTTGGAGGAGAATTGAGGATACAGTGGGAGACATCCTGATTAGATAAAGTGATTAACCATTCTAATCTAAATTAGAGTGCACGCCGAGTATTTCTTTTCTCTCTCTCTTTGGTAGCGACCATGGGCCGACCCTAGACAAGAACTCATGAACCAAGTTAACCGAACCTTTTTAAAACACTTTGGCTTTTGGATTGTCAGAGTCGCATTTATTATTGCCTCTCCTACTTTTACCTTTTGAATTTCTTCGGAACATTGCGTATCACTACGAAGATCCACATTTATTGAATATGACCATCATATAGTTAAATACGAACTCGAAGAAACTTGTTTCAGATTCAAGGATGGTTTTCGGTTCTGAAGAAATTGAATAGGATTATTCAGTTGTCTTTTCTTTTTGCCTTCTCTCAGGTTGTGAGGGCTCCTAGGATTAGGAGAGGGTACACCTATTGCGCTTATTGGATAGTCTTCTTCTAAACTATAGGCAGGTGCCGAAAGGTAGGGAAGGAAGAAAACCAATTAGCCTATGTGAGGTGTACAAAAGGTAATAAGTAAAGACAAATAATGGGATTAGAAAGAAAGAAAAGTAAATTACGACTGCTATCATTCACGACCAAACAACGTATATCATCGCCACTCCTACTTCACCTTTGCATTTCTCCATAACACCTCGTATCACTACGAAGATCCACATTTATTGGATAATCCATCGTATAGTTACATACCAACTCGAAGGAACTTGTTCCAGTTCGAGAATGGATTCTGGTTTAGGAGAAATAGAATAAGGATTATTCAGTTGTCATTTTTCCTTTTACCTTCTCTCAGGTTGCGAGGACTCCTCGTATTAGGAGAGTACACCTATTACGCTTAATGGATAGTCTTCTTCCGAACCATAGGCTGGTGTCGGACGGTAGGAAAGGAAAAAAACCATTTAGCCTAAGGGAGGTGTACAGAAGCTAATGAGTAAAGACAAATAAAGGGATTTGGAGAGATGGCAAGGAAATATACGGTCACAGTCATGAATCTGGATAATGGAAGAGGCATTACTAGGAATACCCTGCTACCCCTACAAAACATTTTCATGTTTCATTTTCACTGTGTATTGTTAATTGAAAACTGATTTTCCAATTAGATACTTACTCCAGGGTATGTATTTAACAAATTTGAGTCTCACATTTATATGGTGTTACAGATGATGTGCGGGAGTAACGTATTGGAAATTAGGTGATTATATCCTCTTTATATCGGAATTCATTTTAATTAGTGATATTTGAGGAAATCACCTGGGGTTTTGCCTAACGGAAAATATTTGGTTTTGAATATCCGTTGCTATGCACCAATTTCAAACTGATATATCTGTACGTTTATTTTATAAAGTGAGACATAACTTTTTGAAATTATGTCCATGACATTTACCTATATCAGTTGATGATTAGGTAAGGAGCATTAAACAGCGGTGTAATTCTTCTTAACCATAGTACAGTTTTTAACCAACAACGCACAGGGTTTGAGTTATTCAACTCAGGGGACTTATACAAAGTATTGAATGTTGTCCAGTTTCCATTAGGACAAAGGGGTTGGTCCTCATACTATATTCTGTTTACTTGTGACTTCTCCAGTTTTAGACAAGTATTTCGTAGAAATACATGGTCCAAGTTTTGAGAAGTTATAGGTATAAGAATAAAGGAGAGAACTATGTGTTGCAAGTATCAGGATTCTTCAAGGTGATCGAAGATGTAGATACTGTTGGATATATGTATGCCCTAAAGGCCATTATATGATAGTGGATGTATCTATACATGTATATATATATATATATTCAGTGTACATTCTTGCTCGACATGATAGTATGCTATCTTGTTCTTCTTTATTTGACATGTTGATTTGATCATGCTTTTATTTATTCACATATGTTGATAAAGCCCTGAGGATATAGGCTTGACTACTGTGATTATGATGGAGATCATACTAGTGGGACATCTGTAGTTTATAAGCATATCCTGAAATATCCCTAGTCGTAGGTATATGGAGACGGGGCATCGATATACCAGAGTAGACTACCGTATATGATACTAGACCCATATGATGGGCGATGGATGTTCCCACATTCATCGATGTTTTATATCGAGATCGTATACGGGTGCTCAGTGGTGACTGGGTACACTGGAAGGACTCACCGAGAACTCCTATATGGAATTATATCTATCGTCAGATAGCAGTTCTCAGGTGACACTGGTGCAGATTAGTCTGTAGACCCGAGATCGTCATAGTGTCTTGTGTGTTCTCCCACTGTACTTTGATTACCACCCTACCACGGCTCTACTGAGTCGTGGAAACAGGTGGCAGTTGGGTACAGTCCCGAGACACAAGAAGGCAATGAGCGATAGGAGGGGTTTCGTCTCTCCCGGTATTGGGAGTTGATGCTGTGCTATGCTCGATTGGCTATATCAGTAAGTCCCTGGTTAGGGCTGTTGAGATTTACTGATAAGTGTTATCAGTAGTCTCTCGTTCTGTTATAGACCATTCATCGGCTCGACTTATTGAGTTGTTGGGGTCGACGTTGTTAGTTATATGTATGCCCTAGAGGCCATTACTGTACATACGATGTATATTGTAATGGATGCTTGGACATATATAGGGAGGACTTTCTTGCTCGACATGATAGTACGCTATCTGGTTGCTCTTTATCTTAACATATACTCTGATTGTCTCTATGGTACATGTTGATAAAGCCCTTAGGATATGTACTCGACTATTGGGACTATGAAGAGATCATACTAGTGGGGCCACGGTAGTCGACGAGTACATCCTATAACTGTTCCTAGTCGAGGGTGTATCGAGACAGGGCATCGATGCACCAGAGTAGACTAGCGTATACGCATCTTGACCCATATGATGGGCGATTGATGATCCCATATCCATCGGTGTTTGACATCAAGGATTGTGTAAGGGTGCTCAGTGGAGACTGGGTACACTGGACGGACTCGCCGAGAACTCCCAGATGGTATTATACCTCACGTCAGATGGCAGTTCTCCGGTGACACTGGTACAGAGTAGTCCGTTGACCCGAGATCGTCATAGAGTCTTGTGTGATTCCCACTATGCTTTGATTTCCATCATACCATGTCCAAGAGGGCGTGCAAAAAGGTGGCTTTTGGGTACAGTCCCGAATCAGATGGAGGCAATGAGCGATAGGAGGGGATTCGTCTCTCCCGGTATAGGGAGTTGATGTTGTGCTGTGTTCGATTGGCTATAACCGGAAATCCCTGGCCAGGGTTGCTGAGATTTACTGGTAAGTGTTATCAGTAGTTTCTCGAACTGTTATAGACCTCATATCGACACGACTTACCGAGCTACTGGGGTCTGAAGTCTACCACCCCTAGGCGAGATATGCGACATATCAAATGACGAGACCAGACTGTACGGGAGTGTTGCTGATTGGATTCATAAGAGAATGTACAGGCTTGCTTGTTGATCTTCTGAGCGCTCAATACCTGGGTAGCTGTTACGTTTAGCTGACCGCTTACAGCTTGTGGGTGTTTGATATGATCATCACCTGCTGCCGGCATATTGACGATTCTTTAGAGTCCTACACAGAGGTTTCTTGACTCAGGCAAAACGGAGTAGGAGAACATATGTGATATGTGCGGGACCGAGGATAATGCGGTATGTGATACCGTATTGGATTCTCGCAATATATGATATCGGCCGGGTATATGTGATATAGCCGGGTCATCGTATTAGTCGGTTATATGCGATATAGCCGGATTGTCGGATCAAGTGTTGATTCGATAATTTAATGTATAATAATATATATGATATATTAAATTACATTAACTAATATTAGCTCACTAAAAGTTTCTTTTTCTCACTCGGGTAATACATTGATATATATGATATATATGTTAATTGTATTATTTTATTTTGTTACAATAAATATTATATATGTGATATATAATATTGTAACATGATATGATAACTAATGCAACATGTTTAGTAGAGTTTAAACATGATTAGGGTTTGGATTAGGGTTAAGACTTCTAGTTGATTCTAGAAGCTTTTCTTTTGTTTTGTGAAAGATGTTTTGTTATGACTCATGCTTTAACCCAAGACAAACCCTAACCCTAGTTAATTCTCTACATGGGTTTAGTTGACCATGGTTGCATTAATCATCATATTTATGTCCTTTCATTATTCATCATAAAAGAATTCTATGATATTCATCTTCTTCTTCTTTCTTAGTTCCTTCATGGAAAAAGCTTACTAGCTTTTTCCAAGTGATGAAAATATGTGAGAAAAAGATTATAAATGAGAGCAAAAATCCTACTTCATCATTCTCATCTATCCTTGCCCTTTAGATGAGAGTGTTCACTTTATTTTGTAAGTGTTAGCTTGTGTTAATGAAACTTCAAGGTAGATCATCTATGTTATCGAAGATCGGAAGCAAGGTTGCATCATTCTCTTCGTGAAGCCTCTCGAGAGTCCGGAACACGATGATCGCAGCGAAGGGACCTCAACACGGAGCTTAAGAAGTGAAGGACCGGATCTACAATGGTTGTAATCCCTCTCACTCAGTGTTAAAGTGTTTAACATGTTAGTTTTCGCCTAAACTCTAGTTTAAAGATCCGGCTTCGGGTTGTTCGGCACGGCTAAAATTTTAATCGGGCATGGTTGATGCCTCATAGAACCTTGTGAGCGTGCCTAGCAACCCTACAGTGGTATCAGCGCCAAGCTAGAGCTTTAGGCGAAGTCTAGACAAAGTTTAAAGTCCGATCGAACCCGAAAACCCCGATGTAAACCCTTCTCTGTACATTTTTTGAAAATGTGATTTTTTACGAATTAAAAATGCTCAGAAAAACAAGCAGAAAAAGATAAGAATTACTGTGAAGTACGGTCCACTAAGTCCCTAAAATGACCGCGGAACCGCGGCCAAACCAAGGGTTTGGCGGCGGTTCCGCGGCCAAAATTTGGACTTAGTCCATCATATTTCATATATTTATTATTAGGTCCTTTCTTGTCAATTTTTTCTGGGAATTTTTTTATTCCACTCAAGTGTTGAGTTTTCTAGGGTTGTATTAGGGACTCGTTGATTCGATCGGATAATTTAACTTTGTTTAGTTTGTTCCGGATATTTTTAGAAACTGTTAAAAAGTTCGAACGGATATCAATAACTCACTTTTTCCCGACCCGGAAAATTTCCAAGAGTTGGATTTTTCCGTTGTTTAAGAACGTTCTAAGTCATCCAAGTAACGCGATGGACCCTCTAGAAGACAACAAACCTTAACTCGATTATGTGACCGTCTTGAACTGCCTTTTGAACCTTAGGGTTTGGGGCAGTACGGCGCGGCACATGTGAGGCGTTGGCTTGACCCTTCTACGGCTGGACCATTGGTACTGTGGGATGTGATGGATGTTTTTAAACTCCCCTCAAGTGTTGAGAAAGATTTGGGAAAACTTGGGTGTTTGATTATTCGATCGGAAAGTTTAACATTGTCTATTTATCTGGAATGTGATACAATATTTGGAATCCACAAATAGTTATGAGATAACTGATTTGAATATTATAAACATAGCACTTTAGTCTCAATTGATCGGTTGCCACGGAATTTTGATGTGATCAAAAGTCCATCGCAATCACGTAGCGTATGCGGATACTCGCCGGGTAAACTTAACAGACAGACACGCCCCATAGCCCTAAATAAGTGACTGTAGGAGAACCCCATCGTCAAAAGCATCCGTTCGGGTGCTCGCGGCAGCGGTGTTCCGCCTTAGTGCACTTCGTCGACGGCATCCGGGAGTGCGGCCGTCTATTAAAGTTTGCGACGAGCATTCGATCAGGTTGTCGGGAATCTTGTTGAATTGCCTGACTTGATATTGAAAAGTGTTTTCGATAATGAGACTAAAATGCGGGGTTTATAAATGTTAGGCATGCGATGTCTAAGGAATTCATTTGGTTAGGCATGCGATATCTAAAAGAGGTTGCGAATTCCAACTGTTGTAGTTATACACTTTCTTTTCTGTGACCGTAAGCGTAGTATGTGGTGTATCGCCGTCTTCGTTGCTATACATCAACGACAATCGGGATACGCATACTTACTTACGTTGATGATATGAGATATTATGTGTTATTGTGATATGTTGTATTGGATCGTCGCGTTTGAATAGCCGGGGTTTTTATGTGAGATGAGAGTTTTTCTTTTTTCATTCATGTAAAATTCATTTGTATGTAATATTCCTTTATTGGGGCACTTCCGGGCTGAGGATGATGTCACCATTGTATATTATTTACTTTTCCGCATTAGGTTGACCCAAGGCGCGGAGCACAAGTAACCGGGTTCTACGGTCCAGTGGGAGACCATCTCGAGGAATCGAGACCGGGTCTCCTAACCCTAGAATTGGCAGTGTTGCTTGCCGCTCTCGTAGGGGTCTAGGGATGTTGGTTTGGCTATTCATCGCGACCGTGGAATCCGTGTTTTTGTCACGCCCGAAAGTACGGAATATGACCGGCACTTAAACTACGAACGTCTCGAGGCGTACGTAATCTAAGAAATCCGAAAACCCAGAAACCCAAGAAAAGTAGTAGAGTGAAGGAAAACCAATTTAAAACAAGTAGTTTTAATAGCATAAGCCGAATTATGCGGTTTAAAAAAAACATCAAATATTTCCCGAAAAATTCGGCAGAGTCTCCTTTGTAAATACTGGCTCCCAAACGGGATACAACATGAATAGTATACGAAATCAATAAAAAGGCATCCCCAAGCGGGAGCTAGCTCTTCGTCAATCGACGGTCACAACCACACAAGCAATATAATATACAACGCCAACGGCGAGGATCAAAATTCAAAAGGAAACTCAAAACCACAAGAAAACCACAGAAATAAAACGCGCGACTCTAAGGTCGAAGGAATAACATCACTGGTCTCTATCTCAAAAATAAATACATGTTTGGTTGATGGAACTTCTAGATACAACAGAGTAATAATATACAAGTTATATAATGGGGGTACGATACAAGTAAACCCACCTACTAGCAAATCACCCGAAGGAAACTATGCCCGCAAGCCGTAATGAAAACTGTACGGCAAACCTGCAAGAAACTGGGGCACAACGGGGGTGAGTTGCCCACTCGTGAATAGAAAAATATCTACGGAAAGAAATCGCATAAATAACGCAAACTAGGTCAATGATCATAATATATCCTCAAATATATGTATAACATGCAGCCTATAACAATGGCTAGGGTAATATCTAACCGAGTGTAATCTCATAAGCCCGTGTCAGTGCCTCAGGTAGCAATATATCATATGGATGATGTATGAATGCATGTACTGAATAAAACTTCTTTCATAAATCAGTGAAATTTCTGTATTTTAAAAATGAGGTACCATAAATGAAATCAGCATAAAACAGTGCCCAGCATCGACACAAAACAAGTGTCCAAATATCTCGATATCTCTGTGTCACAATCTCTGTACCTCAATATCTCAAAATCTCAATGTCTCAATCACAATATCTAGGGCGCCGTCAGTCCAGACCGTCCCCTACCATCCATCTCAAGACCACGACGGTATCCTCCGGATATCCGACGCGTCGGGTAATATCACCGGTCGGTAGTGCTCTCCTGCCAGGCTCAACGTCAACAACACGATTCTCTTGCGCCGGGGTACCGCACCGGGCCCACTATGTACCCGAAACGGTTCCTCCACTCCTCGAATCGGGTCTCGAAATCCATCAGCAAACTCATGGTGGACGACTCATATATCATGGGAAAACCGCACTTTTTATTTTAAAAGAGAGAAAAGGTTTATTTATGTTTTTGCGGTTTTCCTCCAAATCCAAGAAATCTCATGAAATCCGGATCCAAGTCATCAATAGCATATAAACAGTGAATATAGGCATGAGAATCCATGAATGCGACACAACAGTGAATAATAACATGCATGAAGTAGTAGGCAATAACTACAATGTCTAACTAGCATATAAGGCAAGTACACTAAAATCATGTCTAAACTATTAGCTAACAACCTATGTCAACTGAAATAGTATTTTCTAAAGTGTTCGTGACATGGCAATTACCGATGAAGATGTGTGTGAGCCGGCAAGTAAGTGTACGTGGTACAGACGCGTCATCGGTAATGGTGCTGGTGTCCTAACAGCATGATATTAATAATGCAATAAGAAATTATAATATAAGTATGCGATACGGAGCGAACAGTAAAAATGAGCGGGAGCTAAATACTAAACACAACGATAACTAATCTGCATTACCCTAATATAAATCCTACAAATGGTGCCTTTTGAAATAACACGAACCATGGATTTTTGAAAATAGGGGCTACGGTGTTTTTATGAAAAGATACGTCTTTTGAAATATCCGTAGGATCCTTTGGGCTGTCTTTTAAAATACCCATGATCCGTTAGTTTTGAAATAGGTAGAAATCTAATCTAGTCTGACAACTACACTAAACTATACGGCTGAACTAAAGGTAAGGAAACCGCCTAGCATCTGAGTCGATACATATATGAATATATATTAGTCGGTGATCCCGTCTCGATACTATCAATCCGATACCATATCTATAATCAGATATTCCCAAGTCAAGAGTGCGGATCAATCATCAATATAGCTCATACGTAAATCCGTCGTACGGCATCCCAAATCTGGGTACGGGTCAATATCATATTCCTCACACTATTCCACTGGTATCCTCTTTATCCAAGATCATAGTCTAGGGTACTGACCTATGTCTAGTACAATACTAATATCCTCAATATACTCATGATCTGACTACTAATCGACAATCTCGTACAAACCGATATCGTCAGCAAATATCATCATCAAGGGGTATACATCGCCCGATACGACCTAATATCAATATCCTAGCATATCATGCCTCATATCACGATCACATGTCGACCATTTTATTTATAACACTATTCACCCGTATCGCCGCCCCAAGATCTGCTAACACCAGGACGTAACTCAAGCACGAATCCTGCCATATCACCGATATCACAACCACAAAATAAATCTCAACGACTCAGCTCAATCCCAAGTATCATCCTCAAATCCCTATGTGAACACATAGTCCCATACCCATGTGAACACATAACTATAAAGAATCCTATGAGCACATATAAATAGGAATGTATGCAAGTATGCATGTGTGTATGTGTAGTGCAACACTACCCTAGGGTTCGCAACACTAAAAATAATCCAACACACCAAAATCCATCCTAAACATCGTTATTAATCCCAAATAACATATAATAATTGTTAGTGTGTATACGCATCCGTATACACCACCACGGACTGCGGGGGTGCTATACGCCATCCACCCGACTTCTCCCCGTAGACATAAATCTACTCACCTGGTCCTCGCTCGCCGGTGCCGACGTCGCCACGCGCTTGCTTATCGTATCGAAGTCCACATGGGGTACCTACATATCATAACGCACCATATCGCATTAAAATCCGACTCATGACCAAAACGACACACGAACCCCGCATAGGTCAAAACCTATGGTTGCTTCCAAAAATCAACCCAAAATACCTCGACGTCTGTGTACAAATGCCAGACCATCGAGAAAAACCCAAATACACTCATTTGCACACTCACGAACACAAATTTTAATATAAAATAGGTTAAAACTCACAAAAACCCCAAATTCACTTTAAAAGCCGTTTTTCCGAAAAACTAGCAAGCAAAATTACCCGTTTTAGTACAAAACTCGATGTATAAACAAATCTAGCGGCCACAATATTCACTAAATATCTTAAATAAGTCATAAAAACAATTCCCATAATTTAATCTCTTTAATTTCCAAAAACCTTAAAATTCTAGTTTACAAAATACCTAAATTTTAACAATTTTATAGCAAAAAATGCACAAACCACAATCTAGCTTGGATTTTCATGAACTAAAGTATTAAACTACACTTAATAATGTTAAAGAAGTCATGAAAAATATATTTAGATTTTTCTCTTAATTATATTCATAGTTTTCAAAACCTAGTTAGCAAATTAGCGTAATTGTCACAATTTAAATCAACAAAAATACAACCTAACAACTTACTTTGATTTAGCAACCATTAATATGTCAAAACATCACACAAGCATAATCTCATAACATAAAACCCTAACTAGCAATTAACCCCTTTCTAGAATTCCCAAGCTTTCAAATTAAAACCTAATTAAGCATCTAATTAGATAATAAGGAAGTATTATAGCAACAATTAAGTAACTAATCAAAAATCAAACCATGAGACAAATATTTATACCTCACAAAACTTGAATCAAACATGCAACCTAGCCTCACAAACTTGCTTCTTTCACCATGATCCATACTAGAATAGGTAAAGGAAAAATGGGTAAGAATTGGATTTGAGTTTTAGCTTGATTTTAGATGGAATTTTGGAGATTTTTTTGAAGGGTTTTGAGTGAAATGAGATGAGAAAAAGGGGAGGACAGCATGAGGGAGGCTCGGCTGCATCATGAGGAGGAGAGGAGTGAGAGTGAGGTAGGGAAAAGCAAGTGAGGAAAGTTCAAAGTCAACACAAAAGTCAAAGCCCATACTTCAATTAACTTCTTCTCTCTTTATTCTTTTCTTTTCAAATCTTCAAGTGGGGAAAATTGATGGGGCTGCTGAATTTAGCCAACAGAGGAAATAAATGGGGGTGTGTGTGAGTGTGGGGATGGGTGTGGGGTGATGAAAAATGATAAATACAATACCCCAAACATCCATTTACACTAAAGAAGCCTTTTTTCTTCAATAATTTCTAAACCGTTTTGCCAAACGATTACGTTTCAAAAACCACATGATAAAATTTTGTTTAATGTTTTATGATGCCCAAAATTTGTTTCAACTCATTCCAATTTGTAATTTTCCCTAATTAAATATATTAGTGACGGCTCCAATAATATTAAAATAATTAATTTCGGAAAATTTTTCAGAAAATTTGAAATTTCACCAGTGACTCAATAAACACCAAATACTAGCAATTACATCGCTAGAATATGTATATTTAATTTTATAATAAAGATATTTGTATTTTGACTTTTTACAGAAAACCCCCTTATTTTACCGATTTTTTCGAAATTTCGCCGAAACGATTTTCAAAACGTTACAATCTTCCCCCCTTAAAGAAATTCGGTCCCCGAATTTAAATTAAAACTCCCCCCAAATACTAAAATATTTCAGCCAAAACCATCAAATCGCCGGGGCTCCGAAATCATAAATACATAAAACACATCATAGCGCAATGCATGCGCATGAGTAATGAGCCGATAACTCGAAATCAAAACTCCGTCAAGCATCCCGCAATTATCGGAGTAAATGTGAAGACACAAATGCCAAATCCAAAGAAAGACCGACATGCTATAAATCGGAACTATACATGTAAACATCAAGAGGAAATGCATGCCAAATCTTTTAAGTTGCTATGCAATGCACATAACACTGCACAGTGGCGGACGTCTATCATAAGAAAATAACTATATACATATATACCTTTGTTTGAAATGTACGTTTCGCCGTTTTGGGAAACAATTTAGAAGGGTTTCCTTATTTTAAACGTTTCGTGTCATATCAGACACGTAGGTAAATAATGAGACTATAGCTCGCTTTTTGGAATTCCCTTCGATAGCTATCAATGTATGCAAAATACATTCAGGTACTGTCCTCTGACTAGTCCTGCTTAGTACGAAAACACATCGCAATTATCATAAAAAAAATGTACTGCTCTATAAGAAATCAATCCCAAAATACGCGTATGAATACTACGTGCGTCTGGTGCGCACGACAATCAAAATCCATATACGTGCCATATAAGTGCACAGAAACAAGATCTAAGTGCATCGGGTGTGCAGAAAGCATCTGTCGTAGGCAACGTGTGTGCCTGACAGCAAAAATCAGGTACATCTGACATGCACGAAAAAATCTCGATTTAGTGCATCTGGTGTGCACCAAAATCGCATCTCAAGACATGCGCTCAACATGCGCGAAAACCCAAAACCAGGGGCATCCATCATGCACGAAATCATGAAATCCAATATCAAGCACTGAACATGCGCAAAATCAAATCAGGTGCACAAGGTGCACAAAACAAATATCGAGTATCACAATCGAAATCGAAGTCCAATGCATCTAAGTGCACAAAAGGCGTATCACTGCACTGCAAGCATATATAAACTATACAGAGTGCACGAACCAAATCGCGTGCATGCATATGCACAAAATCAACTCAAATGTCTAAAACCGTAAAATCACAAACATGTGAAACCAAAGCACAAAAACGATATCAAGTGCAACACTGTGCAAAGATCGTAAATCCTCAATCATCAAAATCAAATCATGCGAATAAATCACCCAAAACATCGAAATCAATAATGGCGGAATAGTACCGCTCAAGTGCATCCTCTAAGAATCTCGGACCAACTGTCGCGGTCACTAGTGGGATTCTCGTCGATGATCGCGAACTCTGGCCTGCTGGTGTGCGTAACAATGACCACTCCTGGGTCAAGGTCTTTACTGTGAATTACCAATCTTTCGGTCCATCGGCTCATCGGCCCTATCAGATGTGCTAACGGGGATGATCCCATTCTGGCACTTCTCTGGTCATCTCTCGGTCAATTATCGCGACCACTCGTAAGACAGCATATCACTGGCGTCGGCCTCTGGCTCTCTGAATGTACGTGACACATCTGATCCTGGGTGCAAGTATCATTGCAGCAGTTTCCTGGAAGGAATCCTGCTCACGGTCTCTTCCATGTCTCGTCTCTGCCAACTGTCCGGAAGTTATCGTCCTTTCCTATATCTACATCTTGCTCTGGAACGACTGCATACTCATCGCGACTCCTTCTGGAAGGTAAATCCAAGTACCATGCCTCGGCATGCGCATCGCATCTCTGATGTCGGCGGAGTGGAACGTCTTCTCATCTAGATCCGGTACAAACCTCTTACTTCACTTTTCTCTAATGTCGTCAGCTTTGGACTCGTCTCGTCGCGGCTGCATGGACTGAGCTCCAACGGCTATCTTCGTATCGGGAGTCTCCCAAGAAATGCATCTCACCACCTAGCATCCGAATTAAGTCGAGCCATCCGATCGAGTCGTCAAAACCTTATAATCCCCCAAGAGCTCAACATCTTAGGCACAGTTTAATAGTATCGGGTACATACAACAGCATCGGTGGTCCAGCCGTAGAAGGGCAAACCCAAGCCTCACTAATGGCGCCGTAGAACTGCCGCAAACCCGAAGGTTCAAAGGCTTTCACACAGTCATTAAGTCGAGTTAGGGTTTCATTCTTCTAGAGGGTCCATAGAATTGCCTGCATGTCTTTCCAAATACTTTAAACTTGGAATAATAGGTTTCCGACATTCGATCGTCTCTGTCGACCCTCACATCTCTGCGTGAAGTCGTCTCTAGCTGGAATCAATCTATCTGATGATCTCGCATAGGGGTAAGCGAACAAACCACATGTCCTAGTCATTCATCCTCGGTGACTAGCGACCTTCTATCATCTCTTCGTACTACTCGTACTGCAATAGCTCCAACATCTGGGACGATATCTCGTCGTTCGCAGCAATAACTGGCTCGCTCGTCTGCACGCAGAACAGTGCCTCGATCATCATGAATAAGAAATACGCCAACGGTCATCAAAATCTGGTTGGCCTCTATCATTGGCTCGATCCTCTGGTACTGATCGGCACGTCCGAGAAATCTCGTAAAGGCGATCCGCCAAACGCTCATGGCGCGAAAACATCATAAAAAGACACATCTCCGCAATCGTGTGTCGCCGGAATTTCGCCCTGGTCAGTCCTCGTTCGTGACGAGCTCGTGCTGACCGCAACTCTAGCTGTAGCTCTCCCTGCCCGTAATCGTGGCAGCAAAACCATAACTGGTACTGATGAGGCTAGATCGGAATGAATATAATACTGAGCAAAGAAATGTACATCCTAAGGTTTCTTAAGTGGAGTAGCGTATCGTAAATATGCCGCGGAACATACCTACGGTACGTCACTCTACTTTAGTCACCTATTCCATCAACCAAGAGTCATCCTACGCTCCGAAGGTAAAACCTAACGCTCTGATACCAACTTTGTCACGCCCGAAAGTACGGAATATGACCGGCACTTAAACTACGAACGTCCCGAGACGTACGTAATCTAAGTAAGCCGAAAACCCAGAAATCCAAACCAAGAAAAGTAGTAGAGTGAAGGAAAACCAATTTAAAACAAGTAGTTTTAATAGCATAAGCCGAATTATGCGGTTTAGAAAAAACATCAAATATTTCCCGAAAATTTTGGCAGTCTCCTTTGTAAATACTGGCTCCCAAACGGGATACAACATGAATAGTATACGAAATCAATAAAAAGGCATCCCCAAACGGGAGATAGCTCTTCGTCAATTGACGGTCACAACCACACAAGCAATATAATATACAACGCCAACGGCGAAGATCAAAATTCAAAAGGAAACTCAAAACCACAAGAAAACCACAGAAATAAAACGCGCCACTCTAAGGTCGAAGGAATAACATCACTGGTCTCTATCTCAAAAATAAATACATGTTTGGTTGATGGAACTTCTAGATGCAACAGAGTAATAATATACAAGTTATATAATAGGGGGTACGATACAAGTAAACCCACCTACTAGCAAATCACCCGAAGGAAACTATGCCCGCAAGCCGTAATGAAACCTGTACGGCAAACCTGCAAGAAACTGGGGCACAACGGGGGTGAGTTGCCAACTCGTGAATAGAAAAACATCTACGGAAAGAAATCGCATAAATAACGCAACCTAGGTCAATGATCATAATATATCCTCAAATATATGTATAACATGCAGCCTATAACAATGGCTAGGGTAATATCTAACCGAGTGTAATCTCATAGGCCCGTGTCAGTGCCTCAGGTAGCAATATATCATATGGATGATGTATGAATGCATGAAACCGAATGCATGTATTGAATAAAACTTCTTTCGTAAATCAGTGAGATTTCTGTATTTTAAAAATGAGGTACCATAAATGAAATCAGCAAAAAACAGTGCCCAGCATCGACACAAAACAAGTATCCAAATATCTCGATATCTCTGTGTCACAATCTCTGTACCTCAATATCTCAAAATCTCAATGTCTCAATCACAATATCTAGGGCGCCGTCAGTCCAGGCCGGCCCCTACCATCCATCTCAAGTCCACGACGGTATCCTCCGGATATCCGACGCGTCGGGTAATATCACCGGTCGGTAGTGCTCCCCTGCTAGGCTCAACGTCAACAACACGATCCTCTTGCCCCGGGGTACCGCACCGGGCCCACCATGTACCCGAAACGGTTCCTCCACTCCTCGAATCGGGTCTCGAAATCCATCAGCAAACTCATTGTAACGTTTTGAAAATCGTTTCGGTGAAATTTCGAAAAATCGGTAAAATAAGAGGGTTTTCTGTAAAAAGTCAAAATACAAATATCTTATTATAAAAATTAAATATACATATTCTAGCTATGTAATTGCTATTATTTGGTGTTTATTGAGCCGCTGGTGAAATTTCAAATTTTCTGAAAAAAATATTATTTTATTATTATTTTAAGCCGTCACTAATACATTTAATTAGGGAAAATAACAAATTGGAATGAGTTGAAACAAATTTTGTGCATCATAAAACATTAAATAAAATTTTATCATGTGGTTTTTGGAACGAATCATTTGCCAAAATGGTTTAGAAATTATTGAAGAAAAAAAGGCTTTTTTTTAAGCGTAAATGGATGTTTGGGGTATTGTATTTATCTTTTTTCATCACCCCACACCCGTTCCCACACCCACACACCCCCATTCACTTATCCCCTTGAAGAATTCAGCAGCCCCCTCTTTTGTCCCCACTTGGATTTTAAAGAAAAGAAATGAAAGAAAAGAAAAGAAAAGAGTAGAAAATGGTATAATTTGAGTTGATTTTGACTTGAACTAACTTTCCCCACCTCACTCTCTCTCCTCCCTCACCCAATCCCCCAAGATTTCTAGCCGAATCCTGAACCACAACAGCCCTAAATACTTCATTTCATTTTTCCATCAAAATCCCCAAAATTTCTATCAAAAATCCACCCTTTTTCTCAAAAATTCAAAGCTAATTCTAAATCCAAGCCTTACCCATTATTCTTTAGCTATTCAAGCATGGATCTTGGAGCATGAAATCATTGTTGGAGGCTAGGATTTTTTCAAGTTTGATCTCAAGCTTGTGAGGTATAATCATAACCTTATGCTTAATTTGTTGTTAAATTACTTGAATCTAGCTATTAGGTGTTAAATTAGGGTTTTAAATTTCAAGTTTTGAAATTTAAAGAAAGGGTTTTGGTTACTAAGTTAGGGTTTGTTGTGGAAATGAGTTGTGTTTGATTGTGTATGGTTTAGTGAGGTGGATTAACATATTTAGTTTTGTAGAAAACTAATCTAGTTGTTAATTACAAGTTGTTACTTGAAAAATGTCCAAATTAAGCTTTTTGTTGCAAACTAGTTTTTTTGATTTAATTCGAAATATGAGATTAAAAATATGGTTAGGGTTTTTATCATATTATTAACTTTATTAAGTGTAGTTTAACACTTTAGTTCATGGAAATCCAACCTAAATTGTAGTTTGTGCATTTTTGCTATGAAATTGTTAAAAAGGGTATTTTGTAAACTAGAATATTAGGGTTTTTGGAATTTAATGAGATTAAGTTCCGGAAATTGTTTCTATGACTTATTTAAGATATTTAATAAGTATATTGGCCGCTACATTCATTTAAACATCATGTTTTGTACAAAAACGGCGAATTGTGCTTGCTAGATTTGCGGAAAAATGACTTTTTAAGTGAAATTGGGGTTTTTGTGAGTTTTAACCTAGTTTATATTAAAATTAGTGTTCGTGAATGTGCAAATGAGTGTGATTGGATTTTTCTCGATGGTTTGACGTTTGTACATCGACATCGAGGGTTGGTTTGACTATTCTTGCATGCGTAGGCGATAGGTTTGGACCTATGCGTGATACGCGTGCCGATTTGATTTTCGTATACCGTTTCGATTTCGAATTTAGTTTTAATGCGATATGGTGCGTTATGATATGTAGGTACCCCCATGTGGACTTCGAGACGACAAGCAAGCGCGTGGCGACGTCGGCACCGGCTAGCGAGGACCAGGTGAGTAGATTTATATCTACGGGGAGAAGTCGGGTGGATGGCGTATAGCACCCCCGCAGTCCGTGGTGGTGTATACGGATGCGTATACACACCAACAATTATTATATGTTATTTGGGATTAATAACGATGCTTATGATGGATATTGGTGTGTTGGATTACTTTAGTGTTGCGAACCCTAGGGTAGTGTTGCACTACACATACACACATACATACTTGCATACATTCCTTATTTCATATGTGCGTGTATGGGAATATATATTTATGTGTTCACATGGGTATGGGACTATGTGTTCATATACTGGATTTGAGGATAGTATTTGGAATTTGAGATGAGTCGATGAGATTGGGCTTGAGGTCAGGAGATCGGTGACGTGATTTGGTTCGTATTGAGATACGACATGATGTTTTAGCGGGTCTTCTGACGTAGTAATTCTTACACCCGCATGCATACATAGATGGCATCAATATTGTACTAGACGTAGGACATTATTCCGGATCATGATATTTGATAAAGAAGATACCAAATGAATAGTGTGATTGATGTGACTTTGACCCGTACCCAGATTGGGATGCCGTACGACGGATTTACGTACGAGCTATATTGATGATTGATCCGCACTCTTGACTTGGGATGCCTGATTATAGATATGGTATCGGATATGATATTATTGAGGCAGGATCACCGACTAATATATATATACAGGTATGTATATGTATCGACTCAGATGTTAGGCGGTTTCCTTACCTGTAGTTCAGCTTGTTAGTTCAGCCGTATAGTTTAGTGTAGTTGTTAGATTAGATTAGACTTCTTACCTATTTCAAAAACTAACGAGTTGTGGGCATTTTTAAAGACAGCCCAAGGGATCCTACGGATATTTCAAAAGACGTATCTTTTCACAAAAACACCGTAGCCCCTATTTTCAAAACCCCATGATTCGTGTTATTTCAAAAGGCACCATTTGTAGGACTGATGTTAGATTAATGCAGATTAGTTTTAGTTGCGTTTAGTTCTCAGCTCCCGCTCATTTTTGTGGTCCGCTTCGCATTGCATGCTTATTTTATGTTTCATACTCCATTATTGATATCATGCTGTTAGGACACGTACACTTAATTGCCGGCTCACACACATCTTCATCGGTAATTGCCATGTCACGTACACCTTAGAAAATATTATTGCTTGACGTACCCTGTTAGCTGATAGTTAGACATGATATTAGTGTACTTGCCTTATATGTTAGTTTAGACATTGTAGTTATTACCAGCTACTTCATGCATATTGTTATTCATTGTTATGCCGCATTCCTGGATTCTCATCATATATTCACTATTTTACGTGTTATTGAGATTTTGGATTCGGATTCGGATTTCCATGAGATTTTCTGGATTTGGAGGAAAACCGCAAAAACTTATATGAACTGATTTCTCTCTTTTTAAAATAAAAAGTGCGGTTTTCCCATGATGTATGAGTCGTCCACCATGAGTTTGCTGATGGATTTCGAAACCCGATTCGAGGAGACGGATGAACCGTTTCGGGTACATGGTGGACCCGGTAAGGTACCCCGGGGCAAGAAGCGCATGATGATGACGATGTGAGCCTGGCAGGGGAGCACTACCTACCGGTGATATTACCCGACGCGTCGGATATCCGGAGGATACCGTCGTTGTCTTGGGATGGATGGTAGGGGCCGGTCTGGACTGACGGCGCCCTAGATATTGTGATTGAGACATTGAGATTGAGACTTGAGGTACATAAATTGTGACACAGAGATATCGAGGTATTTGGACACTTGTTTTGTGTCGATACTGGGCACTGTTTTATGCTGATTTCATATATGGTACCTCATTTCTTTTAAAATACAGAAATCTCACTGATTTATGAAACCAGTTTTATTCAGTACATGCATTCTGTTTTATGCATTCATACATCATCCATATGATATATTGCTACCTGAGGCACTGACACGGGCACATGAGATTACACTCGGGTTAGATATTTACCCTAGCCTTGTTATAGGCTACGTGTTATTCATATATTTGAGGATATATTATGATCATTGACCTAGGATTGCGTTATTTATGCGATTTCTGTGCGTAGATGTTTTTCTATTCACGAGTTGGCAACTCACCCCCGTTGTGCCCCAGTTTCTTGCAGGTTTGCCGTACAGGTTTCATTACGGCTTTGCTGGCACTATTTCCATTCCGGGTGGCTTGCTAGTAGGTGGGTTATTTGTATCTTACCCATCCTTATATCTTGTATATTATTATTCAGTTGTATCTAGAAGTTCCATCAACCAAACATGTATTTATTTTTGAGATAGAGACCCGTGATGTTATTCTTTTGACCTTAGAGTCGCGCGTTTTATTTTTGTGGATTTCTGGTGGTTTTGAGTTTCCTTTTGAGTTTTGATCCTCGCTGTTGGCGTTGTATATTATATTGCTTGTGTGGTTGTGACCGTCGTTTGACGAAGAGCTAGCTCCCGCTTGGGGATGCCTTTTTCTTGATTTCGTATACTATTCATGTTGTATCCCGTTTGGGGGCCAGTATTTACAAAGGAGACACTGCCGAAATTTTCAGTAAAATTTTGATGTTTTTAAAAAACCGCATAATTCGGCTTATGCTATTGAAACTACTTGCTTTAAGTTGGTTTTCCTGCACTCTACTATTTTCTTGGTTTGGATTTCTGGGTTTCCGGTTTACTTAGATTACGTACGCCTCGAGACGTTCGTAGTTTAAGTGCCGGTCATGTTCCGTACTTTCGGGTCGTGACACTCATGGTGGACGACTCATATATCATGGGAAAACCGCACTTTTTATTTTAAAAGAGAGAAAAGGTTTATTTATGTTTTTGCGGTTTTCCTCCAAATCCAAGAAATCTCATGAAATCCGAATACAAATCATCAATAGCATATAAACAGTGAATATAGGCATGAGAATCCATGAATGCGACACAACAGTGAATAATAACATGCATGAAGTAGTAGGCAATAACTACAATGTCTAACTAGCATATAAGGCAAGTACACTAATATCATGTCTAAACTATTAGCTAACAACCTATGTCAAATGAAATAGTATTTTCTAAAGTGTTCGTGACATGGCAATTACCGATGAAGATGTGTGTGAGCCGGCAAGTAAGTGTACGTGGTACATACGTGTCATCGGTAATGGTGCTGGTGTCCTAACAGCATGATATTAATAATGCAATAAGAAATTATAATATAAGTATGCGATACGGAGCGAACAGTAAAAATGAGCGGGAGCTAAATACTAAACACAACGATAACTAATCTGTATTACCCTAATATAAATCTTACAAATGGTGCCTTTTGAAATAACACGAACCATGGGGTTTTGAAAATAGGGGGATACGGTGTTTTTATGAAAAGATACGTCTTTTGAAATATCCGTAGGATCCCTTGGGCTATCTTTTAAAATACCCACGATCCGTTAGTTTTGAAATAGGTAGAAATCTAATCTAGTCTGACAACTACACTAAACTATACGGCTGAACTAAAGGTAAGGAAACCGCCTAGCATCTGAGTCGATACATATATGAATATATATTAGTCGGTGATCCCGCCTCGATACTATCAATCCGATACCTTATTTATAATCAGATATTCCCAAGTCAAGAGTGCGGATCAATCATCAATATAGCTCGTACGTAAATCCGCCGTACGGCATCCCAAATCTGGGTACGGGTCAATATCATATTCTTCACACAATTCCTCTGGTATCCTCTTTATCCAAGATCATAGTCTAGGGTACTGACCTATGTCTAGTACAATACTAATATCCTCAATATACTCATGATCTGACTACTGATCGACAATCTCGTACAAACCGATATCGTCAGCAAATATCATCATCAAGGGGTATACATCGCCCGATACGACCTAATATCAATATCCTAGCATATCATGCCTCATATCACGATCACATGTCGACCATTTTATTTATAACACTATTCACCCGTATCGCCACCCCAAGATCCGCTAACACCAGGACGTACCTCAAGCACGAATCCTGCCATATCACCGATATCACAACCACAAAACAAATCTCAACGACTCAGCTCAATCCCAAGTATCATCCTCAAATCCCTATGTGAACACATAGTCCCATACCTATGTGAACACATAACTATAAAGAATCCCATGAGCACATATAAATAGGAATGTATGCAAGTATGTTTGTGTGTATGTGTAGTGCAACACTACCCTAGGGTTTGCAACACTAAAAATAATCCAACACACCAAAATCCATCCTAAATATCGTTATTAATCCCAAATAACATATAATAATTGTTGGTGTGTATACGCATTCGTATACACCACCACGGACTGCGGGGGTGCTATATGCCATCCACCCGACTTCTCCCCGTAGACATAAATCTACTCACCTGGTCCTCGCTCGCCAGTGCCGACGTCGCCACGCGCTTGCTTATCGTCTCGAAGTACACATGGGGTACCTACATATCATAACGCACCATATCGCATTAAAATCCGACTCATGACAAAAACGACACACGAACCCCGCATAGGTCAAAACCTATGGTTGCTTCCACAAATCAACCCAAAAACCCTCGATGTCGGTGTACAAACGCCAGACCATCGAGAAAAACCCAATTACACTCATTTGCACATTCACGAACACAAATTTTAATATAAAATAGGTTAAAACTCACAAAAACCCTAAATTCACTTTAAAAGCCGTTTTTCCGAAAAACTAGCAAGCAAAATTACCCGTTTTAGTACAAAACTCGATGTATAAACGAATCTAGCGGCCACAATATTCACTAAATATCTTAAATAAGTCATAAAAACAATTCCCATAATTTAATCTCATTAATTTCCAAAAACCCTAAAATTCTAGTTTACAAAATACCTAAATTTTAACAATTTTATAGGAAAAAATGCACAAAGCACAATCTAACTTGGATTTTCATGAACTAAAGTATTAAACTACATTTAATAATGTTAAAGAAGTCATGAAAAATATATTTAGATTTTTCTCTTAATTATATTCATAGTTTTCAAAACCTAGTTAGCAAATTAGCGTAATTGTCATAATTTAAATCAACAAAAATGCAACATAGCAACTTACTTTGATTTAACAACCATTAATATGTCAAAACATCACATAAGCATAACCTCATAACATAAAACCCTAACTAGCAATTAACCCCATTCTAGAATTCCCAAGCTTTCAAATTAAAACCTAATTAAGCATCTAATTAGATAATAAGGAAGTATTATAGCAACAATTAAGTAACTAATCAAAAATCAAACCATGAGACAAATATTTATACCTCACAAAACTTGAATCAAACATGCAACCTAGCCTCACAAACTTGCTTCTCTCACCATGATCCATACTAGAATAGGTAAAGGAAAAATGGGTAAGAATTGGATTTGAGTTTTAGCTTGATTTTAGATGGAATTTTGGAGATTTTTTTGAAAGGTTTTGTGTGAAATGAGATGAGAAAAAGGGGAGGACAGCATGAGGGAGGCTCGGCTGCATCATGAGGAGGAGAGGAGTGAGAGTGAGGTGGGGAAAAGCAAGTGAGGAAAGTTCAAAGTCAACACAAAAGTCAAAGCCCATACTTCAATTAACTTCTTCTCTCTTTATTCTTTTCTTTTCAAATCTTCAAGTGGGGAAAATTGATAGGGCTGCTGAATTCAGCCAAGAGAGGAAATAAATGGGGGGTATGAGTGTGGGTATGGGTGTGGGGTGATGAAAAATGATAAATACAATACCCCAAACATCCATTTACACTAAAAAAAGCCTTTTTTCTTCAATAATTTCTAAACCGTTTTAGCAAATGATTTCGTTTCAAAAACCACATGATAAAATTTTGTTTAATGTTTTATGATGCACAAAATTTGTTTCAAATCATTCCAATTTGTAATTTTCCTTAATTAAATATATTAGTGACGGCTTAAAATAATACTAAAATAATTAATTTCGGAAAAATTTTCAGAAAATTTGAAATTTCACCAGTGACTCAATAAACACCAAATACTAGCAATTATATCGCTAGAATATATATATTTAATTTTATAATAAAGATATTTGTATTTTGACTTTTTACAGAAAACCCCCTTATTTTACCGATTCTTTCGAAATTTCACCGAAACGATTTTCAAAACGTTACAGTTTTATAAAGGCTCGTATTGAAAACACGGACGTCCTAGTATATTCAATATTTCATATATGTTTCTTCTGCTACGATATCTGTGATGTGATCATTTGATATATTGTGATAGATACTGTATATAGTATATATGATATATTATATAGACGTTACTTATGTTTTACACCTGCGCTAGCCCTGCCCCGCTCTGCCGTTAGTTACCTAACCTAACGGTGCACGAGGGGACATCGAGGCGAATGCGGATGGCATAAGTGTACGTCGTATTTATCTGTGATGTGGTGACTTAAATGATGGGACTTCATTAATATGATTAATGAAAGAAAAGAAACCTAAAAGATGTTGTGGAATCGAATTTTCAAAAACAAATAGCTACGGTTCTTGCTTTGCATCGCGGTGTTCCTTGTAGAACATCCTGCACCTTATTCGATAAGGAAAGGGCCGAGATCCTTCACCGGGAGTGACCCCTTTAGCAATAACTGGCAGATGCTACAACACTCGGTTTGTCTTTTGATTGCTTTTGGAGTTTTGCTTTGCATAGTGATATATATGATATGTCCTGCACCTTATTCCATAAGGAAAGAGCCGAGATCCTTTCACCGGGAGTGACCTCTTTAGCGAAACTAGTAAAAGCCTAACAAACATTCCATTTTAAAAATCATTTGATTCTACAACGATATCAAGTTCATTACGCAATAGGTTTTCAGAAAAACCTATCGTAGCCCTCCGTCATTTCAGATAAGGACTGTTTAGTATTCGTGCTGCGTTTGTTGGCCTTTGTCAAGGCGTAGTGTGCGGTAGCTGAATATTACTTATCTGCTTATGCATATGATGCAGATTGGATTAGGGTAGTCGTGCGACCTTGTTGGCCTTTGTCAAGGGCCATGCGGGTGGGTTTAATTCAATCAAGAAATGACGGGTTGAACTTGACTAGCAGCCTATGATTTGTTGGCCTTTGTCAAGGTCATAGGACGCTAGGGGTAAAATATTATCGGGAATTTCAAGTGTTGAAATTTGCAATGAGATTGCATACCTTCTATGAGATAGTTGTATCCCGATACCCACTGCGAGTAAGAGTTACTCCTGGGAGAGTTTTACACATTACAATTAGCCGATCAAGTAGGTGTCTAGAAAGGTGTTAACGGGGTTACGCCCCTAGGAAAACGAGGTTTACTTTAATTAGGTTCGTGCGAAAGCACGGGGGACCTCCCTCAAAGTACCGGCACTGCCCTGGCTGAAAGATTGGCGAACTTGTAGCGTGTAATTAATCCCGGCTAGTCTTTCCTTTTAGGGTTTGAAGGAAGATTTGATTAAAACAGTAGGAGACATCCTGATTAGATATATTAGATAACCAATCTAATCTTGCAAGAGCATATGCTGAGTGTTTTCTTCTCTCTCTCTCCAGATAGCGACCATATCATGCCTTAATCAAGATAATAAAACGGATGAATTGACCGAACCCGCATGTTATACTGAGCTGGGGAACATTGGTCCCGCACCAACTTATAATTGTTATATGACAGAGCAGGATATAGGGGATTACCAGAATTCCCTTGCCGCCCAAATGAAGAAAGTGCATGCTGATAAATCTTCTTCGTGTGTGTTCATTACAAAGAACTGTTTCTCAGTATCCTTTACGTCCTGGGTATAAGATACTGGATCATGATCCCGCATATGTAATCTGTTACTGTAGGGTTCCTAGGCACTCTCAAGAGGTCTCACAAGGCATCAACCATGCCAATTTCAAATTTTACGGGTGCCGAGAAACCCTAATACGGATCGTTAACTAGAAATTTAGGCGACAAAGCAACTAGTTAACTACTTTAACTAAGAGTACGGAAATACAACCTTTGGAGATCCGGTTCTCCACCTCCATAGCTCCGCAATGAAGTCTCCTTGCTGTCCAAATGGAAACCCGGGCTCTAGCGTCGGCTTCATCGGAGAAATGGGCGGGCAAGGTCGTCGGCTTCATGCCGAAGATGATCTACGTCGAGGCATCGCTAGATCAAGCTCCAACTTCACCAAGTCAAGAAACTTGTGAAGAAAACACACTCTACTACTTAGCAAGAGATAGAGGATGAAGAAATAGGATGTGGGTAGACTTTAGAATTGGATTTCTCACCCTTTTTTCATCAATCACCATTGATGAAGTCTAGGTTTTCTCTTCTTGAAGAAGAAGAAGAAGAAGATAGAAATATTATGATAAGTTCTTTAAAATGAAAAGAAAATGAATACTTATCATAATGTAAACCATGGTCAAATGTAGAGATTAAACCAAGGTTAGTTGGAATGGTTAGGGTTAAGGATGAGATAAGAATAGTTCACTTGATCCAAGCTTCAAGAAGCTTCAACATAAAAACAAAATAAGCCACCATCCTTAAAAATTTCCAAAATGAATATATAAATAAATAAATGAAAAAAGGAAATGAAACCCTAACCACTTAAGTAACCATGGTTTAATTCTTTACACAAACCCAAACTTGCATGTATCATCAAATATGATACAATCTTGTGCACAAAAAATATATCATATATATACAATGTGCACAAACAAGTGAGAAAATCCATTTAAAATGAACCAATACTATTTAATGCAAAGTAATATATCAAATATATAATTATGCATTAAATCATCAAATCAACACTTGATTTAACGATCCGGTCATATCGCATATAACCGACTAGTATCCAATGTATCGGCTTATCGAATCAACCCTCGATTCGATAACTAGGTTATATCGCATATAACCATTCGATACATTCATCGCGAGAATAGAATACGGTATCACATACACATATTATTCTCGGTCCCGCACATATCTCATATGTGCTCCTATTTCGTTTCGCTTGAGCCAGGAAACCTCTGTGTAGGACTCTAAAGACTCGTCAATACGCCGGCAGCAGGTGATGATCATATCAAACACCCACAAGCCGCAAGCGGTCTGCTAAACGTAACGGCCACCCGGGTATTGAGCGATCAGAAGATCGACGAGCAAGCCCGCTCACACTCCAGTGAATCCAACCAGTAACACTTACCGTACAGTCCGGTCTGATCGTCTGATATGTCGCATATCTCGCCTAGGGGTGGTAAACGTCAGACCCCAATAGCTTGATAAGTCGTGTCGATATGAGGTCTATAACAATTCGAGAAACTACTGGGAACACTTACCAGTAAATCTCAGCAACCCTGGCCAGGGATTTCCGGTTATAGCCAATCAAACACAGCGCAACATCAACTCCCTATACCGGGAGAGACGAATCCCCTCCTATCGCTCATTGCCTCTATGTGATTCGGGACTGTACCCAAAAGCCACCGTTTTGCACGCCCTCTTGGACGTGGTAAGGTGGAAATCAAAGCACAGTGGTAACCACACAAGACTCTATAACGATCTCGGGTCAACAGACTACTCTGTACCAGTGTCACCAGAGAACTGCCATCTGACGTAAGGTATAATACCATCTGGGAGTTCTCGGCGAGTCCGTCCAGTGTACCCAGTCTCCACTGAGCACCCATATATCATCTCTGACTTCAAACACCAATGGATATGGGATCATCCATCGCCCATCTGTATGGGTCGAGAAGGTATACGGTAGTCTACACTGGTATATCGATTCCCCGTCTCAATACACCCACAACTAGGGACTTTGAAGGATGTACTTATGGACTACCATGTCCCCACTAGTATGATCCGTATCATAGTCCAGGTAGTCAAGTACACATCCTAAGGGCTTTACCAACATGTAATAGAGAGACAATCACTGTACACGTTAAGGTAAAGAGTAACCAGATAGCATACTATCATGTCGAGCAAGAAAGTCCTCCTTATATATGTCCCAGCATCCACTACAATATACATCCTATGTATAGTAATGGCCTCTAGGGCATACATATAACTAACAATCTCCCACTTGCACTAGGGCCATCTGATAGCAGTGGTTGTAGTATCTCATACTCAACCATCCCATAAAAATCTCTCTCTGGGAACAGGCCTTTGTGAGTGGATCCGCTGTGTTGTCCTCTGAGTCTACTCTCCTAACCTCGATCCCTTGGAGATCAAGCATCTCCATGATCAGGTGACACTGCCTTGGAATATGTCTGGATCACTGATGGGACGGGTGTTCCTTGGCATAAGCCACAACTCCATTGTCACACAATGGGAGGAACGAAGTTCATCTCATGAACTAATATACACCCAGACTGCCTCTTTGGTAGCATCTTAAGTAGCGATGTATCCAGCCTTTATCGTCTAGTATGCCACGGTATCTAGCTTGGAGCTCCTCCAACATACCGTCCCTTTACTGATGGTAAAGACAATGCCTGTGACTGACATTCAGTCGCCTTTATTACCCTGGAACACTTCCAGTGATTCTCCCTAGGATTGATTGATACCATCTCACTACAAATAGTGAGTATCCTAACATCCATTTAGATCTATCTCATAGATCCAAAACCCAGGATTTAGGAGGCATCCTTTTGATCCTATATTGAGAATCATTGTGATAAGCGGAGATTGACCGAGCGTAGCATAGGAAACTTCTTTCTTATCAAGAGTATGTCATCCACGTACTCTACGAGGATCGCCACCATACTCCCTTCTACCTTTTTGTTTATACAAGGTTCATCTACCATTTTGATGATGTCAAACTCTTTGACTAACACATCAAAACAGATGTTCCAACTCCGCGATGCCTACTTTAACCTATAAAGCATCTTTTGCACGTTTCCGCTGCTCCCACTGTCTACGAAGCCCTCTGGCTGTGTACTTATAGACGTTCTCTTCTAAAACATCATTTAGAAAAGCAGTCATGGCACCCAACCGCCAGATATCGTAGTCATGGTATGTAGCCGTGGCAAGTAGGATCTGGATGGACTTAAGCATAGCCACTGGAAAAGGTTTCATCATTATCCACGCCTGGTCAATGACGAAAACCTTTAACAAGTCTAGCTTTGAAAGTCTCAACTTTTCCATCTACACCAAATAATCGTCTCAAGATATACTTGCTTCTGATAGGGATTTAACCCTTCAGATATAGCAACCAAAGTCCATACTTTGTTGGTGTATAAGGATTCCATCTCAGATCACTAAGCATCCAGCCATTCTTACAGAGTCTTACTCCTGATGGCCAGCTCGAAACTAGTTGGGTCATCATCTCATGATGCAATCCTCGCTCCCACTTTCATAGAGAAACCGAAATATCTCTCAGGTGGGTGAGGAACCCTACTAGATCGGCGGAGAGGCTGAGGTTCGTTGGAATCTACTGAATCCTTTGGTTCTTTCAAATCATCAGCTGCAGTTTGCATAGCTGGAACCTTTCCAGTTCTACATAACAGACCTTGCCTCGAGCTTGTCCGGATTTTACTTTTAGACATAGGCCGGTCAACCCCAAATCTTAACTAACTTAAGGTATGGGCTCTTCCCTTTCCATATCACATATGAAGTGGTAGGCAACTGATTTGATTGGAACCCTATTCAATAGGTATGCAGCTTCTCAAGTACATAACTCCTAAAAAGGAAATAGGTAACTCAGTAGTACTCATCATAGAGCACACCATATCACATAGGGTGCTATTGCTCCGCCCCGATATACCATCGTGCTATGGTGTATACGGAGGAGTAATGCTGAGAGAGAATCTCATTCTCCTTTAGAAAAGTCTAAGAATTTCGTGCTCAAGTATTCTCCTCCTTGATCTCATCATAGGACATAATACTTATACCCGTATTTTGGTTCTCTACTTCTAACTTATATTCTGTGAATATCTCAAAAGGTTCGGACTTGTGTTTCAACAGGAACATATGTCTGAATCTTGAGAGATCATCAGAGAATATAATGAAGTACAAAGAACCGGTCTTGGCATGTGTAGACAGGGGACCTTTATACATCAACATGTATCATCCCAAGAGTTTACTAACTCTTTCTCTGTTTCCAATAAACAGAGCTGGTGTTATTATATCTTTGTGACATGACTGGCAAGTTTCACAAGATGTAGATTCAAACTAATTTAAATATGCATCTTCATGTAACTTCAGCTAGTCTGGTCGCATTGATATGACCTAGTCTACAATACCTCAAGAAGGATTCGTTCATTTCTGAACTCTTCCTCTTGTGTGTGTTCCGTATACTAAAGAACTGTAGTTTGATTTAGAACATTAATGCTTTTAGATAACGTGCCTGAACCGATCAACTTTGGATATAGGAAATGTTCAAAACATTATCCAACAATACAAAATTTTATCATTTCTTTACTGATAAAGAGACTGATATGATTTTGTATATCAGGTTCGGTATCTAATAACATTCGTTCAGAATCAATGCATTGGTAATACAGGGTGACAGTGACCAACAGACTTGGCTGCAACACTTGCCCCGTTTTCTGCCTCATGAAACTTATCACCCGTTCTCAGTTCTCTACCTTTCTATAACCCTATGTAATAGATTACATATCTGGGATCCTGATCTGGTATCACATACCCAGGACGTAAAGGATACTGAGAAACAGTTCTCTGTAATGAACACACCCGAAGATGATGCATCAGCATGCACTCTCTTCGTTTGGGCGGCACAGGAATTCTGGTAATCCCCAATTTCCTGCTCTGTCTTATAACAATTATAAGTTGGAGCGGGACCAACGTTCCCCAGCTCAGTATAACAAGCGGGTTCGGTCAATAATCCGTATTATTATCTTGATTAAGGCGTGATATGGTCGCTACCTGGAGAGAGAGAGAAGAAAACACTCAGCGTATGCTCTTGCAAGATCAGATTGGTTATTATTTTATCTAATCAGGATGGCTCCCACTGCTTTTTATCAAATCTTCCTCCAAACCCTAAAAGGAAAGACTAGCCGGGATTAATTACACACTACAAGTTCGCCAATCTTTCAGCCAGGCCAGTGTCGGTACTTTGAGGGATGTCCCCCGTGCTTTCGCACGAACCTAATTAATGTAAACCTCGTTTTCCCAGAGGCGTAACCTCGTTGACACCTACTTGATCAGCTAATTGTAATGTATAAAACTCTCCCAGGAGTAACTCTTACTCGCAGCGGGTATCGGGATCCAACTATCTCATAGAAGGTATGCAATCTCATTGCAAATTTCAACACTTGAAATTCCCGATAATATTTTGCCCCTAGCGTCCTATGACCTTGACAGAGGTCAACAAACCATAGGCTACTAGTTAAGTTCAACCCGTCATTTCTTGATCGAATTAAACCCACCCGCACGACCCTTGACGGAGGTCAACAAGGCCGCACGACTACCCTAATCCAATCTGCATCATATGCATAAGCAGATAAATACTAGTTAGCTACCGCACACTACGCCTTGACGGAGGTCAACAAACGTAGCACGAATACTAAGTAGGACTTATCTGAAATGACGGAGGGCTACGACAGGTTTTTCTGAAAACCTATTGCGTAATGAACTTGATATCGTTGTAGGATCGAATGAATTTTGAAATGGAGTGTTTTTGATGCTTTTCTAGTTTTGCTAAAGGGGTCACTCCCGGTGAAGGGATCGTCGGCCCTTTCCTCGTCGAATGAGGTGCAGGATATATCATATATATCACTGTGCAAAGCAAAAACTCTTAAAAGCAATCAAAAGACAAACCGAGTGTGTAGCATCTGCCAGTTATTGCTAAAGGAGTCACTCCCGGTGAAGGGATCTCGGTCCTTTCCTCATCGAATAAGGTGCAGGATATATCACATATACCTCTGTGCAAAGCAACAACTGTAGCTACCCTTTTTATTTTGAAATTCGATTCTACAACATCTAAGGTTTCTTTTACTTTCATTAATCATACTAATGAAGTCCCATCATTTAAGTACCTAAACATCACAGATAAATACGACGTACACTTATGCCATCCGCATTCGCCTCGATGTCCCCTCGTGCACCGTTAGGTTAGGTAACTAACGGCAGAGCGGGGTAGGGCTAGCGCGGGTGTAAAACATAAGTAACGCCTATATAATATATCATATATACTATATAAAGTATCCATCACAGAACATCACATGATCACATCACAGATATCGCAGCAGAAGAATCATATGAAATATTGGATATACTAGGACGTCCGTGTTTTCAATACGAGCCAGTATAAAACACGGATTCCACGGTCACGATGAATAGCCAAACCCACTACCCTAGACCCCTACGAGAGCGGCAAGCAACCCTACCAATTCTAGAGTTAGGAGACCCGGACTCGACTCCTCGAGTTGGTCTCCCACTGGACTCCAGAACCCGGTTACTTGTGCTCCCCTCCTTGGGTCTATCCTAGTGCGGAAAAGTAAATAATATACAGAGGGTGACATCTTCCGCAACCTGGAAGTGCCCCAATAAAAGAATATTACATACAAGTTTTTACATGAATGAAAATGAAAAACACTCATCTCACATAAAAAACCCCGGCTATTCAAACACGATGATCCAATATAACATATCCAGCAACACATAACATCACATGTCATCAACGTAAGTAAATATGCGCATCCCAATTGTCGTTGACATATAGCAACGAAACCGGCGATATCACATATTACACTTACGGTCACAGAAAAGAAAGTGTAAAACTACAATAGTTGGAATCCGCAACCTCCATAGACATCGCATGCCTAATCAAATGAATTCCTTAGACATCGCATGCCTAACTATTATAAACCCCGCATTTTAGTCTCATCATTGAAAACACTTTTCAATATTAAGTCGGGCAATTCAACAAGATTCCCGACATCCTGATCGAATGCTCGTCGCAAACATTAGTAGGCAGCTGCACCCCCGACACCGTCGACGAAGTGCACCAAGGCGGAATACCTCTGCCGCGAGCACCCGAACGGATGCTTTCGGCGACGGGGTTCTCCTATAGTCACTTGGTCGTGGCTATGGGGCGAGGCTGTCTATTAAGTTTATCCGGCGAGTATCCGCGTACGCTATGTGATTGCGACGGACTTTTGATCACATCAAAATTCCATGGCAACCGATCAAGTGAGACTAAACTGCTATGTTTATAACCTTCATTCAGTTATCACATAACTAATTGTGAATTCCAATTATTGTATCCCATTACGGATAAATAGAAAATGTTAAACTTTCCGATCGAACATTCAAACACCCAAGTTTTCCCGAAACAGCTCAACACATGAAATAAGTTCAAAGACATTCACTTCATGCCTCAGTACCAACGGTCCAGCCGTAGAAGGGTCAAGCTAACGCCTCACATGTGGCACGCCGTACTGCCCCAAACCCGAAGGTTCAAAGGGCAGTTCAAGACGGTCACATAATCGAGTTAAGGTTTGTTGTCTTCTAGAGGGACCATCGCGTTACTTGCACTACTTAGAACGTCTTTAAACCTCGGAAAAATCCAACACTTGGAAATTTTCCGGCAGGGAAAAATTGGGTATTTATATCCGGTCGAACTTTTTTAACATATTTTAAAATTATCCGGAAAAACACATAGACAAAGTTTGACAATCCGATCGAATGTACGAACTCCCAATACAACCCAAAATACTCAACTCTTGATTTCAGATTAAAAATTCCCAGGAAAACCAGCACTGCCAAATAGGAATTACTGTGCAAAATTTAATAGAAGAAGAGACAAAAGGGCCGTGGAACAGCCGCATTAGCACGCTAATGCCGCGGTTCCGCCGCACTTTAGAAAGATCATTAGGTAATTTTTGCATCGTAATTCTTAGAATTTCCTGCTGAATTTTCTGCATATTTTTAATTCTGAAAAAACCCCGAATATCAAAAATGTCCAGAGAGCATTTTGGATGTAGGTTTTCGGTTCGATCGGACTTCAAACTCCGTCTACGCATCGCCTAAGGCTCTAGCTAGGCTCTGATACCACTGTAGGGTTCCTAGGCACTCTCAAGAGGTCTCACAAGGCATCAACCATGCCAATTTCAAATTTTACGGGTGCCGAGAAACCCTAATACGGATCGTTAACTAGAAATTTAGGCGACAAAGCAACTAGTTAACTACTTTAACTAAGAGTACGGAAATACAACCTTTGTAGATCCGGTTCTCCACCTCCATAGCTCCGCAATGAAGTCTCCTCGCTGTCCAAATGGAAACCCGGGCTCTAGCGTCGGCTTCATAGGAGAAATGGGCGGGCAAGGTCGTCGGCTTCGTGCCGAAGATGATCTACGTCGAGGCATCGCTAGATCAAGCTCCAACTTCACCAAGTCAAGACAGTTATGAAGAAAACACACTCTACTACTTGGCAAGAGATAGAGCATGAAGAAATAGGAAGTGGGTAAACTTTAGAATTGGATTTCTCACCCTTTTTCATCAATCACCATTGATGAAGTCTAGGTTTTCTCTTCTTGAAGAAGAAGAAGAAGAAGATAGAAATATTATGATAAGTTCATTAAAATGAAAAGAAAACGAATACTTATCATAATGTAAACCATGGTCAAGTGTAGAGATTAAACCAAGGTTAGTTGGAATGGTTAGGGTTAAGGATGAGATAAGAATGGTTGACTTGATCAAAGCTTCAAGAAGCTTCAACATAAAAAACAAAATAAGCCACCATCCTTAAAAATTTCCAAAATGAATATATAAATAAATAAATGAAAAAAGGAAATGAAACCCTAACCACTTAAGTAACCATGGTTTAATTCTTTACACAAACCCAAACTTGCATGTATCATCAAATATGATACAATCTTGTGCACAAAAAATATATCATATATATACAATGTGCACAAACAAGTGAGAAAATCCATTTAAAGTGAACCAATACTATTTAATGCAAAGTAATATATCAAATATATAATTATGCATTAAATCATCAAATCAACACTTGATTTAACGATCCGGTCATATCGCATATAACCGACTAGTATCCAATGTATCGGCTTATCGAATCAACCCTCGATTCGATAACTAGGTTATATCGCATATAACCATTCGATACATTCATCGCGATAATAGAATACGGTATCACATACACGCATTATTCTCGGTCCCGCACATATCTCATATGCGCTCCTATTTCGTTTCGCTTGAGCCAGGAAACCTCTGTGTAGGACTCTAAAGACTCGTCAATACGCCGGCAGCAGGTGATGATCATATCAAACACCCACAAGCCGCAAGCGGTCTGCTAAACGTAACGGCCACCCGGGTATTGAGCGATCAGAAGAATGACGAGCAAGCCCGCTCACACTCCAGTGAATCCAACCAGTAAAACTTACCGTACAGTCCGGTCTGATCGTCTGATATGTCGCATATCTCGCCTAGGGGTGGTAAACATCAGACCCCAATAGCTTGATAAGTCGTGTCGATATGAGGTCTATAACAATTCGAGAAACTACTGGTAACACTTACCAGTAAATCTCAGCAACCCTGGCCAGGGATTTCCGGTTATAGCCAATCGAACACAACGCAACATCAACTCCCTATACCGGGAGAGACGAATCCCCTCCTATCGCTCATTGCCCTCTATGTGATTCGGGACTGAACCCAAAAGCCACCGTTTTGCACGCCCTCTTGGACGTGGTAAGGTGGAAATCAAAGCACAGTGGGAACCACACAAGACTCTATGACGATCTCGGGTCAACAGACTACTCTGTACCAGTGTCACCAGAGAACTGCCATCTGACGTAAGGTATAATACCATCTGGGAGTTCTCGGCGAGTCCGTCCTGTGTACCCAGTCTCCACTGAGCACCCGTATATCATCTCTGATGTCAAACACCAATGGATATGGGATCATCCATCGCCCATCTGTATGGGTCGAGAAGGTATACGCTAGTCTACACTGGTATATCGATGCCCCGTCTCGATACACCCATGACTAGGGACTTTGAAGGATGTACTTATGGACTACCATGTCCCCACTAGTATGATCCGCATCATTGTCCAGGTAGTCAAGTACACATCCTAAGGGCTTTACCTACATGTAATAGAGAGACAATCAGTGTACACGTTAAGGTAAAGAGTAACCAGATAGCATACTATCATGTCGAGAAAGAAAGTCCTCCCTATATATGTCCCAGCATCCACTACAATATACATCCTATGTATAGTAATGGCCTCTAGGGCATACATATAACTAACAGTTACATGGGCTACAGAATGGTAGAGAACTGAGAATGGGTGATAAGTTTCATGAGACAGAAAACGGTGCAAGTCTTGCAGCCAAGTCTGTTGGTCACTGTCACCCTATATTACCAGAATACATTGATTCTGAACGAATGTTATTAGATACCGAACCTGATGTACAACATCATATCAGTCTCTTTATTAATAAAGAAAGGATATAATTTTGTATTGTTGGATAATGTTTTGAACATTTCCTATATCAAGAGTTGATCGGTTCAGGCACGTTATCTATAAGCATTGACGTTCTAAATCAAACTACAGTTCTTAGTATACAGAACACACACAAGAGGAAGAGTTCAGAAATGAACAAATCCTTCTTGAGGCATTGTAGACAAGGTCATATCAATGCGACCCGCCTAGATAAGTTACATTTAGATGCATATTTAAATCTGTTTGAATTTACATGTTGTGAAACTTGCCGGTCAGGTCACAAAGATAAGATGACCATAGCTCTGTTTATTGGAAACAGAGAAAGAGTTAGTGAACTTTTGGGATTGATACATGTTGATGTATGAAAGTCTCCCGTCTACACATGCCATGACCGGTTCTTTGTATTTCATTACATTCTCTTATGATCTCTCAAGATTCAGACATATGTTCCTATTGAAACACAAGTCCGAACCTTTTGAGATATTCACAGAATGTAAGTTAGAAGTAGAGAACCAAAATACGGGTAAAAGTATTATGTCCTTTGATGTGATCAAGGAGGAGAATACTTGAACACGGAATTCTTGGACTATTCTAAAGGAGAATGAGATTCTTTCTCAGCATTACTCCTCCATATACACCACAGCACGTCGGTGTATCGGGGTGGAGCAATAGCACCCTATGTGATATGGTGTGCTCTATGATGAGTACTACTGAGTTTCCTATTTCCTTTTGGGAGCTATACACTTGAGAAGCTGCATACCTATTGAATAGGGTTCAAATCAAATTAGTTGCCTACCACTTCATATGTGATATGGAAAGGGAAGAGCCCATATCTTAAGTTTGTTAAGATTTGGGGTTGTTCGGCCTATGTCTAAAAAGAAAAATCCGGACAAGCTCAAGGCAAAGTCAGATCTTTGGAAGTTTGTTGGATATCCCAAGCATTCGCAAGGGAATATCTTCTACCAAACCGAGGAACAAAAGATGTTTTGTTTCTCAACATGCCACCTTTGTGAAAGGGAATGTCTTGTGAAGAAATTAGTGGTCATGAGGTAGAACTGGAAGGAATTCCAGCCATACAAACTGCAGTTGATGATTTGGTAGAACCAAAGGATTCAATAGTTCCCAACGAACCTCAACCTCTCCGCCGATCTAGTAGGGTTCCTCACCTACCTGAGAGATACTTCGGTTTCTCTATGACAGTGGGAGCGAGAATTGCATCATGAGATGATGACCCAACTAGTTTCGAGCTGGCCATCAGGAGTGGGACTCTGTAAGAATGGCTGGATGCTTATCGATCTGAGATGGAATCCTTATACACCAACAAAGTATGGACTTTGGTTGCTTTATCTGAAGGGTTAAATCCCCATCAGGAGCAAGTATATCTTGAGAAGATTACTTGGTGTACGTGGAAAAGTTGAGACTTTCAAAGCTATGCTTAAGTCTATCTAGATCCTACTTGCCACGGCTACATACCATGACTACGATATCTGGCGGTTGGGTGTCATGACTGCTTTTCTAAATGATGATTTAGAAGAGAGCGTCTATAAGTACATAGCCAGAGGGCTTCGTAGATAGTGGGAGCAGCTGAAACGTGTGCAAGATGTTTTATGTGATAAAGCAAGCATCGCGGAGTTGGAACATCTGTTTTGATGTGGTAGTCAAAGAGTTTGACTTCATCAAAATGGTAGATGAACCTTGTATATACAAAAAGGTAGTAGGGAGTATGGTGATGATCCTTGTAGAGTACGTGGATGACATACTCTTGATAGGGAAGGAGTTTCCTATGCTACGCTCGGTCAATCTCCGCTTATCACAAGGATTCTTCATATAGGATCAAGGTGATACCTCCTAAATCCTGGGTTTTTGGATCTATGAGATAGATCTAATTGGATGTTGGGATACTCACTAGTTGTAGTGAAATGGTATCAATCGATCCTGGGGAGAAACACTGGAAAGGTTCCTGGGTGATAAGAACGACTGAATATCAGTCGCAGGCATTGTCTTACCCTCAGTGGAGGGACGGTATATTGGAAGAGTTCCAAGCAAGATACCGTGACTTACTAGACGATTAAAGGCAAGATAAATCGTTACCAAGGATGCTACCAAAGAGGCAGTCTGGATATATAAGTTCATGAGATGAACTTCGTTCCTACCATTGTGTGACAATGGAGTTGTGGCTTATGCCAAGGAACCCCCGTCCCATCCGAAATCCAGATATAATTCTTAGGCAGTATCACCTGATCATGGAGATGGTTGATCACCAGGGAGATCAAGGTTAGGAGAGTAGACACAGAGGACAACAGCGCGGATCCACTCACAAAGGCCTTTTTCCCAGTAGAGACTTTATGGGATGGTTGAGTATGAAATACTTCAACCATTGCTAATTGTTGGGTATGTGATACCACAACAGATGGCCCTAGTGCAAGTGGGAGATTGTTAGTTATATGTATGCCCTAGAGGCCATTACTGTACATACGATGTATATTGTAATGGATGCTTGGACATATATAGGGAGGACTTTCTTGCTCGACATGATAGTACGCTATCTGGTTGCTCTATATCTTAACATGTACTCTGATTGTCTCTATGTTACATGTTGATAAAGCCCATAGGATATGAACTCGACTACTGGGACTATGATGAGATCATACTAGTGGGGCCACGGTAGTCGACGAGTACATCCTCTTACTGTTCCTAGTCGAGGGTGTATCGAGACAAGGCATCGATGCACCAGAGTAGACTAGCGTATACGCATCTTAACCCATATGATGGGCGATGGATGATCCCATATCCATCGGTGTTTGACATCAAGGATGGTGTAAGGGTGCTCAGTGGAGACTGGGTACACTGGATGGACTCGCCGAAAACTCCCAGATGGTATTATACCTCACGTCAGATGGCAGTTCTCCGGTGATACTGGTACAGAGTAGTCTGTTGACCCGAGATCGTCATACAGTCTTATGTGATTCGCACTGTGCTTTGATTTCCATCATACCACGTCCAAGAGGGCGTGCAAAAAGGTGGCTTTTGGGTTTAGTCCCGAATCACATGGAGGTAATGAGCCATAGGAGGGGATTCGTCTCTCCCGGTATAGGGAGTTGATGTTGTGCTGTGTTCGATTGGCTATAACCGGAAATCCCTGGCTAGGGTTGCTGAGATTTACTGGTAAGTGTTATCAGTAGTTTCTCGAACTGTTATAGACCTCATATCGTCATGACTTACCGAGTTACTGGGGTCTGACGTCTACCACCCCTAGGCGAGATATGCGACATATCAGATGACGAGACCGGACTGTACGGGAGTGTTACTGATTGGATTCAAAGGAGAATGTACATGCTTGCTTGTTGATCTTCTGAGCGCTCAATACCTGGGTAGCTGTTACGTTTAGCTGACCGCTTGCACCTTGTGGGTGTTTGATTTGATCATCACCTACTGCCGGCGTATTGACGATTCTTTGGAGTCCTACACAGAGGTTTATTGACTCGGGCAAAATGGAGTAGGAGCATATATATGATATGTGCGGGACCGAGGATAATGCGGTATGTGATACCGTATTGGATTCTCGCGACATATGATATCGGCCGGGTATATGTGATATAGCCGGGTCATCGTATTAGTCGGTTACATGCGATATAGCCGGATTGTCGGATCAAGTGTTGATTCGATAATTTAATGTATAATAATATATATGATATATTAAATTACATTAACTAATATTAGCTCACTAAAAGGTTCTTTTTCTCACTCGGGTAATACATTGATATATATGCGATATATGTTAATTGTATTATTTTATTTTGTTACAATAAATATTATATATGTGATATATAATATTGTAACATGATATGATAACTAATGCAACATGTTTAGTAGAGTTTAAACATGATTAGGGTTTGGATTAGGGTTAAGACTTCTAGTTGATTCTAGAAGCTTTTCTTTTGTTTTGTGAAAGATATTTTGTTATGACTCTTGCTTTAACACAAGCCAAACCCTAACCCTAGTTAATTCTCTACATGGGTTTAGTTGACCATGGTTGCATTAATCATCATATTTATCTCCTTTCATTATTCATCACAAATGAATGCTATGATATTCATCTTCTTCTTCCTTCTTAGTTCCTTCATGGAAAAAGTTTACTAGCTTTTTCCAAGTGATGAAAATATGTGAGAAAAAGATTATAAATGAGAGCAAAAATCCTACTTCATCATTCTCATCTATCCTTTCCCTTTAGATGAGAGTGTTCACTTCATTTATTAAGCGTTAGCTTGTGTTAATGAAACTTCAAGGTAGATCATCTATGTTATCGAAGATCGGAAGCAAGGTTGCATCATTCTCTTCGTGAAGCCTCTCGAGAGTCCGGAATACGATGATCGCAGCGAAGTGACCTCAACACGGAGCTTAAGAAGTGAAGGACCGGATCTACAAAGGTTGTAATCCCTCACTTAGTGTTAAAGTGTTTAACATGTTAGTTTTCGCCTAACTCTAGTTTAAAGATCCGGCTTCGGGTTGTTCGGCACGGCTAAAATTTTAATAGTGCATGGTTGATGCTTCGTAGAACCTTGTGAGCATGCCTAGCAACCCTAGAGACCGGACTGTACGGTAGTGTTGCCGGTTGGCTCGACGGGAATTGCGACAGGTTCGCTTGTTTTCTTCTGATCACTCAATACCTGGGTGGCCGTTACGTTTAGCTGACCGCTTGCGGCTTGGGGGTGCTTGATATGATCATCACCCACTGCCGGCGTATTGACGAGTCTTAAAGTCCCACAATGGAGTTGCCTAGTCCAGGCGAAAAGATGTGGTGCGCATTTGAGATATGCGCGTGGACCCGGTTAAAATACGTGTATGAGATACCGTATATTAATCGGGCGGTTTTCTTTTGGTCGGGCCGTATGTGATATGACCGGTTTGCTAAATCAAGCGTTGATTTATCATTGACCATTAGTTTCTCACTTTAAATCCTTTCTTGTCTTTTTGTTTGTATGCATGCATGTATGCATTTACTCTTATTCATGCACATATGGATGTGCATGCACACATACATGCATACATCATTCTATCATGGTTGTTGATATAGTGGATGGTGGTAATATAAGACTCACACCCTTTATAAAATATATGGATATTATTTTTGGAAAAGAAAAATGGAAATGGAAATTGTTTCATGGTTTAATATTTTATTCTTGCACTAACCCCTTGGATTAACCATGATTCATTTTTCATGGTCATTTTTGTTCCAAACTAAAATACCTAGATATTTTATAACATGGTTAAGAATGAGAGAGTGAAAATATATATTTTTTCATTTCTCATTTTTATTCACAACCTTATCATTATATTAAGCACTTAAAAAAGCCATCATCTTCTTCCTCATTTCTCTCTTGCTCTCTAGTTTTCTCAAGTGAGCAAAAGAGTCACCAAGTTAGGATTTTGAAGTGAGAAAACAAACCACATCATCACTCTACACTAGTCTTGCCCATTAGTGTAGAGTGTTAGCTTCTATTTCTTCTCTTGATCTAGTGAAGCTTCAAGCTTGGACAAAGAGGACTCCGGGTGGATCGTCGTGGACCTAGAGGATCTCAAGTTGACCTTTTTCCAACCCTCAAGTTGCTAAGGAGTCTAGCATAGGGAGCTACAAAGGTTGTACTCTCAAAACCCTAGCTTTTTCTACTTATGTTTGTGTTAAAGTTAAGTTGCCCTAATTTTTCTAGCATGATCCTTAAGATTGTTTCTTTAGCACCATGTAAACTTTAAATATGGCATGTGTGTTGCCTCCAAACCCTTGTAGTGGTACTGTAGGAAACCCTTCATGGTATTAGAGCCAAGCTAGAGCCTTAGGCGACGTTTTGGCGAAGTTAAAACTCCGATCGAACCCTTAAATACGGAATTAGACCCTTCTCTGGACATTTTTTTAAAACTGTGTTTTTCAGAATTAAAAATACTTAAAAAATTCAGCAGGTAAATCTAAGCAATACTGTAAAAAATGACGCATTAATTCGTACATACCGCCGCGGAACCGCGGCCAGACCTTGCTTAGGCCGCGGATCCGCGGCCGTACAGGAGATATATAGCCTCGTTTTTACACAGTAATGTTAGTATCTTCTTGTACATATTTTTGGGTATTTCTAATCTGACTCAAGTGTTGAGTGTTCTGGGGATTATTTTGGATTCGTTGATTCGATCGGAATATTTAATTTCGTGCTGTTTTCGGGTAATTTAGAAAGTATTAAAAAGTTCGAACGGATATCATTAACTCACTTTTTCCCGACACGAAAAACTTTCAAGTGTTGAATTTTTTCTCGAGTTTGAATCTTTCGGAATTACGTGCTAGTAACGTGGTGGACCGTCTAGAAGAACACAAACCTTAACTCGATTATGTAACCGTCTGAACTGCCTCTAAACCTTAGGGTTTGGGGCAGTACGGCGTGCCATATGTGAGGCGTTGGCTTGACCCTTCTACGGCTGGACCGCTGCTACTGTGACATGTTCCGGGATTTTTGAACTCCGCTCAAGTGTTGAGCTATTAAGGAAATCTTGGGTATTTGATTATTCGATTGGAAAGTTTAATGCTGTCTATTTATCTGGAATGTGATACAATATGTTGAATTCATATAGTTAGGCATGAAATGCGAAGTATGTGATATTTCGGATTTGCGATGTCTAAAGTGATTGTGGATTCCAAATGTTGTAGTTTTACACTTTCTTTTCTGTGACCGTCGGTGTAAGATGTCGCATATGGCCGGTTTCATTGCTATACATCAACGACAATCGGGGTACGCATACTTACTTACGTTGATGATATATGATATTATGTGTTGCTGAGATATGATGTGCAGAATTGTCGCGAGTGAATAGCCGGGTTTTTTTATGTGAGATGAGAGTTTTCTTTTCATTCATGTAAAATTCAAATGTAATGTAATATTCTTTTATTTGGGGCACTTCCGGGTTGAGGTTGATGTCACCAGTGTTGTATATTATTTACTTTTCCGCATTAGGATAGACCCAAGGAGGGGAGCATAAGTGACCGGGTTCTGGGGTTCAGAGGGAGGCCATCTCGGGGAGTCGAGACCGGGTCTCCTAAACTCTAGAATTGGTAGGGTCGCTTGCCGCTCTTGTAGGGGTCTAGGGGTGTGGGCTTGCCTATTCATCGCGACTGTGGAATCCGTATTTTCTATTGTTGGCTAAATACTAAATACGGACGTCCTAGTATATCCTGTATTATCATATGTGTGTTTCTGTTGCCTGTATTCTGTGATATGATATCTGAGACGAATGATATATTATATATGAGATATATAGTAGATGTTGCTTATGTTTTACACCCGCGCTAGTCCCGTCACGGTATGCCGTTAGTTAAGTAACCTAACGGTGCATAACGGAACATTGCGGTGAATGCGGATGGCATAAGCGTACGTTGTATTTTCGTTTCTTTTCTGTGATTGGCTTAAGGACTTAAATGATAGGGCTACATTAATATGATTAATGTAAAGAAAATAAACCTAAAAAGATGTTGTAGAATCGGATTTGAAAACCACTCGGCTCTTTATGAAAAAGCTACATTTCAAAACTGCGGAGCTCAAGCCACTCCTTTTGAAAACCATTTGATTCTACGACGATATCAAGTTCAAAGCGTTAAATATTTTCTTAAAAATCATCCGCAACCCTCCGTCATTTTAGGAAGTAGAGTACTTAGTATTCGTGCTACATTTGTTGACTATAGTTAAGGCGTAGTGTACGGTAGCTAAGTGATGTCTTCCTACACTGCATATGATGCCGATTAATTAGGACATTCGTGCGACTTTGTTGACCATATTTAAGGGTCAAGTGAGTGGGTCTAATTAATCAAGAAATGACGGGTAGAACATGACTAGTACTTATGATTTGTTGACCTTAGTTAAGGTCATAGGTACTAGGGGTAAAAACCACATCGGGAATTTCAATAGTTGAAATTTGCAATGAGATTGCATACCTTCCATTTGATGGTTGGATCCCAATCCTACTGTGGGCAATAGTTGCTCCCAGGAGAGTTTTGCAATTTACAATTAGCTAACCCATTAGGTGTCTAGAAAGGTGTTAACGGGGCTACGCCTCTGGGAAGACGAGGTTTACTTTAATTAGATCCGTGCGAAAGCATGGGGAACCTCCCTCAAGTACCGACACTGGCCTGGCTGAACGGTTGGAGAAGTTGTAGACTGTAATTAATCCTGCCTAGTTTTCTTTCTAAGGTTTGAAAGAAAAACTTGATCAAAGCAGTGGGAGATATCGATTAGACAAGATAATAACCAATCTGATCTTCGCAAGAGCTTTCGCTGAGTGTATTCTTTTCTCTCTCTTAATGGCAGATACCAATGACAGGACTTAAGCTTCTACTAGATAAAAATAAACTGAATGGGACTAATTATAAAGACTTGCTGAGGATCTGAACATTGCATTGATTTATGATAAGGTATCATATGTCCTCACGGCTCCAGCCCCGCCCGTCCCAGGTCCAAAATGCTCAGTTGCGGATATTGAAGTCCGCAAGACATGGGACGCTGACTGTGCCACGGCCAAATGCCTCGCGCTTGCATCGATGGATAACACATATCTAAAGCAGCACGAGAATATGGACATTCACACCATATTCCTCCATACAAAGGAGTTGTATGGAGAGCAATCCCGCATATTACGATACGAAGCATCAAAGAAATTGTTTCAGATGCGAATGGCCCCTGACACACCAGTAGGAGACCATGTTCTGAAGATGATGTAAGTCTACGGTAGCGCCGCGGCCGTCTACAGACGGAAAATGCGGAACAAAAACTTTTTAACTGGCACTATCGTATACTTTAACCCGGATCTGCCATTATTGCTAAACTAACAAACTGTAAAGAGTGTAGAAAGGTTATACCGAACGATCCGAGTCCTTCGTTCTTTAACCATCATCCCACGCTCCGTTGCGGCTGCTCCGATCTTGTCGATCTCCGATCTGCTCGTCCAAGTGGCACCACGTCAACGATTCTTTAAACGGGCTCCCGCCTCTGACTCGAGGCAACTGTAGCGTCTTGAAAAGTCGTTTTGGTGTTTTCCTGAAATTCGGTGAAAATTCGGTATTTTTCCGAAAACCGTCTTTCTCGTTATTTTGCAGTTTAGGGCTAATTATACCTAAAATGGATAGGTAATTGCTTGTTTTTAGTAGCTAATGAGTTACTTATGAAATTCTGGTCGTTTAAAATTTTTTCCCTATTTTTCAATTTTTTATATTATTTTAAGCCGGTAAGAAAATACATTAAATTAGCGATAAATACAAATTTTTCCGGGCTAATTTTAATCTTTAAAATTATGATAATTAAAATCTAGTTGTAACATAAATTTTTAGTATTTTATTTTGATTTTTAACAAATTTTTATGATAGGAAACGAATTTATTGACTTTTAAGCTAAAACTTGCAATTTTTGACTTGTAGGGGGTCTTTTTGCATAAAATTTCTTTTGTAAAACCCCTCTCTCTCTTCCCTCAGCCCTAGGACAGCCCCACATTGTTCAAGTCCAGAAATTTCTGGCCTCACATTGATTTTCTTTCATGTGTGGAATTGTTTTGTTTAGGAATTTATTTTAAATATAGTTGTTGAAGTATGGTGCATTGACTTTTGGGGAGTTGACTCTTGACCTTTCCCACACACCCACACCCCTCCCCTTACCTCCTCATCTGGCCGAAACCTACACTCCCTCCTCTTCATCTCTTTTCTTTTCATTTCTTCAAAATTCTTCATGTTTAATTCAACAAAATTGCAATTTCAAGCTTACAAATTAAACCCATCCTTCATCTTTCTTTTCCTTCACCCCCCTAGCTTGGATCTTGATGCTTGAGGCCATCATTTGGAGCAAATTTATTCTTGCTAGATCTCAAATTGAGGTATAATTTCCATCAAGTTAATTTATTTTGGCTAAATTCCTTTAATTATATGGTTTTAGTGTTAAAAGTTTAGTTAATTTCTAATCTAGTTTATAAAAGAGTAGTTTGTTTTAAACTAGAGTTTGTTAGCACACCATTATGTGGTCAATTAAATTTATTTTGCTTGCTAGTTCCTACACAACCAAATCAAAGAAGTTACCTTGTTTATGTGGTCTTCAAATTATGCCAATTTAGTTAATTTTAAAAGTTTGATTTTGGTTGTAAATTGTTGTTTTAGGAAATTCAAGAGAGGGTTTATGTATGGAAAATGGGTTGTGAAGCATGATTAATGAGTTGAATTAGGGTTTAGAAACCATTATTTAGTTGATTAAATCTAATTTGTTATCTAGTTGTTTTGCTAACCTAATCTAGAAAGTTAACTTGCTAATTGAGTTATAAATTAGTGTTAATTTAAGGTTTTCATATATAGTTTGGATTAAGAATTGCTAGGTTATATAATTCAAGTAATGGTTGTTTATGGAAAATAGGTTTTGAATCTTTGCTAATGTGTTGTAATTATAGTGTTTGTAGATTGCTTGTTGTGTGGTTGGATTGTGATAACCGTATCGCTAATTTTCGATTTTTGCACCAAAATTGCTAGTTTGTGCTTACTAGGTTTTAATTAAAATTATTTGGTGAATTATTTGTGATACCTTGGCGATATTTTTAGCAACTCCTATGACGTTTAGGATGCGTGAGTGCGGATTTTTGGGTAGTCGGGTTTTAGTTTTGCCGGGCGACCAAATCGGCGTTTTTTGGCAGTTTTTGCGATTTTCGCGTGTGTTCCGCGCACCCTGCGCACGTTGTACCTAGCTAGTGAACATTAGTAGTTTCATTTGGGTTTTGCGTCGTTCTTGTTACTTAACCTTATGTTGGGTATTGATGTAAATTCCAGGTTCGGTCGCGGAGACGTCAAACGCGGCACGAAAGGGGAAAGCGGTGATCGGACACAGCTAGCCAGGGATTCCGGTGAGTAGATGTAACATCTACGGGGGACTATCGTTGGATGGCGCAAGCCGCCTGATAGTTTTAGTAACTTACAAGATCCTTAGTGATGTTAGTAATTAGGGGTGAAATACTTAGTTGACTATTTGCTGCATCCATGCATTATATTGACATACCTATACGAAACCATTTTATAGGACACCTGCACCATTGCCAGGATTTTTATATGCAGCACGAGCACTATTCATGCTTACACACACACCCTGGTAATTGCCATGCCACCACACTAGATAACCTTTAAATTTAAACCTTTTACTAATTGATACTTAAACTTGTGCTATTGCCTTTAATTCCTTAAAATGAAACCGTAGGATTGCTATTCATGTGCATGTACTTCATCATATTAATTGTTCATGCTTAATCCATTAGTCACACATCGCAACTTGATTATTGATACCATATGCATTCATTATCACTGATATATGCACTTATGAGGATTTCTTGAGATTTTATGATATTGTTGGATTTCGGGGGAAAGCCGCAAAATTTCTAAACTTATTATATTTTTAAAATATGTAAATTGCGGTTTTCTACTGATGTAAGTGTCGTCCACCATGAGTTTGCTGTGGTTTTGGAAATCCGTGTCGAGGAGTGGAGGAACCGGCACGGGTACATGGTGGGCCCGGTAAGGTACCCCGGGGCAAGAGGAATGTGGTGTTGACGTTGAGCCTGGCAGGGGACGGATTACCTACCGGTGACTGTTTGGGACGGCGGATATCCAGAGGATACCGACCGTGGCCGCTGGATGATGAGATATTGATATTTGAGATGGGTCAGCCGGACGGCTGAGGCCAGAGATACATTTATGAGATTTGAGACAGCTTTTGGGTGTCGTTGCTGGACACCGGTTCTCGTCGATTCCTTGAGTATTATGCTGGCATTCTAAAAGAGTTTCAAAAACAAAAAGAGATAAATGTTTCTTATATATACCTATTGAGACCTCAGATATTCATGTTGCATACATATTCGTACACTGATGTTGTATACACACCTGCTAGTGCACCCATTCATACCTGTAATTTAGATGCTAGGATGCTTGTGTGCATGCATACGATAGCCTTTGTAGGTGTTATTTATTACTCACGAGTTGGCAACTCACCCCCGTTGTGCCACAGCCTTTTGCATGTCCGCTCCGTCAGTTCAGTAGCGGCGGGCGCACTTGTTCTTTTGCCTCCTTTGCCTGGACTCGAGGTTTTGCTCTTAGGTGGGTTATGTTACTATTTTTGTACCACCTTGTATATTCTTTGTATCTAGTGCACTCCATCTACTGTATCTACCAGTATTGTTGTATATTGACTTAGAGATGAGACTGTGAGGTTTGTGGACTTTTATGCTGTATTTGGGGTCGAGCTCACTTGAGTCGACATGCTGTTTTTCGTATGCTTCATTATGATTATTTTGCATGCTGTCGTTTTATATTGCGTGGGATTTGTGACCGCCTTGTGGCGAAGAGCTAGCTCCCGCTTGGGGATGCCCTATTTTGGTGGATTCATATATATTTTGTTGTACCCATTTTGGGGGCCAGTATTTACAAAGGAGACTCTGCCGAAATTTTCGGAAAAATTGGTATTGTTTTTTAAAAAGGGTTTTACATGACTTATTTGATAAACTCGTTTTCAATTGATTGGGTTTTCTTCACTCTTTTGCTTAATTGGTTTTGTTTTCTGGGCTTTGGCTTACTTATTTTACGGACGTCTTTAGACGTTTCGTAAACTTAAGTGCCAGTCACGTTCCGTACCCTGCGGGTCGTGACAAAGTTGGTATCAGAGCGATAGGTTTTACCTTTGTGAGTGTAGGATGACCCTTGGTAGATGGAGTAAGTGACTTAAGCAGGGTAACGTACCGTGCATATGTCCGCGGCATACTTACGATACGGTACTCCGCCTAAGTGACTTTAGGATATACTTGCTTGAAAAATTCCTTCTTCAATTCCGTGTATCCTATGATCCTATTGCACTGTCCTTACTATCCGTTTTCCTGTAACAGCCACTATGCCGCCGAAGGCTACGAGGGCACAGAGGGCTGCCGCCAGAGACGAGATTCGAGCTGGCTCGTCCGAGACTAGGACTGAGCAGGGTGGTATGCCTACGCCGCAGGGACAGACCGATCCACCTTCCCCAGGCCGTATGGATAGGCTCGAGACTGGTATGGAGGAGTTGCGACAGATGATGGGAGGCATGCAGGAGCTACGTCAGATGGTAGGATCCCTAGTTGCAGCCAGTCGTACGTCGAGGCCGGATGACGTACCTACTGCATCACAGACGACCATGATACCTGCTCCTACTACTACCACCGTGGCCATTCCGGTTTCACTACAGGATTTTATGAGGCTGAGACCTCCAGTATTCACCGGCACCGAGGCAGCGGAGGACCCACAGACGTTCCTTGACAGTTTAGCCAGGATCTGCCGTTCGCTGAGATGTTCGGATGATCGATGGGTAGAGCTTGCGAGTTTCCGACTAGAGGGTCTCGCGCAGACATGGTGGGAGTCAGTCTTGAGAGGTCGAGCTGCAGGTCTACCGCCTATGACTTGGGTCGAGTTTACAACGGTCTTTCTAGCCCGTTTCCTTCCAGAGAGCGTTCGTGACGCCAGAGCTCGCAGCTTCGAGGCCTTAGTCAAGACACCTGGGATGACGGTGTCTGAGTATGACATCCAGTTTACACAGTTATCCCGATATGCTCAGTATTTGGTGGATACCGAGGAGAAGATGGTGAAGAGGTTTGTACAAGGACTTGATGCCCAACTATATCTTGCCATTGGCGCCCAGCACTATGACACTTATTCAGCTGCTATGGATACGGCATTGCGGATGGAGGCACGCATATCACGGACTTCGGCCGTTTCTGGGCCGAAGAGGATTCGCACCGATGTACCGTCTCAGAGGCAGCGCGCCAGATTCTTTCCGAGATATAGGCCTGGCAGAGGATTTGGGCGGGGACAGTTATATGGTTCTTATCCCCAGGGGCAGCAGCCGTCGCCAGGGTGTTTTGGGTGCGGGAGTCCGCACCATCTTGTCAGAGACTGTCCGGTGAGACGACAGGGAGCAGCGACAGTTCCGCATGTGACCCTACCACCATCACCACCCCCTCCTCACAGAGCCCTACTTCCTACCCCAGGCGATGCTCCACGCCAGTTAGGTGCACCGAGAGGCCGTGGACGCGGCGGTCCTGTTCAGAGAGGACGAGGAGGCAGAGGCCGAGGTCGAGGTCAGCCCGCTATCGGTGGAGGACAGGCCCGAGTTTTTGCTTTGACACCGCAGGATGCGCAGGCATCCAATGCCGTTGTGACAGGTACCTTGCCAGTTTGTTCTTTCGACGCACGGGTATTATTCGACCCAGGTTCCACACATTCGTACGTCTCTACACACTTTGCACCGATGATGGGCCGTGAGTCGTCGTCGTTAGATCATCCGCTTGTTGTTGTTATCCGGTAGGCGAGTCGTTTGTCGCTCGTTTTGTTTTTCGTTTGTGTTCCGTTCGTATCGGGGAGAGGGATTCATCCGTTGATTTGATTCTCCTCGATATGTTGGACTTTGATGTGCTTCTGGGCATGGATTGGTTAGCCACTTGTTATGCTTCGGTGGACTGCCGTGAGAAGGCAGTCAGATTTAGCTTTCCGGGAGAGCCAGTCCTTGTTATTCGGGGAGACCGCAGTGTCACCCTTCCCAGCTTAATTTCGTCTCTTCGCCCTGGTCAGCTCTTGCTGAAGGGATGTCAGGGATTCTTAGCGTGTATTTGTGATACTCGAGCTGCAGAGGTTCCGTTAGACCGGGTCCCGGTAGTTTGTGAGTTCCCTGATGTTTTCCCTGATGAGCTACCTGGGCTACCGCCTGAGTGCGATGTTGAGTTCTGCATTGATTTGATTCCCGGCTCGGGGCCTATTTCTATACCGCCTTATCGGATGGCCCCGGCAGAGCTTCGAGAGCTGAAGGATCAGTTGCAGGATTTGTTAGATAAGGGACTTATTCGACCGAGTGTTTCTCCGTGGGGTGCTCCGGTCCTGTTTGTCAAGAAGAAGGATGGAAGTTTGCGCTTATGTATCGACTACCGCCAGCTGAACAAAGTTACCGTTCGGAACAGATATCCGTTGCCGCGCATTGATGATTTGTTCGACCAGCTTCAGGGTGCGGGGTATTTTTCGAGGATCGACTTACGATCAGGATACCATCAGCTGCGAGTTCGACAGGAGGATATACCGAGGACAGCTTTCCGCACGCGCTACGGCCACTACGAGTTTTTGGTGATGTCGTTCGGACTCACCAACGCCCCAGCAGCATTTATGGATTTTATGAACCGTACATTCAGGCCGTATCTTGACTTGTTCATCATCGTGTTTATCGACGATATCTTGGTGTACTCCCGGAGCAGAGAGGAGCACGAGCAGCACTTGCGGATTACGTTATAGACTCTGAGGGAGCACCAGCTGTTCGCAAAGTTCTCCAAGTGTGCATTCTGGCTGGACAGCGTCAGATTCTTGGGTCACGTGGTTACGAGAGACGGCATTTGTGTGGACCCGAAGAAGATTGAGGCTGTTCAGCAGTGGCCCCGACCTACATCGGTTACTGAGATCCGTAGTTTTCTAGGCTTGGCGGGCTACTACAGGCGTTTTGTTCATGACTTCTCCCGTATAGCTGCACCGTTGACCGGTTTGACCCGGAAGGGAGTTCCTTTCGTTTGGACAGAGGAGTGCGAGCGCAGTTTTCAGCAGCTACGGACTTGTTTGATTACGGCGCCGGTATTATCTTTGCCTTCGGGATCAGGCGGATTTGTTGTCTACTGTGATGCTTCGCGAGTGGGATTAGGATGCGTATTGATGCAGCATGGCGGGATGATCGCTTATGCTTCTCGGCAGTTGAAGAAGCATGAACAAAACTACCCCACTCATGATTTGGAGATGGCTGCAGTGGTCTTTGCACTGAAGATTTGGCGACATTACCTGTACGGCGAGTCGTGTTAGATATTCACCAATCACAAGAGCTTAAAGTACATATTTCAGCAGCGAGACCTGAACCTCAGACAGCGTCGTTGGATGGAGTTGGTGAAAGACTACGACTGCGAGATCTTATATCACCCCGGCAAGGCAAATGTGGTGGCAGATGCGTTGAGTAGGAGGCCCGGGGGTAGTCTATCCTTTTTGCGCGCAGTGCAGAGGCAGTCGTCAGCAGATTGGCAGATGTTATGCGACAGCCGAGTTGAGTTCGAGTTCACTCAGACAGGGGGACAGCTCGCGCATGTTCGTGTACGCCCACAGTTGCTTGACCGTATATGTGAGGCACAGCGCAGTGACGACCGTTGCTCAGAGATCATGGCACAGATGGGACAAGGCAGATTTTCCGAGTTCGTGGTTGACGATCAGGGGATTTTACAATATGGAATTAGACTGTGCGTACCAGATGCCGATGGATTGCGGCGCGACATTCTTGAGGAGGCACACCGATCAGTGTATAGTGTCCACCCCGGTTCCACCAAGATGTACCATGATATGAGAGAGACCTACTGGTGGGACGGGATGAAGAGGGACATTGCGGAGTTCGTTTCGAGATGCCTGACTTGTCAGCAAGTCAAGGCCGAGCACCAGAGGCCCGCAGGAGAGCTACAGCCGTTACCCATTCCAGAGTGGAAATGGGAACAGATTTCGATGGACTTCGTTGTGGGTCTACCAAGGACCAGTCGAGGGTACGACTCCATCTGGGTGATCGTGGATAGATTGACGAAAGCGGCTCACTTCCTACCGGTGAAGACCACTTTCAGCTTCGCTCAGTATGCTCAGCTCTATATTGACGAGATCGTGCGACTTCATGGCGTACCGACTTGTATCGTGTCAGATCGAGGCACCCAGTTCACCAGCCGACTTTGGCAGAGACTTCAGGAGGCTTTGGGCACTCGTTTGAGCTTCAGCACAGCGTTTCATCCGCAGACAGACGGACAGTCAGAGCGGACCATTCAGACTCTCGAGGACATGCTCAGAGCGTGCGTTTTAGACTTTGGTGGTAGCTGGGATCGTCATTTACCTCTAGTGGAGTTCTCCTACAACAACAGCTTCCAGGATACTATTCAGATGGCACCTTTCGAGGCATTGTATGGGAGGAGATGCAGATCGCCCGTTTGTTGGACAGAGCTCAGCGAGAGCTGCATTTTGGGGCCGCACCTTGTTGAGGAGACGACAGCGAAGATACAGTTGATCCGAGACCGGATGAGAGCGGCTCAGAGCAGGCAGAAATCGTATGCAGACAGGCGCCGTCGCAGATTAGAGTTCGCAGTTGGCGACCATGTTTTTCTGAAAGTCTCTCCGATGAAGGGCGTGATGCGTTTTGGGCGAAAGGGGAAGCTTAGCCCTAGATTCGTAGGTCCCTTCGAGATCCTCGAGCGTGTCGGCGCTGTTGCATATCGTTTGGCTCTTCCTCCCAGCTTTCCCGATGTTCACCCCGTCTTCCATGTTTCGATGCTCCGCAAGTACCTTCACGACCCTTCGCATGCGATTCAGCACCCGACAGTCCAGCTAGAGCGTGACCTTTCTTTTGCAGAGCAGCCGGTGGCCATCCTGGATCGGCAGGTGAAGAAGTTGAGGTCGAAGATTATACCAACCGTCAAGGTCCTTTGGCGTAGCCCGAGCAGCGAGGAGGTTACCTGGGAGACCGAGGGCGAGATGAGGAAGAAATATCCCCATCACTTCGAAGGTACGCGTAGCTATATTTTTAAATTCGGGGACCGAATTTCTTTAAGGGGGGAAGATTGTAGCGTCTTGAAAAGTCGTTTTGGTGTTTTCCTGAAATTCGGTGAAAATTCGGTATTTTTCCGAAAACCGTCTTTCTCGTTATTTTGCAGTTTAGGGCTAATTATACCTAAAATGGATAGGTAATTGCTTGTTTTTAGTAGCTAATGAGTTACTTATGAAATTCTGGTCGTTTAAAATTTTTTCCCTATTTTTCAATTTTTTTATATTATTTTAAGCCGGTAAGAAAATACATTAAATTAGCGATAAATACAAATTTTTCCGGGCTAATTTTAATCTTTAAAATTATGATAATTAAAATCTAGTTGTAACATAAATTTTTAGTATTTTATTTTGATTTTTAACAAACTTTTATGATAGGAAACGAATTTATTGACTTTTAAGCTAAAACTTGCAATTTTTGACTTGTAGGGGGTCTTTTTGCATAAAATTTCTTTTGTAAAACCCCTCTCTCTCTTCCCTCAGCCCTAGGACAGCCCCACATTGTTCAAGTCCAGAAATTTCTGGCCTCACATTGATTTTCTTTCATGTGTGGAATTGTTTTGTTTAGGAATTTAATTTAAATATAGTTGTTGAAGTATGGTGCATTGACTTTTGGAGAGTTGACTCTTGACCTTTCCCACACACCCACACCCCTCCCCTTACCTCCTCATCTGGCCGAAACCTGCACTCCCTCCTCTTCATCTCTTTTCTTCTCATTTCTTCAAAATTCTTCATGTTTAATTCAACAAAATTGCAATTTCAAGCTTACAAATTAAACCCATCCTTCATCTTTCTTTTCCTTCACCCCCCCTAGCTTGGATCTTGATGCTTGAGGCCATCATTTGGAGCAAATTTATTCTTGCTAGATCTCAAATTGCGGTATAATTTCCATCAAGTTAATTTCTTTTGGCTAAATTCCTTTAATTATATGGTTTTAGTGTTAAAAGTTTAGTTAATTTCTAATCTAGTTTATAAAAGAGTAGTTTGTTTTAAACTAGGGTTCGTTAGCACACCATTATGTGGTCAATTAAATTTATTTTGCTTGCTAGTTCCTACACAACCAAATCAAAGAAGTTACCTTGTTTATGTGGTCTTCAAATTATGCTAATTTAGTTAATTTTAAAAGTTTGATTTTGGTTGTAAATTGTTGTTTTAGGAAATTCAAGAGAGGGTTTATGTATGGAAAATGGGTTGTGAAGCATGATTAATGAGTTGAATTAGGGTTTAGAAACCATTATTTAGTTGATTAAATCTAATTTGTTATCTAGTTGTTTTGCTAACCTAATCTAGAAGGTTAACTTGCTAATTGAGTTATAAATTAGTGTTAATTTAAGGTTTTCATATATAGTTTGGATTAAGAATTGCTAGGTTATATAATTCAAGTAATGGTTGTTTATGGAAAATAGGTTTTGAATCTTTGCTAATGTGTTGTAATTATAGTGTTTGTAGATTGCTTGTTGTGTGGTTGGATTGTGATAACCGTATCGCTAATTTTCGATTTTTGCACCAAAATTGCTAGTTTGTGCTTACTAGGTTTTTATTAAAATTATTTGGTGAATTATTTGTGATACCTTGGGGATATTTTTAGCAACTCCTATGACGTTTAGGATGCGTGAGTGCGGATTTTTGGGTAGTCGGGTTTTAGTTTTGCCGGGCGACCAAATCGGCGTTTTTTGGCAGTTTTTGCGATTTTCGCGTGTGTTCCGCGCACCCTGCGCACGTTGTACCTAGCTAGTGAACATTAGTAGTTTCGTTTGGGTTTTGCGTCGTTCTTGTTACGTAACCTTATGTTGGGTATTGATGTAAATTCCAGGTTCGGTCGCGGAGACGTCAGACGCGGCACGAAAGGGGAAAGCGGTGATCGGACACAGCTAGCCAGGGATTCCGGTGAGTAGATGTAACATCTACGGGGGACTATCGTTGGATGGCGCAAGCCGCCCGATAGTTTTAGTAACTTACAAGATCCTTAGTGATGTTAGTAATTAGGGGTGAAATACTTAGTTGACTATTTGCTGCATCCATGCATTATATTGACATACCTATACGAAACCATTTTATAGGACACCTGCACCATTGCCAGGATTTTTATATGCAGCACGAGCACTATTCATGCTTACACACACACCCTGGTAATTGCCATGCCACCACACTAGATAACCTTTAAATTTAAACATTTTACTAATTGATACTTAAACTTGTGCTATTTCCTTTAATTTCCTTAAAATGAAACCGTAGGATTGCTATTCATGTGCATGTACTTCATCATATTAATTGTTCATGCTTAATCCATTAGTCACACATCGCAACTTGATTATTGATACCATATGCATTCATTATCACTGATATATGCACTTATGAGGATTTCTTGAGATTTTATGATATTGCTGGATTTCGGGGGAAAGCCGCAAAATTTCTAAACTTCTTATATTTTTAAAATATGTAAATTGCGGTTTTCTAGTGATGTAAGTGTCGTCCACCATGAGTTTGCTGTGGTTTTGGAAATCCGTGTCGAGGAGTGGAGGAACCGGCACGGGTACATGGTGGGCCCGGTAAGGTACCCCGGGGCAAGAGGAATGTGGTGTTGACGTTGAGCCTGGCAGGGGACGGATTACCTACCGGTGACTGTTTGGGACGGCGGATATCCAGAGGATACCGACCGTGGCCGCTGGATGATGAGATATTGATATTTGAGATGGGTCAGCCGGACGGCTGAGGCCAGAGATACATTTATGAGATTTGAGACAGCTTTTGGGTGTCGTTGCTGGACACCGGTTCTCGTCGATTCCTTGAGTATTATGCTGGCATTCTAAAAGAGTTTCAAAAACAAAAAGAGATAAATGTTTCTTATATATACCTATTAAGACCTCAGATATTCATGTTGCATACATATTCGTACACTGATGTTGTATACACACCTGCTAGTGCACCCATTCATACCTGTAATTTAGATGCTAGGATGCTTGTGTGCATGCATACGATAGCCTTTGTAGGTGTTATTTATTACTCAGGAGTTGGCAACTCACCCCCGTTGTGCCACAGCCTTTTGCAGGTCCGCTCCGTCAGTTCAGTAGCGGCGGGCGCACATGTTCTTTTGCCTCCTTTGCCTGGACTCGAGGTTTTGCTCTTAGGTGGGTTATGTTACTATTTTTGTACCACCTTGTATATTCTTTGTATCTAGTGCACTCCATCTACTGTATCTACCAGTATTGTTGTATATTGACTTAGAGATGAGACTGTGAGGTTTGTGGACTTTTATGCTGTATTTGGGGTCGAGCTCACTTGAGTCGACATGCTGTTTTTCGTATGCTTCATTATGATTATTTTGCATGCTGTCGTTTTATATTGCGTGGGATTTGTGACCGCCTTGTGGCGAAGAGCTAGCTCCCGCTTGGGGATGCCCTATTTTGTTGGATTCTTATATATTTTGTTGTACCCAATTTGGGGGCCAGTATTTACAAAGGAGACTCTGCCGAAATTTTCGGAAAAATTGGTATTGTTTTTTAAAAAGGGTTTTACATGACTTATTTGATAAACTCGTTTTCAATTGATTGGGTTTTCTTCACTCTTTTGCTTAATTGGTTTTGTTTTCTGGGCTTTGGCTTATTTATTTTACGGACGTCTTTAGACGTTTCGTAAACTTAAGTACCAGTCACGTTCCGTACCCTGCGGGTCGTGACAGCAACTCGGTCGTCAAGTTTGCTAAAAGAGACGACCAAGATTGATGTAGAGAATGAGTAGAAGACTTTGTCTCGTTCCGTCCAAAGCTATGGACGAACGGTTAATGAAGTTGCCACTCGAATCGGGTGATGGAATGAAAGAGGCTATGAAATTTCCATGCACCCAAAACTATACTCTTTTAATCAAAATGAAATCAACCAAGTGAATGAGAGAGATGGGAGGGGCCGGCCATATAAAGAGAAGGAGGAGGGTGAGTGTAGGAGCAAAGAAGGAAGGTGATAATAAACCTTAAGCTTATCATAACCATTCATGAAAGCATGAGTCACAAAGAGCAATTAATGCAAACCAATGAACATAATACAACTCTCCCTTGCATTAAATGAATCATTAATGGCACTAATGAGTCACTTAACACCACACCACTTCTAGAACCTTCTAGAAGAATCCACACTCATCTCAAGAAAAGATAAACCCGTCTTTAACCGAATGTTAAAAGACGGCTGATAGAAAACTGGAAACTGGCAACTTCCAAAAGTGATCCCGAAACGAATTTCAGGATAACCCCGTAACTGTATAAATATACCCGCATTTGTATTACGACCGAATACAAATGCAACTGAGACAAAGATATGATATCTACTCAATACAATACTCGGATCCGGCTTAAACCGAAGCCGACCAGTATCATCTGCCCGAAAAATAACACGTGCGTAAACGCACGTGCATTTTCCGAACCCTGCCATAAAACCATACGGCCTCTACAACGTTTCGCCCGAACTTGGGAAACTGTCTGTGGGGGACACTAATGACTCGTCAGTACCCTGGCAGTGGGTTTAACCACAAACCGTCAGCGGCACTAGCTATGCGTAACGGCTGCCCATGGACTGACCTCAAGGGAGGCCGATGAGCGAACTCACCCGGAAACCCTACTGAGCCTAACAGTGACAATGTATATACAGTCCGGTCCGTTCGTCAATGAGTATCGCATATCTGCCTAAGGGGCTAGTAACGTCAGACCCCCAATAGCAGTATAAGTCGTGTCGGAGTGTAGCCCAATAACACCCTGAGATACTACTGGAGTACCTACCAGTAAATCTCCTGCCACGGCCGTGGGCTATGTGTAATGGCTCTCCTAGACACAGCACGATCTCGCCCCCAATACCGGGAGAGACGAATCACCTGCTGATCCGCTCACGTGCCTCCATATGGCTCGGGACTGTACCCAAAAACTACCTGTTTGCACGACTCCTTTGAGCCGTGGTAGGATAGAAATCAAAGCACAGTGGGAACTCACACGAGACAAATGACGACCTCAGGTCGATGAACTAACCTGTACACATGTCACCAGGGAACTGCTATCTGACGATATGTATAATACCAACTAGCATGTTCCCGGCGAGTCCTGTCCGGTGTACTCATAACCCAATGAGCACCTGTATACATCTTAGGTGATCCAACTGACACCAGTGGCTTGTGAGACCGGCCACCGCCCCTCGTCGGGGTCTCGACTGTATACACTAGTCTACTCCGGAGTATCGATGCCCTGTCTCGAAACTCCCACGACTAGGAACCACAATTAAGGATATGCATATAAACTACCCAGCTCTCACGTATATGATCGCCATCATACTGTTGGTAGTAAAGCAAGATCCTAAGGGCTCTATCAAAGTGTAACATGTAATCAGTCACCTGAACATGTACACGACTGATAAAGGCAAACCAGATAGCATACTATCATCTCAAGTAAGACTGTCCTACCGGTATAGGTCCTCCGCAATCATTGCAATCACGTACCTGCGATCCAATAATTGACTATGAGTGCACTATCTCCAACAATCTCCCACTTGCACTCAAGGCTAATTATTGTGATGTCGACTACTCACAGCCCGTGTGAAACCGAACATCCAACTCCTCTACTAATCAGTTTCACAAAGCCCGTTTGTAAAACTATTGTGTTCGAGAAATAGCCTCAGTGAGTGGATCCGCCTAGATGTTTCTTTCTATATCTCTCTTAATCTTAAGTTCGCGGAGAAAGCCATCTCCCGAATTGAGTAATACCTGTCTTAGAATATGTCTGGATATCTGATGGGACCTAGTTCATAAATGAACTCCAAATCCAAGCTTCTTAGACTGTATCGATTACTGAACCTAATCAGTATCCTGCACCAAGCCTCCCACAGTATCCTCTTGGACTACCTGTCCATAATACTGTCCCTCGTCAGAGTGAAAAACTATAACTCTGACAATCACTCTGTCAACCATGTCACCTTTGAAGCCTGGAATGATAATCGTCTCCCGAAGGAGGCCGCCGTTATCAAATCCGTAGAACATTTACTTATGTTCTAAAACCGCTTCCTTATGTTTCTCCAGGATTGGATTAATACAAACTTATTGCATCTAGTGCAAAAACAACATCTGGTGTGGTACTTGACATCTCATGATCGACTCAGTTGCCTAAGCAAGTGATCTGCCAATCATGCCCATCCCTCTCCACTTTAGTTTGTAAGACACCTTTAGAGAGGGTGACTCCATCACCTGCAGGTACACCACCATGCTAGGAGTCAACTATTCTAAAAACCATTAGAATATCTGTCAAAGTACCCACATTGGGAAACTATCTAAATCTAGATCTAAAACCATAGATCCAGAAACCAGAATGCCAAATTTTATATCCATATCCTGTCTGGAGAAACAACTGTGTGACGACCACAGTACAACCGATCGTAGTATAGGAATTTTACTTCCTACTCTGTGATGTCATCCAAATACCATGACATCACACCCTACTACCTTCTTAACAGATCCATCCCCTATTCTGATGAAGTCAAACCTATGGCTGTCACATCAAAATTAGATGATCTATCTCCGCTATAACTGCTCTAGTCTATAAATTGACATAAGCTACTTGCCCACTAAGCTTCTGCTGCTTCACTGACTATGACAACCCTCCTACCGGGTCTCATAGCCTGAAACAACAGTAGTGTCAAGTCTGGGTAGATAAGAACCTCCCTGTTACCGTCCTTGAGGCTACCGGAGTACCTCTCAGGTGTCTGAGGTTACCCACCATATCTGCGGAGTGGCTATTGGAATGTCAAACCTGATTGATCCTTTAGGTCCTATTAAATTTTCCATAATCGTTTGCGGTTCTGGAATCACTTCCAGTTCTACCATACTCCCACTACTGTTTTCTGAAAAAGATCCATTTTTACTAAAACTGTGGCGAGTCAAGAACAATATCACTGTTGATCTTCCAAATGGTAGAATATCAACCCTCGTCATAGCCAGGGTCAACCCACAAACAGCCATTACAGAAACGTGCCCTGAGTTAACCAGAGTCTGGTTTTAAGCATAAGCTGGACAACTCCCCGTACCTTAATATCTTTTAAGGTATGAACCATTCTATATCCAATATAGAAACTTTGGCACTTATTTAATTGGAACCAGATTCAATCATGCAGCTGTCTCCAGTGCATATCAACTTAATGGAAAGAGGCTAATCAGCATTACTCAACTTAGGAATCAATCCAATTATGAGTAAGCCGAAAGAGAAACAAGTTTCTCAAAACCATTACTATTATCTGAATACCAATCACAAGAATCTACATCTTCGATCTCTTTGAAGAAGCCTGATACTTGTGACACCTGGTTCTTAACTTTATTCTTATACCCACAACTTCTCAAAACTTAGACCTTGTATTTCTACGAAACACTTGTCTAAATACTAGAGAAGTTATAAGTAAACAGAACATAGTACGAGGACCTACCCCTTTGTCCTGATGGACACTTGGACAACATACAATACTCTGTATAAGTCCGCTGAGTTGAGCAACTCAAAACTTGTGCGTCGTAGGTTGAAAACTGTACCCTGGAGATTTCCTCAAATATCACCAATTACAACGAATTCCGATATAATGAGGATGATCACCTAATTCCCAATAACGTACTCCCGCTCATCATCTGTAAAACCATACAGATATGAGAATGAAACCTGGTAAATACATACCCTTGGAGTAAGTATCTAATCGGGAAAACAGTTTTCTTTTAAAAAAGCACTGAAACATGAAAATGTTTCGTAGGGGTATCCTGGTATTCATAGCAATGCCTCTTCCATAATCCAATTCATGACTTTAACCGTATATTTTATTGCCATCTCTCCAAATCCCTTTATTTGTCTTTAGTCGTTACCTTCTGTACACCATCGTTAGGCTAAATGGTTTTCTTCCTTCCCTACCGTTCGGCACCAGCCTATGGTTTGGAAGAAGACTATCCAGTAAGCATAATAGGTGTACCCTCCTAAACCAAGGAGTACTCATATCTTGAGAGAAGGTGATGATAAAAGACAACTGAATAATACCTTATTCCTTTAAAAGTGAAATAGGAGTGGCGATGAAGTACGCGGTTTTGGTCGTGAATGATATCAGTCGCAATTTACTTTGCCCTCTTTCTAATCCTATTATTTTGTCTTTAGTTATTGCCTTCTGCACACCCTACTTAGGCTAATTGCTTTTCTTCATTCCCTACCTTTCGGCACCTGCCTATGGTTTGGAATAAGACTATCCAATAAGCGTATTAGGTGTACTCTCCTAAACTAAGGAGCCCTCGTAACCTGAGAGAAGGTGATAATAAAAGACAACTGAATAAACCAATTCTATTTCTCCTGAACCTGGATCCATCCTCGAAGAAGTCCCTTCGAGTTCGTATATAACCATACGATGGATTTATCCAATGGAAGTGGATGTCCGTAGTAATACGGGGTGTTCTGAGAAATGCAAAGGGTAAAAGAAGGAGTGGCAATGACTTATGCAACTCAGACAATCCAAAAGCCAGTATTTTAAGAAAGTTCGGTCAACTTGGTCACTGAGTCATAGTCTAGGGTCGGTCAAAGGTCGCTGCCAAAGAGAGAGAGAAAAGAAACATTCTGCGTGCACTCTAACCTAGATCAGAATAGTTATCACTTTATCTAATCCGGAAACCTCCCACTGTCCTGTCAAATTCTCCTCCAAACCTGAAAGAAGAATCAATCAGGATCACCCGAAGAGTAAACCAACTCATCAGCGGGAATTGGGATCCAACTCTCATCGCATGATAACGTGATGGAATGCATCCACGTTACTCATACTCCAGAAGGTATGCGCATACTTGGCAAGTTTCAGTTTCTTTAGAAACTCCCGATATGATTTTTGCCCCATGCTCTTATAACCTTGGCGTTAGGTCAAAATGTCATAAGTCACATGACAAGTTCTACCCGTCACTATCTTGTTAATTTGAACCCACCCGCACATGCCCTTGGCGTTAGGTCAAAATGGCAGAACGGCTGTCCCAAACCAACTCATCTATCTATGCAACAATTGAATACCCAGCAGCTACCAAACACTATGCCTTGGCGTTAGGTCAAAATACATAGCTTGAATACTACTGAATACCCAAAAGAAGTGACGGAGGGCTACGGCTGGTTTTTGGCGAAAAAACCTTTAACGTAGTGAACTTGATATCGCTGAAGGAACCTGATAGCTTTTTAAAATATAGTGGCGAAAACCTTTTGCTAAAGAGGTCACTCCCGGTGAAGGGATCTCGGCTCTTTCCCCGTGAAATGAGGTGCAGGATATTCCACTGAATACCGTGATGCAAAGCAACATGTAATCGACTATAGTGAAGTTATTACCCTGACGCAAACTTCTACCCAAGGGGTCAGTCCCGGTGAAGGGATATCGGCCCTTGCCCCGTCGAATGAGGTGCAGGATATTCCACTGAATACCGCTATGCAAAACAAAAGGAAACGTCTTTGCAATAACAGTTTTTAAATTTGTTCCAACAACTGCCAACAGGTTTGCTTTACTTTGCATTGATCAAAATCAATGCAGTCCCATCAATCAATCACACCAGAAAAGAACGAAAATAAAATGTACGTATATGCCATCCGCATTCGTCACTGGGTCCCGTCATCACCCGTTAGGTTACTTAACTAACGACAGAGCGGGGACTGGACTAGCGCGGGTGTAAAACATATACAACATCTAATAGTATATAAACCAATATACAACAATCGCTCCAGGCGTGATAATATGCAACATTACAGAAAAGTAATAAGCATCACAGAACAATACAGATAATCTGGGATCCCCGGGTTTCACAGAGCCGCTGCTGAAACCCGACGTTCCCCTATCGTGTGGATAGCCTGTGCAATGAAACCTAGACCCCTACGGGTGCGGCAAGTTACCCGCCAAAACCTGAAGCGAGGCAGTCCCCTACAGCAAAGTGAATGGACCACCCAGCACTTCACGGAATCCGGTAATCTTGGGCACCCCTCCTTGGGTCAACCTGTACCCCCTACGAGTGCGGCGAATAGTCTGCCAATTCTAGAGTGAGGCCCCTCTGCCTCTCAAAGCCATGAGATGCGGACCCGTTGCCCTCCTGAATCCGGCTATCCGTGCACTCCGTCGTGGGGCAAAACCTAGTACAGTAATGAAAAATAGTACAACAGGTACATCGACCGCAACCTGGTCGTGCCCCAAAAGAATATTATACAACAGGCAGAGACGGCGGTCCATATGTTGGACGCTCGCCCCGCAATATCAAATGTACAAATAAACTCAAACTGTACTACCATTGCACACTGCTATCCACCACGACAAATCCGCAACATCACAGCACAACACAGAACATCAACGCGAATGTCACGTTCGCAAACCCGTCTAAAAGAACTATAGCAATCAGACGCGGTTTACCGATCAAATGACATTCCCGGTCTGAGATATAATGTAAGCACTATAAACTAACATGTTTAAATTTCGATCGACTAAATATCACGAAGTGGGCCCCACGAACATCTGTTGAACAGTAACAAAATCTGGGCCCAAACGATATATACCAAAAACCCCAATTTCCAGAGAAGAATACACTGAGCAAATTTGGGGGCATGATGATACAGAATGGCCGTGGATCCGCGGCCAAACTATGGGTTTGGCCGCGTTTCCACGGCAGTCTTGTCGAATCATGATCCCAAATTTGGACGGTGTTCTAATAAAACCCTGCACTGTTTTCTGAGATATGTAGAATAATTTTAGGACATCATTTAAAATCGACAGAAACTGTGAAGCTTGAAAATTGTGTTTTTCGATATCCGGTTCGATCGATGTTTTAAACGCGTTAGCACAAGTTAGTAAAGCAAAATGGTGAGGCTCTGATACCACTGTAAGTCTACGGTAGCGCCCCGGCCGTCTACAGACGCCAAATGCGGAACAAAAACTTTTTAACTGGCGCTATCGTATACTTTAACCCGGATCTGCCATTATTGCTAAACTAACAAACTGTAAAGAGTGTAGAAAGGTTATAACGAACGATCCGAGTCCTTCGTTCTTTAACCATCATCCCACGCTCCGTTGCGGCTGTTCCGATCTTGTCGATCTCCGATCTGCTCGTCCAAGTGGCACCACGTCAACGATTCTTTAAACGGGCTCCCGCCTCTGACTCGAGGCAACTCGGTCGTCAAGTTTGCTAAAAGAGACGACCAAGATTGATGTAGAGAATGAGTAGAAGACTTTTTCTCGTTCCGTCCAAATCTATGGACGAACGGTTAATGAAGTTGCCACTCGAATCGGGTGATGGAATGAAAGAGGCTATGAAATTTCCATGCACCCAAAACTATACTCTTTTAATCAAAATGAAATGAACCAAGTGAATGAGAGAGAGAGGAGGGGCCGGCCATATAAAGAGAAGGAGGAGGGTGAGTGTAGGAGCAAAGAAGGAAGGTGATAATAAACCTTAAGCTTATCATAACCATTCATGAAAGCATGAGTCACAAAGATCAATTAATGCAAACCAATGAACATAACACAACTCTCCCTTGCATTAAATGAATCATTAATGGCACTAATGAGTCACTTAACACCTCACCACTTCTAGAACCTTCTAGAAGAATCCACACCCATCTCAAGAAAAGATAAACCCGTCTTTAACCGAATGTTAAAAGACGGCTGATAGAAAACTGGAAACTGGCAACTTCCAAAAGTGATCCTGAAACGAATTTCAGGATAACCCCGTAACTGTATAAATATACCCGCATTTGTATTACGACCGAATACAAATGCAACTGAGATAAAGATATTATATCTACTCAATACAATACTCGGATCCGGCTTAAACCAAAGCCGACCAGTATCATCTGCCCGAAAAATAACACGTGCGTAAACGCACGTGCATTTTCCGAACCCTGCCATAAAACCATACGGCCTCTATAACGTTTCGCCCGAACTTGGGAAACTGTCTGTGGGGGATTCTAATGACTCGTCAGTACCCTGGCAGTGGGTTTAACCACAAACCGTCAGCGGCACTAGCTATGCGTAACGGCTGCCCATGGACTGACCTCAAGGGAGGCCGATGAGCGAACTCACCCGAAAACCCTACTGAGCCTAACAGTGACAATGTATATACAGTCCGGTCCGTTCGCCAATGAGTATCGCATATCTGCCTAAGGGGCTAGTAACGTCAGACCCCCAATAGCAGTAGAAGTCGTGTCGGAGTGTAGCTCAATAACACTCTGAGATACTACTGGAGTACCTACCAGTAAATCTCCTGCCACGGCCGTGGGCTATATGTAATGGCTCTCCTAGACACAGCACGATCTCGCCCCCAGTACCGGGAGAGACGAATCCCCTGCCGATCCGCTCACGTGCCTCCATATGGCTCGGGACTGTACCCAAAAACTACCTGTTTGCACGACTCCTTTGAGCCGTGGTAGGGTAGAAATCAAAGCACAGTGGGAACTCACACGAGACAAATGATGACCTCAGGTCGATGAACTAACCTATACACATGTTACCAGGGAACTGCTATCTGACGATATGTATAATACCAACTAGCAGGTTCTCGGCGAGTCCTGTCCGGTGTACTCATAACCCAATGAGCACCTGTATACATCTTAGGTGATCCAACTGACAACAGTGGCTTGTGAGACCGGCCACCGCCCCTCGTCGGGGTCTCGACTGTATACACTAGTCTACTCCGGAGTATCGATGCCCTGTCTCGAAACTCCCACGACTAGGGACCACAATTAAGGATATGCATATAAACTACCCAACTCTCACGTATATGATAGCCATCATACTGTTGGTAGTAAAGCAAGATCCTAAGGGCTCTATCAAAGTGTAACATGTAATCAGTCACCTGAACATGTACACGACTGATAAAGGCAAACCAGATAGCATACTATCATCTCGAGTAAGACTGTCCTACCGGCATAGGTCCTCCGCAATCATTGCAATCACGTACCTGCGATCCAATAATTGACTATGAGGGCACTATCTCCAACAGATGATAGCTTTCATAGAAGAGCTTGAGGACCTTGGATGGACGATAGACAATGAACAATATACGGATATTATTCTGCAGTCCCTCCCCTCCACCTTTGCTCAATTTATAGTTAACCTCAACATGCACAACATGGAGAAGGAACTACCTGAACTCCTTAATATATTAAGGAGTGCAAAGAGCACACTGAAATCAATGAAAACTCCCGTTTTGAGTGTTGGGCAATCTTCCTCTTCTCGCCCAAAGGCTAAGGCTAAGGGAAAGATGAAGAAGAAGCCCACCAAGATTAGGGGTGGAGTTAAAAAGGTTAAAGGGAAGGACAAGTCCAAAGCTGGAGAATCGGGGAAAGGGGAATGTTATCACTGCCACAAAACAGGACATTGGAAGCGCAACTGCACGGAGTACTTAAATCTCAAGAAGAAGCATGGGGATGCTTCCGCTTCAGGTGTGTTTGTGACAGAAAACTGTTTTTCAATAAACTCTGTTTCCTGGGTATTAGATACTGGTTCAGGTTCTCACATTTGCAATTCTTTGTAGGGGCTGAGAATTAGCAAGGTTTTGAAGACAGGAGACCATACTCTCCGCGTTGGAAATGGTTCCAATGTACATACAGTCACAGTGGGAGAGTATCATTTGGGGTTGCCGTCTGGGTGTATATTGTTTTTGAACCCATGTTGTTTTGTACCTAGTATGCTTTGTAATATAATATTCGTTTCTTTGTTAGACAATGAAGGATATAATTTTCTATTGCAGAACAATGTTATGAACATTCACCTGAATCAAATGTTGGTCGGGTATGGTTCACTTAATAACGGGATATACGTCCTAAATCAACACACAGTTTTCAGCATACAACACACTAATAAAAGAAAACTTTCAGAAATAAATGAAGCTTTTCTTTGGTACAGTAGACATGGTCATATTAACTAAACAAGACTAAACAAGTTACACATAGATGGATATTTAAACTCTTTTGAATATAAATCTTATGCGACTTGTCAGTCTTGTATCAAGGGTAAAATGACCAAAACTCTGTTTACCAGACACGGAGAAAGAGCTACTGAGCTCCTAGGCATCATACATAGTGATGTATGTGGGCCAATGTCTACACAGGCTAGAGACGGTTTTTCATACTTCATTACTTTCACTGACGATTTCTCAAGGTTCGGTCATGTATTTTTATTAAAGCACAAATCCGAAGCTTTCGAGAAATTCACTAAATATAAACTCGAAGTAGAAAAGCAAACCGGCTTGAGTATTAAAATGCTTCGATCAGATCGAGGTGGGGAGTACCTCAGTACAGAATTTGCAAACTTCCTAAAAGAGAATGGGATTCTCTCTCAACTCACTCCTCCTTACACACCCCAGCACAACGGTGTGTCAGAATGACGGAATCGGACCCTATTAGATATGGTCCGTTCCATGATGGGAGATGCTGAGTTACCCATCTCATTTTGGGGGCATGCGTTGGAGACTGCAGCGTTTCAACTGAACAGGGTTCCAACCAAAACCGTGTCTACGACGCCATATGAGATATGGCATGGGAAGAGACCATCTCTTAAGAGAATTAAGATTTGGGGTTGCCCGGCCTATGTTAAAAAGCAGAATCCGGACAAACTCGAGACACGGTCGGTCATGTGTAATGTTTTGGGGTATCCAAAGAATTCTTATGGATATCTATTCTACCACAAGGAGGAACAAAAGGTGTTTGTTTCTCAGTATGCCACATTCTTGGAAAAAGAGTTTTTCACAGATAAAGCTGATGGCAATGTGGTGGATCTAGAAGAGGTTCTAGAGACATAAACTACAAATGACGACTTGGTTAAACCGGCTGTTGCAATAGAAACTGAGGAACCTCGGCCACTACGTAGGTCTGGTAGGACTTCTCGCCCACCGGAGAGGTACTACGGTTTCCTCATTGATAGTGACAGAGAAGACTGCATCATGGAGGATGATGATCCTACCAGCTTCCAGCAAGCTATCACGAGTGGAGACTCTGTGAAGTAGCTGGATGCCATGTGATCCGAAATGGAGTCTTGTACACCAACAAAGTATGGACTTTGGACGTTGTACCCCCTGGGGTAAAACCTGTGGGGTGCAAATGGATCTTTAAAAAAAAGATTGGTGTAGATGGGCAGGTAGAGACCTATAAGGCAAGACTTGTGGCGAAGGGTTTTCGTCAAAGACCAGGTTTGGACTATGACGAGACTTTTTCTCCCGTAGCTATGCTTAAATCCATTCGGATCCTACTTGCTATTGCTGCTCACTACGACTATGAAATCTGGCAGATGGACGTTAAAACGACATTTCTAAATGGAGATTTAGAAGAATGCGTTTATATGGATCAGCCAGAGGGCTTCATTGACAGTGGGAGCAGCGGGAAACTATGTAGATTGCTTAAATCCATATATGGGTTAAAGCAGGCATCACGGAGTTGGAACATCTGTTTCGATGATGTTATCATTGAGTTTGATTTCATCAAAAATCCAGATGAACCTTGTGTTTATAAGAAGGCTGTAGGGAGAGCTGTCACATTCCTCGTATTGTACGTGGATGACATTCTTCTGATAGGAAATGATATTCCTATGCTACAGTCAGTCAAATCATTCTTATCACTAAGGTTCTCCATGAAGGACCTTGGTGATGCCACATACATTCTGGGCATCAGGATCTATAGGGATAGATCCAAGAGGTTATTGGGATTGTCCCAAACCAGGTACATCAACACCATCCTAAAAAGGTTTAGTATGGAAGACTCCAAGCGGGGTGCCTTACCCGCTTGCCATGGGGTCACTCTCTCCAAGGACTCTTGCCTAAAGACCGATGAAGAGAGAGCTCGCATGAGCATTATACCCTATGCTTCAGCAGTAGGATCTATAATATATGCAATGTTATGTACACGCCCAGATGTAGCTTATGCACTTAGTGTTGTAAGCAGGTATCAATCCAACCCAGGGGAGAATCACTGGATAGCTGTGAAGAACATTCTTAAGTACTTGCGAAGGACTAAAGAATTGTTCTTGGTGTATGGTAATGGAGATCTCCAAATGGAGGCCTTTACCGATTAGAGCTTCCAGAGCGATAAGGACGACAGCAAATCTATCTCCGGGTTTGTATTTACCCTCAATGGAGGGGTGGTAAGTTGGAAGAGTTCCAAACAGGATACCGTTGCAGACTCTACGATGGAGGCTGAGTACATTGCTGCGAATGATGCTGCCAAGGAAGCCGTCTGGATGAGGAAGTTCGTCTCGGTGCTAGGAGTTGTTCCAAACATTATTGATCCAATACCATTGTATTGTGATAATAATGGGTCAATGGCGTTAGCCAAGGGGCCCAGGTCCCATCAGCGGTCCAGACACATCCTGAGGCGCTTTCATTTGATCCGGGAGATTGTAGATCGCCGTGAGATCGAGATTAGGAGAGTAGACACAAGGAATAACGCCGCGGATCCACTCACCAAGGCCCTCCCTCAGCCGCAGCATGAGCGACTTTTTGAGATGTTGGGTATGAGATGCGCCAATAACCGGCCTTAGTGTATGTGGGAGATTGTTCGATATATGTATGCCCTAGAGGCCATTATATGATAGTGGATGTATTTATACATGTATATATATATATATTTAGTTTAAATTCTTGCTCGACATGATAGTATGCTATCTGGTTCTTCTTTATCTGACATGTTGATTTGATCATGCTTTTATTCATTCACACATGTTGATAAAGCCCTGTGGATATAGGTTTGACTACTGTGATTATGATGGAGATCATACTAGTGGGACATCTGTAGTTTATAAGCATATCCTGAAATGTCCCTAGTCATAGGTATATCGAGACGGGGCATCAATATACCAGAGTAGACTACCGTATATGATACTAGACCCATATGATGGGCAATGGATGTTCCCACATTCATCGATGTTTGACATCGAGATCGTATACGGGTGCTCAGGGTGACTGGGTACACTGGACGGACTCACCGAGAACTCCTATATGCAATTATATCTAACATGGATAGCAGTTCTCAGGTGACACTGGTGCAGGTTAGTCTGTAGACCCGAGATCGTCATAGAGTCTTGTGTGTTCTCCCACTGTACTTTGATTACCACCCTTCCACGGCTTTACTGAGTCGTGCAAACAGGTGGCCGTTGGGTACAGTCCCGAGACACACGAAGGCGATGAGCGATAAGAGGGGTTTCTTCTCTCCCGGTATTGGGAGTTGATGCTGTGCTGTGCTCGATTGGCTATATCAGTAAGTCCCGGGCCAGGGCTGTTGAGATTTACTGATAAGTGTTATCAGTAGTTTCTCGATCTGTTATAGACCATTCATCGGCACGACTTATTGAGTTGTTGGGGTCGACGTTGTAGGGTTCCTAGGCACACTCATGAGGTTCCACAAGGCATCTACCATGCCAAAATCAAATTTTTATGTACCGAACAATATACTAGAGATTAGGCGAAACCAAAAGCAAGCAAACTAATTTGCTACTAAGTGAAAAGGATAACAACCTTTGTAGATCCGGTCCTTCACTTCTAATGCTCCGTGTTGACGTCCCTTCGCTGCGATCATCGGGATCCCAGACCCTAGCGAAGGTTTCTTCGGAGAAATGAGCGGGCTAGGTCGTTGACTTCGAAGCCGAAGACGATCTACGTCGAAGAGACTCAAACTCAAGCTCCATCTTCACTTGGTCATGAACTTTGTGAAGAGAACACCCTATACTACATGGCAAGTGGTAGAGGATGAAGAAATAGGAAGTGGGTTCACTTTGGATTTGGATTTCTCACTCTTTTTCTTCACTTGAAATTTTTTCTAGCAAGGTTTTTCTTCACTTGAAGAAGATGATGAAGAAGAAAAGAATAAGAATGAATACTCAATTAACTAAAATGAATAATCAAGTGAAGTATATCATAATGCAACCATGGGTGAGTTAACCATTGTAGAGACTAAACTAGAGTTTAAGTTAATGGTTAGGTTAGTGAAAATGTCATGCAAAACCATAACGGTGGATTTTGTCAAAGATGCTTGAAAGCTTCATGAAGCTTCAAGCAAAGACAAAGAAAATCCTATTTTGTTTTACCAAAATAAAATAAAAACCTAAACCATTAACCTAAACATGATGTAAGTCATACACACACCCAAGTTTGCATGTATCATCAATCATGATACAAACTAGTGCACAAACATATATGATATACAACTTGTGCACATCAAGTGAGAAAATCAATCTTAAGTGAACTAATACTAGTTAATGTAAAGTAATATATCAAATATATAATTATACATTAAATCATTAAATCGATAATTGATTTAATGATCCGGTCATATCGCATATAACCGACTAATATCAAGTGTATCAATATATCGAATCAACACTTGATTCGGTAACCCGGCTATATCTCATATAACCGTCCGATGATACAAATCGCGAGAATAGAATACAGTATCAGATACTGGTATTATTCTCGGTCCCGCACATATCTCATATGGGCTCCTATTTCGTTTCGCTTGAGCCAGGAAACTTCTGTGTAGGACTCTAAAGACTCGTCAATACACCGGCAGTAGGTGGTGATCATATCAATCACCCAGAAGCCGCAAGCGGTCTGCTAAACGTAACGGCCACCCGAGTATTGAGCGATCAGAAGATCAACGAGCAAGCCTGCTCACACTCCTGCGAATCCAACCAGTAACACTTACCGCACAGTCCGGTCTGTTCGTCTGATATGTCGCATATCTCGCCTAGGGGTGGTAAACGTCAGACCCCAGAAGCTTGATAAGTCATGCCGATGTAAGGTCCATAACAAGCATGAAACCACTGATAACACTTACCAGTAAATCAGTGCAACCCTGGCCAGGAATTTCCAGTTATGGCCAGTCGTGCATAGCGCAACATCAACCCCCAATACCGGGAGAGACGAATCCCCTCCTATCGCTCATTGCCTCCATGTGAATCGGGACTGTACCCAAAAACCACCTGTTTGCACAACTCAGTAGAGCCGTGGTAGGGTGGAAATCAAAGCACAGTGGGATACACACAAGACTCTATGACGATCTCGGGTCAACAGACTAAGCTGTACCAGTGTCACCAGAGAACTGCCATCTGACGTAAGGTATAATACCATCTGGGAGTTCTCGGCGAGTCCGTTCAGTGTACCCAGTCTCTACTGAGCACTCGCATACCATCTCTGATGTCAAACACCAATGGATATGGGATCATCCATCGCCCATCACATGGGTCGAGAAGATATACGCTAGTCTACTCTGAAATATCGATGCTCCGTCTCGATATCCCTATGACTAAGAACATTGAAGGATGTACTCAATGACAACCCAGGCCCCACTAGTATGATCTACATCATAGTCCTGCAAGTCGAGAACACATCCTAAGGGCTTTATCAACACGTAACAGAGAGACAGTAAGTATACATGTTAAGGTAAAGAGCAAGCAGATAGCGTACTATCATGTCGAGTAAGAAAGTCCTACCTATATATGTCCCAGCATCCACTACAATATACATCTCATGTACAGTAATGGCCTCTAGGGCATACATATAACTAACAATCTCCCATTTGCACTAGGTCCATCTGTAGCAGTGGTTGCAATATCTCATACTCAACCATCCCATATAAGTCTCTCTTTGGGAAAAAGCCTTTGTGAGTGGATCCGCCGTGTTGTCCTCTGAGTCTACTCTCCTAACCTCGATCACCCTGGAGATCAACTATCTCCTTGATCAGGTGATGCTGCCTCAGAATATGTCTGGGTCAGAGATGGGACCGGGGTTCCTGGGCCAAAGCCACACTTCCATTGTCACACAATGGTAGGAACCTAGTTCATCTCATGAACTAATATACACCCAAACTTCCTCTTTGGTAGTATCTTTGATAGCGATGTCACCAGCCTTTATCGTCTAGTTTGCCACGGTATCTCGCTTGGAACTCTTCCAACATACCGTCCCTCCACTGAGGGTAAAGACAATACCTGCGACTGTCATTCAGTCGTACTTATCACCCTGGAACTTTTCCAGTGATTCTCACCAGGATCAACTGATACCATCTCACTACAACTAGTGAGAATCCTAACATCCAATTAGATCTATCTCATAGATCCAAAACCTAGGATTTAGGAGGTATCACTTTGATCCTATATGGAGAATCCATGTGATAAGAGGAGATTGACCGAGCGTAGGATAGGAAATTCTTTTCCTATCAAGAGTATGTTGTCCATGTACAATATGAGGATGACTACCTTACTCTCTACTACCTTTTTGTATATACAAGGTTTATCTACTATTTTGATGAAGTCAAACTCTTTGACTACCACATCAAAACAGACGTTCCAACTCCGCGATGCCTGCTTTATCTTGTAAAGCAACTTGCACACGTTTTCGCTGCTCCCACTGTCTACGAAGCCTTCTGGCTGTGTACTTATAGACGCTCTCTTCTAAATCAATATTTAGAAAAACAGTCATGACACCCAACCACCAGATATTGTAATCATGGTTATGTAGCAATGGCAAGTAGGATTTAGATGGACTTAAGCACAGCCACTGGAAATGGTTTCATCATTATCCACGCCTGGTCGATGACGAAAACCTTTAACAAGTCTAGCTTTGAAAGTCTTAACTTTTCTATCTACGCCAAGTAATCTTCTCAAGATATACTTGCTCCTGATGGGGATTTAACTCTTCAGATATAGCATCCAAAGTCCATACTTTTTTGGTGTACATGGATTCTATCTCAGATCGCTGAGCATCCAGCCATTCTTACAGAGTCTTCACTCTCGATGACCTGCTTGAAACTAGTTGGGTCATCATCTCATGATGCAATCCTCGCTCCCACTGTCATCGAGAAACCGAAGTATCTCTTAGGCGGATGAGGAACCCTGCTAGATCGGCGGAGAGGCTGAGGTTCGTCGGAGACTGTTGAATCCTTTGGTTCTATCAAATCATCAGCTGTAGTTTGTATAGCTGGAAATCCTTCCTGTTCTACAGAACTGACCTTGCCTCGATCATGTCCGGATTTTGCTTTTGACATAGGCCGGACAACCCCAAATCTTAACTTTCTTAAGAGATGGGTTCTTCCCATGCCATATCTCATATGGAGTGGTAGGCACTAATTTGATTCGAACCCAATTCAATAGGTATGCAACTTCTCAAGTGCATAACCCCCAAAAGGAAACAGGTAACTCAGTAATACTCATCATAGAGCACACCATATCCAATATGGTGCGATTGCTCCGCCCCGATACGCCTACGTGCTGTGGTGTATACGGAGGAGTAATGCTGAGAGAGAATCTCATTCTCCTTTAGAATAGTCCAAGAATTCCATGCACAAGTATTCTCCTCCCCGATCTCATCATAGGACATAATACTTATACCTGTATTGGTTCTCTACTTCTGACTTATATTCTTTGAATTTCTCAAAAGCTTCAGACATGTGTTTCAACAGGAACATGTGTCCGAATCTTGAGAGATCATCATTAAATGTAATGAAGTACAAAGAACCAATCCTGGCATATGTAGACTGGGGACCTTCATACATCACTATGTATCAGTCCCAAGAGTTCACTAACTCTTTCTCTTTTTCCAGTAAACGGAGCTATGGTCATCTTATCTTTGTGACATGACTGGCAAGTTTCATAAGATGTAAATTTAAACTGATTTAAATATGCATCTAAATGTAACTTAGCTAGTCGGGTCGCATTGATATGACCTAGTCTATAATGCCTTAAGAAGAATTCGTTCATTTCTGAACTCTTCCTTTTTTGTGTGTTCTGTATATTAAGAACTGTAGTTTGATTTGGAACGTCAATGCTTTTAGATAACGTGACTGAACCGATCAACTCTTGATATAGAAAATGTTCAAAACATTATCCAACAATACTAAATTATATCATTTCTTTACTTTTAAAGAGACTGATATGATGTTGTATATCAGGTTCGGTATCTAATAACATTCGTTCAGAATCAATGTATTATGGTAATACAGGGTGATAGTGACCAACAGACTTGGCTGCAACACTTGCACCGTTTTCTGTCTCATGAAACTTATCACCCGTTCTAAGTTCTCTACCTTTCTGTAGCCCATGTAACAGATTATATATGCGGGATCCTGATCCGATATCTAATACCCAGGACGTAGAGGATACAGAGAAACAGTTCTTTGTAATGAACACACTCGAAGAAGATGCATCATCATGCACTTCCTTCGTTTGGGCGGCACGGGAATTCTGGTAATCCCCAATTTCCTACTCTGTCTTATAGCAATTATAAGTTGGAGCGGGACCAACGTTCCCCAGCTCATTATAACAAGCGGGTTCGGTCAATACATCCATATTATTATGTTGATTAAGGCGTGACATGGTCGCTACCTGGAGAGAGAGAGAAGAAAACACTCTGCTTGCGCTCTTGCAAGATTAGATTGGTTATATATTTTATCTAATCAGGATGGCTCCCACTGTTTTTATCAAATCCTCCTTCTAACCCTAAAAAGAATGACTAGCCGGGATTAATTACACTCTACAAGTTCGCCAATCTTTCAGCCAGGCCAGTGCCGGTACTTTGAAGTTCCCCGTGCTTTCGCACGGATCTAATTAAAATAAATCTCGTTTTCCTATAGGCGTAACCCCGTTGACACCTTTTTAGACACCTACTTGATCGGCTAATTGTAAAGTGCAAAACTCTCCCAGGAGTAACAATTGCTCCCAGTGGGTATCGGGATCCAACTATCATATAGAAGGTATGCAATCTCATTGCAAATTTCAACACTTGAAACTCCCGATAAAGGTTTTTACCCCTAGCATCTATGACCTTGGCTATGGTCAACAAATCATAAGCACTAGTCAAGTTCTACCCGTCATTTCGTGATTAATTAGACCCACCCACATGACCCTTGGCTAAGGCCAACAAAGTCAGATGACTGTCCTAATTAATCGCATCATATGCTGTGTAGCAAGACATCACTTAGCTACCGTACACTACGCCTCGGCTATGGTCGACAAACGCAGCACGAATACTAAGTATTCTACTTCCTAAAATGACGGAGGGTTGCAGATGGTTTTTAATAAACCTTTAACGCTTTGAACTTGATCTCGCTACAGAATCAAATGGTTTTTAAATGGAGTGTTTTTTAGGCTTTTGCTAGTTTCGCTAAAGAGGTCACTCCCGGTGAAGGGATCTCGGCTCTTTCCTCGTCGAATGAGGTGCAGGATATTCACAATACCACTATGCAAAGAAAGAACTAGAAAAGCAATCAAAAGACAAACCGAAGGTTGTAGCATCTGCTAGTTATTGCTAAAGAGGTCACTCCCGGTGAAGGGATCTCGGCTCTTTCCTCATCGAATAAGGTGCTGGATGTTCTACAAGGAACACCGCTATGCAAAGCAACAACTAGAGCTACCTGATTTTTTTAATTCGATTCCACAACATCTTTTAGGTTTATTTTCTTTCATTAATCTCATTAATGAATGTCCCATCATATAAGTCCACCTAAACATCACAGATAAATACAACGTACACTTATGGCATCCGCATTCGCCTCGATGTCCCGTCTGCACCGTTAGGTTAGGTAACTAACGGCAGAGCGGGGCAGGGCTAGCGCGGGTGTAAAACATAAGAAACGTCTATATAATATATCATATATACTATATACAATATCTATCTGAACAAATCACATGATCACATCACAGATAACGCAGCAGAAAATATCATATGAAATATTGGATATAGTAGGACGTCCGTGTTTTATTTTGAGCCTATATAAAAAACGGATTCCACGGTCGTGATGAATAGCCAATCCCACACCTCTAGACCCCTACAAGAGCAACAAGCAACCCTACCAATTCTAGAGCTAGGAGACCCGGACTCGACTCCTCGAGATGGTCTCCCACTGGACCCTAGAACCCGGTTACTTATGCTCCCCTCCTTGGGTCTATCGTAATGCGGAAAAGTAAATAATATACAATGGTGACATCATCCTCAACCTGGAACTGCCCCAATAAAAGAATATTACATACAAGTTTTTACATAAATGAAAAAGAAAAACTCTCATCTCACATAAAAAAAAAACCCCGCCTATTCAAACACGACGATCCAATATAACATATCCAGCAACACATAACATCACATGTCATCAACGTAAGTAAATATGCCCATCCCAATTGTCGTTGACATATAGCAACGAAACCGGCGATATCACATATTACACTTACGGTCGCAGAAAAGAAAGTGTAAAACTACAACAGTTGGAATCCGCAACCTCTTTAGACATCGCATGCCTAACAATTATAAACCCCGCATTTTAGTCTCATTATCGAAAACTCTTTTCAATATCAAGTCGGGCAATTCAACAAGATTCCCGACATCCTGATCGTATGCTCGTCGCAAACTTTAGTAGACGGCCGTACCCCCGGATGTCGTCGACGAAGTGCACTAAGGCGGAACACCGCTACCGCGAGCACCCGGATGGATGCTTTTGGCAACAGGGTTCTCCTGCATTCACTTGGTCGGGGCAATGGGGCGTGGCTGTCTTTTAAGTTTACCCGGCGAGTATCCGCGTACGCTACGTGATTACGACAGACTTTTGATCGCATCAAAATCCCGTGGCAACCGATCATTTGAGACGGAAGTGCTAGATTTATAACATTCAAATGAGTTATCTCATAACAACTTGCAGATTCCAAATATTGTATCACATTCCAGATAAATAGACAATGTTAAACTTTCCGATCGAATAATCAAACACCGAATTTTTCCCAAATAGCTCAACACTTGAGGGGAGTTTAAAAACATCCATTTCATGCCACAGTACCAACGGTCCAGCTGTAGAAAGGTCAAGCCAACGCCTCACATGTGGCATGCCGTACTGCCCCAAACCCTAAGGTTCAAAAGGCAGTTCAAGACGGTCACATAATCGAGTTAAGGTTTATTGTCTTCTAGAGGGTCCATCGCATTACTTGCACGATTTAGACGTTCTTAAACAACGGAAAAATCCAACACTTGGAAATTTTCCGGCAGGGGAAAAAGTGAGTTATTGATATCCGGTCGAACTTTTTAACACTTTCTAAAATTACTCGGAAAACACATAGACGAAGTTAAACTTTCCGATCGAATCATCGAGTCCCCAATACAACCCAGAAAACTCAACTCTTGAGTAGAAATTAAAAATTCCCAGAAAATACAGGAATTAAATAAAGACGTTACTGTGCAAATAGTTAAGTAAGAAGCCACAGTATGGCCGCGGAACCGCCGCGTGACCTAGGGTACGGCCACGGTTCCGCGGCACCTTGATCGAATTGGGGTAACATGCTGCACAGTAATTCCTAGAAAACCCTGCTGAATTTTTTGAGTATTTTTAATTAGGAAAAATCCACAATTTTAAAAAAATGTACAGAGAAGGGTTTTGATTAGGGTTTCGGGGTTCGATCGAGTTTCTAACTTCGTCTACACTTCGCATAAAGCTCTAACTAGGCTTTGATACCACTGTCTGGTTTCTAGGCACACTCATGAGGTTCCACAAGGCATCTACCATGCAAAAATCAAATTTTTATGTGCCGAACAACCCTATGCAAGATCGTATATTATAGATTAGGCGAAACCAAAAGCAAGCAAACTACTTTGGTACTAAGCGAAAAGGATAACAACCTTTGTAGATCCGGTCCTTCACTTCTAATGCTCCGTGTTGATGTCCCTTCGCTGCGATCATCGGGATCCCGGACCCTAGCGATGGTTTCTTCGGAGAAATGAGCAGGCTAGGTCGTTAACTTCGAGGCCGAAGATGATCTACGTCGAGGAGACTTAAACTCAAGCTCCATCTTCACTTGGTCATGAACTTTGTGAAGAGAACACCCTATACTATATGGCAAGTAGTAGAGAATGAAGAAATAGGAAGTGGGTTCACTTTGGATTTGGATTTCTCACTCTTTTTCTTCGCTTGAAATTTTTTCTAGCAAGGTTTTTCTTCACTTGAAGAAGATGAAAAAGAAGAAAAGAATAAGAATGAATAATCAATTAACTAAAATGAATAATCAAGTGAAGTATATCATAATGCAAACATGGGTGAGTTAACCATTGTAGAGACTAAACTAGAGTTTATGTTAATGGTTAGGTTAGTGAAAATGTCATGCAAAACAAAAATGGTGGACTTTGTCAAAGATGCTTGAAAGCTTCATGAAGCTTCAAGCAAAGACAAAGAAAACCCCATTTTGTTTTACTAAAATAAAATAAAAACCTAAACCATTAACCTAAACATGGTGTAAGTCATACACACACCCAAGTTTGCATGTATCATCAATCATGATACAAACTAGTGCACAAACATATATCATATATACAACTTGGGCACATCAAGTGAGAAAATCAATCTTAAGTGAACTAATACTTGTTAATGTAAGTTATATATCAAATATATAATTATACATTAAATCATTAAATCGATACTTGATTTAATGATCCGGTCATATCGCATATAACCGACTAATATCAAGTGTATCAATATATCGAATCAACACTTGATTCGGTAACCCGGCTATATCTCATATAACCGTCCGATGATACAAATCGCGAGAATAGAATACAGTATCACATACTGGTATTATTCTCGGTCCCGCACATATCTCATATGCGCTCCTATTTCGTTTCGCTTGAGCCAGGAAACCTCTGTGTAGGACTCTAAAGACTCGTCAATACGCCGGCAGTAGTTGGTGATCATATCAATCACCCACAAGCTGCATGTGCTCTGCTAAATGTAACGGCCACCTGGGTATTGAGTGATCAGAAGATCAACGAGCAAGCCTGCTCACACTCCTCCGAATCCAACCAGTAACACTTACCGCACAGTCCGGTCTGTTCGTCTGATATGTCGCATATCTCGCCTAGGAGTGGTAAACGTCAGACCCCAGAAGCTTGATAAGTCATGCCGATGTAAGGACCATAACAAGCATGAAACTACTGATAACACTTACCAGTAAATCAGCGCAACCCTGGCCAGGGATTTCCAGTAATGGCCAGTCGAGCATAGCGCAACATCAACCCCCAATACCGGGAAAGACGGATCACCTCTTATCGCTCATTGCCTCCATGTGAATCGGGACTGTACCCAAAAACCACCTATTTGCACGACTCAGTAGAGCCGTGGTAGGGTAGAAATCAAAGCACGGTGGGAGACACACAAGACTCTATGACGATCTCGGGTCAACAGACTAAGCTGTACCAGTGTTACCAGAGAACTGCCATCTGACGTAAGGTATAATACCATCTGGGAGTTCTCGGCGAGTCCGTTCAGTGTACCCAGTCTCCACTGAGCACCCGCATACCTTTTCTGATGTCAAACACCAATAGATATGGGATCATCCATCGCCCATCACATGGGTCGAGAAGATATACGCTAGTCTACTCTGGAATATCGATGCCCCGTCTCGATATCCCCACGACTAGGAACATTGAAGGATGAACTCATTGACTACCCAGGCCCCACTAGTATGGTCTACATCATAGTCCTGCAAGTCGAGTACACATCCTAAGGGCTTCATCAACATGTAACAGAAAGACAGTAAGTATACATGTTAAGATAAAGAGCAACCAGATAGTGTACTATCATGTCGAGAAAGAAAGTCCAACCTATATATGTCCCAGCATCTACTACAATATACATCTCATGTACAGTAATGGCCTCTAGGGCATACATATAACTAACAGACGTTACCATCCCTAGACTCGATATGCAGCATATCTGACGAAGAGACCGGACTGTACGGTAGTGTTGCCGGTTGGCTCGACCGGAGTTGTGATAGGTTCTCTTGTTTTCTTCTGATCGCTCAATACCCGGGTGGCCGTTACGTTTAGCTGACCGCTTGCGGCTTGGGGGTGCTTGATATGATCATCACCCACTGCCGGCGTATTGACGAGTCTTAGAGTCCCACAATGGAGTTGCCTAGTCCAGGCGAAACGATGTGGTGCGCATATGAGATATGCGCATGGACCCGGTTAAAATGCGTCTATGAGATACCGTATATTAATCGGGCGGTTTTCTTTTGGTCGGGTCGTATGTGAAATGACCGGGTTTCTAAATCAAGTGTTGATTTATCATTGACCATTAGTTTCTCACTTTAAATTCTTTCTTGTCTTTTTGTTTGTATGCATGCATGTATGCATTTATTCTTATTCATGCACATATGGATGTGCATGCACACATACATGCATACATCATTCTATCATGGTTGTTGATATAGTGGATGGTGGCAATATAAGACTAACACCCTCTATAAAATATATGGATATTATTTTTGGAAAAGAAAAATGGAAATGGAAATTGTTTCATGGTTTAATATTTTATTCTTGCACTAACCCATTGGATTAACCATGATTCATTTTCCATGGTCATTTTTGTTCTAAACTAAAATACCTAGATATTTTATAACTATGGTTAAGAATGAGAGAGTGAAAATATATATATTTTCATTTCTCATTTTTATTCACAACCTTATCATTATCTTGAGCTCTTAAAAAAGCCATCATCTTCTTCCTCATTTCTCTCTTGCTCTCTAATTTTCTCAAGTGAGCAAAAGAGTCACCAAGTTAGGATTTTGAAGTGAGAAAACAAACCACATCATCATTCTATACTAGTCTTGCCCATTATTGTAGAGTGTTAGCTTCCATTTCTTCTCTTGATCTAGTAAAACTTCAAGCTTGGACAAAGAGGACTCCGGGTGGATCGTCGTGGACCTAGAGGATCTCAAGCGGACCTTTTTCCAACCCTCAAGGAGCCAAGGAGTCTGGCGTAGGGAGCTACAAAGGTTGTACTCTCAAAACCCTAGCTTTTTCTACTTGTGTTTGTGTTAAAGTTAAGTTGCCCTAATTTTTCTAGCATGATCCTTAAGATTGTTTCTTTAGCACCATGTAAACTTTAAATATGGCATGTGTGTTGCCTCCAAACCCTTGTAGTGGTGCTGTTGGAAACCCTTCAGATACTTGTGTTTGGTATTCAGTTGATAGTAATAGTTTTGAGAACTTGCTTCTCTTTCAGATTACTTATATTTGGATGCACTCCTAATCGAGTAATGCTGATCGGCCTCCTTCCATTTAGTTGACATACACTGGAGACAGCTGCATGATTTGAATCTGGTTCTAATTAAATTAGTGCGTATGTTTCTATATTTTATTTAGAATGGTTCATATCTTAACGATGTTAAGGTATATGAACTTGTCCGGCTTATGCTTAAAACCAAACTCTGGATAACTCAAGGCACGTTTCTGTAATAGCAGTTTGTGGGTTATCCCGGGCTATAACAAGGGTTAACTTTCTACCATCTGGAAGATCAATAGTGATATTGTTCTTGACTCGCCACAGTTTTAGTAAAATGGATTTTTTTCAGAAAGCAGTACTGGGAGTATGGTAGAACTGGAAGTGATTCCAGAACCACAAATGATTACTAAAAACTTAATAGAACCAAAATATTCAATCGGGTTTGACATTCTATTAGCCACTCCGCAGATATGGTAGGTAACCTCAGGCACCCGAGAGGTACTTCGGTATCCTCAAAGACGGTGATAAGGAGGTTCTTGTTTACCCAAGCATGACACTACTGTTGTTCCAGACTATGAGACCCGGCAGGAGGATGAGTATAGCATCGTTCTAAACTAACTTTAGAAGTACACTTGTATATGACTCTGCCAGAGGGTTGTTGTAGTCAGTGGGAGCAGCGGAAGCATGGTGGACAAGTAGCTTATGTCTATTTATAGACTAATGAAAGTATTGTGGAGATAGATCATCTATTTTTGATGTGACAGTCATCGGCTTTGTGTCACGACCGGAAATTTGGCACGTGACGGCCCTTAAACCACGTAACGTCTCCTGGCATAACGTAATTCAAGTAAACCGAAAACCCAGCAATCTAAACCATCAAAAGTAATAAGTGATATGAATATTTTTAAAACTTTTGAAATCTCAATCAAAATTCTTTAAAATCCAACTTTATTTCCTTCAAAATTTTGGCAGCATCTCCTTTGTAAAACAAGCCTCCAAAAGGGTACAACAAAAGATATAAGTAAAGCATCCCCAAACGGGAGCAAATCCACGACCAAAGGCGGAAAACAACCACCATAACAGATATACGACGCCGTAGCGAAGAAAAAGATGATATAAATAAAAACTGCATAAAAGACCTGCAAGTCACCAAATAATATACAATATCGTCCTCATAACTCGTCTCGAAGTCAATACATGAAGTAGTAGATGGAGAGTATAAGATACATAGAATATACAAATGAGCATCATCGGATAACCGCAAAAACCAACATAGAGCAAAACTGCACACAGTCAGCCGTAGCGGTATCCGCTGCAAAAGATGATACGATAGATGAAAGCCCTGCCCCTGACTGCCCTGAGGGACTACCTGCAAAACACTGTGGCATAACAGGGGTGAGTTGCCAACTCATGAATATTAAATAACATATGCAAGTAATTGCAAGTATGCATGTACTGCGCGAATCTATTACATGCAAGCTAATAGCAATAAATGGCCATATGTATATGCAACAGTCATGAAAAGTACTCTATCAGGTACTACTAATACATGAAGCAATAATATGGCAATATGTGTATTCAACAGTCATGAAAGGTACTCTATCAGGTACTACTAATACATGAAGCAATGCATATAAATTAAATGCAGAGTATGGGATAAAATATGTTATCCTCACGAAATCCTCATCGTAGCAGGACCAATATCCATTAAGACAATCTAAATCCCAAATTCCTCAAATCGGCCCTTAGATCGGCCCTCATATCGGTCATCATATCGACCATAATACCGGCCCTCATATCGACTATAATATTGGCCCTCATATCCTGTAAGTCTAACGGAACCGGAGTGTCAAATATCGACACCCGAAAATATCATGAAAACTAGTGCCTAGCATCGACACATAAGAACTGATCTATCAGGCGTCGTCACCACGACTGGCCCTAATAGGAACGTATCATACGCTACCAAAACCCGAATGTCCGGCTTCGACACTCGAAATTCTACATATCCATACGTACATGACTCCGGTCGATATCTCCGCGATCACCGACGAGTCCAATACTGTCACCGCTAGGTAGGATTCCCCCACTAACTCATCGCCATCATCTGCGATCTTCTTTCCCCGGGGTACCTCCGGACCCCACCATGTACACGCACACGGCCCACTCCACTCCTCGCATGGGGTATATATCAGAAATCTCATGGTGGATGCTGAAATATTATATCAAGAGAAACCGGGTTTTTCAAATCATGCATAATTTCATGAAAAACCACCGCGGTCCTCAAATCTAGAAAACATCAATAAATCAATAAATATAATTGCAAAGATCATTATATATGTGTATATATATAACAGCGTCACATCCCACTGATATATATACATAGGAGTAAAACATCATATGAATATAATATATGCAACATGAAACAGTAATATGAGCATCTAAAGGAAAAACCGCTATTTAACTGCAGCACGTTATTAATATATCATGCGGTTCCTAATTCTCCGAAACCAAATGCAACATCATATAAAGGTGAACATGTAAATATATCAAGGTGTATGAGCATGTACCTATCAATAATGATGTAATACCATACGGGTGTATATGTAAGTATGTATGCAAGATGTACATGTAGCTATATCTCGTATATGTATATACCTGTCACTAATGGTACAATACCATATAGGTATATGGTTAACTAGCATGTAGGCATGTCAAGGCATATGTGTAAGCATGTAGCTATACAGATATGCTATAAGTCATATGCATAATCCAGTATCACGTATGTATAGGTGTTGTGCGTGTCATGGCAATTATTGACGATGTGAGTGGCATACAATCAGTGCTCGTGCAACATGAATCGTCAATAATAGTGCAGTTTCCAATGGGTACAAGCCTAAACACAATAAATAATGATATGAAATGAGTTCATGCACAATCTCTATATATGCAAATAAATATGCGGCTAATGTCATGTCATATCTAGCCCTGACGCATAACGCCATGCGGGCGATTCCCCTGTACATGTTAAATCTACTCACAGAAGATCTTGGGCTAAGTAAAGCAAACCACTATCTTTCCGTTCTTCGCAGCGTCCGAAGTCTCTGCCTGTGATCCTAAAATCACATAACAACAAAGCAAGTGTATATATTAGCAATCGACCAATAACATGTAAAAACTACGTTTGACCGACGCACCAACTCCAAACATACTCTCAAGTATTCATCTAGTAGCTAACGAACGTAGCGACACTACGAAAGCAGCTCAAAAGCAAAAGCTACACAAAGACACGAACCGTATCGGATTACGTAACGCGCGTAATCGAAACAAAAGAAATAAGCAAAGTGATCACAGATTTTGCAATACAAACAATTTATAAAAGTTGCACGTACCACAAGACAACACACAACCCTAGAGACCACCAGACCAAAACAAAACACCCAACTCACCAGTCTGGCCGCAATTTGCGGCCAGAGGCAATTAATTTGTGTTGGAGATAGTGCCCTCAGAGTCAATTATTAGGTCACAGGTACGTGATTGTAATGATTGAGGGAGGACCTATCCCGGTAGGACAGTCTTACTCGAGATGATAGTATGCTATCTGGTTTACCTTTATCATCGTGTACTGCTTTAGGTGACCTGACACGTCGCTATTACACGTTGATAGAGCCCCTAGGATTCTTGCTTGACCACCAGCAGTATGAGGGCGATCATATAAGTGGGAGCTGGGGGTCTATAAGCTTATCCTTAAAAGGTCCCTAGTCGTGGGAGTTTCGAGACTGGGCATCGATACTCCATTAGTAGACTAGTGTATACAGTCGAGACCCCGACGAGGGGCGGTGGCTGGTCTCACAAGCCACTGGTGCCAGTTGGATCACCTAAGATGTATACAGGTGCTCATTGGGTTATGAGTACACCGGACAGGACTCGCCGGGAACATGCCAGTTAGTCATATACCAGACGTCAGATGGCAGTTCCCTGGTGACATGTGTGCAGGTTAGTTCATCGACCTGGGGATCGTCATTTGTCTCGTGTGAGTTCCCACTGTACTTTGATTACTACCCTACCACGGCTCAAAGGAGTCGTGCAAACAGGTTTTAGTTGGGTACAGTCCCGAGCCACATGGAGGCAGTGAGCGTATCTTCAGGGGTTCGTCTCTCCCGGTATTGGGGGTGAGGTCGTGCTGTGTCTAGGAGAGCTATTATACAAAGTCCTTGGCCAAGGCAAGGAGATTTACTGGTAGGTATTCCAGTAGTATCTCAGGGTGTTCTGGGCTACACTCCGACACGACTTGTACCGCTTTTGGGGGTCTGACTTTTACCAACCCCCTAGGCCCGCCATGCGATACTCATAGACGAACGGACCGGACTGCACGGATATTGTCACTGACAGGCTCAGTTGGGTGTCGGGGTGAGCTTCCTCATCGACGTCCCATTTGGTCAGTACCTGGTAGCCTGTCACGTATTGGCTTATACCTCTGACGTGCTAGTGGTTAAATCCACAACCAAGGTATTGACGAGTCTTTAGAGTCCCCCACATTCAGTTACTCAGCTTTCGGGCGAAACGCTGTAGAGGCCGTATGGAGATATGGCAGGGTGCGATCAGATACGTGCGGTATTGCACGGATCGTGATCGGACGGATTTTACTAGCCGGCTTTGGCTTAAGCCGGATTCTAGTTTTAGATAGTGTAGATTTTGTCTCATTGCATTTGTATTTCGGTCGAAATACAGATACGGGTGTGTATGCACAGTATCGGGGTTTTCCTGTAATTTATTACGGGACCAGTTTTATGGAGTTGCCAGTTTGCTTTTAGTTTCGGCCGATTTCCGTTGTTCCGTTCATTGGCCGAAGTTTGGTGGAGGAGGGCTTATTTGCATTGTTGCAAATAAGCTTTAGTGGAGGGGGTCTTTGCATGTTTCCTTGTATCATGATGGTTTCATGATGGAGCCTATCCTTTGACTCTTTCTTTTCCATGATGGCTTGACCATTGTAGGTTATGATTGGCTTTGAGAGGGTATGGGTTTTGATGTGGTATTGTGATGGAAATTGGAGTGGGCCGGCCACTGTTTGCAGTATGGAGTGAGGATTATTGTATAGTGGATTAATTAATATATATGAGTGTGCTGGTGCTTGTTTTTGTGAGTGTGAATTAATATATTTATTCACATTTGAGTGCTTAAAAAGGGCTGATGATTTTCGTGGGCCCCCTCATTGTGTGTGTGTGCAGTGAAGACTTTTTCATTTCTTCTTTGGTATTAATTCATCCATTTCACTCATTAGTGAGGGCTCGGCTTCATGTTTTTCCAGAGAGCACAAAAGGAGTTTTGATTTTTGGCCGAGCTCTTTTTTTCTTTGCTTGCTCCATTATTCCCTCAAGCATCCATGAAAATTCTTGTGCAAAATTCCTCCAACCATGGCAACCTCATAACCCCAAAAGAGACAAGCTTCTACACTATATCTACAGCAAATCTTGGGCGCGTCGGCTAGCCAACTTCGCGCCCGAGTTGCCTCGGCATTGAGGTGGGAGCCCGTAAACGATGTAGGCGATGTGGTGCACTTCCGGCGACGAGGAGGAGACGGGACATTCCGCAGGAGATCGGGACGATGACGAGAAGACCGGAGGACTTGGATCGTCGGTATATCTCTAACCCATCTTCTAGTTAGCTTAGACTAGTTAATGGTTCGATCCGGGTGTTTAGTGCGCGGTGGTGCCGGTTTGCTAAGTCCGCAAAAATTTAAGTTATTCACCGCTTCCGCATTCCGGCGTCGGATTGACGGCCGGGGCGCCGCCGTGCACTTACAGTGGTATCAGAGACTCCCCATTAACTTAGTCTAGCTTTGTGTAATGTGTTTGCATTTCCGATCGATCAAAAAGTTCCAAAACCCGTATTGCCTTCGCATCAGTTTCTGTTGAAAATTTTTGGTCTCGGAAAATTTTTCAGGTGGTCTCAGAATGATGTGCAGGAAGTTATAAGAACACTGAAAAAAATTTCGTAGCACGATCCCTCCGTACGACCGCGGAAGGGCGGCCAAAACCCTCTTCTGGCCGCGCTTCCGCCGCAAGTTTGTGGGCTCGTGTGATTATTTTTTTGCAGTGGGCTTATGGGCTTATGGGCTTATTTCAGGGGTTTTGGGATATTAAAATTGGGCCCAGGTTTTCTGTGATTGCTACAGTTTTGTTTGGGGGCCCACTTGTTAATTGTTTGATCAATCGGAAAATTTTAAACACATTTTTCACAGTATTTACATTATATCTGCGACCGTGAATGTCACTCGATCGGTAAATCCGGTCTAACTGCTATAGCCCGGTTAGACGGATTTGCGAACGTGACTTTCACATTGATGTTTTGTGTTTATGCTGTGATGTTGCGGATCGGTCGTGGGGATAGCCTGTATGCAATGCTAGTACAGTTTTGTTGTATTATGTACATTTGATATTGCGGGGCGAGCGTCCGACATGTGGACTGCCGTCACTGCCTGTTTGTATTATTATTTTGGGGCACGACCTGGTTGCGGTCGATGTACCCGTTGTATGTATATTTTACTTTCTGTACTAGGATTGCCCCGCGGAGGGGTGCACGGATAGCCGGGTTCTGGAGGGCAACAAGCCCGCATCTCATGGCATTGAGACGGAAGGGGCTTCACTCTAGGATTGGCGGGCTATTCGCCGCACTCGTAGGGGGTACAGGTTGACCCAGGAGGGGTGCCCAAGTTACCGGATTCCGTGAAGTGCTGGGTGGTCCATTCACGTTGCTGAAGGGGGCTGCCTTGCTTCAGGTTTTGGCGGGTAACTTGCCGCGCCCGTAGGGGTCTAGGATTTCATTGCACAGGCTATCCACACGACCAGGGGAACGTCGGGTTTCAACGGCTCTGTGAAACCCGGGGATCCCAGATATCTGTATTGATTCTGTGATGCTGTTCATTCTCTGTGATGTTGCATTTTATTCACGCCTTGAGCGAATATAATATATTGGTATATATATTAGTAGATGTTGTATATGTTTTGCATCCGCGCTAGTCCAGTCCCCGCTCTGTCGTTAGTAAGCTAACCTAACGGGTAATGACGGGACCCAGTGGCGAATGCGGATGGCATATACGTACATCGGTATATTTTCGTTCTTTTTGGTGTGATCAATTGATGGGACTGCATTGATTCGGATCAATGCAAGTTTAAAAACAAACCTAATCTGATGTTGTTGGAACACTTTTCAAAAAGCTGTTATTGCAAGGACGTTCACTTTTGTTTTGCATCGTGGTATTCAGTTGGAATATCCTGCTCCTCAGTCGACGAGGCAAGGGCCGAGATCCCTTCACCGGGAGTGACCCCTTGGACAAAAAGTTTGCGTCAGGGCATTAACTTCACTATAGCCGATTACTTTTGCTTTGCACCGTGGTATTCAGTTGGAATATCCTGCACCCCATTCTACGGGGAAAGAGCCGAGATCCCTTCACCGGGAGTGACCTCTTTAGCAAAGGTTTTCGTCACTATATTTCTAAAAAGCTATCCGTTCCTTCGACGATATCAAGTTCATTACGTTAAAGGTTTTCGCCAGAAACCATTCGTAGCCCTCCGTCGTTTCATATGGATAGTCAATAGTATTCAAGCTGTGTTTGTTGGCCAAAGTCAAGGCACAGTGTTTGGTAGCTGTTGGTTATTCATATGCAGCATAGATAGATGCGTTGGTTTGGAACAGTTGTATAGCCTTGTTGGCCAAAGTCAAGGGCTTGTGCGGGTGGATTCGAATCAACCTGGAGAATGATGGGTAGAACTTGACATGTGACTTATGATTTGTTGGCCAAAGTCAAGGTCATAAGAGCATGGGGTAAAAATCACATCGGGAGTTTCAAAAGAACTGAAACTTGCCAGATATGCGCATACCTTCTGGAGTGTGATGACGTGAGCGGATTCCGTCACGTTATCATGCGATGATAGTTGGATCCCGATTCCCACTGATGAGTTAGTTTACTCCTCGGGTGACCCCGACTAATTCTTCTTTCAGGTTTGGAGGAGAATTTGAGGTACAGTGGGAGGTTTCCAGATTAGATAAATTGGTGACCATTCTGATCTAGGTAAGAGTGCACGCTGAGTGTTTCTTTTCTCTCTCTCTTTGGCAGCGACCATTGACCCGACCCTAAGACTTTGACTCAGTGACCAAGTTGACCGAACCTTCTTAAACACCGGCTTTTGGATTGTCAAAGTTGCAGACCTCATTGCCACTCCTACTTTTACCCTTTTCTCCAGGACACCCCGTTTTACTACGAACGTCCACTTCCATTGGACAAAACCATCGTATGGTTAGATACGAACTCGAAAGAATTTATTCGAGGATGGTTTCCGGTTCTGGAGAAAACGGATAGGATTATTCAGTTGTCTTTTCCTTTTACCCTCTCTCAGGTTACGAGTACTCCTTGGTTTAGGGGTAGTACACCTATTACGCAAATTGGATTGTCTTCTTCCAAACCTTAGGCTGGTGCCGACCGGTAGGGAATGAAGAAAACCAATTAGCATAACGATGGTGTGCAGAAGGTATTAAGTTCAGACAAAGCAAGGGATTAGTAAGAGGGCAAAGTAAATTGCAACAGATATTCACGACCAAACCAAATATTTCGTTACCACTCCCACATCACCTTTGTTTTTCTCCAGGACACTTCGTATCACTACGAAGATCCACAGTTTATTGGATACTCCATCGTATGGTTATATACGAACTCGAATGGAACTTGTTCCAGTTCGGGGATGGATTCTGGTTCAGGAGAAATAGGAATAAGGTTTATTCGGTTGTCTTTTATCTTCACCCTCTCTCATTGCGAGTGTTCCTAGGATTGGGACAGTACACCCATTATGCTTATTGGATAGTCTTCTTCCAAACCATAGGCTGGTGCCGAACGGTAGGGAAGGAAGAAAACCATTTGGCCTAAAAGGGTGTGCAGAAGGTAAAGACTAAAGACATATGAAGGGATTTGGAGAGGTGGCAAAGAACTATACGGTTACAGTCGTGAATCTGGAAGAGGCATTACTAAGAATACCAGAATACCCCATCGGAACATTTCAATGTTTCAGTTTCACTGTGTAATGTTAAAGGAAAACTGATTTCCCGATTAGATACTTACTCCAGGGTATGTATTTACCAGGTACGATTCTCACATCTGTATGGTTTTACAGATGATGAGTGGGAGTAAGTTATTGGGAATTGGGTGATTATCCTCATTATATCGGGATTCGTTGTAATCGGTGATATTTGAGGAAATCACCTGGGCTGTTTGCCGGTTGGCAAATATTTGGTTTTGAATATCCGCAGTTATGCACCAATTTCAAATTGATATATCTGTACGTCTATTTTCATAGAGTGAGATGTACCTTTTTGAAATTATGTCTATGACATTTACCTATATCAGTGGATGGTTAAGTAAGGAGCATTGAACAGCGGTGTAATTCTTCTTAACCATAAGTACAGTTTTCAACCTACGACACACAGTGAATGAGTTATCAGACTCAAGGGACTTATACAAAGGATTGTATGTTGTCCAGGGTCCATTAGGACAGAGGGGTTGGTCCTCGTACTATATTCGGTTTACTTATGACTTCTCAAGTTTTTAGACAGGTGTTTCGTGGAAACACAGGGTCCGAATTTGGAGAAGTTATAGGTATTTGAATAGAGTAGAGAACCAGGTATAGCAAGCATCGGGATTCTTCAAAGTGATCGAAGATGTAGATACTTGTGTATGGTATTCAGTTGATAGTAATGATAAAGAGATCTTGCTTCTCTTTCAGGTTACTCATAATTGGAAGTATTCCTAAGTTGAGTAACGCTGATCGGCCTCCTTCCATTTAGTTGACATGCGCTGGGGACAGCTGCATGATTTGAATCTGGTTCAATTAAATCAGTGCCTCTGTTTCTATATTGGATATAGAACAGTTCATATCGTAACGATGTTAAGGTACGGGGAGTTGTCCGGTTTATGATTAAAACCAGACACTGGACAACCCAAGGCACGTTTCTGTAATGGCTGTTTGTGGGTTGACCCAGGCTATGACGAGGGTTGATTTTCTACCATCTGGATGAACAATAGCGATATTGTTCTAGACTCGCCACAGTTTTATTAAAAATGGATTTTTTCAGAAAACCGTAGTGGGAGTATGGTAGAACTGGAAGTGATTCCAGAACCACAAACGATTACTGAAGATTTGATAGGAACCTAAAGATTCAATCTGGATTGACATTCCATTGGCCACTCCGCAGATAAGGTGGGTAACTTCAGGCACCCGAGAGGTACTACGGTAGCCTCAAGGACGGTGACAGGGAAGTTCTTGTTTTCCCACAATTGCCATTGCTGTTGTTCCAGGTTGCGAGACCCGGCGGGAGGATGAGTATAGCGTCGTTCTAAACCTGTTTTAGAAGTGTACGTCTATATGACTCTGCCAGAGGGTTGTCGTAGTCAGTGGGAGCAGCGGAAGCATTGGTGGACAGATTGCTTATGTCTATTTATAGACTAGAGCAGATGTAGCGGAGATAGATCATCTGTTTCTGACGTGACAGTCATGGGTTTGACTTCATCAGAATAGGGGATGGATCTGTTGAGAAGGTAGTAGGGTGTGATATCCTGGTATTGGATGATATACACAGAGTAGAAAAGGAAACTCCTACACTACGATCGGTTATAGTTTGGTCGTCACACAGTTGTTTCTCCACAAAGGAAATGGATTTTATATCAGACATACTGGTTACTAGATCTATGGTCTTAGATCTAGATTTGGGTGGTTTCCCAATCAGGATACTTGACAGCGTTCTAAGAGTATTTAGGATGGACGACTCCTGGCACGGTAGTGTACCTGCAGGTAATGGAGTCACCCTCTCCAAAGGTGTCTTACAGACTAAAGGGGAGAGGGACGGGCATGATTGGCAGATCACTTGCTCAGGCAATTGAGTCAATCGTGAGATGTCAAGTACCACACCAGATGTTGTTCTTGCACTACATGCAATAAGTTGACATTAATCCAATCCTGGAGAAACAGTCGGAAGCAGTTTTAGAACATAAGTGGATGTTCTAGGGAGATGATAACGACAGCCTCATTCAGGAGACAGTTATCATTCCAGGCTTTCAAGGTGACATGGACGACAAGGAGGTTGTCAGAGTTATAGTTTTCCTACTGATGAGGAGCAGTATTTTGGACAGGTGGTCCAAGGCAATACTGAGGGAGGCATGGCGCGCAGGATACTGATTAAGTTCAGTTGACGATACAGTCTAAGAAGTTTGGATATGGAGTTCATTTATGAGCTAGGTCCCATCAGACATCCAGACATATTCTGAGACAGGTATTGCTCTTTTCGGGAGATGGTTTTCTCCGCGAACTTGAGATATAGAGAGACATAGAAAGAAACAACTAAGCGGATCCACTCACTGAGGCTATTCCTCGAACGCAATAGTTCCGCAAACGAGCTTTGTGAGACTGACTAGTAGAGGAGTTGGATGTTCGGTATCACACGGGCTGTGAGTATGCGACATCGCAATAATTAGCCTTGAGTGCAAGTGGGAGATTGTTGGAGATAGTGCCCTCAGAGTCAATTATTAGGTCACAGGTACGTGATTGTAATGATTGAGGGAGGACCTATCCCGGTAGGACAGTCTTACTCGAGATGATAGTATGCTATCTGGTTTACCTTTATCATCGTGTACTGCTTTAGGTGACCTGACACGTCGCTATTACACGTTGATAGAGCCCCTAGGATTCTTGCTTGACCACCAGCAGTATGAGGGCGATCATATAAGTGGGAGCTGGGGGTCTATAAGCTTATCCTTAAAAGGTCCCTAGTCGTGGGAGTTTCAAGACTGGGCATCGATACTCCATTAGTAGACTAGTGTATACAGTCGAGACCCCGACGAGGGGCGGTGGCCGGTCTCACAAGCCACTGGTGTCAGTTGGATCACCTAAGATGTATACAGGTGCTCATTGGGTTATGAGTACACCGGACAGGACTCGCCGGGAACATGCCAGTTGGTCATATACCAGACGTCAGATGGCAGTTCCCTGGTGACATGTGTGCAGGTTAGTTCATCGACCTGGGGATCGTCATTTGTCTCGTGTGAGTTCCCACTGTACTTTGATTACTACCCTACCACGGCTCAAAGGAGTCGTGCAAACAGGTTTTAGTTGGGTACAGTCCCGAGCCACATGGAGGCAGTGAGCGTATCTTCAGGGGTTCGTCTCTCCCGGTATTGGGGGTGAGGTCGTGCTGTGTCTAGGAGAGCCATTACACAAAGTCCTTGGCCAAGGCAAGGAGATTTACTGGTAGGTATTCCAGTAGTATCTCAGGGTGTTCTGGGCTACACTCCGACACGACTTGTACCGCTTTTGGGGGTCTGACTTTTACCAACCCCCTAGGCCCGCCATGCGATACTCATAGACGAACGGACCGGACTGCACGGATATTGTCACTGACAGGCTCAGTTGGGTGTCGGGGTGAGCTTCCTCATCGACGTCCCATTTGGTCAGTACCTGGTAGCCCGTCACGTATTGGCTTATACCTCTGACGTGCTAGTGGTTAAATCCACAACCAAGGTATTGACGAGTCTTTAGAGTCCCCCACATTCAGTTACTCAGCTTTCGGGCGAAACGCTGTAGAGGCCGTATGGAGATATGGCAGGGTGCGATCAGATACGTGCGGTATTGCACGGATCGTAATCGGACGGATTTTACTAGCCGGCTTTGGCTTAAGCCGGATTCTAGTTTTAGATAGTGTAGATTTTGTCTCATTGCATTTGTATTTCGGTCGAAATACAGATACGGGTGTGTATGCACAGTATCGGGGTTTTCCTGTAATTTATTACGGGACCAGTTTTATGGAGTTGCCAGTTTGCTTTTAGTTTCGGCCGATTTCCTTTGTTCCGTTCATTGGCCGAAGTTTGGTGGAGGAGGGCTTATTTGCATTGTTGCAAATAAGCTTTAGTGGAGGGGGTCTTTGCATGTTTCCTTGTATCATGATGGTTTCACGATGGAGCCTATCCTTTGACTCTTTCTTTTCCATGATGGCTTGACCATTGTAGGTTATGATTGGCTTTGAAAGGGTATGGGTTTTGATGTGGTATTGTGATGGAAATTGGAGTGGGCCGGCTACTGTTTGCAGTATGGAGTGAGGATTATTGTATAGTGGATTAATTAATATATATGAGTGTGCTGGTGCTTGTTTTTGTGAGTGTGAATTAATATATTTATTCACATTTGAGTGCTTAAAAAGGGCTGATGATTTTCGTGGGCCCCCTCATTGTGTGTGTGTGCAGTGAAGACTTTTTCATTTCTTCTTTGGTATTAATTCATCCATTTCACTCATTAGTGAGGGCTCGGCTTCATGTTTTTCCAGAGAGCACAAAAGGAGTTTTGATTTTTGGCCGAGCTCTTTTTTTCTTTGCTTGCTCCATTATTCCCTCAAGCATCCATGAAAATTCTTGTGCAAAATTCCTCCAACCATGGCAACCTCATAACCCCAAAAGAGACAAGCTTCTACACTATATCTACAGCAAATCTTGGGCGCGTCGGCTAGCCAACTTCGCGCCCGAGTTGCCTCGGCATTGAGGTGGGAGCCCGTAAACGATGTAGGCGATGTGGTGCACTTCCGGCGACGAGGAGGAGACGGGACATTCCGCAGGAGATCGGGACGATGACGAGAAGACCGGAGGACTTGGATCGTCGGTATATCTCTAACCCATCTTCTAGTTAGCTTAGACTAGTTAATGGTTCGATCCGGGTGTTTAGTGCGCGGTGGTGCCGGTTTGCTAAGTCCGCAAAAATTTAAGTTATTCACCGCTTCCGCATTCCGGCGTCGGATTGACGGCCGGGGCGCCGCCGTGCACTTACAATTTGCGGCCAAAAGGAAAGGGATTGGTCTCTGGTTTTTATGGTGGGTTCTAAGTCATTACACAAGGTCACTGTGATGGGGAACTTTTCCAACAAATACCTGGTTTGATAGCAGATCATCCGAGACACCAAAAATACACTAAAAATACGATATTTACCCGAAACTAAACTTTACGCATTCTAAACTAAAACTAAAAGGCTACACAATACTATAACATCATATAGAACAGATAGAGATCATTACCTACTCCCACAAGCTCAAAGATCCTAGCTTTCCAAGCTCCAATGGATCCTAGAGGCAAAACAAGGCTTATGAAGTGATTTGGGTATGATTTTGTGAAGTTTAGCAAGGGATTAGTGAAGGAAAGGTTATGTATTCAGTTGGGAGTTGAAGAAAAAGAAAAATAATGAGAGATAGAGAAAAATGAGAGAGTGTGAGTCAGTTAGAAGGAGAGAGAGAGGTGAGTGTAAGGGGTGAGGGCACCAATCATCATTAATGCAACCATGACTAACAAGCCACCTCTTCTCACTTCCAAAACACAAAAGGAAAATATCTTCTCACAACCAAAATATCTAGGGGTTTAAGGTTAAGGTTAAACAAGGAATTGGATTAAAGCAAAGTAAGGATTATGATTAACATAAGTTGTCAAGGTCACTAACTAGATTAGCATAAATGAACCCTCACATTAACGTGCACACGTGCGTGCAAGCCATAACAAATAAAAAATAAATTATTAATTAAATGTTATAAAATGTGAGGAACCCGAAATGGTAAACTTTTTACGAAAAACCTGCACTATCGCTTAATTAACACTAATCGAAATCTTAAGGCGTTGCACTTTGACTTCATCAGAATAGGAGATGGATCAGTTAAGAAGGTAATCGGGTGTGATGTCCTGAAATTTGGAGGACATACACTTTTTAGGAAGTGAAATTCCTATACTGCGATCGGTTATACTGTGATTGTCACACAGTGGTTTCTCCATATAGGATATGGATATTATATCAGGCATTCTGGTTACTAGATCTATGGTTTTAGATCTAGATTCGGGTAGTTTCCCAACCTGGGTACTATGACAGTATTCTAAAGGTGTTTTAGAATGGACGACTACTGGCATGGTGGTATACCTGCAGGTGATGGAGTCACCCTCTCTAAAGGTGTCTTACAGACTAAAGGGAAGAGTGATATGCATGATTGGCATATCACTTTCTTAGGCAATTGAGTCAATCATTAGATGTCAAGTACCACACCAGATGTTGTTTTTGCATGAGCTGCAATAAACATATATATTAATCCAATCCAGGAGAAATGTTCGGAAGCAGTTTATGAACATAAGTGGATGTTCTAGGGATTTGGTAACGGCAGCCTCCTTCGGGAGATGGTTATCATTCCAAGCTTCCAAGATGACCTGGATGACAATGTTACTGTTAGAGTTATAGTTTTCCCTTTTTTGAGGGGCAGTAGTTTGGACAGGTGGTCCAAGAGGATACTGAGGAAGGCATGGCACAGGATACTGATTAAATTCAGTTGATGATATGGTATAAGAAGTTTGCTGGATTTGGAGTTCATTTGTGAACTAGGGTCCCATCAGATATCCAGACATATTCTAAGACAAGTATTGCTCATTTCGGGAGATGGTTTTCTCCGTGAACTTGAGATAAAGAGAGATATAGAAAGAAACAATGGAGCTGATCCACTCACTGAGGCTATTTCTCGAATGCGATAGTTTAACAAACGAGCTTTGTGAAACTGATTAGTAGAGAAGTTAGGTGTTCTGTATCATACGGGTTGTGAGTATGCGACACCGCAATAATTAGCCTTAAGTGCAAGTGGTAGATTGTTTCCTATAGTGCCCTCAAGTGAATTATTGGATCGCAGGCACGTGATTGCAATGATTGAGGGAGGACCTATACCAGTAGAACAGTTTTACTCGAGATGATAGTATGCTATCTGGTTTGTCTTTATCATCATGTACATGCTTTAGGTGACATTACAGATCATTATTACATGTTGATAGAGCCCATAGGATTCTTGCTTGACTACCAGTTGTATGATGGCGATCATATACGTCAAAGTTGTGTGGTCTATAAGCACATCCTTAAAGTGTCCCAAATCGTGGGAGTTTTGAGAATGGGCATCGATACTCCAAGAGTAGACTAGGGTATATTGATCGAGATCCCGACGAGGGGCAGTGGCCGGTCTCACAAGCCATTGGTGTCAGTTGGTTCATGTAGCGAATCCTCCCGCGCACGCAAACGCGTGTGTTTTGGAAATGGATGCGTTTTGGCGGAAAACGGAATGCGCGCACGACATTGTTCTCGTTTTACTATTTATAACCGTAAGTGCACGGCGCGTTGTAGCGAGACAGCAAGCACGGGTCGATCGGCAGGAAATTGTGTATTAGGTATCGTTGTTTAAGGTTAACAAAATAATGCATTGGGGTTTGTTACAAAAAATATATAAAAGAATAAAAACAAGGAAAAAGCAAGAAAAGGAGTATAAGGAAAGAATGGTTGTGGCTTGGTTCGGAAGCTTGAATCGCGACGTTTACCTCTACACTCCCTTGGTTATGAGTTGTCCGGCCTAACCATGATTCCGGCATGGAGCACGACTTGTCAACGCTGTTGCGGAGCACAAACCGTCAAAGTCCGACATTCGACGCAAGGCACGAAAAGAGTCCATTTTGGTCACTTACCGTTTGTATGTCCGCGCTTGGGGTATCAAAACTAAACACAAGGTTTCGCAAGCATACCGCAACTACAAAACACACAAGAGGTTAGTGAGAGCAAATGATTTTGGTGTTGAAATTGCTAAGTATTTGTGAAGGTATATAGTATATGAAACAAAGAGTTTGTCAAGCTCTTTATCACAAAATACCATATCCCACCTTAGCAACCTTAACACCAAATAGAATTTAAGCACATGAAACATAAACAATCGGTGGAGGAGGCAATGCCTTCCATCTTACTTCCTCACCGTCACCACAACCATAAAGAATTAGTTAAGCATAATGAAAAGAAAATAAGTAAAGAAAACAAAACAACAATTATATAAACACTTGAGAATAAGATACAATGTTTGGTAACTTATTCAACCTCCTTAATGAAGCTCTCCAAAGAGAGCTTCAAGAGGGAGGAAGAAGAAGAAACAAAACTACACTAAATCCTAACAAAAAGAGGCATAAGAATTTACATATCTTCTCTGGCTCACTCTGGGCTATTTATAGGCTGAGATTTGAAACCCTAGGGCAAGATTTTCTTCCTAAATACCATGTGCCAACTAGCCCCAGAAAACCTTGTGCTACCGAGTCAACTCGGCAGCAGATACGTGGCCGAGTCTCCCTATTGGCCGTGGATCCACGGCCATGTGGAGGAGTTGGGGAGTCGTGTTTTGTGGGTTTTCTTGTGCTGCTTTTGTCTTCTGTTTAACAGGTCCAAAATGTCAAGATTCTTCCATGATTTCCTCAATTTCCAGCAGTCAACAATGGTGGCTTTATTTTCAACTTATTTGAATTTCTCTCCCTCGGGCCCCACGCATCTTTGAATAACTTCATCGGGCCCCACGCATCATTGAATATCTTCATCGGGCCCCACACATCTTTGAATATCTTTATCGGGCCCCACGCTTGACCAAAAATGACGACTGTTTTCGTCCTGTCTTTTGAACTGGTAAGCGGTACTGGACTGATGCGGATGACTGGAAGCCGGCTTTTATCTGTCTGTGACAGATGTTCTGGATTTTGGCGTAACTGTGGAGATTTTGTGTTGATTTGCATTATTTGGACTGGAAACCTGTAACCTGTAAATATGTAGCAAACACGGATTAAAAGCACCTACCTATAAACAAACGAGCATAAGAATGGGCGGTATTAAATGCAATATTCTGGTATGAACAAATACCCCCAAACTTAACTTTTTCTCATCCCGAGCAAAACCATTTATTCACAAAAGACAATGTTAACCTCATTTTCGCAGGGAACGCGATTGCACTAAGCGTGTGCAACAAGCCGTTAAACCTCTAGGTGTCCCTAGTAGGAGGAGTGTTGTCTCCTGAGGGTTTTCAGCGGATACTACCCACAAAATCCCGTCAATCTAGTTTCATAAGTTAACATCGATTCTACTCTTACAGTTTAGTATTTACGTTAGAAACTCTATCATCCTAAGTTAGAAATATCCAACCTTTATGCTTCACACCACCTATCTATTTAAACTCAGATCCTATACGTTTTACAGTTTAGAAAGATCTCGGTCTCTCCTGAGTTTTCCTTCTAAAGTGTGGTCTCAAGTCAGGGATTTTTATTAGTTTTACGGAAACATAAGTGTTATTCTTTGTTTTTATCTTTCCACAAAATATCGATTGTATACCCCTACGTGTGTGTAAATTTGCACCCCTACACTTAAGAATTCAATTCAAGCTATAGTACCCTTGCCTTAATACCTAATACTATTTCTTTTCATTAATGGATGGACGGTGTTGCTCATACACCTTTCATGTGAACATTAATGCTTCTTGAGGCACCAACAGCCGATTACTGAATGTATGAGCATTAAAGAGCAAATAACAGTCTCCAGGTCTTGACTTTATTATTTTTTTTCTTATTTTATTTTTCTTTTTCTTTTCAAGACCGGATATATTTTTCAATGATACTCTTTTCTGGTGTTTAGCTTTAAATACCGATTTTTCTTTCATACTAGGCTTTCAGGCAAGAGTATTTCTAGGTATCCTCTACTATCCCAAGTTTCAAGGTGCGTGTATGTGCAATTTATAGGGTATATACTTTTTAATTTGGACTCAAGAACAGAAACTATTTTTCAGACTTATCTTTCAGTAAAGCTTCAATACTCTCCCTTCATCATGACTTAACTAAAGAAATGAAATCAAGATTACCTATTTCTCAAAAAAAAAAAATGTAAGGACGTATACTTACTAACGTTAAACAGAGTGAGGGTTATTTCTAGGGTTTTCAATTCTAAGTCTAGGATTTAGTTACTTCTAACGTATCAACTAAACTTTCGGAATAAAATCTACGTTACCCCATTAGCTAACTTGATGACAAAGTTTTTATATTTTTCGGAAAATTATTCAATTTTTATGGGTTTTTTAATATGTATGTAATGCAGAATATACACATGATGCAGCGCTCACCCCCAAAGCTGAGTTTTACGATGTCCTTATCGTTGCCCCCGTCTCCAGTAGCTAGACTTAGATATCAGGGTGATCATTTTATTAAAACAAAAAGAAAAAACCTAAGATTAATTACAACATATACAGGTTAAAAGACTGGGTTAGTGCAGAAATTAATACCAGCCACATAAAGATTTTGTCTATATAGTGCCATGGCTGGCAAAAGAATAGGTATAATAAAAAGAAAAGGAGAATATACAAAAAATGGTTAGATGTTAGTAAAGGACATGGGCGTGTAAAATTAGGGAGCAAAAAATGTTGAAGGTGGAAATGAAGTTTGGAAGCGGTCAAAGTATTGTTTTCTGAATGAATTGAATTTTAAATAAGTATATATTGAGTTTCGAAGTCAGGTTTGGGTAAGAACTGGAGTTCATCCGCAAGAAGTTCTGAAAAAGAAAGGTTCAAAGGATGATCCCAAAATGATATTGACCCAAACTCACCAAGAATATCAAGTTCATCAGCAAAAATTTCCTCAAAACTCTGTACAAAAGAATAATTGTCAACACCGTCTTCCTCCCTATTATTTTTCACAATCCTACTCTCATTATTTACACTTTCTCCCAAAAAGATTTCTTCCTCATCACATTCACAATTGGGTTGGTTCATATCATCTAAAAAAAGTAGGTTCCCACACTAACGTTTCTTCCGAAACAATATCAAAAGTTGATACAAAAATTATGGGTTCCTCATCATTGATTTCTTTTAATATATCCCAACCATACCCGTTAAATTCATAAGCTTCCTCCTCTAAAATTGGAAAGCAGAAATCAGTCGGTTCAAGAATTTCCTCATCAAGTATTATTTCAGTTAAATCAATCTCTAATGTGACATGAGGTTCAGTGGATACTTGAAGATTAGTGGTGGACTGACTTAGAGGGTTTTCTTGTGTGTCCTGGTAGCACTCAGGCAATTCAATCGTATCATCATCTAAGAAATCATCAAATTTGATTGATCATTTACCTCACTTAGGTGACTCCCTAGATGCAGACATTAACATTATCGGGTTCCGATTGACTGTGCTCACTCCCTAGAATACTTACAGCTAAATGTTTCACTTGTTCCTCTATGTTAGCCAAAGATTGGGTCTGCGCAAGAAATAATTGCTCAGACTGTTGTATGAATAGGGCTAACGTAGGAACTGATTGATTCTCGACTGCTGTTATCACTTCAATACCTAACTCTAAAGCGTTCAACCTAGCATCCATCTCACTATCACTCCCTAAAGATGGTTCAATTGTTTCGGGTTGAAGGGTTTGTGATGGTGGTCGATGCTAGAGCAGTCATTCTGTCGACCTCTCTCTCTAAATCTTCAATCATCTGGTCAAGGTTTGAAGTGGGACTGAGTTCAGGAGTGTTAGGTGGGTGACCGCTATCAAAAATTTGGGACGGTAGGTCACCCCTCAGAAAAGGACAATTATCATGAATATGGGAAGAATCATGGCAATCTAAACAAATTGATGGGGACTGAGTATAAACAAAAGAATAAGAATCGTGAAAAAATGGATTGTATTGTGTATCGCCCATATTAACAAGATGCACAAAAAGAAAAGAAATTGTGTTATGTTAGTTTTTTTTTGTTTTTTTAAAAATTTGAGTTAGAAAGGTAGTTTAGTTAGTAGAACAAGAAATAACAATATCTAATAACTACAACTCCCCGGCAACGGCGCCAAAAACTTATTGGGAATCCTCCCGCATGCGCAAACGCGTGTGTTTTGGAAATGGATGCGTTTTGGCGGAAAACGGAATGCACGCACGAGATCGTTCTCGTTTTACTATTTATACCGCAAGTGCACGGCACGTTGTAGCGAGCCGGCAAGCACGGGTCGATCCGCAGGGAATTGTGTATTAGGTATCGTTGTTTAAGGTTAACAAAATAATGAATCGGGGTTTGTCACAAAAAATATATAAAAGAATAAAAACAAGGAAAAAGCAAGAAAAGGAGTATAAGGAAAGAATGGTTTTGGCTTGGTTCGGAAGTTTGAATCGCGACGTTTACCTCTACAATCCCTTGGTTATGAGTTGTCCTGCCTTACCTTGATTCCGGCATGGAGCACGACTTGTCAACGCGGTTGCGTAGCACAAACCGTCAAAGTCCGACATTCGCCGCAAGGCACGAAAAGAGTCCGTTTTGGTCACTTACCATTTGTATGTCCGCGCTTGGGGTATCAACACTAAACATAAGGTTTTTCAAGTATACCGCAACAACAAAAACACAAAGAGGTTAGTGAGAGCAAATGATTTTGGTGTTGAAATTGCTAAGTATTTGTGAAGGTATATAATATATGAAACAAAGAGTTTGTCAAGCTCTTTATCACAAAATACCAAATCCTACCCTAGCAACCTTAACACCAAATAGAATTTAAGCACATGAAACATAAATAAGAGGTGGAGGAGGCAAAGCCTTCCATCTTACTTCCTCACCGTCACCACAACCATAAAGAATTAGTTAAGCATAATGAAAAGAAAATAAGTAAAGAAAACAAAACAACAATTATATAAACACTTGAGAACAAGATACAATGTTTGGTAACTTATTCAACCTCCTTAATGAAGCTCTCCAAAGAGAGCTTCAAGAGGGAAGAAGAAGAAGAAACAAAACTACTCTAAATCCTAACAAAAAGAGGCATAAGAATTTACATATCTTCTCTGGCTCACTCTGGGCTATTTATATGCTGAGATTTGAAACCCTAGGGCAAGATTTTCTTCCCAAATACCATGTGCCAACTACCCCCAGAAAACCATGTGCTGCCGAGTCAACTCGGTCGCGGATCCGCAGCCGAGTCGCCCTATTGGCCGTGGATCCGCGGCTATGTGGAGGAGTTGGGGATTCATGTTTTGTGGGTTTTCTTATGCTGCTTTTGTCTTCTGTTTAACAGGTCCAAAATGTCAAGATTCTTCCACGATTTCCTCAATTTCCAACAGTCAACAATGGTGGCTTTATTTTCAACTTTTTTGAATTTATCTCCCTCGGGCCCCACGCATCTTTGAATATCTTCATCGGTCCCCACGCATCTTTGAATATCTTCATCGGGCCCACGCATCTTTGAATATCTTTATCGGGCCCCACGCTTGACCAAAAATGACGACTGTTTTCGTCCTGTCTTTTGAACTGGTAAGCGGTACTGGAAGGATGCGGATGACTGGAAGCCGGCTTTTATCTGTCTGTGACAGATGTTCTGGATTTTGGCGTAACTGTGGAGATTTTGTGTTGATTTGCATTATTTGGACAGGAAACCTGTAACCTGTAAATATATAGCAAACACGGATTAAAAGCACCTACCTATAAACAAACGAGCATAAGAATGGGCAGTACTAAATGCAATATTCTGGTTTGAACAGTTCACCTAAGACATATACATGTGCTCATTGGGTTATGAGTGCACCGGACGGACTCGCCGGGAACATGCTAGTTGGTATTATACCTATTGTCAGATAGCAGTTCCCTGGTGACATGTGTACAGGTTAGTCTATCGATCTGAGATCGTCATTTGTCTCGTGTGAGTTCCCACTATGCTTTAATTACTACCCTACCACGGCTCAAAGGAGTCTTGCAAACAGGTTTTAGTTGGGTACAGTCCCGAGCCACAAGGAGGCAGTGAACAAATCGTCAGGGGATTCGTCTCTCCTGGTATTGGGGGTTGATGTCGCAAAGTGCATGGGTGGACATCACCAGAAATCCTTGGCCAAGGTAGTCGAGAATTACAGATCTAGGATCGGTAGTTTCTCAGGTAGTGATAGGCTTCTTACTGACACTAAATGTCGCGTTATTAGGGGTCTGACTTTATCCACCCCCCTAGACTCTATATGTGATACTCATAGACAGACGGACCGGACTGTACGGATTTTGTCACTGTTTGGCTCAGTAGAGTTTCAGGATGAGTTTGCTCGTCGTCCTCCCTTTTCTCTCAATATCTGGGTAGACGTTACGTACAGCTAGTGCCATTGACATGCTTGTGGTTAAAACCACTGCCAGCGTATTGACGAGTCTTTAGAGTCCCACACAGAGGGTTTTCCTGATTCAGGTGAAACGTTGTAGAGGCCGTATAGTTTTATGGCAGGGTTCGATCATATACGTGCACTTGTGCACGGATCATGATCGGACGGATAATACTTGTTGGCTTTGGTTTATGCCAGATCCTAGTATTATATTGTTGGATTATTTTCGTCTCGTTGTATTCGTATTCAGTCGGAATACGGATGCAGGTATTTAAATACGAATGAGGGGTATTCTTGTAATTCGTTACAAGTTTACTTTTGAAGCTGCCAATTTTTTTTGTGATAAACATTTAGGTTAATGTTTATTAGGTGGAAAGTGTTAGTGCATGCACTTGGTGACTCATGGCAATCAATCATGAGATGATTCATGGTGACATGTTTGGTTTTGTTTTGGAAAAAATATTTGTGTGTGATATTTTTGTAGTGAGAGGGCTGCGCATTTTTGGTGAGGATTTTCTTTTAAGTGCTCAAAAAATAACACACACAAAAGACTAGCCAAAAACAACTCAAGAAAAGGCAGACACTTTTCTTAGCTTGCTCTTTTCTTTTGCTCACACTCTTCACACTTGGCATCTTCTTCAACCTCCACCCTACATGTCTCATGTGTTGAGAAACCTAGGGTGTATTGAGACAAAGTAATCACAAACTCTCTCTACTTCATCTTGGCTATCTAGGATAGCAAACTAGATACCCGAATTGCTTCGGTTTTGAGGTCGGAGCCCGTATTACTAACCCTCGACGTGGATCTTCTTCGATATGGGGAGTCTGGAGATCAAACTTGATCAAGGAAGCCACGAGGAGTTTGGGAAAGAGGTTGAAGACCGAAGGACTCGGATAGTTCGGTATAACCACGCTAACCTTTTGCATGTTTTTGTTATCTAGGGCTTATGGGTCGATCCGTAGACTCAGCTTCCGTTAGCGCCAGTTTATTAAATTTTTGTTCCTCATTTGGCTACGGATTGATGGCCGGGGCGCTGGCGTAACCCAACAACTAGTCCTTCGGGTCTTCATTTGCTCTCATTGGCCCCCTTTTCCTCTCGGCTGATTCTCTTGTCCTCTTCATCAGCTCCTCGAAGTGTACGAATCGCGCTTGCAACGTCGGTCTCCTCGCATCAAAGATGATCCACCCGAGAGTATGTACTTCAAGCTACAACCTCTAAACCGAGGTAACTAGGGTACCTAGTTCGATAAACTAGATAGCCTAGATGATGTAAAGAATGATTATGGATTAATATGTCTCACTAACCATAGGTTTCTCAACACATGAGACTTTTAGGGTTTGAGGAAGAAGTAGAGAGCTTGGAGGAGATGGAGTGTAATGATAAGAATGAGTGTAGAGAATGGCTAATGGTTTGTGATAATGAAGCAAATAATAATTCAAATAATAGAATCAACAATGCTTCAATAGTCACAAAAACAATGGGTCACCAAGTAGCCATGCTTCAATCAAGTCCAATATACACCTCATTATCCATTTACCAAAATGGATTAAATCACAAATGAGGTGTCTTCTTCTAGAAGCACTCTTGAGAAAATTACAAGAATACCCCTCACCGTATATACATACTCGTATCCGTATTCCGAAAAATACGAATACAAAGAGACGAAAATAATCTAACAATATAATACTAGGATCCGGCTTAAAGCAAAGCCCACTAGTATTATCCGCCCGAACATCATTCGTGCAGAAGTACACGTATGTGATTGAAACCCTGCCGTAAAACCATACGACCTCTATATCGTTTCTCCCGAAACAGGTAAACTCTCTGTGTGGGACTCTAAAGACTCGACGGTACGCTGGCAGTGGGTTTAACCACAAGCACGTTAGCAGTACTAGCTGAACGTAACGGTTACCCAGGTATCTGTCGATAAGAAGGCCGATAAGCATACTCATCCGAACTCCTACTGAGCCTATCTGTGACAATCTCCGTACAGTCTGGTTTGTTCGTCTAAGATACGTGCATATTGGGCCTAGGGGATGGTAAATGTCAGACCCCTAACAACGCAAAAAGTCGTGCCAGGATAGAGCCCAATACACCCTAAGAAACTACTGGAGTACCTACCATTAAATCTCGCTTGCCCTGGCCAGGGACTTTGTGTAATGGCTTTCCGAACACAGCATGATATCAACCCCTAATACTGAGAGAGACGAATCCTATCTAACCGCTACTACCTCCAAGTGCTTCGGGAATGCAACTAACTACTACCTGTTTGCATGACTTCTTCGAGCCGTGGTAGGGTAGTAATCTAAGAACAGTGGGAACACACTCGAGACAAAGTAGCGATGTCAATTCAACGGACTAAACTGTACTCATGTCACCTGGGAGCTGCTACCTGATGATAGGTATAATAACAACCAACACTTCCCCATGTGTCTTGTCCAGTGTAACTCATAACCAAATGAGCACCTGTATACTATCTCCAGTACAACGTACTAATGGTTGTTGGACAGACCATCTCCCATTCTAGGATGAGAAGCGTATACACTAGTCTACTCTAGAGTATCGATGCCCCGTCTCGATAATCCTACGACTAGGGATCCGTATGGATCCGTATAAGGGTGTGCTTATAGACTACCCAACCCCTACTAAGGTGACTGCCACACAACGCTGGTAGTCAAGCAAAGATCCTAAGGGCTCTACCAATATGTATAAGCAATATGCTTAAAGAAACACATGGACATATTGAGATAGAATCAAACCAAGTAGAATACTACCATTTTGAGCAAGACTGTTATTATAACTGTGAATATCCCAATCTTTCAGTATGTAATGTATAATCCAATATGATACAATAATGTCCTCTAGGGCATATATCACTAACAGATCCGACCCAGTACTTCAAGTTGGGAATCTCTGGTGTTACTAGTGAAGAAGAAAGAAGCTTCCTATAGGATGTGTGCGAAATATCGAGTTCTGAACAAAGTGACAATTAAGAACAAGTATCCATTACCGCGTATCGATGACCTTTTTGATTAGTTAAGTGGATCTTGTGTCTTTCTAAAGCTAGATCTCCATTTGGGTTACCTTCAGGTGAAGGTCAAAGAGTCTGACATTCCGAAAACGATGTTTAGGACTCGTTATGGCCATTATGAATATCTCATAATGCTATTTCGAGTAACCAATGCATCTGCCATACTTATGAACCTGATGAACCATGTTTTCCGATAGTACTTAGACATGTTTGTTGTTATCTTCATCGACGACATCCTGGTGTATTCAAAGAATCAGAAAGAACACGCCGAGCACTTATGCATTGTCCTGGAGATATTATGACAACACTGGCTCTACGCCAAGTACAGCAAGTGTGAATTTTGGCTAGATCAAGTGGGATTTCTCGGACATATCGTTTCAGGCAAAGGAATCTCCATTGATCCAGCTAAGGTGTCAGCTGTCAGTGAGTGGCCAAAACCAAAGATGGTGAAAGATATAAGAAGTTTCATAGGCTTAGCAGGATACTACCGACGATTCATTGAAGGATTATCAAAGATCGCAGCACCCCTGACCAAGCTCACACATAAAGACGATGCATTCGTGTGGTCAGAAGCATATGAGAAGGTTTTTGTAGTGTAAGTCGATGTCACACACCCCACAGGGTTTGTAGAGAGGCGGAATTAACAAACAATAATTTTATTGCAAGCAACATCGACTAAACTTCCAAGATCGACCATAAGCCCTAACTAGCAATACTAACAAAGGTTCTAATCTCCTATGAAGTGATTTATACCTTTGTGTTCAAGTCCTTCATGTATTCTTATCCTCTTCTTAAACTCCTCGTTTTTACGGATCGATCTTGGTTATCGGCCTCCTCGTGTCGAAGAAGATCCACCCGGGAGTCTATGGTTCAAGCTCTAACCTCTAGAATGAGGTAACTAAAGTACCTAGTTTGCTAATCTAGGTAGCTTAGGAGATGTAGAGATTGTTTATTGGATTAATTTATCTCAATAATCCTAGGTTTCTCAACTCAAGGGAGTGTTTAGGGTTTGAGGAAGAAGAAGAGAGCGAAGGAAGAAAGAGAGTGTTGTGTGTAGAATGTGATGAAGAATGGCTAAGTGATAATATCAAGCATATCATTTACATTAAAAATAATGTGCCTTGCTTCTATAGTTATCCAAATGAGTGAGTCATCTAATGTAGCCATGCTTCAACCATGCTTAAAAAACACTTCATACCTCTACCTCATTATCCATTTAAACATAATGGATTTATCACAAATGAGGTGTCTTCTTCTAGAAGCACTCTTGTGAAATTACAAGAAAACCCCTCACCGTATATACATACCCGTATTCGTACTACGAATACTAAGAGATGAAAATAATCTAATATTATAATACTAGAATGCGGCTTAATCCTAAGCCCGCTAGTATTATCCGTCCGATAAAAAATATGTGTAGCTAGTATACATATATGATCGAAACCCTGCATGTAAAACCATACGGCCTCTACATCGTTTCGCCTGAAACAAGGAAACCCTCTGTGTGGGACTCTAAAGACTTGACAGTACGCTGGGAGTAGATTTAACCACAAGCACGTCAGTGGTACTGGCTGTACGCAACGGCTATCCAGGTATCTGTCGAAAAGAAAGTCGATGAGTAACTCGTCCGAACTCCTACTGAGCCTGTCCGTGACAATCTCCGTACAGTCCGGTCTGTTCATCTAAGTGTATCGCATGCCGGGTCTAGAGGATGGAAAACGTCAGACCCCTAATAACCTGACAAGTCATGCCGATGTGACTCAAGACCATCCGAGAACCTACCGATCAAACTATCAGTAATTCTCAATCCGCCTTAGCCAAGGACTTATGGTGTTGGCCAAACAAACATAGCACGACATCGACTCCCTATACCGGAAGAGACGAATTCCCAACAATCACTCACTGCCTCCATGTGGCTCGGGACTGTACACAACTAAAACCTATTTGCAAGATTTAGTAGAGCCGTGGTAGGGTAGTAATCAAAGCACAGTGGGAACTCACACGAGACGAATGACGACCTCAGGTGACCAAAATATTTGTACTCATGTCACCTAAGAACTGCTATATGACGATAGGTATAATACCATCTAGCTAGTTCTCGACGAGTCCGTCCACTGTACTCACCCCCAGTGAGCACCTGTATACAATCTTAGGTGCATCACACCTATGGCTGCGGGACCAAACACCGCCCCTCATCAGGGTCTAGAAATGTATACACTACTCTACTCTGGAGTATCGATGCCCAGTCTCGATACTCCGACGACAAGGGTCATTTAAGGATGTGCTTATTGACTACCTAGCTCCCACAAGTATGATTGCCATCCTAACGCTGGTAGTCAAGCAAGGATGCTAAGGGCTTTATCAACATGTATAAACGATATGAAATAACAAGTAAAACATATCACATGTTAAGATAAAGGAAAACCAAATAGCATACTACCATATTGAGCAAGATTTTCCTGTACATACATATCCCAAACATCTTATACAATGAAGGCCTCTAGGGCATACATATCCAACAATCTCCTACTTGCACTAGGGCCTGTAATTGGCGTATTGAGTTCCCAACGTCTGCACTAGAGCCAGTTGCTGGCATACCACATACCCAACATCTCGAACAATCTTTTGAACTGGACTTGATGGATGGCCTTGGTGAATGGATCTGCCATGTTGTCATTTGTATCTACTCTCCGCAGCTTGATCTCTCGACTGTCATGACCCGAAGGTACGGAACGTGACCAGCACTTAAATTACAAAGCGTCTAGAGGCGCAACGTAATCTAAGTAAGCCGAAGCCCAGAAATCTAAACCATTTAAAAGAAGAAGTATAGGAAACCAGTTTAAAAGGAACATCAAATTTCTCAAAAATTTCTGCAAAGTCTCCTCTGTAAAAACTGGCCCCAAATGGGTACAAATAATAATATATACATAAGCAACAATAAAAAAAGGCATCCCCTAGCGAGAGCCAGCTCTGCGCCAAAAGGCGGAAACAACCACACAATGCACTATAATATACAACGCTGAAGGACGAGGCTCAAAACTCAAAAGAAAACCAAATCCACCAAAAGCCTTAATAATAAAAGAGCGACTCTAAGGTCGAAATAAAAATAACCGGTCTTCTAAATCTATCAAGTAATACAAGTCTGGTTGATGGAGCTTACTAGATACAAATGAAATAATAAAAATACAACGGCGGTCCTGATACAAGTGAACCAACCTACCAAGCAAATCACTCTGAATGAAATGATGTGCCAGCAAGCTGCCAAGGAAACCTGTACATCGAAACCTGTAAGAAAATTTGGCACAACGGGGGTGAGTTGCCAACTCATGAGTAGAAGACATCTGCGAGTAGAAATCGCATGCACGACGATCTCCTAGGTCATAATAATATACTTAATATAACACTAGTCATCTAGTAGTGGCAGGATAATAATCTATGCGTAAGTAAAATGCTCAGTGCTCGTGTCAGTGCCTCAAGTAGTAACATGTCATGTGTATGAGTATGCTTGCACCATGAATGTAAAACAATCAACCATGAAAACTGGATTTATCTGTATAAGAAACCTTTAACTTGTATCATAGTAAAATTTGTATGGTAATCTGAAACATCATCAATGAAATCCATGGAAATCCGTGTCAAGCATCGACACAAACATGTAAATCTCAAAGTCTCAATACCTCATAATCTCAATATCTCATAGTCTCAATATCTCGGGCTCCGTCAGTCCGGATCGGCCCATATCATCAAATCTCACGACAACGGTCGGTATCCTCTGGATATCCGCCGCGCCAGACATCACTGGTGGGTAGTCTTCCCATGCCAGGCTCATCGTGTACAACTCGAGCTTCTTGCCCCGGGGTACCATATCGGGCTCACCATGTACCCGAGACGGTTCATCCACTCCTCGAATCAGGTCTCGAAATCCAACAAAAAACATGAAATCTCATGGTGGACGACACATACATCACGAGAAAACCGCAACTTGTATTTTAAAATGAGAGGGAGAGAGAGAGAGAGATGTTTTAATATATATTCTTGCGGTTTTCCCACAAAATCCAGAAATCTCATAGAAATCCAAAATCCCAAAATCATGAGTAAGTAAATAAATAATGAGTATCGGCATAAGCCCCACAATACTACATGATAATATGAAAATGTGAATGCATGAAGTGTCTACGTAATAAATGTAATGTCTATACTAACACATGAGAGTAATCACATAATATTATATTGGTCTAGCATTTATCTGATTATATCAATAAAAGATAATATGTTCTAAAGTGTACGTGACATGGCAATTACCGATGATGATGTGTGTGAGCCGGCAAATAAGTGTATGTGGAACATGCGCATCATCGGTAATGGTGCTGGTGTCCTAACAGGCAGAGTTTCATATTAGCTAAAGAAACATATGTATGAATATGCAATGCGATGCATACAACATGAATATAACAGTGAAAGTGTAGTAAACGCACAGCTAGAGAATACATACTAATTATGACTCATACAGTTTGTTGTTTGAAAAAGCACGAATCGTGGTTTTTAGAAAATTAGCGGCTATGGGGTTTTTAAGAAAAGGTATGTCTTTTGAAAAATCCGTAGTATCCCTCAGGCTGTTCTTAAAAATGGGCACGATTCATTAGTTTTTAAAATGAATATGACTCGAGCCTAAACTAAAATCTACCTAACCAACTAAGAAACTAACTAAAGAAACTAGTCGAAAGGTAAGAATAATCCTCCTAAAGTCTGAGTCGGTATCTCTAGTAGTCGGAGATCCAGCCTCAATAGCGTCACGTACGTAGTACGACTTCCTCGTGTCAAGAGTGCGGATCAGTCATCACATCTATGCCTCGTACGGTAAAATCCATAATACGGCATCCCAAAATCGGGTATGGGTCAACTATCACATATATACATCATCATTCGTATAGTATCGTCATCAAATAATATCATGATCAAGGGTACAGTACTATAAGCGCATACATCCCAATATCATCAACATATATTATCGTCTGTGTAAATATCCATCGTCAAATGATCGACTAAAATATCATGTCATATATCATATCGTGATTAAGTCACATATTACAATCCGGGTTCTATTCTAGAGTCTCGTACATTTCAATGTCATCATCACCTATTATCGTTTATATATAAATATACACTTTCTCATTCCCCAACGATCTGCTAATATCATAACACATCTCATGTCATAACTCGATCGTATATCTAATATCTCACGGCATCATACCCAGTCATGCCGACTCAACCCCATGTATCATATAACCTCCTCATATCACATGTATATGTTATATATATATATATATATATATAAAGAAACCTACCCACATTCACACACACACACACACACACACACATATATATATATAGAAACCTATCCACATTCATACACACACACACACACACACACACACACATATACACCAAGTCAAGTGTATGTGTGTGTGCGTGTGTGTGTATCTACATGAAACCTACGAATTCCCTCCAAGGCAGTCATCCTCTGGTTAAGTCTTTCTAAATCAGTCTAGTCTAACCTAAAGTCTTCAATAGGACCCTACTCGCCAAGAATCTAAGTGTAACATTTTGAAAATTTTGAAATAAATAAAATAATTAATTAAATAATAAAATGTTAAGTTAAAAAGTTATTAAAACCAAATAAGACTATTTCATAAGATGTATGTAAAACAAATTAAATAAAAATTTTAGTATGCAACATAAATAAATTATAAGTGTTTTAGTGAGAATTTTAGATTCATTTTAATAAAAAGGGTGTTATATAATAACATAAGTTGTGAGGGGTTTTTATACAAGTTTAGGATATTGCGCAAATTGAGTTTTGTTAAGGGGTGTAAATAGAAAAAGGTTTAACCAAGATTTAGTTCAGAATAAAATCGAAGGATAATTCAAATTGGAAAAGAAATATCAATTCCACATCATTCTTGCATGCACACACCCTCATCACACCTCCTCCTTGCATGAAGATGGCACCCTTGGCCTTTGACACCTTCTCCTTCATCTTATCCTTTCTTTCTTTCATATATATAGTTTATATTCAGTTCAGTAGCTAAATTAAACTATGTAAAATTTCAAAGAAATAAATAGAAAACCAAAGCAACATAGAAGAACAAGAGAAAGGAGAAGAGAGGAACCAAGTCTAGGAAATTATCACCATCAAGCAAAGACAAGGAGCTTGTGCATCTTGGAGGGTGTTATCCCAACAAATTTCTTGAAAGAAAAATCCTCACTACTACAAAGAAGGGTTGCCCCTACGGATTTATCCGTAGGGGCAACCCACTGCCCCTACGGTTATATACGTAGGGGCGAAAAAATACCCCGTAGGTGCAAAGGCCGCAGGTGCAAGTTGAGGCCCTGAACTTGCTCCTACGGTTAAATTTTTGCCCCTACGGATATGTGTGTAGGTCCAGTTGCCCCTACGGATTAAGCCGTAGGGTATGAGATTTTATATTATTTACGGTTTATTTTAATAAATTACTTGGACCTACGGCTATAGCCGTAGGGGCATCTACTACCCCCTACGGATATATTCGTAGGTACTTTTCCGTAGGGGCACATATTCAGGATTCCTGATATTTGCCCCTACGGATAACGCCGTAGGGCAGTGTCAGTGGCCCCTACGGACATATCCGTAGGGGTATTCCCAAACAACTGGCACTGACATCTGCGGGAAATATCAGTTACTGCTGATATTTAGCCCCTACGGATATATCCGTAGGGGTAACATGTGTGCCTACGGATTAATCCGTAGGTACATATTGTCTGTAATTTTTTTTAAAAATGGGCTGCTTGATTTTTTCCCGCCCTGTGCACAATAATGTATACATCAATCAAATCATATATTGCAGTATTCATAATCACATCTCACGCATATATATAATATACAAAAGAAACACAAAAACTGAATATGATATAAATACAAACCAATATCAATATCGTTTCAAAATGTAGTACAATGTGTATGATATAAATAAATACATGTTTCAAAAAAAAAGAACCAAAAATCTACCCTAGCTCGGTCCAGCTCGGTCCTGCTCCTCGGTCAATAAACTCTGCAATTCGTCGCGAGCGGGAGTCTGAGTGGGCGGTGGAGCTACAGGAGCTGTCTGAGGAACCGCAGCCGAAGGAGATGCGTGTGGAGGCTCGGCCGATCTACCCTGTCGCGTCTGGATATAACGTGTGTAAGAAGCGTGTAAGAACTGTTTATTATTCGAATTCGTTTCATTATTAAGTTATTTCGAAACCCTGTTTGGATATCTAGTTTGGAAAAGCGTTGTTTATTTCAATTACATATGTATGTATGATTAATAAAACATAAGTCTACAACCAAATAAGCTCAGGCTATGTACTGATATTGGATATGTTGATAACTATAATATGACATTATATTTTACTATTAAGTAGTATACATACCAGCATCTCATTCAACTCCTGAACGGTGGCCTTCAAGCTCTCCTGTTCCTGCTGGATACGTCGCTAACTGGAGACGGAGGAAGTAACCACCGGGGTGGAGTCCAACCTCATATGGGCCCTGCTAGAGTCCAGTCCTCGGCCTATCTCCAAACCTCCGTGGTGCCGTTCGTGTGCGGCGTCCAGGACTGGGGTCAGCAGCCTCGAATGTTGCCTTCCCCCTAGCAACTGTCAGAACATTATATTTAGCACATACTGGTCTATAAAATTGACAAGAAATACCAAAATCAACAAATTCAAAGCCTTACCTACAGAGATAGAAGATGTGCTCCTCTGGTATCTGCATGTATCAAAATTTGAATAATATTAATTAATTTCAGTACATACATACTAACAAGGTAAACTAGCATATAGCGCTGCTTACACATATGACAGGGAGTGAACAAGCTCTTGTAGATCATCAGGCGCGAATCTAATCTCATCAAGCAGCCCATGATAATGAGTTGGACGACTAAGAGCAAAAGAAATGTGTGTATATTTATGATATAGCATTCTAAATAAATATACATGCCCTATATAATATATAAACATACCTGGAGGAACGGGAGTGGCCTCTGTCCCTGATATGGACGCATCACCAACAACTAGACAATCAAACATTGACAATATAAGTAATTTTGACATAAACGGGCATGGATATCTATAATATTACATTCAAAATGGATATTAGAGAGCGCACCTGCAGTGAGAAGTGGTAAAAGTATCACCCAACTCGGGTGTAATTTACAGAATCAGTTGAGACTCTTAAAAGTCATAGAAGAACCCGACCTGCACAAATCTGATGTATGCTTTCCATTGGACACTAAGAAGTCTCTAAAGGGAAAAGCCTATGTGAAAGCCATCATTAGTTCATATCAGAAGATTGATGCTGAAATAGAGAACGAGAAATGTCATTTTTTTTCTTCTTCCGCCACATTACTGTCTTCTCCTTCTGCCACATTACTGTCTTCTCCTTCTTATTATGTGCGCGTGCAAATTCAATGACTATATTGAGAATATGGATTAATAGTGGGTAGGAAAAGTATTTCTCAAATGGCTTTTGCGTCTTAAAACCATAAACTACTAAGTAATGACATACATAATTTTTTTAGTATAAAGGTTGTTATTTTAAGTTTTCCCTTATAGAGATATGATCCAACTGCATCTATCAACTATAAGTGTGCAGAAAATTATGATAAGAAATCATAAGAAAGGGTCGTAGCCATGCATAACCTTGAATCTACATACCAAATCATGCAAAAGCATGCACTTATTGTCACCTTGCCTTAGAATATAAAATATCTTGGATGACTATAAGCGAGCATTTAAATCTTGATAGCTTTTGACTTCAACATATATTTTTCTCAAGTACCATGAAATATACTTGCTCCGTATAAACCGTTTTCAGGAAGATGGATTAATAATGACAAATTATCCATTGTGGCTCACTAGGTTAGCATTTTCTCTTCTATTGACCATCTTTCTAATCTGCTTGGTAAATTTATTCGGAACCGGCTGCGAATCATTAAAAGACATGCATAAGAAAGAAAACTAAAATACAGATATATAGCATACCGATACATCGAAACTTCATAGTTGCGATGGCAATCCAGAGATATTTATTTCTACACACGTGGTGCGCGTGCGAATGCGTCAGGCATCATGGACAAATATTTCAGAACATGGAAAGTATTATTCGTATAAAGTAATTAAAACTTTTAAACACCTTGGGTAGATATTTTCTTAGGTGATGCAATCATATCATGAGGATTAAATTTAAGCTATTATACATATGCATATGTATTTTTCTAACCTAAAATATCACACACACACACATAGAGAGAGAGAGAGAACACCTGGTAGGTAAAGAAATCAGGTAGCAGGATCCTGAAGAAATAGATTCCATAGCATTGCTCATCATCATCATCCATGATCCCTTTGATAATATTTTTTCAAAGGGATCACGGATGATGATGATGAGCAATGCTATGGACTCCATTTCTTCAGGATCCTGCTACCTGATTTCTCTATCTACCTGGTGTTCTCCCCCTCTCTCTCTCTCTGTGTGTGTGTGATATATTAGATTAGAAAAATACATAAGCATATGTATAATAGCTTAAATTTAGTCCTCATGATATGATTGCATCAACTAAGAAAATATCTACCCAAGGTGTTTAAAAGTTTTAATTACTTTATACGAATAATACTTTCCATGTTCTGAAATATTTGTCCATGATGCCTGACGCATTCGCACGCGCACCACGTGTGTAGAAATAAATATCTCTGGATTGCCATCGCAACTATGAAGTTTCGATGTATCGGTATGCTATATATCTGTATTTTAGTTTTCTTTCTTATGCATGTCTTTTAATGATTCGCAGCCGGTTCCGAATAAATTTACCAAGCAGATTAGAAAGATGGTCAATAGAAGAGAAAATGCTAACCTAGTGAGCCACAATGGATAATTTGTCATTATTAATCCATCTTCCTGAAAACGGTTTATACGGAGCAAGTATATTTCATGGTACTTGAGAAAAATATATGTTGAAGTCAAAAGCTATCAAGATTTAAATGCTCGCTTATAGTCTTCCAAGATATTTTATATTCTAAGGCAAGGTGACAATAAGTGCATGCTTTTGCATGATTTGGTATGTAGATTCAAGGTTATGCATGGCTACGACCCTTTCTTATGATTTCTTATCATAATTTTCTGCACACTTATAGTTGATAGATGCAGTTAGATCATATCTCTATAAGGGAAAACTTAAAATAACAACCTTTATACTAAAAAAATTATGTATGCCATTACTTAGTAGTTTATGGTTTTAAGACGCAAAAGCCATTTGAGAAATACTTTTCCTACCCACTATTAATCCATATTCTCAATATAGTCATTGAATTTGCACGCGAACATCATAAGAAGGAGAAGACAGTAATGTGGCAGAAGGAGAAGACAGTAATGTGGCGGAAGAAGAAAAAAATGACATTCCTCGTTCTCTGTTTCAGCATCAATCTTCTGATATGAACTAATGATAGCTTTCACATAGGCTTTTCCCTTTAGAGACTTCTTAGTGTCCAATGGAAAGCATACATCAGATTTGTGCAGGTCGGGTTCTTCTATGACTTTTAAGAGTCTCAACTGATTCTGTAAATTACACCCGAGTTGGGTGATACTTTTACCACTTCTCACTGCAGGTGCGCTCTCTAATATCCATTTTGAATATCGATAATATTACATTCAAAATGGATATTAGAGAGCGCACCTTCAGTGAGAAGTGGTAAAAGTACCACCCAACTAGAGTGTAATTTACAGAATCAGTTGAGACTCTTAAAAGTCATAGAAGAACCCGACCTGCACAAATCTGATGTATGCTTTCCATTGGACACTAAGAAGTCTCTAAGGGAAAAGCCTATGTGAAAGCCATCATTAGTTCATATCAGAAGATTGATGCTGAAACAGAGAACGAGGAATGTCATTTTTTTCTTCTTCTGCCACATTACTGTCTTCTCCTTCTGCCACATTACTGTCTTCTCCTTCTTATGATGTTCGCGTGCAAATTCAATGACTATATTGAGAATATGGATTAATAGTGGGTAGAAAAAGTATTTCTCAAATGGCTTTTGCGTCTTAAAACCATAAACTACTAAGTAATGGCATGCATAATTTTTTTAGTATAAAGGTTGTTATTTTAAGTCCGCGTGCAAATTCAATGAAAGTTAGATTTGAGGATAACCATGTATGAGTTGTATTCTATATATGTGTGTTTCGATTTATGATTTCGCTTAAGTGTAGGGTTGTTTTTACTTAAAGAAGTATCACCATCTACTATATATAAAAAAATATAGCAAACTAGGATTGGTATTCAAATCCCAGTCCAGATTGGTATTCAAAATTTATTTAATTAGTTTGTGATCCATATCATTTGATTCGTTGCTTGAGGCATCAATGTAGGCACAAATATCGGCGACGAGGAACTCGACGAGGAAGAACGAGGGCGGTGGCGGGCTGAGAACGGAGGGCGCGCGGTGGCGACGAAGAGAAAATTGGAGACGCGGGAACGAGAGAAAATTTTGGGAACGAGAGGGAAAGATATCGAGGCGTATATTGGTATCGATGGGAATATGAAGGTTTCATATTATCATCGAGTATCATATATTGGTTTTAACCTGAATATCTTGAGTCGCTCTCTAATTATGCGTTTGTTGTGCATTCGTGTTGTATGTGTAACATGATTTTAAACCATTGAGATCAAGATTGATAGAACTGATCATCCTACATTGCAATAGCATTCATCGACCAAAAACTATTATTGCAATGGTATTCATCTATAACAATCAACAATTAAAACTACAAATGTAGGATACTGATATCATAAAGCGTTATACGCAACATTGATAGAACTGATAAATAAAAAAACGAAACACAAACCGTATTAAGATTTAACAACTTTGATTATGTCATATACGCGGGCCGATATTTTTATATTAGCCAATAGGCAAAAATAGATTGCGGTCTGGATATGGCATATTGGCAGATGTTACCTATATGCATAAATCTTATGTCTAATGACCATAAGATTGTCGGAGACAGTTTTGATGTTTTGTGGGTTTGGTTTTATACTTGGGACAATCCAACGTTGACACACACACATAAATAACAAATTAAAGTAAACTAACTAAGAGGCATGTTTGAGTTTTATACTGGGATCACAAATAGCATGATGGCTGCAAACAGGTTGCTTGAATACTTGCAGACAATCCAATGTTGCCTCGCCATTTCTATAAATTTTAAACTCCCTGGAAAATTATCATCACTCAGGATTACTTTAGGGCCAGTTTGGCTGCTTCTTGCTTATGATTCAACATTCAGCTTTTTGTTGATTTGGAACTCAGAGAGTGTTGCAAAACAAATCCAAAACTAAATAAACCTCAAACTAGCTACAGAGAAGGCAAACAGCAAACCCCATGAAGTTTGGCTTTCAAGGGTTTTCCCACTAAAATACACTTAGATGCAGCACTTTAAGGAAGCTTGCAGCAATATAAAAACTTTTAGGTAGTTTAGTGAAAAACTGCAGTGCTTCAAGATTGTTTAAGTTTTATGTGTGCTTAAGCTGTCATACAGAAATTATCGTTGCAAAAATGTTCGCAACCCTAGCTTTTCCAGCAACGATACTGGAATACGAGCCTCAGATATGCCAGCTTAGGAATCAAAATAAGAAAGAGATTTGGGGTTATCCTAAGTCCAAAGTCAAACGGGCTCGAGAAATATATAAACCCAAAAAAATGACTGCATAAAGATCTCATAAAGATGAAAAGGATGTTATGCAAGCTCTGAACAAATCTTGAACGAAACTTTCACAAGAATTTACAATACCCGACCAGAATCCAATCCTGAGTTTGATGAAGCTTCAGGCCTTCAGCTTCCCCACAGAAAATAGTTAGGGCAAACCCTTTGCAAAACCATAGCTTTCATGCAGAGATGACGCTCAGAACATGCCAGCTTCCAAACACATTGAATAATACATAATCTCCCATACTCTCTCTCTCTCAATCAGACAGTTTATATTTGGATTTGAATTTAGGAAAAGAAATAAGATGGCTACAAACCAGCTTGCCTCGCCAATCTCATAACTATAAAGCTCATAAAAGTGGAAGCTTGAGGGCAAGCCATCATCGCCTCCATTCAATTGAAGCCAAATCATCCACAAAAAATAGAAATAAATATAATTATTGATCGATAGGCAAAATTGCAAGAAACCTATTCAGATTTTTGCATGAAAAAATAAGAGATGTAAAATAAGTAAAAGATTACCAAATGAAATTATCCCATCACTTGAACCCCCTCTCAAGACATTTTAGCAAAAATTCCCCCAGTAATTTTCTTCGGTTTAACCGTTTTATATCATAGAAGAAAGATAAATTTCAAATGTATATACATGCATACACACACACACATCATATACACAGTTTTTGAATGTTGCCAGAATTTCAACGGTAATTCTAGATTTTTCCAAACTCTGAAGGCTTCACAAAAATTTTAACTACAGATAATAATATGATTGAAGAGATCAATCACCAATTTTTTAATGAGGATCAACTGAAACCCCAAACAGAGCAAGCAAATTACAAAGATCCCAAAACCCCGCGTGGCCCAGCCCCAGCCCCTAGCCCCAGCCCCAGCCCCCAGCCCCAGCCCAACCCTAACCCCAGCGTGGCCAGCTAAACCCCAACACCAACCCTAAGGCAAACCCTAACCCCAGCCCCACCCCAGCAGCAGCCGAACCCCAACCCTAACCCTACCCTGACCCCGACCCCGACCGCGACCGCGACCCCTGCCCAACCGCAACTCGCGCGCGCAACCCCAGACCAGCCATGAACCCTAAGCCCAAAATAATCCAAAAATTCTTTAATTTACCTCGAGATTTACTCACCTGAACAGCTGCTGCTGGGGCTGGGGCGACGACCTGAACCGCGGTGGCGACGAGAACTGCGGTGGCGACGAAACCGGCGGTGGCGACGAGGAGAACGACGGTGGCGACGACGGCGTGGCGATTTGGGGATTTTTCTCGCGCCCGATCGAGAGAGAAAGAGAGAAAGTGAGCGTAGGCGATCGGTCTGGGGTCTTAATAAATCGATATTTACTTGCCCCTACGGATATATCCGTAGGTCCTTTGTTTGCGCCACCATAGGGGCAAACACCAAATTAAGAATTAATTTTTTTATTCTTGAACCTCAGTGCCCGTAGGGGCAACCCTTTAGCCCTACGGAGTAATCCGTAGGGCCAAGTAAAATCTGCCCCAACGGATAATTCCATCCGTAGGGGCAACCCCCTATTTTAGTAGTGCCTTAACCGCAGTAGGAATTTAAATTCTGTAACTAGTTTAATTTGAAATGAAAATTTTCTATAATATCGTATTTTAGTCAAAACTAGGCTCTGTTTGAATCTGCTATACTTTAGAGAAAAATTTACTTAACTAAACTGTGTCTTAATGATGTATGTTGAACATAGAGCAAACCATAGGAACACGAACCAGAGAAGTCGGTTTTGGGCCGGCGACCAATAGGGAAATTCCGGCGTCATCGGATTTGTAGGGAGCTAGGGTGTTTTGGCTTGTTGGGTAGGTTTTTTTGTAGAATTTTGGTCATTTTGGTATTGTTTAATCAAGTTAGTTTAACTGTATATAAAATCTGAAGGCTAATATCGGAAAAGGTATCTAAGAAACCAAAATACGATACGGTTAAAACGTATCGCGATCTGTTTTCTGTCGTGATGCAGAGTTGGGTTAAATTTCAGCGAGGATGAGTGTTAGATTGTTTGCTATAGTCGTACGTAGTGTAGTTAGCACGTACAACTTGTGTTTCTTGATTTTACCGTATCGGAATGTAGCCGTTTTCTTATACAAGTTAAATTTAATATTAGATTTAAGTTCGGGAGTTTCGGAGGCGACAAGGAAAGGAAAAGTATTGGTGATTCCTGAGTAGATACGACGTATTTCCGGTGAGTAGACTAAAAATCTACCGGGGAATTTTGTAGAGATGGCGTGTTACGCCCGTAGTTTTATTTAAATAAATGCTTTACTTTTGTATGCTAAAATGATAATTGCATTCATATCTACATGTACCTCACCTTAGTTGTTAGAACACTACACAGTTATCGACGAGTTATATCGCACGTGCACATCTTTACATATTACACTACACCTCGTCGATATTAACATGTCACATTTACACTAAATATTCATCTTGTTAAATATGATTCCTATCATATCTAAATTATTAACAATAGTGATAACTTTCATAAATGACATCATGTTTATCATCCGAGTATTCTAAGTTGAAATAGGAAGCTTTAGATTATTGAGAATTTATGGTTTGAGTTTTCCGGTACTATTACATAGATCCAGTGATTTCATGATTTATGTGACACGTCCACCAGGAGATGTTTTTTTCATTTGAGTTTATTCCGAACCGAGTCAGTGGGTATACGGTTATGGATTTATAGTTTTATTCCCGACCGAGTCGGTGGGTATACGGTTACGGATTTGCAGTTTTATTAAGACTGAGTCGGTGGGGATACAGTTGGATACATGGTGCACTTTGTTGATTACAGGATCGTTCGAGGAATGATGCTTGAGAGAAATGGAAGTTTTGTGTCGATGATGGACACTGAAAGATGAAATTGTTGATAATAAATGATGAGATTTTAGTTTTGGTTATCTGATTTGTAATACAAATTCATGCTTTCCATATACTATCGTATATTCTACTTGCTCTCATTTCAGTTAGTGGTGATCGTCATATTTACATTATTAACCGTTATATGTTAGTTTTATTCACTGAGTTGACAACTCATCCCCGTTGTGCCACAGTTCCTTGCAGGGGTAGAGTGGACGGTTAGCAGCGGTGTAGATCCACTTTTGCAGCTTTCATCGCATCTTTTGGATAGGTGTGTTACATATGTAGTAACCTTCTCTTTTGATATTGTATCATGATATCTAGAAAATCTCCATCAGACCTTGTACTATAACTTAGAATGAAAGATGGGTTTATGTATATTATTTGACAGGTGAGATCGCTGTTATGTTAGCCGATATTTCTTCTATTCATATCTGTGATTCTATTGGTCTCATATAAGTTGTAAATTTTATTCCACTGGTGTATTTTGTTGATCCCAACTAGGGATACAACTAAACTTAACACCTTATGCTTTTTTTATATTAATTACACAAAAACTATGATTTTTACTTAAAAACTAAATTTTTATAAAAATTTCCGCAAAAAGGATTTTGATCTTGGTTTCGGCTTATTCGGGTTATGTATATGTCTTTAGATATTATACAATCTAAGTGCCGGACACATCCAAACATTGGGTCGTGACAAAGTTGGTATCAGAGCCTAGGAGTAACCTTACGGAATTGAATAGTGAGTTAAGATAAGTTGACATGAGTCCGTGGTTTAGGATGACCTTTGGTTTGATGGAGTAGGTGATTTAGGATGAGTATAGTATCGTACGTATGTTCCGCGGCATATTTACATTACTATACTCAGCCTAACTAACCTTAGGATGTATATCTTGAATTGTCCTTCCTTTGACTCTCTGTTATTGATTGTTCCTATTTTGTAAGCCTTACCAACTCTCATTTCTTATTCCAGTTGCTATGGCTACGCGAGTTAGGCGAGCTGCAGCCAGAGATGCAGCTAGGGCGAGTCCGTCTGTGACGGCGACCGTTACACCGGACGTTCCGACGGTGCACGAGCATGTTGATCCTCCTCCTCCAGATCGCAGGACTAGGATAGAGGAGGGCATGTTAGGATTACAGCGAGTGGTAGGACAGTTAGCTAAGACTACTCGAGTACTGAGACAGGATCCGGCACCGACCGTAGCAGAGTCCGAGGTACAACCCACACAAACGGTAGCACTGGTAGACAAAAGGGTAATGGAGGTATCGCTTTCATAGTTTATGAGATTGAGACCTCCGGTATTTACAGGGACCGATGTAGCGGAGGATCCTCGGTCCTATCTTGATAGGATGGCGAGGATTGGCAGATCATTGTGATGTTCTGATGCGAGGTCAGTTGAGCTTACTAGTTTTCGTTTGGAGGGACTTGCACAGGAGTGGTGCGAGTCAATGGAGAGAGGGCGAGCTACGGGTCTTCCTCCGATGTCGTGGACCGAGTTTTCCGAGGTCTTTCTTGCCAGATTTTTCCACAGAGTGTGAGGGACGCTAGAGCTAGCAGTTTTGAAGCGTTTTGGAAATCTGCAAGTATGTCGGTAGCAGATTTTGATTTACGATTCACCCCGTTGTCGCGCTATGCTCCCTATTTAGTTCCTACGGAGGAGCTTCGATTGAAGAGGTTCTTAAGGAGTCTGGACACGCAGTTGTATATGGCTATAGGCTCCCAGCATTTTGATACGTATGCGCAGGCCATGGATGCAGCGATACGAGTAGAGGAGCGTTTGAGCGAGGCAGTGGTTGTTCCGGAGCCAAAGAGGAGTAGACCGATCGGGCCAATGACTAGACAGTTTAGCAGATGTAGAGGCAGATATACTCCAGGTCGCAGTTTCGGAAGAGGTTGGAACCAGGGCCAGATGTTCAATTCATACCCCGATGATCAGGGGACCCCACTTACATGTTATAATTGCGGGCTTCCAGGGCATACGGCTAGAGGGTGTACATGCTATAGCAGGACTGTTACTCCATAGGTTACTTTACCCCCTCCACCTTCTACGCCGATGGCTTTACTTCCTCCCGCAGTAGGCCCTACACGCCAGGCAGTTGCACCATGAGGTCGAGATTTTGCAGGAAGATCTCAGAGAGGTCGAGGATATAGAGGTAGAGGACGAAAGGATGCCGGCAAGGGACAGGCACGGGTTTTTGCGCTTACTCCACAGGATGCCCAGGCATCAAATGCAGTTGTGACAGGTACTCTTGCAGTATGTTCGTTAGATGCACATATTTTATTTGATCCCGGTTCTACACATTCTTATGTATCTTCATGCTTTGCACTTTCTTTGGGAAAAGAGTCGTCGTTGTTAGAGTTACCGTTAGTGGTGATTACTCTGGTGGGAGATTCTTTCATAGCTCGACACGTATTCAGATCATGTCTGTGCGTATTGGTGATAGAGATTGGCTAGTTGACTTGATTCTCCTGGATATGTTAGATTTTGATATACTTATCGGTATGGATTAGTTAGCCGCTTGTCATGCCTATGTAGATTGCCGGGGGAAAGCGGTCAGATTTTGTTTTCCAGGAGAACCGGTTTTTGTTGTACAGGGGGGCTGTAATATTACTCGTGCCAACATGATTTCTGCCCTTTGTGTGGGACGACTCTTGAAGAAGGGTTGTGGTGGGTTCTTAGCATATTTTCAGGACGTAGAAGCTGCTGAGATTCCGTAGGACCAGGTTCCGATCGCACGAGAATTTCCGGATGTGTTTCCTGCTGAGTTACCGGGATTACCACCCGATTGCGATGTTGAATTTTGCATTGACTTGATTCCGGGTGCGGGGCCTATTTCTATACCACCCTATCGGATGGCCCTGACGGTGTTGAAGGAACTCAAAAGCCAATTGCAAGAGTTATTAGATAGAGGACTTGTTCGTACCAGTGTATCGCCGTGGGGAGCTCCTGTCTTATTTGTAAGAAGAAGGACGGTAGTATGAGATTGTGCAACGACTACCGACAGCTGAAGTGCAAAACAGGTATCCACTACCATATATAGATGACTTGTTCGATCTGTTGCAGTGAGCTGGTTACTTCTCTAAGATTGATTTGCAGTCAGGGTATCACCAGTTGAGGGTTCGGAATGACGATATTCCGAAGACTGCGTTTCACACAAGATATGGACACTATGAATTTCTGGTGATGTCGTTCGGACTCACCAACGCCCCAGCAGCTTTTATGGATATGATGAACAGTATCTTCAGGCCCTTCATTGATCAGTTTATTATAGTATTCATTGATGACATTCTCGTTTATTCTTATAGTCGAGAGGAGCACGAGCAGCATTTGCGTATTACGTTGCAGACCTTGAAAGAGCATCAACTGTTTGCAAATTTCTCCAAGTGTGCTTTCTGGCTAGATAGTGTGGAATTCTTGGGTCACGTGGTTACGAGAGAGGGTATACGTATGGACCTAAAGAAAATCGAAGCAGTGCAGCACTGGCCCAGACCTGTGTCAGTTACAGAGATTTGCAGTTTCTTAGGTCTGGCTGGTTATTACCGATGCTTTGTACAAGATTTCTCCCGGATCGCTGCACCGCTGACCGGGCTGACTAGGAAGGAGGTTCCATTTCTTTGAACAGATGCATGTGAGCAGAGTTTTCAGCAATTGAAGACGCGCTTGACGACTGCACCTATCTTATCTTTACCTTCCGGGTCAGGTAGTTTTGTTGTGTATTGTGATGCATCTCAAGTGGGTTTAGGCTGTGTATTGATGCAGCACGGCAGGATTGTAGCTTATGTTTCTCGACAGTTGAAGAGGTACGAGCAGAACTACCCCACTCATGATTTGGAGATGGCTGTTGTGGTATTCACACTGAAGATTTGGAGGCATTACTTGTATGGAGAGTCATGTCAAATCTTCACAGATCATAAGAGTTTGAAGTATATTTTTCAGCAGTGGGATCTGAACCTAAGGCAGCATAGATGGATGGAACTAATGAAAGATTACGATTGTGAGATCTTGTATCATCTAGGTAAAGCGAATGTTGTAGCAGATGCTTTGAGACAGAGATCTGGAGATAGCTTATCTTATTTCCGCACCTTGCAGAGACAGTCTTTTACAGACTGGCAGATTTTTTGTGATAGTCGTATACAGTTTGAGTTCACCCCGACAGGAGGACAGCTAGCACATGTTCTCACCCGACCTCAGTTATTGGTTCGTATTCGAGAGACACAACCCGCAGATGCTCGTATATCGGAGATTATGAATCAGGTTAGGCAGGGCAGGGAGTCGGAGTTTGTGATTGATGATCATGGAGTATTACGTTTTGGGACTCACCTTCGTGTACCAGATTCTGACGGATTGAGACCTGAGATCTTAGAGTAGGCCCATAGATCAGCATACAGTATTCATCCTGGTTCCACCATGATGTATCATGATCTGAAGGATGTTTATTGGTTGAAAGGAATAAAAATGGATGTTGCGGAGTTTGTTTCGAGATGCTTGACTTGTCAGCAGGTCAAGGCAGAACACCACAGGCTAGCCGGAGAGTTGCAGCCCTTGCCCATTCCAGAGTGGAAATGGGAACAGATTTCCATGGATTTCGTTGTGGGTCTACCCAGGATTAGTAGAGGGTATAATTCCATTTGGGTGATTGTAGATAGATTGACAAAGGCAGCTCACTTTCTTCCGGTGAAGACGGCGTATGGGTTTGCACTGTACGCTCAGATTTATATCGACGAGATTGTACGATTGCATGGAGTTCCGATGTGCATAGTATCATATAAGGGTACCCAGTTTACTAGCAGTCTATGGAAGAACTTCAAGAAGCTTTCGGTACACGATTGAGTTTTAGTACAGCTTTCCACCCACAGACAGATGGTTAGTCAGAGCGGACCATTCAGACTTTAGAGGATATGATTCGAGCTTGTAGCCTTGATTTCGGTGGTAGTTGGGATCGTCACTTACCTTTGATAGAATTCTCATACAACAACAGTTTTCAGGAGATGATCCAAATGGCACCCTTTGAATCTTTGTATGGGAAGAAATGTCGATCACCCGTTTGCTGGACGGAACTGAGCTAGAGTAGTATTTTGGGACCGCAGATAGTACAGGAGACTACGGAAAAGATTCAGTTAATACGGGATAGAATGAGGGCGGACAAGTGCAGACAGAAATCATATGCAGATCGACGACGTCGTAGACTCGAGTTTCAAGTGGGAGATCATGTGTTCCTACGTGTATCTTCGATGAAAGGTGTGATGCGTTTCGGGAAAAAAGGGAAGCTCGGCCCCAGATATGTTGGACCTTACGAGATTCTGGAGAGAGTGGGTGTTATAGCTTATCGTTTAGCACTTCCACCGAGTTTTCCCGATGTGCATCCGGTGCTTCACGTTTCGATGCTTCGCAAGTATCTTCACGATCCTTCTCACGCAATCCAGCATCAGACCTTGTACAATAACTTAGAATGAAAGATCGGTTTTTGTATATTATTTGACAGGTGAGATCGCTGTTATGTTAGCCGATATTTCTTTTATTCATATCTGTGATTCTATTGGTTTCATATAAGTTGTAAATTTTATTCCGCTGTTGTATTTTGTTGATCCCAACTAGCGATGCAACTAAACTTAACACCTTATGCTTGTTTTATATTAATTGCACAAAAACTATGATTTTTAATTAAAACCTAAATTTTTATAAAAATTTCCGCAAAAAGGATTTTGATCTTGGTTTCGGCTTACTCGGGTTGTGTATATGTCTTTAGATACTATACAATCTAAGTGCCGGTCACATCCAAACTTTGGGTCGTGACACTAAGGTCACGTCTGACTTCCTAATAAAAGTACGTAATATCCTTATTCTACGTTTGCGGGGGTGCTATACGCCATCCACCCAACTTCCCCTATAAATATACATTTACTCACCTAGTCCTTGTCTGCCGAAGTCGATACCGCCATCCTCTTCTTCATCGTCCGAAGTCCACGTGAGGGGTACCTATACGCAAACATATATAATATCGTAAATCGAAATAAAACCCAAAACGGCGCATGAAACGCGCATAGGTTAAAACCTATGACCCGCTCATGCAAAAGAACCAAATATCCCTCGATATCAGTGTACAAACGCCGATTGATCGAGATAAAACACAAACTTACATATCTTAGTTCCAAAACTCATTAATTATAATATAAATAGAGTTTAAATCATCAGAACCATAAAATTAATCAAATCGTTTTATTTCGCAAAAACCTAGAAAGCACATAATTACCGTTTTAATTCGAAACTTAATGTTTTAACAAAACTAATGGCCTACTATTCACTTAATATCATAACTAAGTTATATAAACCATTCCTATAATTTATTCTCATCAATTTGTCTTGAATTGAAAATTCTAGTTTGCAAAAATATAAAATTTTAACACTTTTTAAAGCAAAATTCACAATTCAACAACCAAGCTAGATTTTGCATATTTTAAATTGTTAAACCACTCATGGAAACCTTAATGATGTGTTAAAAACCCTAACTAGATTTTAATCTGTCACGACCCGAAATTGGCACGTGACGGCCCTAATACTACGCAACGCCTAAAGATATAACGCAGTAAAAGAAAGCAAAAACCCAGAAATCTAAACCATTAAAAAGACGGAAAAGATAATAGCAGTTCTGAAACATTTGAAATAACAACCCAAATTATTTAAAAAAGAGTCCAACTTTCTTTCTTTTAAAATTTTGGCAACACCCCCTTTTGTAAAAACCAGCCCAAAGATGGGTACAGCATGAATATAAATGAAGCACCCCCAAACGGGAGCAAATACATGCCCAAAGGCGGAAAACAATCACCATCATAAATATACGACGCCGTAGCAAAGAAATAAAGGACAATAGAAAGGAAACTGTATAAAAGACAACAAATCCACAAATAATATACAATATCGTCCTCACCGAGTCTCTAAGTCAACAACATAATAGTGGATGGAGAGTACAACATACAAAGAATGTACAAAATACAGATAACCACCAAAACCCACCTAAGCAAAATAGCACACTGTGAGCCGATGCGGTATCTGTAGCAAAAGATGATAGACGAATAGCCTGCCTCGACTACTCTGGGGAAACACCCTGCAAAACAACTGTGGCACAACGGGGGTGAGTTGCCAACTCGTGAATAGTAGATAACATATGCAGGCAATCGCAGGTATGTACGTACAGCATGAATCTAAGATATGCAATTAACAGCAATAACATGTCATATGAATGCAGAATAATGGAAAGTACACTAGCAGGTACTACTAATATATAGAACAATAATGATATGACAATCAGTATGCAATAATCATGCAATAAGGATATGAGAAAGTAAATATGCAACAATATCGAATAAATTTCCTATACCCCGAATGTACAAATCAGCAATCTCATATGTATCCGGTATCCAATCTCAATGAATCACCTAATATCCCAAAACAAATCCCAAGTAAAATTCTAACATCCTAAATATATATTTGCAGAAATAAATATGATCGGGTCAATACACATATATTAGCGTCCCACTCCACTAATATTGTTGTAAGGGTATATAAAGCAACGGCTAAATCCCCTGTTATATATACAAAGAGTAATTAGAAATATCATGAAACCAATGTGCCAAGAATCGACAATGAAATACTGATCTATCAGATGCCGTCACCAAGACTAGCATCCTGATAGGTACGTATCATACGCTATCCTGAAAAGCACGAGTGCCTAGCTCTGACCCTCGTCTTTTCACGTATCCATACGTACAAGAGTCCCAACGGTATCCCCTTGATCACCGCCGAGTCATTGGTACTGTCACCGGATGGTATGGTTCACCTGCCGGGCTCATCGGCGTGGTACATCGACATCCTATTCTTGCCCCGGGGTCCCTCCGGGCCCCACAATGTACCCTCCACGGCCTCGATGCCTCCTCGTAGGGGTATATATAGATCAGAAACGATAAAACTCATGGTGGATGCACAAATATCATATCAAGGAAACCGGGTTTTTCAATTAATGCATAATTTCGTGAACTCCTACGGTAACCAAATCCAGAAAACATCATGAAAATCCATATCAGAATGCGCAAATCCATGAATAGAATATATGCGACATAAACTGAAATGCGAGCATGTAAAAGAGAAACTGCTAAGTAACATCAGTAAAGGTAAATATGTAACTGCAACTGAATATATGTGTAACACACAGGTGTAGCAAGGTATACTTGTAGCTAAATGTTATATGTGATGAGTAATGTGAATCGATGTCGCAAGTCCCTAACCAAGCAATATAATATCTATAAGTGGTTTGTGTGTGACATGGCAATTATTGACGGTGTGTGTGTAGCGTACAATCAGTGCTCGTGCAACATAAACCGTCAATAATATGTGCAGTGTCCTACGGCTACTAGTCACAGTACAACTACATCTAAGTAATAGGGTGAAATCACAATTCTAAATATAACCTAGAATATGCGACAGGTATTAGCATTCCTAGCCCAGACGCATAACGCCATGCGAGCGATTCCACTGTAGATGTTAAATCTACTCACCAGCGCTCCACGCTAGGTGAATCCTACCACCTGTTTCCCCCTGTAGCAGTGTCCGTAGTCCCCGCCTGCGAACCAGCAACATTAAAATAATCAAGCAAATGTATATTACTAATAGTTCTAAAACACGAACAAACTAAATTGGACCGACGCAATAACAAAAATCCTACTCTCAAGTGTTCGTATTGTGGCTAACGTGCGTAGCGACACGACGAAAACGACTTAAGAGCAAAACCACTTAAACTGCACGATCCGTGTCGTATCACGTATCGCGCGGACACAAAACACTAGAAACTGCATAAGCGGTCCCAGATTTTGCATACTGTGAAAACTAAACGAACAAACAAGACCAACAGAACCCAAACCACTGCAGACACCAATACAGAAAAACCCAAACCCAAACTCCTCACCATGGCCGGCGTCGCCGGACCTCCCCTTTACCGTCGCCGGCCCTGGCCGGTGGCCTGGGTGTCGTGCTTCAGGTGGTGCTCCACGGTCCCTAGTACATCACTACAATTTTTTTTAGTTTTTCAGTAAATTTCCCGAATCACAGCAGGTTCCAGATGTGGCAAATCGACGCTAAAATACAATATATTGCACAAAACAGAAAACCTATGGTATTTTAGTGAAATCTAGGTTAAACTCAGTTAAAGTGACCCTAATAACACTTAAATAGGCTAGGTTAACTAACACAATCACATCCTAACCAAAAATCCACCCAATTCACCATATTTAGCACTAAACTCAAAATTTAAAACAAACCGACGCTACTAAACACACAAGCTAGGAAAAAGGGAATTGGGTTCAGAAAAGGTACCCTATGGTACCCTAAGAAGCAGGACAAGAAGTGTATGGAAGAAGAAGAGCTGCTGCAAGTTGCTGGGGCCTCTGCTGCTAATGCTGTTGCTGCTACTGAAGCTGCTTACTGCTGCTGCTTTTGCATGAGCTGCTGCTGATGCTGATACCTTCTGCTGTTGCTGCTGCTGGGCCTGCTTGCTGCTGCTGACTTGTGTGTGTGTGTTTGCGAGAAATGAGAGAAATGAGTGAGAGTGAGAGCAACCAACACAACTCCCCCTTTCTCTTTCTCTCTCTTCATTAAATGGGCCTGGCTTGGGCCATGTAGCACCATGCCCATCTCTCTCTCTCTCTCATGGTCAACATTTCAACCGATTTTCAAACAAAATAAATCATTTAAAACCCTTTTTCAATTCATTTTGTTTTTAAAACAACCATGCAAAGAAAACCCCAAAACACTTGAATAAATTTTAAACTAGATTAGGGAATGGTTAGTTCACCATGTTGCTAATCATGGTTAAACCCCTAAATTAACACCCTAGTTAACATGCACAAGTGTGTGCAAGCCTAGGAAAAATCTAATAAAATATTCATTAAATAGGATAAAATAATTGAAAACCAATTTTGTAAACTTTTTATTTAAAACCATATATTAAAATATAATTAGCCCCAAAACACATTCTAAGGTGTTACAATCTTCCCCCCTTAAAAGAAATTCGTCCTTGAATTTAAAAATATACTGCTACGCGTACTTTCAAAGAGAAGATTACAACTCTCAAATCTCGCTCGCAGCCTCTCAAGTGATTTCCTCACTATACGGCTACGTCCAAGAAAAACCCTTCACAGATGGCAAGACCCTTGACCGACGTTTCTTCAGCTGCCGAGCCATTAACACAATTGGCTGCTGGCGAACGAAAAGATCGAGTCAAGACAAATGATCTGGTGCCAAATCATGTGAGAAAGGTCATGAAGGTAATTGTAAAGTATCATCATAAGGAGTATGGGGTGAAAACTCAATAATCTGGGTGGAAGTGCCAAATTAAAGGCAACGAAACTAACTCGCTTATAGGATCTCGAAAGGAACTATAATCCTGGGTTAACTTCCCAAAACTCAACACGTCATTCATCAGAAAAATCCGTAGGAAAACATGATTTTCCACTGCGCACTTATGTCTACGACCAACACAGTCGGCATAAGACCTCTGTTGGCAATGGACAATTTTCATCCTGACCTAACACAACTGGATCATCTTCGAAGTCTCTAGATTAGCTGGGGTCCAAAATTCTATAACGCAGAGTCAGGAAAACAACAGACTGGTGATCGACACGACCTAACCCCTAAACCTAAAGGTTGCCAATTGGAGTGTCTGCTGATAACAGCTATCGAAGGAGAACCCTAACAATGGCGAGTGGCGATCCGCAACTGCCGACAATAATTAACACATACGCACAAACTTAACAAAGAACAACTGAGCAAACTGAGTATAACCGGACGACAAGCATCCGAATGGAGTCACACCCTCACTAAACCTAGGTAGACACCATAACGAAATTCGTGGAGATCTGCTCCCATTCCCTCTTCAGAACGGTATAAGGTTACGACTCTCCAGCCGGCCTCAGATGCTCAACCCAAGCACACAACAAGACAGACACCTTGAAACGAAACTTGAAACTTCTCTTTACATCCCTGCCCACCCGTAACTACCTCACAAGTCATGTCAAATGCTGGTGGAACTTGAATGAATACAGAGAGTTGACTGGTGTACTTACTCTAGGGTTTCACGTCTTTACCTGATAATATCAGGTACACAAACGCGTCCCTAACTTAGCACACCCGTGTCATAAATCAAGGACTCTGAATCATTACCCAGCCGAGTATGCTCAAGTATCACTGTTGAGCGAGCATCGGCGGGCAGTTTCTCGCGAAAGCGATTAAAGAAAAGTGGTCGGGCGCAGACATGAGCAAGCTGTCCCTTCAGTAGAGACGAACTTAAGCTGTACTCGACGATCGCACAAGAACTGTAAATATGCAGAAGACTATCACAACAATCAAATCCGCTGCAGGAAGATGTACATTAAGCTCTGGTGGTCCGTGAAAATCTGACACGACTCTCGAACAAGTAGTGTCTCCAAATCTCCAACGCAAAACCACTGCGGCCATCTCCAGATCAAGAGTGGAATATCCTTCTCGTACTTCCTCCAAATGTAAGGAAGCAAAAGTGATAACTCTATAGTGTCACCACAATACATACTCGAGCCCCACTCAAGAAGCATTACAGTTAAACAACAAGATCACCCGAACCAAAAGCAACGAAAGAACTGATGCAGTTGTTAACCGAATCTTCAACTACCGAAAACTCCGCACACATGCCTCAGTCGAAAGAAAAGAAACCTCCATTCCGGTCAATTCAGTCGACGTTGCAGCACTACTCTAGCAATCCTGCACGAAACGGCGGTAAAAACCTGCTAAGCCCAAAATCTGCGGACCTCTGCCCTGCACACAAGTCTGGGTCCAAGCTGTACGGCCACGATCTTCCTCGTAACCATACGAAACCGTCTCCCGTGACTACAAGACCTACGAGTCAACACAACCAAGCCTGAAGAAACACTCCGAGAATCTAACAAACCGCTGGGGCTCTCCTAATATCTGCATAACAAATCCTCAAGTGTTGCTCATGTTCCTCAAGACACATTAAATAGACCAGAATGTAGTAAATAACACAACAATAACTGGTCGAGGAACGGCCTGAAGAAATCCGGTTCATCACATCTACGAATGCTGCTAGGGCATTGGTGAATCCAATGACACACCTAAACACACAAAGCCCGTAGCACGCACAAGGCAGTCTTCGGAATGTCATCATTCCAAACCCGCAATAATGATGACCCGATCCCAAACAACTTAGAAAATGTCTCGCACTGTGGAGCTGATCGAAGAAATCGTCAATGCGAGGTAAAGGATACCTATCCGCACCCTAAGCCGGTTCAATTAATGATCCGTCGATACACAACCTCAAACTGCCGTCTTTCTCCCTGACAAACAGAAATAGGAGCTTCCAAAAGCGAAACACTCAGACGCACAAAACTCCCCAACAAACAACTCTGCAGCTGATCCTTAAGCTCCTTAAGCTTTGCCAGCTCGTCTGGAACAACGTCGGAAAACTCTCGCACGATAGAAACACCGGTCCAACAACCCAACTGTGGCTTCGGTATCACGAACGAACGCCAAGAATCCACGACATCTCCTCAAAAGCCGACTAGCGAAAAAGGCTGAATTCAAGCTGTGAGAGTCGGCACAACTATCCACCTGCACAACAAGAACTGACTCGCCGGGGAAAACATTGTTAGTTGTATGTATGCCCTAGTGGCCAGTATTGTACAGATGATGTATATTATATTGAATGCTTGGACATATATAAAGATGACTTTCTTGCTCGATATAATAGTATGCTATCTGGTTACTCTTTATCTTAACATATAAACTTGTCTCTTGATACTGTCTTATAGTTACATATTCGTAAAGCCCTTAGGACATGTATTTGACTACCTGGACTATGATGCAGATCATACTAGTGGGGACAGAGTAGTCCATAAGCACATCCTTTAATGTTCCTAGTCGTAGGTGTATCGAGACAGAGCATCGATTTACCAGAGTAGACTAGTGTATACGCTTCTCGACCCATGAGATGGGCGATGGATAATCCCATATCCATTAGTGTTTGACATCAGAGATGGTATACGGGTGCTCACTGGAGACTGGGTACACTGGACGGACTCGCCGAGAACTCCCAGATGGTATTATACCTCACGTCAGATGGCAGTTCTCTGGTGACGCTTGTGCAGGTTAGTCTGTAGACCCGAGATCGTCATAGAGTCTTGTGTAATTCCCACTGTGCTTTGATTTCCACCATACCACGTCCAAGAGGGCGTGCAAAACGGTGATTTTTGGGTACAATCCCGAGTCACATGGAGGCAATGAGCGATAGGAGGGGTTTCGTCTCTCCCGGTATTGGGGGTTGATGTTGCGCTGTGCTCGATTGGCCATAACAGGGAAGTCCCTGGCCAAGGCTGATTTAGAGATTTACTGGTAAGTGTTACCAGTAGTTTCTCAACCCGTTATGAGCCTCACATAGGCACGACTTATCGGTTATTAGGGTCTGACGTTTACCACCCCTAGACGTGATATGCGATGTATCAGCCCAGGAGACCGGACTGTACGGGAAGTGTTACCGTCAGGCTTTTACAGAAGTTGGAGCGGGTTTGCTTGCGGATCTTCTGATCGTTCAATACCCGGGTAGCCGTTATGTCCAGCTAGTACCGCTGACGGCTTGTGGGTGTTTGATGTGATCATCACCTACTGCCGGCGTATTGGCGAGTCTTTTGAGTCCTACATAAAGCTTTTACAGGCTCAGGCAAAACGAAATAGGAGCACGTATGTGATATATACGGGACCGAGAATAATGCGTGTATGTGATACCGTATTCTATTCTCGCGACTTTTTGTATTGGTCGGTTATATATGATATAGCCGGGTTATCGAATCAAGTGTTGATTCGATAAGACGATACATTGAATGTTAGTCGGTTATATGAGATATAACCGGATTATTAAGTCAAGTGTTGATTTAATAATTTAGTATATAATTGTATATTTGATATACTAATTTACATTAACTAACATTTGTTCACTTAAGGATTTTTCTCACATGTGCACAACTTTAATATATATGTGTTATATATTAAAATGTGTTTTCTTTTTGTATCATAGTTGTTGATACACATGACATGGGTGTATAAGACATACACCATTCTAATTTTAGTGGAGGTGTTTTTATATTTAAAGTAAATCTAAATTGATTGATATTTGTTAAGTGCATGAAGCTTGTAGAAGCTTTTAGTGCTTTGACAAATTCAACTCAATTTGTTTTACTTAAGATATTTAGTTAACCCAACCATTAGAATTAGCCATGGTTATGTCTCTACATGAGTTAGTATATGATACGCACTCACCCATGGTTAGCTCACTCAATTGATCATTATCTTTCTCTCTTTATTTTCTTCAGCTTCTTCCTTGTGCTAAAAAGCTCTCTAGGGTTTGATCCAAAGTGAGAAACATTGTGAGAAAATAAATTCTAATGTGAACCCATTTCCTATTTCTTCATCCTTAACTAGACTAGCATTTTAGTTTAGGGTGTTTGCTTCACTAATTCTCTAGTTAGTGAAGTAGAAGCTTGAGTTGGTATTCCCTCGACGTAGATCATCTTCGGCCTCGAAGACTTCAAGCAAGGACGCTTCTTTCGCCTCGTGAAGCCATGCAAGAGCCCGGGAGGACCATGATCGCAGCGAAGGGACTACAACAAGGAGCTTTAGAAGTGAAGGACCGATCTACAAAGGTTTTATTTCGTATTCACTTAGTCATAAATGTTGTTTACTTGCATATGATACCCTAATAGTCTAGCAAAGATCTTGTTTAGGGTTGTTCGGCACGGCTAAAAATTTTAATCGGGCATGGTTGATGCCTTGTAGATCCTTGTTAGAGTGCCTAGGAACCCTACAGTGGTACCAGAGCCTAGCTAGAGTATTAGGCGACTTGTTTACGAAGTTAAAACTCCGATCGAACCCCTATACGACAAAATAGACCCCCTCTCTAGAAAATTTTTAAAATTGTGATTTTTTCTGCATTAAAAATACTAAAAAAATCAGCAGAGAATTCTAAGAATTACCATGAAATACGAACTCAAGATACCATGAAGTCGCCGCGGAACCGCGGCGGGAACCTGCTTCCCGCGGCGGTTCCGCGGCCGTACTTTGGCATCATTGACACGTGTTTGCACAGTATTATTCTTAGCTGTTCCTGCATGACTCTGGGTATTTTTAATCTGACTTAAGTGTTGAGTGTTCTGGGGATTATTTTGAATTCGTTGATTCGATCGGAAAAATTTAATTTCATTCTTTTCCCGGATAATTTATAATGTATTAAAAGTTCGAACGGATATCATTAACTCGCTTTTTCCGGACACGAAAAACTGTAAGGTGTTGAATTTTTCTTGAGTTTAAATCTTTCGGAAAAACGTGCAAGTAACGTGATGGACTCTCTAGAAGAACACAAAGCTTAACTCGATTATGTGACCATCTGAACCGCCTCTAAACCTTAAGGTTTGGGGCAGTACGGCGTGCCACATGTGAGGCGTTGGCTTGACCCTTCTATGGCTGGACCATTGCTACTGTGACGTATTCTTGAGTTTTTGAACTCCGCTCAAGTGTTGAGCTATTTAGGAAATTTTGGGTATTTGATTATTCGATCGGAAAGTTCAATACTGTCTATTTATCTGGAATGTGATACAATATGTGGAATTCATATAGTTAGGCATGAAATACGAAGTATGTTATATTTCGGATTTATGATGTCTAAAGTAATTATGGATTCGAAATGTTGTAGTTTTACACTTTCTTTTCTGCTACCGTAAGTGTAATATGTGATATTGCCGGTTTCGTTGCTATATGTCAACGACAATTGGGATGTGCATATTTACTTACGTTGATGACATGTGATGTTATGTGTTGCTGGATATGTTACATTGGATCGTCGCGTTTTTGAATAGCCGGGGGTTTTATGTGAGATGAGGGTTTTTATTTTCATTCATGTAAAATTCATTGTATGTAATATTTTTTTATTGGGGCACTTCCGGGATGAGGATGATGTCACCATTGTATATTATTTACATTTTCGCATTAGGTAGACCTAAGGAGGAGAGCACAAGTAACCGGGTTCTAGAGTCCAGGGGGAGACCAACTCGAGGAGTCGAGTCCGGGTCTTCTAACTCAAGAATTGGAAGGGTTGCTTACCGCTTTCGTAGGGGTCTAAGGGTGTGGGTTTGGCTATTCATCGCGATCGTGGAATCCGTGTTTTATAGAGGCTCAAAATAAAACACGGACCTCCTAGTATATCCATTATTTCATATGTTTCTTCTGCTGCGATATCTGTGATGTGATCATTTGATATGTTGTGATAGATACTGTATATAGCATATATGATATATTATATAGACGTTACTTATGTTTTACACCCGCGCTAGCCCTGCCCCGCTCCGCCGTTAGTTAACTAACTTAACGGTGCACGAGGGGACATCGAGGTGAATGCGGATGGCATAAGTGTACGTCGTATTTATCTGTGATGTTTAGGTGACTTAAATGATGGGACTTCATTAATGTGATTAATGAAAGAAAAGAAACCTAAATGATTTTGTAGAATCAAATTTTCAAAAAGGATAGCTACAGTTTTTGTTTTGCATAGCGATATATATGATATATCCTGCACCTTATTCGATGAGGAAAGAGCCGAGATTCCTTCACCGGGAGTGACCACTTTAGCAAAACTGGCAGATCCTATAACACTCGATTTGTTTTTGATTGCTTTTGGAATTTTTGCTTTGCATAGCGATATATATGATATATCCTGCACCTTATTCCATAAGGAAAGAGCCGAGATCCCTTCACCAGGAGTGACCTCTTTAGCAAAACTAATGAAAGCCACAAAATCACTCCATTTCAAAATTCACTTGATTCTACAACGATATCAAGTTCATTACGCAATAGGTTTTCAGAAAAACCTGTCGTAGCCCTCCTTCATTTCAGATAAGTTGTATATAGTATTCGTGCTGCATTTGTTGGCTCTCGTCAAGGTGTAGTGTGCGGTAGCTATATGCTGCTTATCTGCTGTATATGATGCGATTGGATTAGGGTAGTCGTACGGCTTTGTTGGCTTTCGTCAAGGGTCGTGCGGGTGGGTTTAATTCAGTCAAAAAATGTACGGGTTGAACTTGACTGGCGAGCTATGGTTTGTTGGCTTTCGTCAAGGTCATAGCACGTTAGGGGCAAAATATTATCAGGAATTTCAAGCGTTGAAATTTGCAATGAGATTGCATATCTTCTATGAGATAGTTGGATCCCAATACCCACTGCGACTAATTGTTACTCCTGGGAGAGTTTTACACAGGACGATTAGCCGATCAAGTAGGTGTCAAGAAAGGTGTCAACGGGGTTACGCCTCTGGGAAAACGAGGTTTACTTTAATTAGGTCCGTGCGAAAGCACGGGGAACCTCCCTCAAAGTACCGACACTGGCCTGGCTGAAAGATTGGCGAAATTGTAGGGTGTAATTAATCCCGGCTAGTCTTTCCTTTTAGGGTTTGAAGAAAGATTTGATAAAAAACAGTGGGAGCCATCCTGATTAGATAAAATAATAACCAATCTGATCTTGCAAGAGCATACGCTAAAGTGTTTTCTTCTCTCTCTCTCCAGGTAGCGACCATATCATGCCTTAATCAAGATAATAATATGGATGTATTGACCGAACCCGCATGTTATACCGTGCTGGGGAACGTTGGTTCCGTTCTTTCTTATAAAAGTTATAAGACTGAACATGATATAGGGGAATACCAGGATTCCCATGCCACCCGAATGAAGAAAGTACATATTGATGCATTTTCTTCGGGTGTGTTCGTTACGGAGAACTGTTTCTCCATTTGCTCTACGTCCTGGGTATTAGATACCGGGTCAGGATCCCATATATGTAATCAGTTACATGGGCTGAGGAAAGGTAGAGAAGTTGGAGAAGGTGATAAAGACATAAGGGTTGAAAATGGTACAATTGTTGCAGCTAGAACCGTCGGGGAATATCACCTTGCATTACCAACTGGTAATACATTGATTCTGAATGAATGTTATTACATGCCGAACCTGATATGCAACATTATATCGGTTTCTTTATTGAGTAAAGAGGGATACAATTTTGTATTACAGGATAATGTTATGAACATTTTTCTGAACCAAAAGTTGGTTGGATCAGGCACGTTGTGCAATGGCATTTATGTTCTAAATCAATCAACAGTTCTGAGCATAACAAACACACAAAAGAGGAAGAGTTCAGAAACGAACGAATCCATCTTGTGACATTGTAGACTTGGTCATATAAATGCGATACGGCTAGCTAAGTTGCATAAGGATAGATATTTGAGACCGTTCGAATTTTCATCTTGTGACACAGTCATGTCTCATAGGCAAGATGACCAAAACTCCGTTTACGAGACAAAAAGAAAGAGTTAATGAACTCTTGGGACTAATACATAGCGATGTATGCGGTCCCATGTCTACACATGCCACGGATGGTTCTTCATACTTCATTACATTCACTGACGATCTCTCAAGATACGGACATGTGTTCTTGATAAAACACAAGTCTGAAGCTTTTGGGAAATTTAGAGAATATAAACAAGAAGTCGAGAACGAAACCGGGAAAAGTATTAAAATCCTTCGATCTGATCGAGGGGGTGAATACTTGAGCAATGAATTCCTGAACTTCCTAAAAGAGAATGGGATTCTCTCTCAGCTGACTCCTCCATATACACCACAGCACAACGGTGTATCAGAACGGAGGAACCGCACCCTATTAGATATGGTGCGCTCTATGATGAGCACAGCTAAGTTACCTATTTCCTTCTGAGGGTATGCGCTAGAGACAGCCATACATCTATTGAATATAGCCCCCACCAAATCTATGCCTACCACTTCATATGAGATATGGAAAGGGAAGAGACCATGTCTTAACTATGTTAAAATATGGGGTTGTCCAGCCTATGTCAAACGACAAAATCCGGACAAACTCGAGCCACGGTCTCTTCTATGCAAATTTGTAGGATATCCCAAGAATTCACAAGGGTATATCTTCTACCACACTGAGGAACAAAAGATGTTTGTTTCTCGGCATGCCACCTTTTTAGAAAAGGAATTTCATGGAAAAGAGATTAGTGGTCATAAGGTAGAACTGGAGGAGATTCCAGCTACAAAAGCTGCAACAGAAGATCTGGTGGTACCAGAGGATCCGGTAGTACCCGATGAACCCCAGCCACTCCGCCGATCTAGTAGGGTTCTTCACCTACCTGAGAGATACTACGGTTTTCTCATGGATGGTGGGAGCGAGGATTGCATCATGGAGGATGATGACCCAACTAGTTTCGAGCAGGCCATCACGAGTGGGGACTCAGTGAAATGGCTGGATGCAATACGGTTCGAGATGGAATCCAGGTACACCAACAAAGTATGGACTTTGGAAGATGCTCCTGAAGGGGTAAAACCCATTGGGAGCAAGTGGATTTTCAAGAAAAAACTTGGTGTAGATGGGAAAGTGGAGACTTTCAAAGCTAGACTTGTTGCAAAGGGGTTTCGTCAAAGACCAGGTGTGGACTATGATGAAACATTTTCTCCAGTGGCTTTGCTTAAATCCACCCGGATCATGCTTGCCATCGCTGTATATCATGACTACGAAATCTGGCAAATGGATGTTAAAACAGCCTTTCTAAACGGTGATTTAGAAGAGAGCGTGTACATGACTCAGCCAGAGGGCTTCGTAGCTAGTGGGAGTAGCGGGAAGGTGTGCAAGCTGCTTAAATCCATTTATGGATTAAAGCAAGTATCGCAGAGTTGGAACATCTGCTTTGATGCCCTTATCAAAGAGTTTGATTTCGTCAAAAACGTAGATGAACCTTGTATCTACAAGAAGGTGGCAGAGAGTAAGGTTGTCTTCCTCGTATTGTACGTGGACGACATACTCTTGATAGGAAATGACATTCCTATGCTGCAATTGGTCAAGCTTTTCTTATCACAAAGATTCTCAATGAAAGATCTAGGGGATGCCTCCTACATCTTGGGGATTAAGATCTATAGAGATAGATCCAAACGGATATTGGGATTGTCCCAATCCAGGTACATTGACACCAAACTAAAGCGGTTTAGTATGGAAGAGTCCATGCGTGGGTTTTTACCCACGATCTCAGCGCTCACTCTCTCCAAAGAGATGTCTCCCAAGACTGATTTGGAGATAGCTCGCATGCAAGAGATACCCTATGCTTCGGCTGTAGGCTCTATCATATATGCGATGCTACGTACTAGACCCGATGTAGCATACTCACTAAGTGTAGTGAGTAGGTATCAAGCTGATCCTGGAGAGAGTCACTGGACAGCTGTGAAGAGCATTCTCAAGTACTTACGAAGGACTAAAGAGATGCTCTTGGTGTATGGTAACGGAGAACTCCAAGTGGAGTCCTTTACCGATTCGAGCTTCCAGAGTGATAAGAACGACTCTAAGTCGCACTCGGGATTTGTCTTTATCCTTTACGGAGGGGCGGTTAGCTGGAAGAGTTCCAAGCAGGAAACTGTGGCAGACTCGACGATGGAGGCTGAATACATCGCTGCCAACGATGCTGCCAAAGAGGCTGTCTGGATCAAGAAGTTCATTACTGAACTTGGAGTGGTTCCATCCATTGAGCATCCAATACCTTTGTATTGCGATAACAATGGAGCGGTGGCTTTGGCCAAGGATCCCAGGTCCCATCAGCGATCCGGGCATATTCTGAGGCGGTATCACCTGATCCGGAAGATAGTTGATCGCCGGGAGATCGAGGTCAGGAGAGTTGACATGAAGGACAACACTGGGGATCCACTCACGAAGGCCATTCCCCAGATACAGTTTGAGAGAGTCTTCGGGATGCTTGGTATGCGATACTACAGCAGCTGGCCCTAGTGCAAGTGGGTGATTGTTAGTTGTATGTATGCCTTAGAGGCCAGTATTGTACAGATGATGTATATTATATTGGATGCTTGGACATATAGAGAGAGGACTTTCTTGCTCGATATGATGGTAGGCTATCTGGTTACACTTTATCTTAATATGTATACTTGTCTCTTGATACTGTCTTATAGTTACATGTTGGTAAAGCCTTAGGATGTGTACTTGACTACCTGGACTATGATGCAGATCATACTAGTGGGGACAGAGTAGTCCATAAGTACATCCCTTAATGTTCCTAGTCATAGGTGTATCGAGACAGGGCATCAATATACCAGAGTAGACTAGCGTATACGCTTCTCGACCCATGAGATGGGCGATGGATGATCCCATATCCATTAGTGTTTGACATCAGAGATGATATACGGGTGCTCAGTGGAGACTGGGTACACTGGACGGACTCGCCGAGAACTCCTAAATGGTATTATACCTCACGTCAGATGGCAGTTCTCTGGTGACACTTGTGCAGGTTAGTCTGTAGACCCGAGATCGTCATAGAGTCTTGTGTGATTCCCACTGTGCTTTGATTTCCATCTTACCATGTCCAAGAAGGCATGCAAAACAGTGGTTTTTGGGTACAGTCCAGAGTCACATGGAGGCAATGAGCGATGGGAGGGGTTTTGTCTCTCCCGGTATTGGGGGTTGATGTTGCGCTGTGCTCGATTGGCCATAACAGGGAAGTACCTGACCATGGCTGATTTAGATATTTACTGTTAAGTGTTAGCAGTAGTTTCCCAACCCGTTATGAGCCTCACATCGGCACGACTTATCGGTTATTGGGGTCTGATGTTTACCACCCCTAGACTTGATATGCGACATATCAGACCAGGAGACCGGACTGTATGGGAAGTGTTACCGTCAGGCTTTTACAGGAGTTGGAGTGGGATTGCTTGCTGATCTTCTGATCGCTCAATACCCGGGTAGCCGTTACTGTTAGTTATATGTATGCCCTAGAGGCCATTACTGTACATTGGATGTATATTGTAGTGGATGCTGGGACATATATAGGTAGGACTTTCTTGCTCGACATGATAGTAAGCTATCTGGTTGCTCTTTATCTTAATATGTATACTTTCTGTCTCTCTGTTACATGTTGATAAAGCCCTTAGGATGTGTACTCGACTTCCAGGACTATGATGCAGATCATACTAGTGGGGCCTGGGTAGTCCATGAGTACATCCTTCAATGTTCCTAGTCGTGGGAATATCGAGACGGGGCATCAATATTCCAGAGTAGACTAGCGTATATCTTCTCGACCCATGTGATGGGCGATGGATGATCCCATATCCATTGGTGTTTGACATCAGAGATGGTATGCAGGTGCTCAGTGGAGACTGGCTATACTGAACGGACTCGCCGAGAACTCCCTGATGGTATTATACCTCACGTCAGATGCAGTTCTCTGGTGACACTGGTACAGCATAGTCTGTTGACCCGAGATCGTCATAGAGTCTTGTGTGTCTCCCACTGTTCTTTGATTTCCACCCTACCACGGCTCTACTGAGTCGTGCAAACAGGTGGTTTTTGGGTATAGTCCCGATTCACATGGAGGCAATGAGCGATAGGAGGGGATTCATCTCTCCCGGTATTGGGGGTTGATGTTGCGGTGTGCTCGACTGGCCATAACAGGAAATACCTGGCCAGGGTTGCAGTGATATACTGGTAAGAGTTATCAGTAGTTTCACGATTGTTATGGACCTCACGTCGGCATGACTTATCGAGCTACTGGGGTCTGACGTTTACCGCCCCTAGGCGAGATATGCGACATATCAGACGAACAGACCGGACTGTACGGTAAGTGTTACTGGTTGGATTCACAGGAGTGTGAGCGGGCTTGCTCGTCGATCTTCTGATCGCTCAATACCCGAGTGGCCGTTACGTTTAGCAGACCGCTTGCGGCTTGTGGGTGTTTGATATGATCATCACCTGCTGCCGGCGTATTGACGAGTCTTTAGAGTCCTACACAGAGGTTTCCCGGCTCAAGCGAAACGAAATAGGAGCGCATATGAGATATGTGCGGGACCGAGAATAATGCGTTTATGTGATACCGTATTCCATTCTCGCGATGAATGTATCGATTGGTTGTGTGCGATATAACCTAGTTATCGAATCAAGGATTGATTCGATAAGCCGATACATTGGATATTAGTCGGTTGTATACGATATGACCGGATTGTTAAATCAAGTATTGATTTAATGATTTAATGCATAATTATATATTTGATATATTACTTTGCATTAACTAGTATTGGTTCACTTAAATTGGATTTTCTCACTTGATGTACACAAGTTGTATAGGTGATATACTTTTGTGCACTTGTTTGTATCATGTTTGATGATACATGCTAACTTGAGTTTGTGTGTATGATTAAACCATGGTTATATGAATGGTTAGGGTTTTGTTTATTTATCTATTCATTTATTTATTTATTCTTTTTTGCAAAATAAGTCATGGTGGCTTTCATTGTTTTCTTGTTGAAGCTTCATGAAGCTTTAAACAAGTCCACCATTTTTGTCTCATGCTTAACCCTAACCATTCAACCTAACCATAGTCTATTCTCTACACCTAACCATGGTTGCTAAATGATAAGTATTTTATTTTCTATTTTGAATATACTTATCATATTCTCTTCTTCATCTTCTTCATCTTCAACAATGAAGAAACCTTACAACCATCAATGGCAACTTGAGAAAAAGAGTGAGAAATCCAATTCTAAAGTGAACCCACTTTCTATTTCTTCATCCTCTACCACTTGACAAGTAGTATAGGGTGTTTTCTTCACAAGTTTCATGGCTTGGTGAAGTTGGAGCTTGATCTTGTGTTGCCTCGACGTAGATCATCTTCGGCATCGAAGTCGGCGACCTAGCCCGATCTTTTCTCCGATGAAACCATCGCAAGAGTCTAGGATTTCGATTTGTACAGCGGAGGGACGTCTATGCGGAGCTAAGGAAGTGGAGGACCGGATCTACAAAGGTTGTAGTTACTTTCCTTTAGCAATAAAGTTATTTACTTGCTTGCATCGCCTCATTATCTAGTTAACGATCCGTATTAGGGTTTGTAGGCACATGAAATTTTTGAATTGGGCATGCTTGATCACATGTGAGACTTCATTAGTGTGCCTAGGAACCCTACAGTTACATCCAGCTAGTACCGCTAACGGCTTGTGGGTGCTTGATGTGATCATCACCTACTGCCGGCGTATTGACGAGTCTTTAGAGTCCTACATAGAGGTTTTATTGGCTCAGGCAAAACGAAATAGGAGCACGTATGTGATATGTGCGGGACCGAGAATAATGCGTGTATGTGATACCGTATTCTATTCTCGCGACTTTTTGTATCGGTCGGTTATATATGATATAGCCGGGTTATCGAATCAAGTGTTGATTCGATAAGACGATACATTGAATGTTAGTCGGTTATATGAGATATAACCGGATTATTAAGTCAAGTGTTGATTTAATAATTTAGTGTATAATTGTATATTTGATATACTAATTTACATTAACTAACATTTGTTCACTTAAGGATTTTTCTCACATGTGCACAACTTTAACATATATGTGATATATATTAAAATGTGTTTTCTTTTTGTATCATGGTTGTTGATACACATGACATGGGAGTATAAGACATACACCATTCTAATTTTAGTGGAGGGGTTTTTATATTTAAAGTAAATCTAAATTGATTGATATTTGTTAAGTGCATGAAGTTTGTAGAAGCTTTTAGTGCTTTGACAAATTCAACTCAATTTGTTTTACTTAAGATATTTAGTTAACCCAGCCATTAGAATTAGCCATGGTTATGTCTCTACATGAGTAAGTATATGATACTCACTCACCCATGGTTAGCTCACTCACTTGATCATTATCTTTTTCTCTTTATTTTCTCATCTTCTTCCTTGAGCTAAAAAGCTCTTTAGGTTTTGATCCAAAGTGAGAAACATTGTGAGAAAATAAATTCTTAAGTGAACCCATTTCCTATTTCTCCATCCTTTACTAGACTAGCACTTTAGTTAAGGGTGTTTGATTCACTAATTCTCTAGTTAGTGAAGTAGAAGCTTGAGTTGGTATTCTCTCGACGTAGATCATCTTCGACCTTGAAGACTTCAAGCAAGGACACTTCTTTCGCCTCGTGAAGCCATGCAAGAGCCCGGGAGGACCATGATCGCAGCGAAGGGACTACAACAAGGAGCTTTAGAAGTGAAGGACCGATCTACAAAGGTTGTATTTCTTATTCACTTAGTCGTAAATGTTGTTTACTTGCATGTGATACCCTAATAGTCTAGCAAAGATCTTCTTTAGGGTTGTTCGGCACGGCTAAAATTTTTAATCGGGCATGGTTGATGCCTTGTAGAACCGTGTTAGAGTGCCTAGGAACCCTACAAACAAAACCTGACTGTTTCCTCACGGTAGTCCACAGACGCCTAGCACGTAGCTAACCAGTCCGTGCCCAGGAGAACGTCAAATCCAACATCTCTAGAAGGACCAAACAACGGACAAATCTCTATCTCCTATCCGATTGGCACACAATTGAAATACGTGTCTCGCAACAAAAGAATCGCTGACTGAAGTTAACACAAACAAACGACTAATCTACATAACACGACTCTCGTCCCAACTACGGCACAAGCGAAAAACAAACAAATACATCAAAGAACATATAAATTAAGGATACCTGAAAACTCTGCATTGGACGCCTGCGCGTCCCGATGTGTAGAAGCAAACTCTTGGGTCTGCCCCCTACCCGCAACTGGCTGAACTCCTCTGGTAGACTGACCCCTCCGAGCGAACCGCCCACGTCCATGACCTCTCAGAATATGACCCTGACGCAGTGCTAAGGAACAATCCCTGACAAAGTGCTGAAGGCTTCCGCATCGAAAACATCCACGTGCTGACTGCTGACCCTCTTAGGGATGAGAGCTGGACGACTGTCCTCGTCCTAAGCCTCTGCTACTCTCACTACGGCCGTGAAAACTGTCTCGATTACTAACCCTCTGCCTCTAGGCCGGTACACTGGTACGAGTCCTCCTCTGTCCTGGAACCCTCCGAGTCTCTAGAATATGTGCCTCGTCAACTGGGGCTGCATCTACTGGTGCTATGTAGGTAACTTACTGCTGCATGCTGATCCCAAGGAACAACTGACTAACAGGGGTGACAATCTCCTGTCGTAGCGCTCGAACGGTCTCAACAAATGAACACATCGTCTGGCGCAAGTCCTGCATCTCGACCACAAGCCTAGCGAGCTGATCTGTCGAAGGCTGATCCGTCTACACCAGTGCAACTAGAGTGCCATCCTGGTCAGTGCTCGTCTCACCCAAACCAACTCTGACCTCGGCCCTCACTGCATCACTCTGAGTCCCCATAGTCATCGGCGGCAAGGCTATAAATAGAGATAAGACTCGATAAGAACACGAAAATCGAATCACAAGGATATGAATCATCAAGGAAGAAATTTCAAACAATTTGTACTTAGGTCACTTTAGGCGAAGTACCGCATCGTGAGTATACTGCAGACATACACACACCACGTTACTTTGCTTAAGCTACCTACTCCATCATACCAAGGTCATCCTACACTCCGAAAGGTAAAACCTAGCGCTCTGATACCAACTTTGTCACGACTCGAAATTGGCACGTGACGGCCCTTATATTACGCAACGCCTAAAGACGTAACGCAGTAAAAGAAAGACAAAACCCAGAAATCTAAACCATTAAAAAGACGGAAAAGATAATAGCAGTTTTGAAACATTTGAAATCACAACCCAAATACTTTAAAAAAGAGTCCAACATTCTTTCTTTTAAAATTTTGGCAGCACCCTCTTTTGTAAAAACTAGCCCAAAGATGGGTACAACATGAATATAAATGAAGCACCCCCAAACGGGAGGAAATACACGCCCAAAGGCGGAAAACAATCACCATTATAAATATACGACGCCGTAGCGAAGAAATAAAGGACAATAGAAAGGAAACTGTATAAAAGACAACAAATCCACAAATAATATACAATATCGTCCTCTCCAAGTCTCTAAGTCAACAACATAATAGTAGATGGAGAGTACAAGATACAAAGAATGTACAATACAAAATACAGATAACAACCAAAACCCACCTAAGCAAAACAGTACACTGTGAGCCGATGTGGTATCTGTAGCAAAAGATGATAGACGAATACCCTGCCTCGACTACTCTGGGGAAACACCCAGCAAAACAACTGTGGCACGACGGGGGTGAGTTGCCAACTCGTGAATAGTAAATAACATATGCAGGTAATCGCAGGTATGTACGTACAGCATGAATCTAAGATATGCAATTAACAGTAATAACATGTCATATGAATGCAGAATAATGGAAAGTACACTAGCAGGTACTACTAATATATAGAGCAATAATGATATGACAATCAGTATGCAATAATCATGCAATAAGGATATGAGAAAGTAAATATGCAACAATATCGAATAAATCTCCTATATCCCGAATGTACAAATCAGCAATCTCATATGTATCCGGTATCCAATCTCAATGAATCACCTAATATCCCAAATCAAATCCCAAGTAAAATTCTAACATCCTAAATATATGTTTGCAGAAATAAATATGATGGGGTCAATAAACATATATTAGCGTCCCACTCCACTAATATTGGTGTAAGGGTATATATAACAACGGCTAAATCTCCTGTTATATATACAAAGAGTAATTAGAAATATCATGTAACCAATGTGCCAAGCATCGACACAGAAATACTGATCTATCAGATGCCGTCACCAAGATTAGCATCCTGATAGGTACGTATCATACGCTATCCCGAAAAACACGAGTTCCTAGCTCTGACCCTCGTCTTTTCATTTATCCATACGTACATGAGTCCCAACGGTATCCCCTTGATCACCGCCGAGTCATTGGTACTGTCACCGGATGGTATGGTTCCCCTGCCAGGCTCATCGGCGTGGTACATCGACATCCTTTTCTTGCCCGGGGGTACCTCCGGGCCCCACCATGTACCCTCCACGGCCTCGACGCCTCCTTGTAGGGGTATATATAGATCAGAACCGAAAAAACACATAGTGGATGCGCAAATATCATATCAAGGAAATCGGGTTTTTCAATTAATGCATGATTTCATGAACTCCCGTGGTTCCCAAATCCAGAAAACATCATGAAAATTCATATAAGAATGTGCAAATCCATGAATAGAATATATGCGACATAAACTGAAATGCGAGCATGTAAAAGGGAAACTGCTAAATAACATTAGTAAAGGTAAATATGTAGCTGCAACTGAATATATGTGTAACACACAGGTGTAGCAAGGTATACTTGTAGCTAAATGTCATATGTGATGAGTATTGTGAATCGATGTCGCAAGTCCCTAACCAAGCAATTTAATATCTATAAGTGGTTTGTGTGTGACATGGCAATTATTGACGTTGTGTGTGTAGCGTACAATCAGTGCTCATGCAACATAAACCGTCAATAATATGTGCAGTGTCCTACGGTTACTAGTCACAGTACAACTACATCTAAATAATTAGGTGAAATCACAATTCTAAATATAACCTAGAATATGCGACAGGTATTAACATTCCTAGCCCATACGCATAACGCCATGCGGGCGATTCCCCTGTAGATGTTAAATCTACTCACCAGCGCTCCACGCTAGGTGAATCCTACCACCTGTTTTCCCCTGTAGCAGTGTCCGTAGTCCCCGCCTGCGAACCTGCAACATTAAAATAATCAAGCAAATGTATATTACTAATAGCTATAGAACACGAACAAACTAAATTGGACCGACGCAATAACACAAATCCTACTCTCAAGTGTTCGTGTTGTGGCTAACGTGCATAGCGACACGACGAAAACGAATTAAGAGCAAAACCACGCAAACTGCAGGATCCGTGTCGTATCACGCATCGCGCGGACACAAAACACTAGAAACTGCCTAAGCGATCCCAGATTTTGCATGCTGTGAAAACTAAACAAACAAACAAGACCAACAAAACCCAAACCACTGCAGACACCAACACAGAAAAACCCAAACCCAAACTCCTCACCATGGCCGGCGTCGCCGGACCTCCCCTTTGCCGTCGCCGGCCCTGGCCGGTGGCCTAGGTGTCGTGCCTCAGGTGGTGCTCCACGGTCCCTAGTACATCACTACAATTTTGTTTAGTTTTTCAGTAAATTTCCCGGATCACAGCAGGTTCCAGATGTCGCAAATTGACACTAAAATACGATATATTGCACAAAACAGAAAACCTATGGTATTTTAGTGAAATCTGGGTTAAACGCAGTTAAAGTGACCCTAATAACACTTAAATAGGCTAGGTTAACTAACATAATCACATCCTAACCAAAATTCCACCCAATTCACCATATTTAGCACTAAACTCAAAATTTAACACAAACCGACGCTAATAAACACACAAGCTAGGAAAAAGGGAATTGGGTTCAGAAAATATACCCTATGGTACCCTAAGAAGCAGGAGAAGAAGTGTATGGAGGAAGAAGAGCTGCTGCAAGTTGCTGGGGCCTCTGCTGCTGCTGCCAGAAGCTGCTGCTGATCTGTTGCTGCTACTGAAGCTGCGTGCTGCTACTGCTGTTGCATGAGCTGCTGCTGATGCTGATGCCTTCTGCTGTTGCTGCTGCTGCCTTGTGTGTATGTGTTTGAGAGAAATGAGAGAAATGAGTGAGAGTGTGAGCAACCAACATAACTCCCCCCTTCTCTTTCTCTCTCTCCATTAAATGGGCATGGCTTGGGCCATGTAGCACCATGCCCATCTCTCTCTCTCTCATGGTCAACATTTCAACCCATTTTCAAACAAAAGAAATTATTTAAAACCCTTTTTCAATTCATTTTGTTTTTAAAACAACCATGCAAAGAAAACCCCAAAACACTTGAATAAATTTTAAACTAGATTAGGGAATGGTTAGTTCACCATGTTGCTAATCATGGTTAAACCCCCAAATTAACACCCTAGTTAACATGCACAAGTATGTGCAAGCCTAGGAAAATTCTAAAAAAATATTCATTAAATAGGATAAAATAATTGAAACCAGTTTGGTAAACTTTTTATTTAGAACCATATATTAAAATATAATTAGCCCCAAAACACATTCTAAGGTGTTACATAATCCCACATTTTAATTTAATTTCTAAAAATCTAGTTAGCAAATATAGCATAATTATCACAATTTTTAACTAGCAATTAGCAACTAGTAACCAAATTAGATTTTGCACTCAAATACATGTTAATCTCTTCATTAAAACCATAACCTAATGATAAAAACCCTAATTAGAATTTTATCTCACCAATATATATATATATATATATATATATATATATATATATATCATAAAAACCTAGTTTGCAAAAATCCTAATTAGGACAATTTAAATGCAACAATTAACAAATTTGTTACTAGATTAGGTTTCGCATTATTTAACATGTTAAACTACACCATGTAATCATAAACAATTTATAAAAACCCTAACTTGATTTACAAACCCCTTTTCTTGAATTTTAAATCTACAATTTAAAACCATATTAAACACCAAATTGAGCTAGATTAAAGTAATTAACCAAATATTAATTTTTATGGTTAGGATTTATACCTCACAATCTCAAGAGATCAAACTTGAGTTCTTGGTCTTCTAAATTTCTCTCTAGCTCCAAAACCCATGCTTACTTTGATCAAAGAATATTGGGTAATGGTTAAAGGATTAATTAGTGGGAATTTATATTGATTTTTGATGGATTTTTGAACATTTTTTGAAGTGAGAATGAGTTTGGAAAATTTGGGGCTGCCTCCAAGCCAGGCTCGGCCATGGGGATGGGAGAGAGATGAGAGATAGAAAAGTATGTAGGTTTGTGTAGAAAGTTCATGATTAAATGCATCTTTCACTTAAACCCTTACTTATCTAACTTTTTCAATTTAATCCTATTCCTAGAAATTTCTAGAACCATGGAAAGATTTGAAAAAGAATTTTGCATGTTACACACTTGTTTTTAATTGTCAAGGTTCACTTTGTAAAATTAACCCATTTCTAATTTGTAATTTGCACTAATTAATGTATAATTAAAACTTATGTTAATATTTGAATTTAATTAACTAAGGAAAAATATTTAAGTAAACTAATAATTTATAAGTCACTAAATAAATACTAAATACTACTAATTATATAGTTAAAATAGGCGTATTTAATTCTATATTGAAAAATAATTATAGTTGAGTTTTATGGAAAATACGGTTTATTTTACCGATTATCCGAAAATTCACCTAAAGGATTTTATTTATTTAATTATTTATTTATTTATTTTTAAAACGTTATACCTACGATCCACGATCTCCCTGATCAGGTGATACCGCCTCAAAATATGTCTGGATTTCTGATGGGACCGTGGCTCCTTTGCTAATGCCATGGCTCTATTGTTATCACAATACAAAGGTATTGGATCAGCAATGGATGGAACCACCTGAAGTTCACAAATGAACATCATCATCCAGACTGCCTCTTTTGCGGCATTGTTAGCAGCGATGTACTAAGCCTCTATCGTCGAGTCTGCTACGGTGTCTTGTTTGGAGCTCTTCCAATAGACCACCCCTCCGTTGAGGTTAAACACATAATCCGAGATGGATTTAGAGTCATCCTTGTCACTTTGGAAGCCAAAGTTGGTAAAAGTCTCGATCTGGAGGTCCCCATTACCGTACACCAAGAACATCTCCTTAGTCCTTCTCAGGTACTTAAGAATGGTCTTTACTGCTATCGAATGTTTCACACCTGGGTTGGACTAATACCTTCTTACGACGCTAAGTGCGTAAACTACATCTGGTCTGGTACACAACATCGCATACATTATCGACCCCAGTGCAGAAGCATAGGGTCCAATGCTCATGCGAGCCCTCTCCTTATCGGTCTTGGGAGACATCTCTTTGGAGAGGGTGGTTCCGTGATAAGCGGATAAGTTACCGTGCTTGGAATCTTCCATATTAAACCTATTTAGTACGGTGTCTATGTACCTTGACTGTGAAAGTCCCAACATTCTTTTAGATCTGTCACGATAGATCTTAATCCCCAGAATGTACGAGGCATCACACAGGTCTTTCATAGAGAACTTCTGTAACAAGAACAGCTTGGACGATTGTATGATAGGAATATCATTTCCTATCAGGAGAATGTCATCTATGTATATAACGAAGAATACCACAGTTCTCCCTACAGTCTTTTTATAAATAAAAGGTTCATCTGCATTTTTGATAAAGTCAAATTCCTTGACCGTCTCATCAAAGTAGATGTTCTAACTCCGCGATGCCTGCTTTAAACCATAAATAGATTTAAGCAACTTGCACACCTTTCCGCTGATCCCACTGTCCATAAAACCCTCTGGTTGGTTCATGTAAACAAACTCTTCTAAACTTCCATTTAGAAAAGCGGGCAGATGTCATTGTCATGGAAGGCAGCAATGGCAAGTAGGATCCGAATGGATTTAAGCATAGGTACTGGTGAAAAAGTTCCGTCATAGTTCAATCCTGGTCTTTCAAAAAAACCTTTAGTAACAAGTCTAGCTTTATAGGTTTCTACCTGTCCATCTACACTAATCTTCTTTTTGAAGATCCATTTTCATCCTACGGGTTTTACCCCAGGAGAGGCAACATCCAAAGTCCTTACTTTATTGGTGTACATGGATTCCATCTCGGATCTCATAGCATCCGGCCACTTCACCGAGTCTATACTCATGATCACTTGCTGAAAACTAATCGGGTCATCATCATCAATGATGCAATCCTCTCGATCCCCGTCTATGAGAAAACCGTAGTGTCTCTCGAGCGGATGAGACTGCCTACCAGATCTGCAGAGTGGCGTAGGTACGTCCGGTTTGATTAAAATCTCAGATTCTACTAAGTCTTCAGTAATAGTTTGCGGTTTTGGAATTTCTTCCAGCTCTATTTCTCCCACTAATCTCTTTTTCAAGAAATTGAGTTTCTATAAAGCAGGCATGATGAGAAACAAAGACCTTTTGTTCCTCAGCGTAATAGAAATAATACAACCTAGATTTCTTGGGGTATCCCACAAACTTACACAATACTGAACTTGCCTCGAGCTTGTCCGGATGAGCCTTTTTTACAAAAGCAAGATAACCCCATATCTTAAGATAGTTAAGACAGGGTTTCTTCTAACTCCACATTTCATATGGAGTGGTAGGCATAGACTTAGTTGGAACCTTATTCGATTGGTATGCAGCAGATTCTAGTGCATAACCCTAGAAGGATGGCGGCAACTCAGCATTACTCATGATGGAACACACCATATCAAGCAAGGTGTGATTCCGTCTTTTCGATACACCATTGTGTTGTGGTGTGTATGAAGGAGTAAGATGAGAGAGAATTCCATTCTCTTTTAGATATTCTAGGAACTCGACACTTAAGTATTCACCACTCCGATCATATTGGAGCATCTTGATACTTTTGTCGGTTTGCTTTTCCGGTTCATTCTTATACTCCTGGAATTTCTCAAAGGGCTCGGATTTATGCTTCATTAAGAATACATGTCCATACCTCGAGAAATCATCGGTAAAAGTAATGAAGTAGGAATAACCACTTCTTGCATGCGTAGATATTAGCCCACACACGTCACTGTGTATGAGTCCCAGGAGCTCAGTGGCTCTTTCTCCGTGTCCAGTGAACGGAGTTTTGGTCATCTTTCCTCTGATACATGATTGACAGGTTACATATGATTGATACTCAAATGGATCTAAATATCCATCTTTATTTAACTTAGTTAACCGTGTTTCATTGATATGACCAAGTGTACAATGTTATAAGAAAGCTTGATTTGATTCTGGAGCTTTTCTTTTTAGCGTGTTTTGGACGTTGAAAACTTGATGTTGATTGATAACATATATCCCGTTATTAAGTGTACCCGACCCAATCATTCCATGATTTAGGTGAATGTTTTTGACATTGCTTTCAAGTGCAAAATTATATCCTTCATTAACAAAGATACATATATAATATTACACATCATACTGGGTACAAAAGCAGTTATGTAACAACAAAATATGTCTATTCATCAATCCAAGGTGATATTGTCCTACTGCAACAGCATCCACACTGGTTTCGTTGCCAACCCTGATGGTCATATCACTTTTCCTCAAAACTACGGCTTCTCATTGTCTGCAATGAATTACCGATGTGAGATCCTGATTCGATATCTAATACCCAGGAAGTAGAGTTAATAGGGAAACAGTTTTCAATCCCGAAGACAACTGAAACCGAAGCCACAACTTGCTTTGTGTCCTGATTCTTGGCTTTTAAATCCCGACAATCGCTCTTCCAATGTCCTTTCTTGTGACAATAGAAGCACTCTTCCTTTGTGGCTGCTATCCCAATCTTTTCCTTTCCATTGCCTTGTACTTTCTGCACACCTCCTCTCAGTTTGGTGGAGGCCTTCTTCTTCTTTTCCTTGGCTTTAGCCTTGGATTTAGTGGAAGAAGATTCCCCGAAAAACAGAGCGGGTATTTTCTTGGATTTCTTCAAAGTGCCCTCTGCCACCCTCAACATGTTGAGAAGCTCAGGAAGTGAAACTTCCATCTTTTGCATATTGAAATTCAATATGAGTTGGGTATAGGTAGAGGAAAGGGACTATAGAATTAAGTCGGTATCCAACTCATTCTCCAACGTAGTTCATAGGTCCGTGAGCTCTTCTATGAGAGTAATCATCTTCATGACGTGGTCCTAAATAGATGATCCGACAGCCAACTTCGCTTGAAATAGTTTCTTCGAGATCTTGAATCTTGTGATACGAGATTTCACTCCATATAAATCTTTGGTATGGAGGAAGATGGAAGCAAGGTCCATCTTCTCGTGCCGCCTCTGATGTTCATTATCCATGGAGGCCAGCATGAGGTACTTGGCTTTCGCGTAATCTAGATCCCAAGTCTTACGAACCTCAATGTCCGCGACCGAGGATGTCGGACCTGGAACAGGGGGGCTTTAGCCAGGAGGACGTATGCAGACTTATCATAAGTAAGGGCTATTTGGACGTTCCTCAGCCAGTCTTTATATTTTGGCCCATTCAGTTTGTTTTTATCTAGTATAAGCTTAAGTCCGTTATGGTCGCTGCAATTAAGAGAGAGAGAGAAAAGAAACACTCAGCATATGCTCTTGCAAGTTTAGATTGGTTATTAGTTTATCTAAACAGGATGGCTCCCACAATTTCCTCGAATTCTCATTCAAACCCTAAAAGAAGAATTAGTCAGGATTAATCGCACCGTACAAGTTCACTTATCTTTCGGCCAGGCCAGTATTGGTACTTCGGAGGGAGCCCCCCATGCTTTCGCACAGACCCAATTAAATAACCTCGTTTTCCTAGAGGCGTAGCCCCGTTAACACCTTTCTAAACACCTACTTGATTAGCTAATTGCAAAGTGAAATTTTTTCCCAAAGAGTCTTATAGTAGGATCGGGACCCAACTATCATTGTGTGATAATTTTGAAGGAAGCCTACTGAAACATCCACACTCCAGAGGGTATGCATCACTAGCAAGTTTCCTGTATGTTTGAAACTCTCGATATGGTTTTTGCCCCCAAGCGCTTATAACCTTGACGATGGTCAAAATATCAAAAGTCATAAGTCAAGTTCAACTCGTCATTATCCAGATTAACTTAGACCCATTCGTACAATCCCTTGACGAAGGCCAAAACAGTTGTACGCCTGTCCTTGATTAATGCATCTATCTATGCTACAGATAAGCACCCACTAGTTACCAAACATTATGCCATGGCAAAGGTCAAAACATATAGCATGAATACTAGTAGATACCTATCTGAAATGACGGAGGGCTACGGCTGGTTTTGGCGAAAACCGTTAACGTAATGAACTTAATATAGTTGAAGGAACCTGATATTTTCTGAAAAGGAGTGGTTTGAGCTCCGCTTTTAAAAGTTGTTTTTAAAGAAAACTGATTGGTTTTGCAATTGTTCCAATGACATCAGATATTAGGTTTATTACTTTGCATTAAGTGAGATTAATGCGGTCCCATCAATTACCTTATCACTCTACAAAAAGAACGAAAATAGAATATACATATATGCTACCCACATTCGCCACGGGGCCCCATCATGCACCGTTAGATTACTTAACTAACCACAGAGCGGGGGCAGGACTAGTGCGGATGCAAAACATATACAACATTTATTTACACACACACACACATATCATAGAGAATAAAAAAATGGATCAACTAGGTGTCTTCTTCTAGAAGCACTCTTGTGAAATTACAAGAATACCCCTCACCGTATATACATACCCGTATTCGTATTACAAATACCAAGAGATGAAAATAATCTAATATTATAATACTAGAATGCGGCTTAATACTAAACCCACTAGTATTATCCGTCCGATCAAAAATACGTGTAGCTAGTACACGTATATGATCGAAACCCTGCACGTAAAACCACACGGCCTCTACATCATTTCACCTGAACCAGGGAAAACCTTCTGTTTGGGACTCTAAAGACTCGACAGTACCCTGGCAGTGGATTTAACCACAATCACGTCTGTGGTACTAGCTGTACGTAACGACTACCGAGGCATCTATCCAAAAAAAGGCCGACGAGTAAACTCGTTCGAACTCCTATTGAGCCTGTCTGTGACAATCTTCGTACAGTCCGGTCTATTCGTCTGAGAGTATCTTATGCCGGCTCTGTTTCCCCCAATAAAAGAGCAAGGCTCTGTTCAAAATTTGAACTGAGGTAGCGCCTCACGTGCAAAGCACGAGAGCACCAGCGCCAAGGATAAAAACTCTGAGGCAGCGCCTCACGTGCAAGGCACGAGAGCGCCAGCGCTAAGAGTTAAAAACTCTGAAGCAGCGCCTGACGTGTAAAGCATGAGAGTGCCAGCGCTAGAACTAAAAGTTATCCACCCTTGGATCAAAGATCCAACAGAGATGATAAATCATCAGAGCACAAAATTAAACTCTGATTGAGGAAATACTCCTCAAATCTTTCTCAACAAGAAAGATTGTGCTCTGTAAATCAGAGCACCGTTGGTTCAAAGATCCAATGGTGATTAAAAATCATCAAGATACAGAATTAAATTCTGATTGAGGAAATACTCCTTAAATCTTTCTAAATAAGAAATATTGTGCTCTGTAAATCAGAGCACTGTTGGATCAAAAATCTAATGGTGATTAAAAATCACCAAGATACAGAATAAGCTCTGTATGGGAAAGTATTTTCCCAATCTTGTTAAAAACAAGAAAAATGTCTTCTATAAAACAGAAGTCCTTGGATCAAAGATCCAACGGTAGATATATTCCCCAAATCAATTAAGAAATCTCTCAATGAGAGATTTCCTTAACTGAATCAACAAATCAGCCTCCCCTATATAAAGGACCCAAGACTTCAAGTCTTGTACAGAGGAACCCCCCCATAAACTTCAAACTTCAAAGACGAGAGTAATTTCTTCTCAAGGTAAAATGACAATAAGTGAGATCACAGCATCTCCTCCATATTTAAGAGTTTAACTATCACATCATAAGAACTTAGTTCTTTTTCTAGATCTCTGATCTATAAGACAAAGTCTTTCATAAGTGAGAATCTAATTCTCAGAGAATTGAATTGAGCAGAATAGAAAACTCGGTGCTTGAGAGTTTAACTCTCACATAAAAAGAACTTAGTCCTTTTTCCAGATCTCAGATCTATAAGACAAAGTCTTTCATAAGTGAGATTCTAATTCTCAGAGAATTGAATTGAGCAGAACAGAAAATTCAGTGCCTACCACTCAAAGTCTGGTGCTCCACATGCTGCTCACGAGGGCGCTATTTAATAAGAAGCGCTTAGCACTCCAAGTCTGGCACTCAGCGCCGAGCGCTCCACGTGCTCCTCATGTGGGTGCTATTTTATAAGAAGTGCTTAGCACTCCAAGTCTGGCACTCAGCACCGAGCGCTCCACGTGCTCGTCACGTGGGCGTTATCTTATAAGAAGCGCTTAGCACGCCAAGTCTGGCGCCCAGGGCCGAGCGCTCCACGTGCTCCTCACGTGGGCGCTATTTAATAAAAAGTGCTTAGCACTCAGTGTTTGGCGCTTAGCGCCGAGCGCCTCACATGCTCTGCACGTGGGCACCATAAATTGTTTAATACTCTATATAAAAGAATATGAATAAAACAAAAAGAAAGAGGAGTGTCAGAACCCAAATCAATGCTCAGCAGTGCTGATACAGAAAGGGGATCAAGCCCAAATAAGTAGTCATGTGGGCTGAGCCGAAGGTTGGCCAAACTCCTAATTGACTGAGCCCATATGTCTTCTTCTAAATTGGCCTTAGACCCAGACAAGACTACCAAGTCCCTGATGAAAATTCATTGGTTCAAGCATACATCTCTTCACACCTCTGATATGTGTCGTTCTAATTCTTCAACGTCTTCAGAGAGGTGGAGGGTCCCGATAACCAGCAACCCAATGGACCGCAACGTCCCTAAACTAAACTCTATGGACTATGATGTCCTTAAACATGGACTATGATGTCCTTACACCCAATGGACCGCAACGTCCCTAAACTAAACTCTATGGACTATGATGTCCTTAAACTCAATGGACCGCAACGTCCCTAAACTAAAATCGACTATGATGTCCTTAAACATGGACTATGATATCCTTAAACCCAATGGATAGCAACGTCCCTAAACTAAAGCAATAGAGCCCAAATGCTCTTTTGTTGGATCTAAATGATCCCAAAATCCTGTTGAGTAGATCGTAGTCTAAAATTAGACTAACGTATCCTCAACAAACATTTAAGTTGATCTTAATCTCAAATGAGATTAACGAGCCCTAAATCAAACTAAACCCAAATCTAAGAAAATACGGATTTGGACTAATCCCAGCCCTACGGGCAACAACATAAATTAGTCTCCATATACAATCCACGGGAAACCTAAAACAAAACAAATACATACGACACGAAGTGAACATCTGGAGAAGGAGAAAGTGGTTATCGCTACTCGGTAACGTAATTAACTGTAGGGGCTTGCGCCTGCAGAGAAGAGCATCCCCACAATCAAAACCCCTCGTCAGCGAGGGGGAATCTGACGAAGTCTGCTACAACGGCATCATCTACCCAAACCACTGATGCACGGTGCTATAAATCAACTTGGCATCTTCCGAGAGGTGTACGGATCAATCCAAATAGCATCTGCCGCCAAAATTCAGGCCAAACGTCCTAACGCACCGGTCTCGTCTTTCGGCGGTGAACGGGGTCTACGGTGTAGAAAACGTCAGACCCCTAATAACCTGACAAGTCGTGCCGATGTTGTTGGATGTATATGCCCTAGAGGCCAGTATTGTATATGTATACATATGGATACTAGGGATATGTATGTACAGAACAATCTTGCTCAGTTTTTAGTATATTATTTGACTTGTCTTTATCAGGATATGTGTATTTATTTGTTTTGTTGTTATATCTGGTTTGCACATGTTGATGAAGACTCGATACGGTAGTATACTATAGTGGTTTGTCTTTATCTTAACATGGCATATGTCGTACTCGTTATTACATATTGCGATTACATATTGATAAAGCCCCTAGGATCTTTCTTGACTACCTGGGTTGTGATGGAGATCATACTTGTGGGAGCAGGGTACTCCATAAGCACATCCTTAAATGGTCCCAAGTCGTGTGATTATCGAGACTAGGCATTGATACTCCAGAGTAGACTGCTGTATACGTATCTAGCCCCGTCGGGTGATGGTTGGTCCCGCAACCATTGGTCTGATGCACCTAAGATCGTATACAAGTGCTCATTGGGTGTGAGTACACTGGACGGACTCGCCGAGAACATCCATGTGGTACTATACCTATCGTCAGATGGAAGTTCTCAGGTGACATGTGTGCAGGTTAGTCTTTGGACCCGAGATCGGCATTTGTCTCATGTGAGTTCCCACTGAACTTTGATCACTACCCTACCACGGCTCTACTGAGTCGTGCAAACAGGCTTTGGTTGGGTTCAGTCCCGAGCCACATGGAGGCAGTGAGCGATTATCAGGGATTCGTCTCTCCCGGTATAGGGAGTCGATATCGCACTGTGATTCGATTGGTCAGGACCATAAGACCTTGGCCAAGGCATTTGGGATTTACTGATAGGTTGATCAGTAGTTTCCCGGATTGGTCCTGAGCCACATCGGCACGACTTATCAGGTTATTAAGGTCTGACATTCACCATCCCCTAGAACCGGTATGAGATACTCTTTGACGAAGAGACCATACTGTACGGATATTGTCACGGATAGGCTCAGTAGGAGATCCGGATGAGTTTGCTTGTCGGCCGTCCTTTTCGACAGGTACCTGGGCAGCCGTTACGTACAGCTAGTGCCGCTGACGTCCTTGTGGTTAAACCCACTGCCAGAGTACTGTCGATTCTTTAGAGTCCCACATAGAGGGTTTCCCTGGTCCAGGCAAAATGATGTAGTAGCCGTATTGGATACGTGCAGGGTTCGATCGATTGATGTACTTAGTACTCGGATTTTCGATCGGACAGTTTGTAATACTAGCCGGCTCGAGTTTGAGCCGGATTATTAAATCAGGTATTTATTTAATAATTTACATATATATATATTTCGATATATATATTCTAGTATTACGTTCTTCGTGTTATTCTATCTCTTTTGGGCGTTCGGATTTTTATCTGATTACCGGTATATTTGTACAGTAGACTGAAATCCGTATTTATTACAGATTTCCTTCTAGAAGGTGGCCACCTCATTTTGGATTTTCCATTTATTTGATAAATGGAAATGAGGTGTAAAGTGAGAGGTGAGGGAGGTATGGAGTTGACCATGCTTCAATAGTTTACAAATGAATTTATAATTCATTTTGGGTTTACTATTGAAGCATGATTGCTATTGTTTATTGATAGAAAATCATATACAAAACCTAAGTGTATGATTTTCTCTCTCATGCTTGATTAATTTTTTTCTCTTGAGCTCTCATCTCATCCCTCCTCTAGCTTTCTCCTCCACCTTCATCTTCGTCCTCTTCACTACATTTCTCATGTGTTGAGATACAAGTGAAGAGGCTAGAAAGAGATAGAAAACTTAGAACTTAAAACTACATCCTAAATCACTTGGACTAGCATCCTAAGTCTTCTAGTTGCTCTTTTGATATATTGCAAAGAGCTAGAGCCATGGATCATACTCCCCGGGTGGATCATCTACGACAAAAGGATGCCGGAGAACAAGCTCGATCCCGATGGACCGATGGAGCCGGATTTGGAGTTCAAGCATGTTCAAGGCGCTTGCTAGGAGCTAAGGATGAAGAATGAACACCGAAGGACTTGGTTCATTTGGTAAGAATTCATCATCATAGTAGATAGCTCTTCTACTGTAGCTAGTTTGTTTTATGGAAAGATCCGGTTTTAGGGTTTAGTCTAGTGCCAAGTTTTGTTCGCAAGAAAATTTTTGTTCCGCATTTGGCCACGGGAGTTGGCCGGGGCTCTAGGGTAACCCTTCATGGTATCAGAGCCACCCATAAAACCTATACTAGCTTGTTTAAACGTGTTTAGAATAACGATCAATCGAAAATTTCAAAAACTGCATTTCAAATCATGAGTTTTCTGTAGATTTTTAGACGTGCTCGAAAAATCAATTTTATGGTCCCAGAAAATCATGCAGGCTTTTTTAAGAACTCTGAAGAAAATTGGTCATGTGTTCCCTCCAAACCGCGCGGATTCGCCGCGCAAACCCCCTTTTGGCGGCGGTTCCGCGGTCGTTTTGGGGCTTACGTGAACAAAATTTCTTCTGGGCCTCTTATTTTTGAAAATTGTGGTTTCTGGAATAATTACCTTTTGGGCCCGGATTTGTTACAGTGTTGGTTTAATACTTGGGGCCCACTTAGAAAGTTTAGTCGATCGTAATTTTAAAATACGTATTTTTATTTTCAGTACATTCACTTTTATCTGTGACCGGGAATGTCACTCGATCGGTAAAACTCGTCTGATTGCTATATGTTCTTTTAGACGGGTTTTGCGAACGTGACATTCATGTTGATGTTGTGTGCTTGTGCTGTGATTGTGGTTGGATTGTCGTGGTGGATGGCATGTGGTGCAATGTTAGAATACAGTTTTATATTCATCTGTACATTTGTTATTGCGGGGCGAGCGTCTGATATGTGGACTACCGTCTTTGCCAGATTGTATATTATTTTGGGGCACGACCGGGCTGAGGTCGATGTCACCGGTTGTATATATTTTTTAATATTCTGTATTAGGATTACCCCACGGTGGAGTGCACGGATAGCCGGGTTCTAGAAGGTAACAAGCCCACATCTCATGGCATCGAGACGGAGGAGGCTTCATTCTCATGGCGCTGAGACGGAGGGGGATTCATTATAGAACTGGCGGGCTATTCGCCGCACTCGTAGGGGGTACAGGTTTTCATTGCACAGGCTATCCGCACGACCGGGAACGTCGGGTTTTATTTGCGACTCAAATGAAACCCGGGGTTCCAAGACTATCCACCATTCTGTTATGTTATCTGTAATGTTGTTCATTATCATGCCTGTGACGAATGTTATATATACTTATATATATACTAGTAGATGTTGTATATGTTTTGCACCGGAGCTAGTCCAGCCCCCGTTCTGTCGTTAGTTAAGTAACCTAACGGGTGATGACGGGGCCCCGTGGCGAATGCGGATACATACATTTTATTTTCGTTCTTTTCGGGTGTGATAGGTTACAAATTTAATGGGGCCGTATTAATTTTAATTAATGCAAGATAAAAAAAACCAAAAAGATGTTGTTGGAACCAGATTTTAAAAACTGACATTACAGAAGTTCTCTTTTGCTTTGCATAGTGGTATTTAGTTTGGAATATCCTGCACCTAATTCGATGAGGCAAGGGCCGAGATCCCTTTACCGGGAGTGACCCCTTGAGTAAAAGTTTGTGTCAGGGTAATAACTTTAATATAGTCGACTTTTTTTTGCATCAAGGTATTCAGTTTGGAATATCATGCACCTCATTCGACGAGGAAAGAGCCGAGATCCCTTCAAAGGGAGTGACCTCTTTAGCAAAAGTTTTAGCCACTATATATTTGTAAAACTACTCAGGTTCCTTCAACGATATCGAGTTCATTACGTTAACGGGTTTTTCGCCAAAAACCCAGCCGTAGCCCTCCATCATTTCAGATAAGTAGCATTTAGTATTCGTGCTATGTTTGTTGAATCCGTCAAGGAATAGTGTGCGGTAGCTGAATGATACTTATTTGTTGCATGGATATGCATTAATTTAGGACAGTCATGCAGCCTTGTTGGCATCCGTCAAGGGCATGTATGGGTGGGTCTAAATTAATCAAGACAATGACGGGTAGAACTTGACCCGCGCTTCATGATTTGTTGGCATCCGTCAAGGTCATAGAACGCTTGGGGCAAAAACCACAACGGGAGTTTCAAACATATGGGAAACTTGCAGATTTAGCATACCTTCTGGAGTGTGGTGACTAGAGTGGATTTCATCTAGCGCATCACACAATGATAGTTGCATCCCGATCCCACTGATGAGTAGGATTACTCTCGGGAGATCATTTCACTTAACAATTGATGCTATAAACCAAGTATGTGTCTAGAACGGTGTTAGCGGGGCTACACCTCCAGGGAAAAGAGGTTATGTAATTAAGGAACATCGCGAAAGCGTTGGAAAACCTCTCTCGAAGTACCGACACCAGCCTGGCTGAAAGGTTAAGCAAGTATTGTGACGTGCGATTAATCCTGACTGGTTTTTCTTTTAGGGTTTGAAGAAGAATTTGAGCAAACAGTGGGAGCCATCCTGGTTAGATAAATTAATAACCAATCTAATCTTGCAAGAGCGCACGCTGAGTGTTTTCCCTCTCTCTCTCCAGGTAGCAACCATTTCACACCCTAATCAAGATAATAAAATGTATCGCTTGACCGATCCGAATTCTTATTCGGGGCTTGGGAACGTCGGTTCGGCTCTAACTTATGACAACTGTCATGAGTATGAGTATACGAAAGAGGATTGTTTAAATTCCTTGGTGACCCCATCGAAGATGAATCATACTGTTGCGTTTTCTTCAGGTGTTTTTATAGTTGTGAACTGCTTTTCGGTCAGTCCAACCTCCTGGGTACTAGATACCGGATTAGGATCTCATATCTGTAATTTATTGCAGGGACTGAGAAAAAGTAGGATGGTTGGACCTGGTGATATGTCCCTCAGAGTAGGGAACGGAGCACAAGTTAATGCTGCGGTCGTTTGTGAATATCACCTAGTGTTGCCAAATAGCAATACTATGATTTTGAACAATTGCTACTATGTACCTTCCATGTTATGCAACATAATATCTGTAACACCTTAGAATGTGGTTTGTAGCTAATTATATTTTAATGTATGGTTTTCAATAAAAAGTTTACCAAGTTAAGTTTTAAATATTTTATCCTAATTAATGAGTATTTTATTAGAATTTTGTTAGGCACACACACACTTGTGCATGTTAACTAGGATGTAATTGTAGTTCAACCATTGCTTATTTAGTGTTAAGGTTGTATTAGGTGTTTTGGGTTGTTTAAGGGTTATGGTTGTTTTTAATTAAATGAGTTTTGAAAAGGTTTTATTATTGGTTGAATGTTGACTTTGAGAGAGAGAGAGAGAGAGATGTGAGCATGGTGCATTATGGCCTTGCCCATGCCTCATTTAATGAGGGAAGAGAAAGAGAATGGGAGGGGGTTTGGTTTTTCTCTCATTTCTCACTCATTTCCTCTCTTTTCTTTCACTCTCTCAAACACACACACACACACATTTGCTGCAGCAGCAGCAGCTGCCCCAGCAGCATCCTCACCATCATCAGCACTAGAGGCAGCAGAAGAAGTAGCAAGCATCAGCAGCAGCAGCAAGAGGATCAGCAGCAGGAGCAGCAACAACACATCAACAACACATCAACAACAACACAACAACAACATCAGCTACGACAACATCATCATCATCATCTTTAGCAACAGCAGCAGCTGCCCCAGCAACAGCAATAGCAGAAGCAGCAGCAAGAAGCAGCAGTAGAAGCAGCAGAGGCAGCAGCAGCAACAGCAAGCACCAAGTGCAGCCCCTCCCCTTCACTTCTTCACCTCCCTGCAGCTCCCTAGGGTCAAGTATGAGGTATACTTCCTAACTTGTTTCCCTAGTTTGCTTGGTTCGCTTAGTTGTGTGATAATTGGAGTCGGTTTGTGTTATTTATGAGATTAGTGCTAGATTTTTTGTGTTTTGTGGGTAATTGTGGAAATTGTTGATTGTGTTGGTTAACCCTAGCTAATTAAGTGTTATTAGGGTCACTTCACTGAGAAATCCCCAGATTTCACTAAAATACCATAAGGTTTCTTTAATTGTGCAATTAGTGTTTTTAAGATAATATTAGTGACTTTTGGAATCTGCTATAGACCCGATGCCTTCAGGTAAAAATTTAGAAAACTGGGACATGATACCTAGGTTTAGATAACACCACTAGAAGACGAGCCCCTACCTCCCAAACCTGGCCGCCAATTTCTCTGTTTTGGCCGCAATTTGCGGCCCGAAGGTGGGCTGGGGTGTTGGGGTTTTGAGAGTGGTTCTCTGCAGTGTTTTCTAGGTCTTTGGCATATATAGTTTTGTTATTTTTGACCTGTAGGAAAATCTGGGACCATATGTCGTATTTGGTGTCCGTTGTGTTTGCGCGATACGCGCGATACGTGAGTGGGTTCTGTGATCCAGCGTATCACGGCGTGTCGCGATGGTTTTAGTCGCGTACACACACGATTCAGCGTATCGTGCACACGCGCGTTTAGTTCGCGACGTGAGTTTCTCGTTTCGATTCGATATCGCGTTTCGCGAGATATCTTGGCTTATATGTGATTTCCATGTTATATTTACAGGTTTGCAGGCAGGAGCTACGGACACAGCTACAGGGGGAGCAGGTGATAGGATTCACCCAGCGTGGAGTTTAGGTGAGTAGATATAACATCTACAGGGGAATCGCCCGCATGGCGTTATGCGTCTGGGCTAGGATTCATTTACCTGTCGCACATTCTACGTCATTGTAGAATTGCGCCTTACTGCATTTCCTTTGATATTGTTATACTGTGACTAGCAGCCGTAGGACACTGCACACATTATTGACGGTTCATGATGCACGAGCACGTATTGCATGCTACACACACACCGTCAATAATTGCCACGTCACACACTACCCCTTATAGCTACCATTGCTTACCACACTTGACATCTAGCTTATCGGTATACCTATAGTGTATCATACCTTTAGTGATAGGTATATTTTCACTTTGCGATATAACTACAGGTATACCTCCTACATATTTTACCTATACTGTGAGGGATTTCCTACATATGTTACTTATACCCAGGGGGGTATACGACATCAGTTCCTATAGGTAGATACCTATACTTTGCTATACCTGTATGTCAGATACATATTCAGTTGTTGTCGCATATTCACATTTACTGATGTTACTTAGCTGTACCTTATCTTGATATCGCATACATCTGGTTCAGCTTTATACTTGTGTTTACCTGCTCGCATTCAGATATATCGCATACATTATTCCTGGTTGCGCATTGTTTATCTGGATTTTACATGATATTTTCGGGATTTGGGAACCGCGGGAGTTCATGAAATTATGCATACATGTAACAACCCGGTTTCCTTGATATGATATTTCGAGCGTCCCCCATGAGTTTTATCGGTGCTGATTTTATGCTCCATACGAGGTGTGGTTGTCGTATGAGAGTACATGGTGGGGCCCGGTATGGTTCCCCTCGGCAAGAAGATCCATGGGTTTGCCGATTGAGCCTGGAGGCGGGCGAGTACCTACCAGTGATTGTTTGGACCTGGCAGTTGTCTGGAGGCTACTGGCCAGAGTAGAGAGATGGATGCGGGATGACCTGTACTGTCGAGGCCGAGGGCCGACACTGCAGACGGACCCCGTGGGCTGATCCGGACTGACGGAGCCCCATATACGAGGATTTCTGTGTCGATGCTTGGCACACGGTTTCATGATATTTCTTTAACCCCCTTTTTGTATATATAACAGGGGATTTAGCCGTTGTTATATATACCCTTACACCAATATTAGTGGTATGGGACGCTAATATATGTGTATTGCCCCCATCATATTTATTTCTGTACATATATATACCTTTAGGATGTTAGAAACTTACTTGGGATTTGACTTGGGATATTAGGTGATTCATTGGGATTGGATATTGGACATACCTATGTGACTGATATTGTACATACGAGATATGTGAGATCCACTTTATGTTGTACATGTGATATATGTGAGATATACTGATATTGTACATACTAGATATGTGTGATCTACTTGATGTTGTACACTCGATACATATAGGAGATTACTCGATATTGTACCTTGAGGAGATATGAGACTTATATGATGTGAGTGCCCAATGTGGGGGCTGGTTTGAGGATTTGGGATTGGAGTATCTTGTTGGATTGTGATCCTGCCACGACGTCAGGTTTCCGTGGGAAATGACATATTCCACCTCATACCTCACTTTTACCTACTTCATGCACAGATTCATATATTGGTAGTACTTGTAGTGTACCCTTATGATGGTTGCATATTGCTTTCTCATATCTCTATTGCATAGTCATTGCACACTATTATCATGCCATCATTACTTCATATATTGGTTGTACCTGTTAGCGTACTCTCCTTATTCCAGCATTGCATGACATATTATTATTGTAATCGCATATCTTAGATTCATGCTGTACGTGCATTCCTGCGATTACCTGCATATGTTTTATACTATTCACGAGTTGGCAACTCACCCCCGCTGTGCCACAGGTGTTTCAGGTCTTTCCCCAGAGTAGTCGAGGCAGGCTATTCCTTTATTCAGCTATCCAGCTACCACCTTTTGCTACAGACACCGCATCAGCTCACAGTACCATTTTGCTTAGGTGGGTTGAACGGTTATCTGTATTTCATATTGTACCTTCGTTGTATATTGTACTCTCCATCTACTATTGTATATTTGACATAGAGACTTGGTGAGAACGTTAGTGTGTATTATTGTGGATTTGATGTCTTTTATTTATATAAAGCTCCTCTCTACTGTCTTTATTTCTTCGCTACGGCGTCGTATATTTGTATTGTATTCATCCTGACTGGTTTTCATCAAAAAGGGGTGTTGCTAAAATTTTAAAGAAGGAAAATCAGACTTTTAAAGAATTTGGGTTGTGATTTCAATAGTTTCAAAACTTATATTATCTTTTCCGTATTTTTCATGGTTTAGATTTCTGGGTTTTGGCTTTCTTTTACCGCGCTACGTCTTTAGGCGTTGCGTAGTATTAGGGCCGTCACGGGACAAATTTTGGGTCGTGACAAAGTTGGTATCAGAGCGTTAGGTTTTACCTTTCGGAGTGTAGGATGGCCTTAGTATGATGGAGTAGGCAGGTTAAGCAGAGTAACGTAGTGTGTGTATGTCTGCAGCATACCCACAGCGCGGTACCTTGTATTAAGTGACCTAAGTACAATTGCTTGACATTCCTTCCTTGATGATTCATATCTTTGGGATTCGATTTCCTCATTCTTATCGAATCTCATCTTATATCTATTTATAGCCTTGCCGCCGATGACTATGGGGACTCAGAGTGATGCAGCGAGGGCTGAGGTCAGAGTTAGCTCGGGTGAGATGAGTACTGACCAGGATGGCACTCTAGTTGCACAGGTGCAGACGGAGCAGCCTACGACCTATACTATAGATAGACTTTTGGTAGAGATGCAGGAGTTCCGCCAGACGATGAGTTCTTTAGTTGACGTCGTTCGGGAGCTACGACAGGAGGTTGTCACCCCCGTTACTCAGCTATCCCTTACGATCAGTATGCAGCAGTCCGTCACCTACATAGCACCAGCGGTTGCAGCTCCAGTTGACGAGGCGCATATTACAGAGGCTCAGAGAGTTCCAGGACAGTGGAGGACTCGTACCAGCGTACCAGCCCAGAGACAGAGGTTTGGTCGTCGAGACAGATTTCGTGGCCACTACGGGAGTAGCAGAGGCTTAGGACGAGGACAGTCGTTCGGCTCTCATCCCCAGGATGGTCAGCAGTCAGCACGTGGATGTTTTCGATGCGGAAGCCTTCAGCACTTCGTCAGGGATTGTTCCTCAGCACGGCGTCAGGATCGTATTCAGAGAGGCCGTGGACGTGGAGGATTTGCTCAGAGGGCTCAGGCTACCAGAGGAGTTCATCCAGCTGCGAGTAGAGCAATACAGGAGTTTGCTTCTACTCATCGGGACGCGCAGACGTCCAATGTGGAGTTTTCAGGTACCTTGAGTTTTATGTTCTTTTGATGTATTCGTTTGTTCTCTTGCTTGTACCGTGGTTGGGTAGATTAGTCGTAGTGGTGTTGACTTCTGTCAGCGATTCTTTTGTTGCGCGACACGTATTTCAGTTTTGTGCCAATCGGATAGGAGATAAAGATTTCGTCCGTCGTTTTGATCCTTCTAGGGATGTTGGATTTGACGTTCTCCTGGGCACGGACTGGTCAGCTACGTGTTAGGCGTCTGTGGACTACCGTGTGGAAGCAAGTTAGGGTTTGCTTTCCCAGGCAAGTCAGTTCTTGTTGTGCAGGTGGATAGTTGCGCCGCCTCTCACAGCTCGAATTCAGCCTTTTTCGCTAGTCGGCTACTGAGGAGATGTCGTGGATTCTTGGCGTTCATTCGTGATACCGGAGCCACCGTGGGATTGTTGGACCGGGTTCCTTTCGTGCGAGTGTTTTCCGATGTTGTTCCAGATGGGCCAGCGAAGCTTGGGAGCTAAAGGATCAGCTGCAGAGTTTTGGTTTGGGGAGTTTTGTGCGTCTGAGTGTTTCGCTTTTGGAAGCTCCTATTTCTGTTCGTCAAGGAGAAAGACGGCAGTTTGGGGTTGCGTATCGACGGATCGTCAATTGAACCGGCTTACGGTGCGGATAGGTATCCTTCACCTTGCCGTGGCGATTTCTTCGATCAGCTCCAGAGTGCGAGACATTTTTCTAAGTGTGCTTGGGATCAAGTCATCATTATTGCGGATTCGGGATGATGGCATTCCGAAGACTGCCTTATGCGTGCTACGGGCTTTGTGTGTTTCGGTGAGTCGTTGGATTCCCTGATGCCCTAGCAGCATTCGTAGATATGATGAACCAGATTTCTTCAGGCCGTTCCTCGACCAGTTTTTGTTGTGTTATTTACGACACTCTGGTCTATTTAATGTGTCTTGAGGGATAGGAGTAGCACTTGAGGATTTGTTATGCAGATGCTGGGAGAGCACCAGCAGTTTGCTAAATTCTCAGAGTGTTTCTTCAGGCTTGTTTTGTGTTGACTCCTAGGTCTTGTAGTCACGGGAGACGGTTTCGTATGGTTCCGAGGGAGATTGTGACCGTACGGCCTAAGTCCAGACATGTGTGCAGGACGGAGATCCGCAGATTGTTGGGCTTAGCAGGGTTTTACCGCCGTTTCAGGCAGGATTGCTAGAGTGGTGCTGCACCAGTGACTGAATGGACCAGAAGGAGGTTTCTTTTCTGTGGACTGAGGCATGTGTATGGAGTTTTCGGCAGTTGAAGATTCAGTTAACAACTGCATCAGTCTCTCTTTGCTTTTGGTTCGGGCGACTTTGTTGTTTAACTGTAATGTTTCTTGAGTGGGCTCGAGGGTGTACTGAGGTGACACTATAGAGATATCGCTTTTGCTTTCCCTACGTTTGTAGGAAGTACGAGAAGGATATTCCACTCATGATCTGGAGATGGCCGCGGTGGTTTTGCGTTGGAGAATTGGAGACACTACTTACTTGAGAGTCGTGTCAGATTTTCCACGGACCACTAGAGCTTAATGTACATCTTCCTGCAGCAGATTTGGATTGTTGTGTTAGTCTTCTGCAGATTTACAGTTCTTGTGTGATCGTCGAGTATAGCTTAGTTCGTCTCTACGGAGGGGACAGCTTGCTCATGTCCGCGCCCGACCACTTTCCTTAAATCGTTTTCGCGAGACACTGCCCGTCGAAGCTCGTACGTCAGAGATACTTGAGCATATTCGGCTGGGTAATGATTAGGAGACCTTGAATTGTGACAATGGTGTGCTAAGTTAGGGACGCGTTTGTGTACTTGCCATTATCAGGTAGAGACGTGTAATCCTAGAACATGCACATCTGTCAACTCCCTCTATGCATTCAAGCTCCACCAGCTTTGGCGTGACTTGTGAGATAGTTACAAGTGGACAAGAATGTAAGGAGAAGTTTCAGGTTTCGTTTCAAGTGTCTGTCTTGTTGTGTGCTTTGGGTCGAGCATCTGAGGCCGGCTGGAGAATTGCAATCTTTTTACCGTTCCGAAGAAGGAATGGGAGCAGATCTCCATGAATTCCGTTATGGTTTCTACACAGTTAGTTAGGGTATGACTCCATTCGGATTCTTGTGTCCGGTTTTACTCAGTTTGCTCAGTTGTTTTGTTAAGTTGTGTGTTTGTGTTGGTAGTCGTCAGCAGCTTGGGATCGTCACTCGCCATCGTTAGGGTTCTCCTTCGATAGCCGTTATCAGGAGACACTCCAATTGGCCACCCTTAGGTTTAGGGGTGAGGACGTGTCGACCACCAGCCTGTTGTTTTTCTAACTCTGCGTAAGTAGGACTTTGGACCCCAGCTAGTCTAGAGACTTCGGAGACGGTCCAGTTGTGTTAGGTCAGGATGGGGATTGTCCATTTCGAACTGAGGTCTTATGACGACGATGCTGGTCATAGACTCGAGTTCGTAGGATAGATCATGTATTCCTATGGACTTTCCGATGGATGACGTGCTGGATGTTGGGAAGCTTATCCCAGGATTTAGGTCCTTTTAGATCCTATAAGCGAGTTAGTTTCGTTGCCTTTAACTTGGCACTTCCGCCCAGATTATTGGATTTTCACCCCGTATTCCTTGTGATGATACTTTACAATTACCTTCTTGACCTTTCTCACATGTTTTGGCACCAGACCTTTTAGCTGGACGCGATCTTTCGTTCACCAGCAGCCATGTGTGTTAATGGCTCGACAGGTGGAGAAACGTCGGTCAAAGGTCTTGCCATCTGTGAAGGGTTTTCTTGGACGTAGCCGTATAGTGAGATAGTCACTTGGGAGGCTGCGAGCGAGATTTGAGGATTTTAATCTTCTCTTTGAAGGTATGCGTATCGGAATATTTTTAAATTCGGGGACGAATTTCTTTTAAGGGGGGGGGAGATTGTAACACCTTAGAATGTGGTTTGTAGCTAATTATATTTTAATGTATGGTTTTCAATAAAAAGTTTACCAAGTTAAGTTTTAAATATTTTATCCTAATTAATGAGTATTTTATTAGAATTTTGTTAGGCACACACACACTTGTGCATGTTAACTAGGATGTAATTGTAGTTCAACCATTGCTTATTTAGTGTTAAGGTTGTATTAGGTGTTTTGGGTTGTTTAAGGGTTATGGTTGTTTTTAATTAAATGAGTTTTGAAAAGGTTTTATTATTGGTTGAATGTTGACTTTGAGAGAGAGAGAGAGAGATGTGAGCATGGTGCATTATGGCCTTGCCCATGCCTCATTTAATGAGGGAAGAGAAAGAGAATGAGAGGGGGTTTGGTTTTTCTCTCATTTCTCACTCATTTCCTCTCTTTTCTTTCACTCTCTCAAACACACACACACACACACACATTTGCTGCAGCAGCAGCAGCTGCCCCAGCAGCATCCTCACCATCATCAGCACTAGAGGCAGCAGAAGAAGTAGCAAGCATCAGCAGCAGCAGCAAGAGGATCAGCAGCAGGAGCAGCAACAACACATCAACAACAACACAACAACAACATCAGCTACGACAACATCATCATCATCATCTTTAGCAACAGCAGCAGCTGCCCCAGCAACAGCAAGAGCAGAAGCAGCAGCAAGAAGCAGCAGCAGAGGCAGCAGAGGCAGCAGCAGCAACAGCAAGCACCAAGTGCAGCCCCTCCCCTTAACTTCTTCACCTCCCTGCAGCTCCCTAGGGTCAAGTATGAGGTATACTTCCTAACTTGTTTCCCTAGTTTGCTTGGTTCGCTTAGTTGTGTGATAATTGGAGTCGGTTTGTGTTACTTATGAGATTAGTGCTAGATTTTTTTTGTTTTGTGGGTAATTGTGGAAATTGTTGATTGTGTTGGTTAAGCCTAGCTAATTAAGTGTTATTAGGGTCACTTCACTGAGAAATCCCCAGATTTCACTAAAATACCATAAGGTTTCTTTAATTGTGCAATTAGTGTTTTTAAGATAATATTAGTGACTTTTGGAATCTGCTATAGACCCGATGACTTCAGGTAAAAATTGAGAAAACTGGGACATGATACCTAGGTTTAGATAACACCACCAGAAGACGAGCCCCTACCTCCTAAACCTGGCCGCCAATTTCTCTGTTTTGGCCGCAATTTGCGGCCCGAAGGTGGGCTGGGGTGTTGGGGTTTTGAGAGTGGTTCTCTGCAGTGTTTTCTAGGTCTTTGGCATATATAGTTTTGTTATTTTTGACCTGTAGGAAAATCTGGGACCATATGTCGTATTTGGTGTCCGTTGTGTTTGCGCGATACGCGCGATACGTGAGTGGGTTCTGTGATCCAGCGTATCGCGGCGTGTCGCGATGGTTTTAGTCGCGTACACACACGATTCAGCGTATCGTGCACACGCGCGTTTAGTTCGCGACGCGAGTTTCTCGTTTCGATTCGATATCGCGTTTCGCGAGATATCTTGGCTTATATGTGATTTCCATGTTATATTTACAGGTTTGCACGCAGGAGCTACGGACACAGCTACAGGGGGAGCAGGTGATAGGATTCACCCAGCGTGGAGTTTAGGTGAGTAGATATAACATCTACAGGGGAATCGCCCGCATGGCGTTATGCGTCTGGGCTAGGATTCATTTACGTGTCGCACATTCTACGTCATTGTAGAATTGCGCCTTACTGCATTTCCTTAGATATTGTTATACTGTGACTAGCAGCCGTAGGACACTGCACACATTATTGACGGTTCATGATGCACGAGCACGGATTGCATGCTACACACATACCGTCAATAATTGCCACGTCACACACTACCCCTTATAGCTACCATTGCTTACCACACTTGACATCTAGCTTATCGGTATACCTATAGTGTATCATACCTTTAGTGATAGGTATATTTTCGCTTTGCGATATAACTACAGGTATACCTCCTACATATTTTACCTATACCGGGAGGGATTTCCTACATATGTTACTTATACCCTGGGGGGGTATACGACATCAGTTCCTATAGGTAGATACCTATACTTTGCTATACCTGTATGTCAGATACATATTCAGTTGTTGTCGCATATTCACATTTACTGATGTTACTTAGCTGTACCTTATCTTGATATCGCATACATCTGGTTCAGCTTTATACTTGTGTTTACCTGCTCGCATTCAGATATATCGCATACATTATTCCTGGTTGCGCATTGTTTATCTGGATTTTACATGATATTTTCGGGATTTGGGAACCGCGGGAGTTCATGAAATTATGCATACATGTAACAACCCGGTTTCCTTGATATGATATTTCGAGCGTCCCCCATGAGTTTTATCGGTGCTGATTTTATGCTCCATACGAGGTGTGGTTGCCGTATGAGAGTACATGGTTGGGCCCGGTATGGTTCCCCTCGGCAAGAAGATCGATGGGTTTGCCGATTGAGCCTGGAGGCGGGCGAGTACCTACCGGTGATTGTTTGGACCTGGCAGTTGTCTGGAGGCTACTGGCCAGAGTAGAGAGATGGATGCGGGATGACCTGTACTGTCGAGGCCGAGGGCCGACACTGCAGACGGACCCCGTGGGCTGATCCGGACTGACGGAGCCCCATATACGAGGATTTCTGTGTCGATGCTTGGCACACGGTTTCATGATATTTCTTTAACCCCCTTTTTGTATATATAACAGGGGATTTAGCCGTTGTTATATATACCCTTACACCAATATTAGTGGTATGGGACGCTAATATATGTGTATTGCCCCCATCATATTTATTTCTGTACATATATATACCTTTAGGATGTTAGAAACTTACTTGGGATTTGACTTGGGAAATTAGGTGATTCATTGGGATTGGATATTGGACATACCTATGTGACTGATATTGTACATACGAGATATGTGAGATCCACTTTATGTTGTACATGTGATATATGTGAGATATACTGATATTGTACATACTAGATATGTGGGATCTACTTGATGTTGTACACTCGATACATATAGGAGATTACTCGATATTGTACCTTGAGGAGATATGAGACTTATATGATGTGAGTGCCCAATGTGGGGGCTGGTTTGAGGATTTGGGATTGGAGTATCTTGTTGGATTATGATCCTGCCACGACGTCAGGTTTCCGTGGGAAATGACATATTCCACCTCATACCTCACTTTTACCTACTTCATGCACACATTCATATATTGGTAGTACTTGTAGTGTACCCTTATAATGGTTGCATATTGCTTTCTCATATCTCTATTGCATAGTCATTGCACACTATTATCATGCCATCATTACTTCATATATTGGTTGCACCTGTTAGCGTACTCTCCTTATTTCAGCATTGCATGACATATTATTATTGTAATCGCATATCTTAGATTCATGCTGTACGTGCATTCCTGCGATTACCTGCATATGTTTTATACTATTCACGAGTTGGCAACTCACCCCCGTTGTGCCACAGGTGTTTCAGGTCTTTCCCCAGAGTAGTCGAGGCAGGCTATTCCTTTATTCAGCTATCCAGCTACCACCTTTTGCTACAGACACCGCATCAGCTCACAGTACCATTTTGCTTAGGTGGGTTGAACGGTTATCTGTATTTCATATTGTACCTTCGTTGTATATTGTACTCTCCATCTACTATTGTATATTTGACATAGAGACTTGGTGAGGACGTTAGTGTGTATTATTGTGGATTTGATGTCTTTTATTTATATAAAGCTCCTCTCTACTGTCTTTATTTCTTCGCTACGGCGTCGTATATTTGTATTGTATTCATCCTGACTGGCTTTCATCAAAAAGGGGTGTTGCTAAAATTTTAAAGAAGGAAAATCAGACTTTTAAAGAATTTGGGTTGCGATTTCAATAGTTTCAAAACTTATATTATCTTTTCCGTATTTTTCATGGTTTAGATTTCTGGGTTTTGGCTTTCTTTTACCGCGCTACGTCTTTAGGCGTTGCGTAGTATTAGGGCCGTCACGGGCCAAATTTTGGGTCGTGACAATATCAGTTTCTTTACTTGATAAAGATGGATATAACTTTGTTCTTGATAGAAATATCATGAACATCTACCTTCATAAGGTATTGGTTGCAGAAGGTACACTTTGTAATGGTATCTATGTTTTAAATCAAAATATAGTTCTGAACGTACAAAACACACGCAAGAGGAAAAGTTCATATACGAATGAATCCTACCTGTGGCATTATAGACTTGGTCATATCGGAGAGATAAGACTGAGTAAGTTACATAAAGATGGATTCTTGAATACGTTCGAATTTTCATCTTATGAAACTTGTCAGTCTTGTCTCAAACGAAAGATGGCCAAATCTCCGTTCGCCGGACATGGAGAAAGAGCATCGGAGCTCTTAGGACTCATACAGAGTGATGTGTGTGGTCCATTGTCCATACATGCAAAGGTGGGTTCTCGTACTTCATCACATTCACTGACGATCTCTCTAGGTTCGGATATGTGTATCTTATGAAACACAAATCTGAAGCTTTTGAGAAATTCAAGGAATTCAGAAACGAAGTAGAAAACTAGACAGGCAAAAGCATTAAGATCCTCAGATCTGATAGAGGAGGGGAGTACTTAAGCACGGAATTTCTAGAATACTTAAAAGAGAATGGAATTCTTTCTCAGCTTACTCCTCCTTATACACCACAGCACAACGGTGTATCGGAGCGGAGGAATTGTACCCTATTGGATTTGGTTCGCTCCATGATGAGTATTGCTGAGTTACCTCTTTCATTTTGGGGACTTGCGCTTGAAACAGCAGCCTATCTATTGAATAAGGTTCCGACCAAATCCGTGCCTACCACCCCATATGAACTGTGGGAGCGGAAGAGACCGTACCTTAATTTTATTAAGATATGGGGTTGTCCAGCTTATGTAAAGAAGCAGAACCCGGACAAACTCGAGGCACGGTCAGTTTTGTGTAAGTTTGTAGGATATCCTAAGCATTCGCAAGGATATCAGTTTTACCACGCCGAAGAACAGAAGGTGTTTATAGCTCGCCATGCTGTCTTCTTAGAAAAAGAATTTCTTGCAAAAGAAATTAGTGGGAGCACGGTAGAACTGGAAGAAATTCCAGAGGGACAAACTGCAACTGAAGATTTGGTAGAACCTCAGGATTCAATAACCCCCGACGAACCTCAGCCACTCTACAAATCTAGTAGGATTTCTCATCCGCCCGAGAGATACTACAGTTTTCTCATAGATGGGAATCGAGAGGATTGCATCTTGGAAGAAGATGATCCTAGTAGTTTCAGACAAGCCATTACCAGTAGGGACTCTGATAAGTGGCTAGATGTTATGCAATCTGAAATGGAGTCCATGTACACCAATAAAGTGTGGACCCTGGAAGTTGCTCCACCTGGGGTAAAACCCGTTGGATGCAAATGGATCTACAAGAAGAAACTTGGTATGGATGGGCAGGTAGAAACCTATAAGGCTAGACTCGTTGCAAAAGGTTTTCGTTAAAGACCAGGAGTGACTATGACGAAACCTTTTTCTCCAGTGGCTATGCTCAAATCCATTAGGATCCTGCTTGCCATTGCCGCCTTCCATGACTATGAGATCTGGCAGATGGACGTAAAAACAGCTTTTTTAAACGGAAGTTTAGAAGAGTGCGTTTACATGGATCAGCCAGAAGGTTTTGTAGACAGTGGGAGCAGCGGGAAGGTGTGGAAGCTGCTCAAATCCATTTATGGATTGAAGTAAGCATTGCGGAGCTGGAACATCTGTTTTGATGAGACAGTCAAGGACTTTGACTTCATCATGTAAGATGAGCCATGTATTTATAAGAAGATTCTAGGACGAACTGTCGTATTCCTAGTCTTGTACGTGGACGACATTCTTTTGATAGGAAATGACAATCCTATGCTACAGTCGGTCGAGCTATTCTTATCACAAATATTCTCTATGAAAGACCTAGGTGATGCCTCGTACATTCTGGGGATCAAGATCTACAGAGATAGATCCAAGAGACTACTGGGACTTTCACAGTTCAGGTACATAGAGACCATACTAAAGAGATTTAGTATGGAAGATTCCAAGCGCGGTAACATACCCGCATTGCACGGAATCACCCTCTCCAAGGAGATGTCTCCCAAGACTGACGAGGAGAGGGTTCGCATTAGCACTATACCCTACGCTTCAGCGGTATGATCTATATTGTATGCGATGCTATGTACAAGACCAGATGTAGCTTACGCGCTAAGCGTGGTGAGCCGGTATCAGTCGGACCCAAGTGAGGACCACTGGATAGCAGTAAAGAACATTCTCAAGTACCTGAGAAGGACTAAGGAGATGTTCCTGATTTACGGTAATGGAGACTTCAGGGTCGAGTCCTTTACCGACTCAAGCTTCCAGAATGACAAGGATGACAGCAAGTCTGTCTCGGGTTTTGTGTTTACCCTCAACGGAGGGGCGGTATGTTGGAAGAGTTCCAAACAGGATACCGTCGCAGACTTGATGATGGAGGTTGAATACATTGCTGCTAGTGATGCCGCAAAAGAGGCGGTCTGGATGTAGAAGTTCATAGCTGAACTTCAGGTGGTTCCGTCCATTGTTGATCCAATACTAGTGTATTGTGATAACAATGGGGCTATAGCTTTAGCGAAGGAACCACCGTCCCATCAGAAATCCAGGCACATCTTAAGGCGGTATCTCCTGATCAGGGAGATCGTAGATTGCCTGAAGATCGAGGTCCGGAGAGTGGATACGAAAGACAACACGGCCGATCCATTTAAAAAGGCCCTCCCTCAAGCACAGTTCGAGCGACTTTTTGGGATGTTGGGTATGCGGTACGCCAGCAGCTGGCCTTAGAGCATACGTTGGGTATTCGGTACGCCAATTACTGGCTTTTAGTGCATGTGGGAGATTGTTGGTTGTATATGCCCCAGAGGCCAGTATTGTATATGTATACATATGGATACTAGGGATATGTATGTACAGAACAATCTTGCTCAGTTTTTAGTATATATTATTTGACTTGTCTTTATCAGGATATGTGTATTTATTTGTATTGTTGTTATATCTTGTTTGCACATGTTGATAAAGACTCGATACGGTAGTATACTATAGTGGTTTGTCTTTATCTTAACATGGCATATGTCATACTTGTTATTACATATTGCGGTTACATGTTGATAAAACACCTAGGATCTTGCTTGACTACCTGTGTTGTGATGGCGATCATACTTGTGGGAGCAAGGTAGTCCATAAGCACATCTTTAAATGGTCCCTAGTCGTGTGAGTATCGAGACTGGGCATTGATATTCCAGAGTAGACAGGTGTATATGTTTATAGCCCCGTCGGGTGATGGTTAGTCCCGCAACCATTGGTCTGTTGCACCTAAGATCGTATACAGGTGCTCACTGGGTGTGAGTACATTGGGTGGACTCGCCGAGAACTTCCATGTGGTACTATACCTATCGTCAGATGAAAGTTCTCAGGTGACATGTGTGCAGGTTAGTCTTTGGACCCGAGATCGGCATTTGTCTCGTGTGAGTTCCCACTGAACTTTGATCACTACCCTACCACGGCTCTACTGAGTCGTGCAAACAGGTTTTGGTTGGGTTCAGTCCCGAACCACATGGAGGTAGTGAGCGATTGTCGGGGATTCGTCTCTCTCGGTATAGGGAGTCCATATCGCACTGTGATTCGATTGGTCAGGACAATAAGACCTTGGCCAAGGCACTTGGGATTTACTGATAGGTTGATCAGTAGTTTCCCGGATTGGTCCTGAGCTACATCGGCACGACTTATCAGATTATTAGGGTCTGACGTTCACCACCCCCTAGACCCGGTATGCGATAATCTTTGACGAAGAGACAAGACTGTACGGATATTGTCACGGATAGGCTCAGTAGGAGATCCGGATGAGTTTACTCGTCGGCCTTCCTTTTGACAGGTACCTGGGCAGCCGTTACGTACAGCTAGTGCCGCTGACGTCCTCGAGGTTAAACCCACTGCCAGAATACTGTCGAGTCTTTAGAGTCCCACACAGAGGGTTTCCCTGATCCAGGCAAAACTATATAGTAGCCGTATTGGATATGTTCAGGGTTCGATCGATTTATGTACTTAGTACTCGGATTTTCTATCGGACAGTTTGTAATACAAGCCGGCTCGGTTTTGAGCCCGATTATTAAATCAGGTATTGATTTAATAATTTACATATATATATTTCGATATATATAATCTAGTATTACGTTCTTCGTGTTATTCTATCTCTTTTGGGCGTTCAGATTTTTATCTGATTGCCGGTATATTTGTACAGTAGACTGAAATCCGTATTTATTACAGATTTTCTTCTAGAAGGTGGCCACCTCATTTTGGATTTTCCATTTATTTAATAAATGGAAATGAGGTGTAAAGTGAGAGGTGAGTGAGGTATGGAGTTGACCATGCTTCAATTGTTTACAAATGAATTTATAATTCATTTTGGGTTTACTATTGAAGCATGGTTGCTATTGTTTATTGATAGAAAATCATATACAAAACCTATGTGTTAGTGTATATGCCCTAGGGGCCATTATTGTATCATACTAGTTTGTATATTACTTAATGGAAGCTTGGGATATTCACATGTATATAACAGTCTTGCAAAACATGGTAGTATGTTACTTGGTTTTTCTATCTTAATATGTGAGTATACGTATTGATAGAGCTCTTAGGATCTTGCTTGACTACCAGCGTTGTTATGGCAGTCACACTAGTAGGGGCTGGGTAGTCAACAATCACATCCTTTTCAGGTCCCTAGTCGTAGGATTATAGAGACAGGGCATCGATACTCCGGAGTAGACTAGTGTGTACGCTTCTCATCCCAGTTGGGAAGATGGTCTGTCCCACAGCCGTCAGTACGTCGTACTGGAGATATTATACAGGTGCTCGTTGGGTTACGGGTACACCGGACAGGACTCGCAAGGAACTGTTGGTTGGGTTTTATACCAGTCGTCAGTTAACAGTTCCCAGGTGACATGAGTACTTCATAGTCCGCAGACTTGACACTGCTACTTCGCCTCGAGTGTGTCCTACTTTTCTTAGAATGCTACCCTACAACGGCTCAAAGGAGTCGTGCAAACAGGTAGCAGTTGGGTACAGTCCCGAGCACTTGGAGGCAGTGGCGGTTAGACAGGATCCGTCTCTCCCGGTATTGGGAGTTGATATCGCGCTGTGTCAGAGAGCCATTACGCAAAGTCCCTGTCCAGGGCAAGCGAGATTTACTGGTAGGTTCCAGTAGTTTCTCAGGGTGTAATGGGCTATGCTCCGACACGACTTATACCGCTATTAGGGGACTGACGCTTGCCGCCCCCTAGCCCCGATATGTGATAGTCTTAGACGAACAGATCGGACTGTACGGAGATTGTCACATCAGGCTCAGTAGGAGTTCGGATGGGTTTCCTCATCGGCCTTCTTATCGACATCTACCTGGGGACCGTTACGTACAGCTAGTGCCGCTTGCGGTCTGTGGTTAAACCCACTGCCGGCGTAGTAGTAGAGTCATTAGAGTCCCACAGAGAGAGTTTCCCTGCTCCAGGCGAAACGATATAGAGGTCGTATGGTTTTACGACAAGGGTTCGGACGCATACGTGTGTTTACGCACGCACGACTTTCGGACAGTTTTTACTAGTCGGCTTTGGTTTAAGCCAGATTCTAGTATCGGGATATTCGATTTATACAGCCTAAAATTTTTCCGTCTTTTCATGGATAGGAGGGGCGTTCTCGTAATTTCACGAGAAGCTTCTACAAGATGGTGACTTGGGGGTTTAGGTGGCATATGCATTTAATGAGATTAGTGACTCATTTGTATGATTCATCCATGTCATTAATGCATCATAAATGCTTAATGACTCATGGAGATAAATCACCCATTTGTATTTATGAAGCATGGTTGTTAAATCCTATTTTCTATTTATTTGATAAAGATTAATGCTTCATATATATCATGATAGATCACAATCTCATCCTCATTCTCATGCTCACCTTCTCTCTCCTCAAGCTCTCTCTCTTCAAACCCTAATCCTCCCCTCTCATGTGTTGAGATCAAGGATTATAATAGACTAATCACTCCATAATCTAACTCTATATCACCTAGGTTACTTAGATTAGCACTTTAAGAAACCTAGTTACCTCTAGTTTGAGGTGAAGCTTGAAGTAAAGCTCTCGGGTGGATCGTCTACTACTTGGAGAAGGCCGAGGAGGAGGTGGAGAACGAAAAGACGAAGGACATGGTTCATTAGGTATAATCACTTCACATAGTAGTTTAGAACTCTTATGGTTTTTTGTTAGTTATCGTTTAGCACCGATTCTTGCGGTTAGTCGATGTTATTGCATATAACAAGATCGTTTTTTAAATTTCCGCCTCCCCGCAAGTCGTGGGGTGTAGTACATCGACTTACAGTGGTATCAATGCCTCGCTAAACAATAATTAACTTATTAGCAAAGTCATATGAATTTCGAACGCAAAACGAACCGGAAAACACATCGATATCACCATGTTTCTGTCGATTTTAAAACAGGCTCTAAAATTTTTTCAAGTTGCTGCAGAATAACAAGCATAGAAAGATAAGAACACTGAAGAAAAATGGGTTAGTGAATCGGCCATACAGCCGCGGAACCGCGGCCCATCCCACCGATCTGCTGCGGATTCGCTGCCGTGTTGGGGCCGATTCGACCCAGTTTGCTCCAGTTATTCTTTTGTGATATTTTTGTATTTTCTGGAATGTTTATTTTCTGCTCAAATTCTCAGGTGCACAGAGAAGTTTTGTGAGTAGAATCTCATATGTTTGCTCGATCGAAATTATACGATGTTTGCTAATTTGATTATATCTGTGATTGTATAATGTGTTCGTAAACCTCCCCTAACTACTAGTATGTCGGATGGCAGGGGGTTGCACATTTCTGTAATGGATTTTACTGTTTGTGATTATGAACTGTATTGGATTGTTGTGATGATTAGACGGGGTTTTGTGATGGGTTATTGTATTAATTCATTCAATGTAATTGTAATATGTTGTAATATTATTTTCGGGGCACATCCAGGTTGCGGTTGTAGCCACCGTTGTATTATTTCATTTTACTGTTTTTTCTCCTAGGATAGACCCAAGGTGGGGTACACAAACTACCGGGTACTTTGAAGTGTTTAGTGGCCTACTCACTTTGTTGAGGGAGACCGCTTCAATTCGGGTACTTGGCGGGTAGTTTGCCGTACCCGTAGGGGTCTGGGATGAGGTAATGGCTATTCATCACAACTGTGTAATCCGTCTTTTGTTGCAAGCTCAAATCAAACACGGATTGGTTGCATATCCAATAATGTTCATCTGAGATCTGGAATGCCTATTATTGCGTCTGACGAATGTACAATATCTATATATGATAGCTATTTAGACGTCACTTATGTTTAACACCCGCGCTAGCCCATCTCCCGCTCTGTCGTTAGTTAAGTAACCTAACGGGTGATGACGGGACCCAGAGGCGAATGCGGATGGAATAAGAGGACGTTGTATTTTCGTTGTTTTCTGCAATGATAGGTTAATGATGGGACGCATTACTATTTATGCAAATAAAATAAACCAAAGTTTAATCGTTGGAACAATTTAAAAGAAACCACTCGATTATTTTTAAAACAGGAGATATTTTTTAATTGCGGAGCTTTAACCACTCCTTTTAAAAGCTATCATGTTCCTTCGGTTATATCAAGTTCACTACGTTCACGGTTTCGCCAAAACCATTCGTAGCCCTCCGTCATTTCATTTGGGTATTCAGTAGTATTCAAGCTATGTATTTTGACCAACGCCAAGGCATAGTGTTTGGTAGCTGCTGGGTATTCATTTGTTGCATAGATAGATGAGTTAGTTTGGGAAAGTCGTATTATCATTTTGGCCAACGTCAAGGATATGTACGGATGGGTTCAAATTAACAAGATAATGATGGGTAGAACTTGACATGTGACTTATGATATTTTGACCAACGCCAAGGTCATAAGAGCATGGGGCAAAAATTTATATCGAGAATTTCTAAAGAAACTGAAATTTGCAAAGAGATGCATACCATTTGGAGTTTGATGAATGTTGGTAGGATTCCTTCAGCACTATCAGACGATGATATTTGGATCCCGATCCTACTGTGAGTATATGCTACTTATCAGGTTATTCGTCACTTAACGATCAATGCTATAAACCAAGTAGGTGCCGAGAAAGGTGTCAGCGGGGCTACGCCCCCAGATAAAAGAGGTTATTTAATTAAGGAACTTCGCGAAAGCGTTGGAAAACCTCCCTCGAAATATCGACACTCGCCTGGCTGAACGGTTAAGCAAATATTGTACGGTGAGAATAGTCCTGGCTAATTCTTCTTTTATGGTTTGAGAAAGGATTCGAGAAACAGTGGGAGCCATCCAGTTTAGATAAACTAAAAACCACTCTAAAATTGCAAGAGCATCATGCTAAAGTGTTTTCTTCTCTCTCTCCTAATTGCTGCAACCCTGAAAATGACTGGACTTAAGTTACTTTTAGAGAAAAATATACTGACAGGGCTAAACTATAAAGATTGGCTACGGAATGTCAAAATGGCTTTGACCTATGACAAATTGGGGTACGTCCTCACCGCTAAGGCACCTGCAGTCCCATGTCCCAAATCCAGTAATGCGGATAAGGAAATCCACAAAACCTGGGAGATAGATTGCGCAAAGGCAAAGTGCATCGTGCTTGCCTCGATGAACAATGAACATCAGAGGAGGCACGAGGATATGGATCTTGAATCCATATTTCTCCATACAAAAGATCTGTATGGAGAGCAATCTCATATAGCAAGATACAAGACCTCAACGAACTTTTTTCGAGCGAGGTTGGCCGTCGGATCATCGGTAGGAGAACATGTCCTAAAGATGATAGGCTATATTGAAGAGCTCGCAGAACTTAGGACGACTTTGGATAATGAGCTCTATACATACCTTATTCTCTAGTTTCTTCCTCCCACCTACGCCCAGTTTATTCTGAATTTCAACATTCAAAGAAAAGAAGTTGAACTTCCAGCACTCCTTAACATGTTGAGGAGTGCAGAGGGCACCTTGCAGAAGGCAAGGGAAACACCCGCTATGTTTGTTAGCGGTGCTTCTTCTTCCGGGTCCAAGGCTAGGGCCAAAGGAAGGAAGAAGAAGGCCGCCACCAAACCTAGAGGAGCTGTTAGTAAGGTGGGAGGGAAGGGAAAGAAAAAGATTGCGGTTCCGGTAGTGGCCCAGGATGAGTGCTTCCATTATCACAGGAAAGGGCACTGGAAGAAGGATTACAAGGCGTGGGACGCCAAGAACCAAGGACCGAAGCAAGCTGTGGCTTCGACTTCAGGTGTGTCTGTAATTGAGAATTGTTTGTCAATCAACTCTACTTCCTGGGTATTGGATACCGGATCAGGATCTCATATATGCAATTCATTGCAGGCACTGAGAAACCGTAGAGTGCTGAAGGAAGGTGATATGACCCTAAAAGTTGCTAACGGAGCTAGCATGGGAGCTGTGTCCGTCGGGGATTATCACCTGGGATTGACGAGTGGACATATTTTGGTTTTACACACTACTACAAAGAAGGGTTGCCCCTACGGATATATCCGTAGGTGCAACCCACTGCCCCTACGGTTATATACGTAGGGGCGAAAAAATACCCCGTAGGTGCAAAGGCCGCAGGTGCAAGTCGAGGCCCTGAACTTATCCCTACGGTTAAATTCTTGCCCCTACGGATATGTATGTAGGTCCAGTTTCCCCTACGGATTAAGCCGTAGGGTATAAGATTTTATATTATTTACGGTTTATTTTAATAAATTACTTGGACCTACGGCTATAGCCGTAGGGGCATGTACTACCCCCTACGGATATATTCGTAGGTACTTTTCCGTAGGGGCACAAATTCAGGATTCCTGATATGTGCCCCTACGGATAATGCCGTAGGGGAATGTCAGTGGCCCCTACGGATATCTCCGTAGGGGGATTCCCAAACACCTGGCACTGACATCTGGGGGAAATATCAGTTACTGCTGATATTTAGCCCCTACGGATATATCCGTAGGGGTAACGTGTAGGCCTACGGATTAATCCGTAGGTACATATTGTCTGAAATTTTTTTAAAAAATGTCCTGCTTGATTTTTTCCCGCCCTGTGCACAATAATGTATACATCAATCAAATCATATATTGCAGTATTCATAATCACATCTCACGCATATATATAATATACAAAAGAAACACAAAAACTGAATATGATATAAATACAAACCAATATGAATATCGTTTCAAAATATAGTACAATGTGTATGATATAAATAAATACATGTTTCAAAAAAAAAGAACCAAAAATCTACCCTAGCTCGGTCCAGCTCGGTCCTGCTCCTCGGTCAATAAACTCTGCAATTCGTCGTGAGCGGGAGTCTGAGTGGGCGGTGGAGCTACAGGAGCTGTCTGCGGAACCGCAGCCGAAGGAGATGCGTGTGGAGGCTCGGCCGATCTACCCTGTCGCGTCTGGATATAACTTGTGTAAGAAGCGTGTAAGAACTGTTTATTATTCGAATTCGTTTCATTATTAAGTTATTTCGAAACCCTGTTTGGATATCTAGTTTGGAAAAGAGTTGTTTATTTCAATTACATATGTATGTATGATTAATAAAACATAAGTCTACAACCAAATAAGCTCAGGCTATGTACTGATATTGGATATGTTGATATCTATAATATGACATTATATTTTACTATTAAGTAGTATATATACCAGCATCCCATTCAACTCCTGAACGGTGGCCTTCAAGCTCTCCTGTTCCTGCTGGATACATCGCTAACTGGAGACGGAGGAAGTAACCACCGGGGTGGAGTCCAACCTCATATGGGCCCTGCTAGAGCCCAGTCCTTGGCCTATCTCCAAACCTCCGTGGTGCCGTCCGTGTGCGGCGTCCAGGACTGGGGTCAGCAGCCTCGAATGTTGCCTTCCCCCTAGCAACTGTCAGAATATTATATTTAGCACATACTGGTCTATAAAATTGACAAGAAATACCAAAATCAACAAATTCAAAGCCTTACCTACAGAGATAGTAGATGTGCTCCTCTGGTATCTGCATGTATCAAAATTTGAATAATATTAATTAATTTCAGTACATACATACTAACAAGGTAAACTCGCATATAGCGCTGCTTACACATATGACAGGGAGTGAACAAGCTCTTGTAGATCATCAGGCGCAAATCTAATCTCATCAAGCAGCCCATGATAATGAGTTGGACGACTAAGAGCAAAAGAAATGTGTGTATATTTATGATATAGCATTCTAAATCAATATACTTGCCCTATATAATATATAAACATACCTGGAGGAACGGGAGTGACCTCTGTCCCTGATATGGACGCATCACCAACAACTAGACAATCAAACATTGACAATATAAGTAATTTTGACATAAACATGCATGGATATCTATAATATTACATTCAAAATGGATATTAGAGAGCGCACCTGCAGTGAGAAGTGGTAAAAGTATCACCCAACTAGGGTGTAATTTACAGAATCAGTTGAGACTCTTAAAAGTCATAGAAGAACCCGACCTGCACAAATCTGATGTATGCTTTCCATTGGACACTAAGAAGTCTCTAAAGGGAAAAGCCTATGTGAAAGCCATCATTAGTTCATATCAGAAGATTGATGCTGAAACAGAGAACGAGAAATGTCATTTTTTTCTTCTTCCGCCACATTACTGTCTTCTCCTTCTGCCACATTACTGTCTTCTCCTTCTTATGATGTGCGCGTGCAAATTCAATGACTATATTGAGAATATTGATTAATAGTGGGTAGGAAAAGTATTTCTAAAATGGCTTTTGCGTCTTAAAACCATAAACTACTAAGTAATGACATACATAATTTTTTTAGTATAAAGGTTGTTATTTTAAGTTTTCCCTTATAGAGATATGATCTAACTGCATCTATCAACTATAAGTGTGCAGAAAATTATGATAAGAAATCATAAGAAAGGGTCGTAGCCATGCATAACTTTGAATCTACATACCAAATCATGCACTTATTGTCACCTTGCCTTAGAATATAAAATATCTTGGAAGACTATAAGCGAGCATTTAAATCTCGATAGCTTTTGACTTCAACATATATTTTTCTCAAGTACCATGAAATATACTTGCTCCGTATAAACCGTTTTCAGGAAGATGGATTAATAATGACAAATTATCCATTGTGGCTCACTAGGTTAGCATTTTCTCTTCTATTGACCATCTTTCTAATCAGCTTGGTAAATTTATTCGGAACCGGCTGCGAATCATTAAAAGACGTGCATAAGAAAGAGAACTAAAATACAGATATATAGCATACCGATACATCGAAACTTCATATTTGCGATAGCAATCCATAGATATTTATTTCTACACACGTGGTGCGCGTGCGAATGCGTCAGGCATCATGGACAAATATTTCAGAACATGGAAAGTATTATTCGTATAAAGTAATTAAACTTTTAAACACCTTGGGTAGATATTTTCTTAGTTGATGCAATCATATCATGAGGACTAAATTTAAGCTATTATACATATGCTTATGTATTTTTCTAACCTAAAATATCACACACACACATAGAGAGAGAGAGAGAGAACACCTGGTAGGTAAATAAATCAGGTAGCAGGATCCTGAAGAAATAGAGTCTATAGCATTGCTCATCATCATCATCCATGATCCCTTTGATAATATTTTTTCAAAGGGATCACGGATGATGATGATGAGCAATGCTATGGACTCCATTTCTTCAGGATCCTGCTACCTAATTTCTCTATCTACCTGGTGTTCTCCCCCTCTCTCTCTCTCTCTGTGTGTGTGATATATTAGATTAGAAAAATACATAAGCATATGTATAATAGCTTAAATTTAGTCATCATGATATGATTGCATCAACTAAGAAAATATCTACCCAAGGTGTTTAAAAGTTTTAATTACTTTATACGAATAATACTTTCCATGTTCTGAAATATTTGTCCATGATGCCTGACGCATTCGCACGCGCACCACGTGTGTAGAAATAAATATCTCTGGATTGCCATCGCAACTATGAAGTTTCGATGTATCGGTATGCTATATATCTGTATTTTAGTTCTCTTTCTTATGCATGTCTTTTAATGATTCGCAGCCGGTTCCGAATAAATTTACCAAGCTGATTAGAAAGATGGTCAATAGAAGAGAAAATGCTAACCTAGTGAGCCACAATGGATAATTTGTCATTATTAATCCATCTTCCTGAAAACGGTTTATACGGAGCAAGTATATTTCATGGTACTTGAGAAAAATATATGTTGAAGTCAAAAGCTATCGAGATTTAAATGCTCGCTTATAGTCTTCCAAGATATTTTATATTCTAAGGCAAGGTGACAATAAGTGCATGCTTTTGCATGATTTGGTATGTAGATTCAAAGTTATGCATGGCTACGACCCTTTCTTATGATTTCTTATCATAATTTTCTGCACACTTATAGTTGATAGATGCAGTTAGATCATATCTCTATAAGGGAAAACTTAAAATAACAACCTTTATACTAAAAAAATTATGTATGTCATTACTTAGTAATTTATGGTTTTAAGACGCAAAAGCCATTTGAGAAATACTTTTCCTACCCACTATTAATCCATATTCTCAATATAGTCATTGAATTTGCACGCGAACATCATAAGAAGGAGAAGACAGTAATGTGGCAGAAGGAGAAGACAGTAATGTGGCGGAAGAAGAAAAAAATGACATTTCTCGTTCTCTGTTTCAGCATCAATCTTCTGATATGAACTAATGATGGCTTTCACATAGGCTTTTCCCATTAGAGACTTCTTAGTGTCCAATGGAAAGCATACATCAGATTTGTGCAGGTCGAGTTCTTCTATGACTTTTAAGAGTCTCAACTGATTCTGTAAATTACACCCTAGTTGGGTGATACTTTTACCACTTCTCACTGCAGGTGCGCTCTCTAATATCCATTTTGAATATCGATACTTACATTCAAAATTGATATTAGAGAGCGCACCTGCACTGAGAAGTGGTAAAAGTATCACCCAACTTGGGTGTAATTTACAGAATCAGTTGAGACTCTTAAAAGTCATAGAAGAACTCGACCTGCATAAATCTGATGTATGCTTTCCATTGGACACTAAGAAGTCTCTAATGGGAAAAGCCTATGTGAAAGCCATCATTAGTTCATATCAGAAGATTGATGCTGAAACAGAGAACGAGAAATGTCATTTTTTTCTTCTTCCGCCACATTACTGTCTTCTCCTTCTGCCACATTACTGTCTTCTCCTTCTTATTATGTGCGCGTGCAAATTCAATGACTATATTGAGAATATGGATTAATAGTGGGTAGAAAAAGTATTTCTCAAATGTCTTTTGCGTCTTAAAACCATAAACTACTAAGTAATGGCATACATAATTTTTTTAGTATAAAAGTTGTTATTTTAAGTGCGCGTGCAAATTCAATGAAAGTTAGATTTGAGGATACCCATGTATGAGTTGTATTCTATATATGTGTGTTTCGATTTATGATTTCGCTTAAGTGTAGGGTTGTTTTTACTTAAAGAAGTATCACCATCTACTATATATAAAAAAATATAGCAAACTAGGATTGGTATTCAAATTTTAGTCCAGATTGGTATTCAAAATTTATTTAATTAGTTTGTGATCCACATCATTTGATTCGTTGCTTGAGGCATCAATGTAGGCACAAATATCGGCGACGAGGAACTCGACGAGGAAGAACGAGGGCGGTGGCGGGCTGAGAACGGAGGGCGCGCGGTGGCGACGAAGAGAAAATTGGAGACGCGGGAACGAGAGAAAATTTTGGGAACGAGAGGGAAAGATATCGAGGCGTATATTGGTATCGATGGGAATATGAAGGTTTCATATTATCATCGAGTATCATATATTGGTTTTAACCTGAATATCTTGAGTCGCTCTCTAATTATGCGTTTGTTGTGCATTCGTGTTGTATGTGTAACATGATTTTAAACCATTGAGATCAAGATTGATAGAACTGATCATCCTACATTGCAATAGCATTCATCGACCAAAAATAGATTGCGGTCTGGATATGGCATATTGGCAGATGTTACCTATATGTATAAATCTTATGTCTAATGACCATAAGATTGTCGGAGACAGTTTTGATGTTTTGTGGGTTTGGTTTTATACTTGGGACAATCCAATGTTGACACACACACATAAATAACAAATTAAAGTAAACTAACTAAGAGGCATGTTTGAGTTTTATACTGGGATCACAAATAGCATGATGGCTGCAAACAGGTTGCTTGAATACTTGCAGACAATCCAATGTTGCCTCGCCATTTCTATAAATTTTAAACTCCCTGGAAAATTATCATCACTCAGGATTACTTTAGGGCCAGTTTGGCTGCTTCTTGCTTGTGATTCAACATTCAGCTTTTTGTTGATTTGGAACTCAGAGAGTGTTGCAAAACAAATCTAAAACTAAATAAACCTCAAACTAGCTACAGAGAAGGCAAACAGCAAACCCCATGAAGTTTGGCTTTCAAGGGTTTTCCCACTAAAATACACTTAGATGCAGCACTTTAAGGAAGCTTGCAGCAATATAAAAACTTTTAGGTAGTTTAGTGAAAAACTGCAGTGCTTCAAGATTGTTTAAGTTTTATGTGTGCTTAAGCTGTCATACAGAAATTATCGTTGCAAAAATGTTCGCAACCCTAGCTTTTCCAGCAACGATACTGGAATACGAGCCTCAGATATGCCAGCTTAGGAATCAAAATAAGAAAGAGATTTGGGGTTATCCTATGTCCAAAGTCAAACGGGCTCGAGAAATATATAAACCCAAAAAAATGACTGCATAAAGATCTCATAAAGATGAAAAGGATGTTATGCAAGCTCTGAACAAATCTTGAACGGAACTTTCACAAGAATTTACAATACCCGACTAGAATCCAATCCTGAGTTTGATGAAGCTTCAGGCCTTCAGCTTCCCCACAGAAAATAGTTAGGGCAAACCCTTTGCAAAACCATAGCTTTCATGCAGAGATGACGCTCAGAACATGCCAGCTTCCAAACACATTGAATAATACATAATCTCCCATACTCTCTCTCTCTCAATCAGACAGTTTATATTTGGATTTGAATTTAGGAAAAGAAATAAGATGGCTACAAACCAGCTTGCCTCGCCAATCTCATAACTATAAAGCTCATAAAAGTGGAAGCTTGAGGGCAAGCCATCATCGCCTCCATTCAATTGAAGCCAAATCATCCACAAAAAATAGAAATAAATATAATAATTGATCGATAGGCAAAATTGCAAGAAACCTATTCAGATTTTTGCATGAAAAAATAAGAGATGTAAATTAAGTAAAAGATTACCAAATGAAATTATCCCATCACTTGAACCCCCTCTCAAGACATTTTAGCAAAAATTCCCCCAGTAATTTTCTTCGGTTTAACCGTTTTATATCATAGAAGAAAGATAAATTTCAAATGTATATACATGCATACACACACACACATCATATACACAGTTTTTGAATGTTGCCAGAATTTCAACGGTAATTCTAGATTTTTCCAAACTCTGAAGGCTTCACAAAAATTTTAAATACAGATAATAATATGATTGAAGAGATCAATCACCAATTTTTTAATGAGGATCAACTGAAACCCCAAACAGAGCAAGCAAATTACAAAGATCCCAAAACCCCGCGTGGCCCAGCCCCAGCCCCAGCCCCCAGCCCCAGCCCCAGCCCCCAGCCCCAGCCCAACCCTAACCCCAGCGTGGCCAGCTAAACCCCAACACCAACCCTAAGGCAAACCCTAACCCCAGCCCCACCCCAGCAGCAGCCGAACCCCAACCCTAACCCTACCCTGACCCCGACCCCGACCGCGACCGCGACCAGCTAAACCCCAACACCAACCCTAAGGCAAACCCTAACCCCAGCCCCACCCCAGCAGCAGCCGAACCCCAACCCTAACCCTACCCTGACCCCGACCCCGACCGCGACCGCGACCGCGACCCCTGCACAACCCCAACTCGCGCGCAACCCGAGACCCAGCCATGAACCCTAAGCCCAAAATAATCCAAAAATTCTTTAATTTACCTCGAGATTTACTCACCTGAACGGCTGCTGCTGGGGCTGGGGCGACGACCTGAACCGCGGTGGCGACGAGAACTGCGGTGGCGACGAAACCGGCGGTGGCGACGAGGAGAACGACGGTGGCGACGACGGCGTGGCGATTTGGGGATTTTTCTCGCGCCAGATCGAGAGAGAGAGAAAGTGAGCGTAGGCGATCGGTCTGGGGTCTTAATAAATCGATATTTACTTGTCCCTACGGATATACCCGTAGGTCCTTTGTTTGCGCCACCGTAGGGGCAAATACCAAATTAAGAATTAATTTTTTAATTCTTGAACGTCAGTGCCCGTAGGGGCAACCCTTTAGACCTACGGAGTAATCCGTAGGGCCAAGTAAAATCTGCCCCAACGGATAATTCCATCCGTAGGGGCAACCCCCTATTTTACTAGTGACATAACTGTTTTTGTGTACCTAGTTTAATGTGTAATATCATATCAGTTTCCTTGTTATCAAATAAAGGTTATGAATTCACGTTTGTAAGCGATGTTGTTAACATCCACCTTAATCATAGTTTGATTGGGTCCGGTACACTGAATAACGGTATATATGTCTTAAACCAACTCCAGATTTTCAATGTCCAGAACACACTAAAAAGAAAGTCTCCAGATTTAAATAAGGCTTTCTTATGGCATTGTAGACTATGTCACTTTAATGAGACAAGGTTAACTAAGTTACATAAAGAAGGATATTTGGACTCGTTCGAATATCAAATTTATGCCACTTGTGAATCATGTCTCAAAGGAAAGATGACAAAGACTCCATTCACTAGGCATGAAGTAAGAGCGAGCAAGCTCTTAAGACTCGTACACAGCGATGTATGCAGTCCAATGTCTACACATGCAAGGGGTGGTTTTTCCTATTTCATTACTTTTACGGATGATTATTCAAGGCACGGATTCATTTATCTGATGAAACATAAATCCGAGGCTTTTGAAAAATTCCAGGAGTATAAGAATGAAGTAGAAAACCAAACCGGCAAAAGTACCAAGACACTAAGATCTAATCGAGGTGGTGAATACTTAAGTGCCGAGTTCCTAGGTTACCTGAAAGAGAAAGGAATTCTCTCTCAGCTTACTCCTCCATACACTCCACAGCATAACGGTGTATCGGAGAGACGGAATCGAACCCTATTGGATATGGTACGTTCCATTATGAGTAATGCTGAGTTACCACGATATTTCTGGGGTTATGTGCTAGAATCAGCGTAATATCTTTTGAACATGGTTCCTACCAAGACTGTGCCTACCATGCCATATCAGATGTGGAGTTGGAAGAAACCATATCTTCAGTATGTAAAGATATGGGGATGTCCAGCTTTTGTTAAAAAGCAGCATGTGGACAAGCTCGAGGCACGATCAGTGAAATGTCAGTTTGTGGGATATCCAAAGAACTTCAAGGGGTATCTATTCTATTACGCAGAAGAACAAAAGGTTTTTGTTTCTCGTAATGCCCATTTTCTAGAATATCAGTTTTTAGAAAAAGAAACAAGTGGGAGCAAAATAGAACAGGATGAAATTCCAGAACCACAAACTACTACTGAAAGTTTGATAGAACCAGCAGTTCAAGAAGAACAGGACATTCCCGCACCCCTCCGCAGGAGTAGTAGGCCGTCTCTTCCGCCTGAGAGATACTACGGTTTTCTCATAGATAGGGATAGAGAGGATTGCATCATTGATGATGATGAACCTACTAGCTTTCAGCAGGCCATCCAGAGCGGCGACTCGGTACAATGGCTAGATGCAGTGCGGACCGAAATGGAGTCCATGTACACCAATAAAGTATGGACTTTAGACTCTGCTCCAAATGGGGTAAAACCCATAGGATGCAAATGGATCTTCAAGAAAAAGATTAGGGTAGATGGACAGGTGGAAACCTATAAGGCTAGACTTGTTGCAAAGGGTTTTCGTCAAAGACCTGGTTTGGACTATGACGAAACTTTTTCTCCAGTGGCTATGCTCAAATCCATTCGGGTCCTTCTTGCTATTGCTGCCTTCCATGATTATGAAATCTGGAAGATGGACATAAAGACGGCTTTTCTGAATTGTAATTTAGAAGAGTGCGTCTATATGGATCAGCCAGAAGGTTTCAATCAGAGTGGGAGCAGCGGTAGAGTATGCAAGTTGCTTAAGTCCATTTATGGACTAAAGCAAGCATCGCGGAGTTGGAACATCTGTTTTGATAAAACATTCAAAGAATATGACTTTATCAAAAATCCAGATGAACCATGTATATATAGTAAAGTTGTAGCCAGAAGTGTCGTATTCCTCATCTTGTACGTGGATGACATTCTATTGATAGGAAATGACATTCCTATGCTACAATTTGTCAAAGGATTCTTGTCACACAGGTTCTCCATGAAAGACCTGGGTGATGCCTCTTACATTCTGGGGATCCGGATCTATCATATTAGATCCAAGAGGATGTTGGGACTTTCGCAATCCAGGTATATCAACACTATACTGAAAAGATTCAGTATGGAAGATTCTAAGCGCGGTAATCTACCGGCTTGTCATGGAATCACCATCTCCAAAAAGATGTCTCCCAAGACTGATTTGGAAAGGGAACGCATGTCTATTATACCCTACGCTTCTGCGGTAGGCTCTATAATGTATGCGATGTTGTGCACCAAACCAGATGTAGCTTACGCACTGAGCGTGGTAAGCCGGTATCAGTCAAACCCAGGGGAGAATCACTGGATAGCAGTAAAGAACATTCACAAGTACCTGAGAAGGACTAAGGAGTGTTCTTGGTTTACGGCGGAAAAGACCTCAAGTTAGAGGCCTTTGCTGATTCAGGCTTCCAGAGTGATAAGGATGATTCCAAGTCCATGTCGGGTTATGTCTTTACCCTCAATGGAGGGGCGGTGTGCTGGAAGAGTTCCAAGCAGGACACCGTTGCTGACTCGACGATGGAAGTAGAGTATATTGCTGCTTGCGATGCCGCAAAAGAAGCGGTCTGGATGAAGAAGTTCCTAACAGAACTTCAGGTGGTTCCTACCATAGTTGATCCAATACCTCTGTATTGCGACAAAAACGGAGCTATAGCTTTAGCGAAGGAACCAAGGTCCCATCAGAAGTCCAGACACATCTTAAGGCGGTATCACCTGATCAGGGAGATCATTGATCATCGGGAGATCGAGGTTCGGAGAGTTGCTACTGAAGAGAATATTGCTGATCCATTTACGAAGGCCCTACCTCAGATTCAGTTCGAGAGGCTACTCGAGATCATCGGTCTTCGATACGCCAGTACATGGCCCTAGTGTAAGTGGGAGATTGTTAGTGTATATGCCCTAGGGGCCATTATTGTATCAAACTAGTTTGTATATTACTTAATGGAAGCTTGGGATATTCACATCTATATAACAGTCTTGCTAGACATGGTAGTATGGTACTTGGTTTTTCTATCTTAATATTTGAGTATACGTATTGATAGAGCTCTTAGGATCTTGCTTGACTACCAGCGTTGTGATGGCAGTCACACTAGTGGAGGCTGGGTAATCTACAAGCACATCCTTTTTCAGGTCCTTAGTCGTAGGATTATCGAGACAGGGCATCGATACTCCGGAGTAGACTAGTGTGTACGCTTCTCATCCCAGTTGGGGAGATGGTCTGTCCCACAGCCGTCAGTACGTCGTACTGGAGATAGTATACAGGTGCTCGTTGGGTTACGGGTACACCGGACAGGACTCGCAGGGAACTGTTGGTTGGGTTTTATACCAGTCGTCAGTTAACAGTTCCCAGGTGACATGAGTACATCATAGTCCGCAGACTTGACACTGCTACTTCGCCTCGAGTGTATCCTACTTTTCTTAGAATGCTACCCTACAACGGCTCAAAGGAGTCGTGCAAACAGGTAGCAGTTAAGTACAGTCCCGAGCACTTGGAGGCAGTGGCGGTTAGACAGGATCCGTCTCTCCCGGTATTGGGAGTTGATATCGCGCTGTGTCAGAGAGCCATTACGCAAAGTCCCTGTCCAGGGCAAGCGAGATTTACTGGTAGGTTCCAGTAGTTTCTCAGGGTGTAATGGGCTATGCTCCGACACGACTTATACCGCTATTAGGGGACTGACGCTTGCCGCCCCCTAGCCCCGATATGTGATAGTCTTAGACGAACAGATCGGACTGTACGGAGATTGTCACATCAGGCTCAGTAGGAGTTCGGATGGGTTTCCTCATCGGCCTTCTTATCGACATCTACCTGGGGACCGTTACGTACAGCTAGTGCCGCTTGCGATCTGCGGTTAAACCCACTGTCGGCGTAGTAGTCGAGTCATTAGAGTCCCACACAGAGAGTTTCCCTGCTCCAGGCGAAACGATATAGAGGTCGTATGGTTTTACGACAAGGGTTCGGACGCATACGTGTGTTTACGCACGTACGACTTTCGGACAGTTTTTACTAGTCGGCTTTGGTTTAAGCCAGATTCTAGTATCGGGATATTGGATTTATACAGTCTAAAATTTTTCCGTGTTTTCACGGATAGGAGGGGCGTTCTTGTAATTTCACGAGAAGCTTCTACAAGATGGTGACTTGGGGGTTTAGGTGGCATATGCATTTAATAAGATTAGTGACTCATTTGTGTGATTCATCCATGTCATTAATACATCATAAATGCTTAATGACTCATGGAGATGAATCACCCATTTGTATTTATGAAGCATGGTTGTTAAATCCTATTTTCTATTTATTTAATAAAGATTAATGCTCTATATATATCATGATAGATCACAATCTCATTCTCATTCTCATGCTCACCTTCTCTCTCCTCAAGCTCTCTCTCTTCAAACCCTAATCCTCCCCTCTCATGTGTTGAGATCAAGAATTAGAATAGACTAATCACTCCATAATCCAACTCTATATCACCTAGGTTACTTAGATTAGCACTTTAAGAAACCTAGTTATCTCAAGTTTGAGGTGAAGCTTGAAGTAAAGCTCTCGGGTGGATCGTCCACTACTTGGAGATGGCCGAGGAGGAGGTGGAGAACGAAAAGACGAAGGGCACGGTTCATTAGGTATAATCACTTCACATAGTAGTTTAGAACTCCTATGTTTTTTTGTTAGTTATCGTTTAGCACCGATTCTTGCGGTTAGTCGATGTTATTGCATAGAACAAGATCGTTTTTTTAAATTTCTGCCTCCCCGCAAGTCGTGGGGTGTAGTACATCGACTTACACTAAGTGTATGATTTTCTCTCTCATGCTTGATTCATTTTTTTCTCTAGAGCTCTCATCTCCTCCCTCTTCTAGCTTTCTCCTCCACCTTCATCTTCTTCCTCTTCACTACATTTCTCCTGTGTGGAGATACAAGTGAAGAGGCTAGAAAGAGATAGAATACTTAGAACTCAAAACTACATCCTAGATCACTTGGACTAGCATCCCAAGTATTCTAGTTGCTCTTTTGATATATTGCAAAGAGCTAGAGCCATGGATCGTACTCCCCAGGTGGATCATTTATGACAAAAGGTGGCCGGAGAACAAGCTCGATCTCGATGGTCCGATGGAGCCGGATTTGGAGTTCAAGCATGTTCAAGGCGCTTGCTAGGAGCTAAGGATAAAGAAAGAAGACCGAAGGACTTGGTTCGTTTGGTAAGAATTCCTCATCATAGTAGATAGCTCTCCTAGTGTAGCTAGTTAGTTTTATGGAAAGATCCGGTTTTAGGGTTTAGTCAAGCGCCAAGTTTTGTTCGCAAGAAAATTTTTGTTCCGCATTTGGCCACGGGAGTTGGCCGGGGCGCTAGGGTAACCTTTCAGATGTGGCTCAAGACCATCCGAGAATCTACCGATCTAACTATTAGTAATTCTCAATCCGCCCTGGCCAGGAATTTATAGTGTTGGCCAACCGAACACAGTGCGACAACGACTCCCTATACCGGAAGAGACGAATCCCCAACAATCGCTCACTGCCTCCATGTGGCTCGGGATTGTACGCAACTAAACCTGTTTTCACGATTCAGTAGAGTTGTGGTAGTGTAGTAATTAAAGCACAGTGGGAACTCACACGAGACAAATGATGATCTCAGGTCGACAGACTATCTTTACTCATGTCACCTGAGAACTGCTATCTGTCGATAGGTATAATTGAAAGTGTTTGTTAGCACCACCACTAGGTTTTATTAGCATCAAGCATGCCAATTTTAAAAAATTTGGAGTGCTAATCAACAGTAACCAAGATCTTAAACAAGATGATTAGTGTTTTAAGCATGATATAACAAACTATACTAAGAGATGGATGGCTATAACAATTGTAGTCTGTGTCCTTCTCTTCTAAAACTCCGGATTGTAGTCCATGTGACTCCACTAGGCTCCACTTGAGGGTTCAACAAACTAGCTTTAATGACCTTCGGACCGAAGATGATCCACCCGAAGTCCGTTAATCCAAGCTATCTCTTCACTAAACTCTTTAGTGAAGTAAACACACTATACCAAAGTGCTAATCTAGTGTAAGATGGTGAAGTAGGGGTTTTGTTTGCTCACTAGGGTTCTCACAAGATCAAGGTTTCACAACTCATGTGAGGGATTGAGCTTGGAGGAGGAGGTGAAGAAAATGGAGAGAGCTAGAGAGAAAGGAGCTCAAGTGAGGAAAATAACTCAAGTGAAGAATGAAGTGTAGAATGGTTATTCAAAGCTCACACATTATTGAAGCATATAATTTTTAACCATTAAAAATTGTAACCATGCTTCAATAGTGAAAGCAAATGAATAAAATAAATAGCAAAGCCATGCTTGCCCATTCCAAAAAAAGGTTTCTTAATTTTCCACCTCATTTTCTATTTTCTAAAATTAGAAAATCCATGCCATGCTTCATATAATATATATATATATATATATTAATATATATATATATATATATATATATATATTATGAATAATAATTAGTGAGCTAATAATATTAGTTAATATATAATTATATCAAATATAAATATATATCATATTATTAAATCAACACTTGATTTAATAATCCAGTTATATCACATATAACCGACTACTATCATTTATCTGTATATCACATTATCAAATCACCACTTTATTCGATAATCCGGTTATATCACATATAACTTAACTGATATTAAATAACCGCCAGATTATAATACGGTATCTCATACTCATATTTAATTAGGCCCCCACACATATCAGCATATGCGCCCTACTTCGTCTCGCTTGAACCAGGCAACTTATATGTGGGACTCTTAAGACTCGTCAATATACCGGCAGTAGGTAATGATCGCATCAGTTACGCATAAGCCATCAGCAGTACTAGCTGGACGTAACGGCTACCTAGGTATTGAGCGAATAGAAGATCAACAAGCAAGCTTTTCCAAACTCCCAAGAAGCCTATAGGTAACACTTACCGTGCAGGTCTTTGATATGTCGCATATTGTGTCTGGGAGTGGAATCGTCAGACCCCAATAACTTGACAAGTCATGCCGATATGTGGCCTATAACGGTACGAGAAACTACTGATAATACTTACCAATAAATCTCATCAACAGCCCTGGCCAGGGACTTCCTGTTATAACCAATCGAGCATAGCGCAACATCAACTATCTATACCGGGAGAGACAAAACCCCTCCTATCGCTCATTGTCTCCATGTGACTCGGGACTGTACCTAAAATCCACCTGTTTGCATGACTCTTTTGAGCCGTGGTAGGGAGGAAATCAAAGCACAGTAGGAACGACACAAGTCTCTATAACGATCTCGGGTTTACAGGCTAACCTATACCAGTGTCACGCGAACTGCTATCAGACGATAGATATAGTACCATCTAGGAGTTCTCGGTGAGTCATGTTCGGTGTACCCATTCTCTAATAAGCACCTGTGTACAATCTTTGATGTCAAACACTAATGGATATAGGATCAACCATCGCCCCCTACAGGGTCAAGAAACGTATACACTAGTCTGCTCTTGAATATCGATGCCCTGTCTCGATATACCCTCAACTAGGAACAATTAAAGGATATGCTTGTGGACTACCCAGGTCCCAGTAGTATGATCCGCATCATAGTCCTAGTAGTCAAGCCAACACCGCAAGGGCTTTATCAATATGTATCTGAGAGACAATATAATAATACTAAGTGTACATGTTAAGATAAAGAGTAACTAGATAGCATACTATCATGCCGAGTAAGAAAGTCCTCTATATATATGACCAACCATCTACTATAATATACATCAATGTACAATAATGGCCTCTAGGGCATGTATATTCCTAACAATCTCCCACTTGCACTAAGGCCAGTTGTTGTAGTATCTCGTACCCAACATCCCAAATAGTCTCTCGTATTGCGTCTTGGGTGGGCCTTCGTGAGTGGATCCGCTACGTTGTCGTTCGTTTCAACTCTCCTGACCTCGATCTCCCGGCGATCAACTTTCTCCCGGATCAGGTGATACCGCCTAAGAATATGTCAAGATCTTTGATGGGACCGGGGTTCCTTGGCCAAAGCCATAGCTTCATTGTTATCACAATACATAGGTATTAGATGCTCAATGGATGGAACCACACCAAGTTCAGCTATGAACTTCTTCATCCAGACAGCCTCTTTGGCAGCATCGTTGGCAGCGATGTATTCAGCCTCCATCGTCGAGTCTATTATGGTATCTTGCTTGGAACTCTTCCAACATACCGCCCCTCCATTGAGGGCGAAGACAAAGCCCGAGACTGACTTATTGTCTTCCTTATCATTCTGGATGCTCAAATCGGTAAAGGACTCTACCTGGAGTTCACTATTACCATACACCAACAACATTTCTTTAGTCCTTCTCATGTACTTAAGAATGTTCTTCACAGCTGTCCCGTGTTTCTCCCCAGGATCTGATTGATACCTACTCACAACACCTAGTGAGTAAGCTACATCCAGTCTGGTACATAATATCGTATACATGATTGACCCGACTTCTGAAGCATAGGGTATCCCTTGCATGTGAGCCCTATCCAAATCAGTCTTGGGAGATATCTCTTTGGAGAGAGTGATTCCTTAGAAAGCGGGTAAATTACCACGCTTAGAATCTTCTATACTAAACCTCTTTAGTATGGTGTCTATGTACCTGGATTGGGACAATCCCTATATCCGTCTAGATCTATCTCTATAGATCTTAATCCCCAGGATGTAGGAGGCATCACCTAGACCTTTCATGGAGAACTTGTGTGATAAGAAAAGCTTGACCGAGTGTAGAATAGGAACATCGTTTCCTATCAAGAGTATGTCATCTACGTACAATACGAGGAAGACAACCTTACTCTCTACAACCTTCTTATCTATACAAGGTTCATTTACGTTTTTGATGAAGTCAAACTCTTTGAAAGCTTCATCAAAACGGATGTTACAACTCCGTGATATATGCTTTAGTCCGTAGATTGATTTATGCAGCTTGCACACGCTTCCTCTGCTTCCACTATCTACGAAGCCCTCTGGCTGTGTCATGTACACGCTCTCTTCTAAATCATCATTTAGAAAAGCGGTCTTGACGTCCATCCTGCCAGATTTCTGCCGAATCTCGTCTTCTCGCTCCCAAGTGGATTCTCCATGCGATCGATTACCCCAAGAAACTAGCACAAGAGGGATAACCTTGTTCTTAAGAACCTTTTCTGTTCGATCCTTGATTTCAACTGGTCGCTCTTCAAAAGTCAGGTCCTCCCGTACGGTCAACTCCGAATGATCTAAGACATGAGTCTCATCACGAACATACCTCCGTAGTTGAGACACATGAAACACATCGTGCACTCTCACCAAAGACTGTGGTAACGCCAAACGGTACGCTACCTCTCCAACACGCTCCAATATCTCGAAGGGTCCAACGAATCGAGGACTAAGCTTTCCCCGACTTCCAAAGCGAATCACTCCTCTAGTTTGTGATATCTTCAGGAATACCAAATCACCCACGGCGAACTCTAGAGGTCTTCTTGACGTGTCAGCCCAACTTTTCTGTCTGTCTTGAGCTGCCTTCATATGCTTCCTGATCATATTCACTTTCTCAACTGTCTGTACCACCAAATCTGGTCCTAGTAACCTTTGTTCACCAACATCATCCCAACAAACAGGTGAACGACACTTACGACCATACAACGCTTCAAACGGAGCTATCTGAATAGTCGCTTGGAAGCTATTGTTGTACGAAAACTCCACCAAGTGTAGATGATCTTCCCAAGAACCTTTGAAGTCTAACATGCAAGCTCTCAACATATCTTCAAGGGTCTGGATCGTTCTCTCCGATTGTCCATCAGTCTGAGGATGATAAGCTGTGCTAAACTTCAATCGAGTCCCCAAACTTTCTTGTAAACTCCTCCAAAAGTGCGACAAGAACCGAGTGTCCCGATCGGACACGATGCTTATCGGCACTCCATGCAATCTAACAATCTCCTGCATGTATCGCTCTGCCAAAGTCTCTGTCGATTGACCGACCCGAAACGGAATGAAGTGAGCTGCCTTGGTCAACCGATCGACAATCACCCATACTGCATTGTTGCCCTTTGGGCTCCGTGGTAAAGCCGTTACGAAATCCATGGTTATATGTTCCCACTTCCACTGAGGAATCGGAAGTGGTTGCAACAAACCAGTAACCCTTTGGTGTTCAGCCTTGACTTGCTGACACACCAAGCACTTAGCCACGAAGCGAGCAATTTCCCGTTTCATACCTTCCCACCAGAAGTGCTGTCGAATATCTCGGTACATCTTTGTCCCTCCTGGATGTACAGAGTAAGCTGAACTGTGTGCCTCCTTCATAAGCTCTTCACGCACATCTCCTTTTGGCACACACACACGGCTACCATATCTCAATGAACCATCTTCGTGGACCAGTAAATCTCTTCGTAGTCTAGCCTCAACCTGCTCTCGAAACTTCTACAGTCTAGGACACTGCGATTGTGCCGCTTTAATCTTCTCAACCAAGGACGACTGTACTTGCAACTGCATCAACTGTCCTGTAGCATGTGGTAGCACAACCTCCAAGTCAAATCTCTGAAAATCCGCAATGATCTCTCTCTGTGCAGTCAATATCTGAATTGCTGGTAACCGACTCAGCGCATCCGGCACGACGTTGACCTTTCCCGGATGGTACTTAAGATCGAGGTCATAGTCGGCCATCAGCTCCAACCATCTGCGTTGTCTCATGTTCAACTCCTTCTGAGTGAACACATACTTTAAACTCTTGTGATCTGTAAAGACTTCAACTCTCTCGCCCGAAAGGTAGTGTCTCCAAATCTTCAGGGCGAAGATCACGGCTGCAAGCTCTAAGTCATGAGTCGGATAGTTCTTCTCATGAGTCTTCAGTTGTCTCGATGCGTAAGCGACGACTTTCCCATTCTGCACTAAAACACATCCCAATCCTTTTCCAGATGCGTCGCTGCGAATCACCAGTCCTCCTAAATTATCCGGTACGGTCAGGATAGGGGCGGTTATCAACTTCTGCTTCAACGTCTCGAAGGCCAATGTACATCCATCCGTCCAAACAAACGGTACCTCCTTACGCGTAAGCTTGGTTAACGGCTCAGCTAAACGAGCGAAGTTCTCCACAAATCTTCTGTAGTAACCGGCGAGTCCAAGAAAACTACCTATCTCCGCAACATTCCTTGGAATAGGCCAATCTCGAACTCGTGATCAGCCTCGTGGGCCCGCCTCTCTTTCCCTCAGTCTCTCTCTCTCTCCTCATCAAACTCTCTCTCTCCATCTCTCATAATCTTCTCTTTCTCTCTCTGTTATATATTCATCCCTACGCAGCCGCCTCCTATTTCCTCCACCACGAGAAACATCCCACGAACCCTAACCCTAGCCACCTCCGGTCTTCGCCGCCGACCTCCCAGCGATCTCGCCGTCGCCGTCATCGCCTCTACAACCTAGCCGCACCCTATTCCTCCTTCCTCCGTTCATCTTCCGCGCCTGCACCCAACCCGACGACGCCACCAACCGCCGTAGGTCTCGTCGTTGACGTCGCCTCCGGTCACCGACGACGCTCGCGACTCCCTCTCTTCCTCCTCATCCCTACCTCATCGTCACCTTCCTCGTCCCCTCGCCGGAACATCTTCAGACCCGAGCCCGACCCTGCACCATCTCCAGGTCGCCGGAAATCGCGCCGACGACCCTCGTCGACGTCTCCCGCGCCACCTCTTTTCCCCCTCGACCACCAGAGCCGACCACCACCCTCCTCTAATCGTCGCAACACCCTCTCCAGCGAACCCCGAGGCTGTTCAAGCCTTCGCAGCCACCGTCGTTTCCTCGCCGGCGTTCCAGTGCCGTCGAGCCCGCCGTGGTCGCCCCCTGGTGTCTCCCTGTAAGTTTTCCTTCTCCTTCCTTTTGGTACAATCCCCCTCGCTGGTCGTTATTTGCGTGTATCGTATCTTTGTTGCTAACTTGTTTCCGATGACATTTGCCGGAATCCGACCGTGCCGTCTTGTGAACCCGATGCTCCAGCGAGGTACCCTGGTCCGTGTGATCCCATTGTTCTCTGTGGGGACTCGATCCGAAGTCCGTACACCCGTCTCGTGGTTTCTGCCGACGTCGCATCCGTGCCTTCCGGTTTGCGAAACCGTCGAGGCAAGTATCCGAATACTTGCTTTAACATGCTACAAACCTAATTATCATATTATAACCACACAGCTATTATAACATCGATACCTTTTATAACTTAGAATTGCTGGTCACAATTATCCGTAACTTTAAATCAATATAATCGTTGCTTGTATTAACCGGTCTGCTATTAATTCACACTTAACTAACTAAACCAAGTAGATCGTCCTCACTTCATTTGATTAAATCACCCATGAGACAATTATTATGCTTTAGTTTAAATTCATGTAACTCCATTACGTATATTATCGATATTGCTTCACTTTGTGGCTATTGCACCCCAAAGGTGCGTGAACCTGTTAATAAGAGAATACAAACATCACTGTGTTTACATAGAATAATGTTGTTAGTTACTGTTCCTGCCGTTGTTCATTATGCGTTACTGTACCTGTTATCAGCATACACCTGATTGCATTACATTTTGACCGATCTTGATACACCTGACACATGTACTGATACACCGGACATGACACCCTGTATATGTATCGACTCAACCTGTTGAAAAGTAACCTGACCTGTTACCTGATTTCATGCCTAATGCCGACAAACCTGACCATTCCTGCTGTCTATCCGGACAGACCTACTTTTACCGGACTTGTGTTGGCATTAGTCCTTGACTACTGAATACCTGACCTGACATATATAACTTGGGGGTATGGGGAAATCAAAGATGAACCTGACTTGTAACTCGACAGTTCACTACCGTTCGAGTGTACACAATCCATTCTGTGCCTAACGGCATGTCTCGGTTTTGACCGAGAATATTGTGGCCGTGATCCCGGGTATGTACGGGGTAATACAGAGTGTACACATTCCTATTCTGTGCCTAACGGCATGTCTCGGTTTCGACCGAGAATATTGTGGCCGTGATCCCGGGTATGTACGGGGTAATACCAAGTGTACACATTCCTATTCTGTGCCTAACGGCATGTCTCGGCTACAGCCGAGAATATTGTGGCCGTGGTCCCGGGTATGTACGGGATACTATTGAGTTACATCGACGATTCATCAATTGGTTTCAAAGACTATAAAGTAGAAAACCTGATAGGACAGTTTAGTCACCATTGCACATTACCCTGCTCTGTTATTTCTTAGTACTGCTTTATTCATGTTCATATTTGCATTGCTTATCACCATGTTTACATTATATACTTGATGTCATGACGCGCTGACGTCTGGGTTTTGCATGGCCCAGATTCTTTACCACTGTCGCCGACCGTGCAGGAGTACTTCAGCCAGCAGGCTGATTTGAGTTCTATAGTGGTTAGTTGTTTAATGCATTTTATTTCCAGGTGCGATCCCGCATTATGGGACGTACCTTTCTATTATTATATTGGATCATTTGCTTCCGCACTTATTGTTCATTGATTTCTTGTTATTATGGATTTGGACATGTGTTAGATTAGTACTTTATCTTGTTCTTGATATCCTTACAACCGTAATGTGACTGTGGATGGATACTTCCTACCCACAGGTAGCATGGTTGGCTATGTTACGTGCCCAATCCTGCGTACTCTGGGAAGCGGGGCGTGACAGTTTCCTATCAAGAGTATGTCATCTACGTACAATACGAGGAAGACAACCTTACTCTCTACAACCTTCTTATCTATACAAGGTTCATTTACGTTTTTGATGAAGTCAAACTCTTTGAAAGCTTCATCAAAACGGATGTTACAACTCCGTGATATATGCTTTAGTCCGTAGATTGATTTATGCAGCTTGCACACGCTTCCTCTGCTTCCACTATCTACGAAGCCCTCTGGCTGTGTCATGTACACGCTCTCTTCTAAATCATCATTTAGAAAAGCGGTCTTGACGTCCATCTGCCAGATTTCTTAGTCATGGTATGCAGCAATGGCAAGTAGGATCCTGATGGACTTAAGCATGGAAACAGGAGAAAATGTCTCATCATAATCGACACCAGGTCGTTGACGAAAACCTTTTGCTACAAGTCTAGCTTTGAAAGTCTCAATTTTTCCATCTACACCAATTTTCTTCTTAAAGATCCACTTGCTCCCGATGGTTTCCCTTCAGGAGTAACTTCCAAAGTCCATACTTTGTTGGTGTACATGGATTCTATCTCGAATCGCATAGCATCCAGCCATTTCACAGAGTCTCCATTTGTGATGGCCTGCTCGAAACTAGTTAGGTCATCATCTTCCATGATGCAATCCTCGCTCCTACCGTCTACAAGAAAACCATAATATCTCTCAGGTGGATGAGGAACCCTACTGGATTTGCGGAGTGGCTGGGGTTCGTCGAGGACTATTGAATCCTCCGATTCTACCAAATTGTCAGTTATAGTTTGTGTAGCTAGAACTTCTTCCAGTTCTATCTCATTGCCACTAATTTCTTTCACAAGAAATTCCTTTTCTAAAAACATCTTTTGTTCCTCAGTGTGGTAAAAGATATATATCCATATGAATCCTTTGGATATCCCTTAAACTTGCACAAAATAGACCTTGCCTTGAGCTTGTCCGGATTCTGCTTTTTAACATAGGCCGGACAACCCCATATCTTAACTCGTTTAAGAGATGTTCTCTTCCCATTCCATATCTCATATGGAGTGGTAGGCACGGATTTGGTCGGAACCCTATTCAATAGGTATGCAGCTATCACAAGTGCATAACCCCAAAAGAAAATAGGTAACTCAACAACACTCATCATAGAGTGCACCATATCTAATAGGGTGCGATTTCTCCGCTCCGATACTCTATTGTGCTGTGGTGTATACGGAGGAGTAAGTTGAGAGAGAATCCCATTCTCCTTTAAATAGTCCTGGAACTCAGTGCTCAAGTATTCTCCTCCCCGATCAGATCGAAGTATTTTAATACTTTTACCCGTTTGGTTCTATACTTCGTTCTTATATTCCTTGAATTTCTCAAAAACTTCAGACTTTTGTTTCAATAAGAACACATGTCCGAATCTAGAGAGATTATCGGTGATTGTAATAAAGTACGAGGAACCATTCCAGGTATGAGTAGACATAGGACCGCATACATCACTATGTATCAGTCCCTAGAGTTCAGTAGCTCTTTTTTCCATGTCCAGTAAACAAAGTTTTGGTCATTTTACCTTTGAGACATGACTCGCAAGTTTCATAAGAGGTAAATTCGAACGGATTCAAATATCCATCTTTTTGTAATTTAGCTAGTCTTGTCGCATTGGTATGACCTAGTCTACAATGCCACAAGTATGCTTCATTCATTTCTGAACATTTCCTCTTATGCGTGTTCTATATATTTAGAACTGTAGTTTGATTCAGAATGTATATACCGTTACACAATGTACCAAACCCAATAAACACTTAATTTAGGAAAATGTTCATAACATTATACTCTAATGTGAAATTATATCTTTCTTTAGTTAGCAAAGAAACTGATATAATATTGCACATCATCTTTGATACGTAGTAATAGTTGTTTAGAATCAATGTATTACCAGTTGGTAAGACTAGGTGATATTCACCAACTGCTTTGGCTGCAACAATTGCACCATTCACTACTACTAGAGACTTATCACCTTTTTCCTACTCTCAACCTCTCTTTAGCCCATGTACCAAATTACATACGTGGGATCCTGATCAGTATCCAATACCCCGGACGTTGAGCAAACTGAGAAACAGTTCTCAGTAACTAACACACCCGAAGAAGATGCATCAGTATGCTCTTTCTTCGTTCGGGTGGCGTGGGAATCCAGATATTCTCCTATTCCTTGCTCAAACTTATGACTGTCATAAGATAGAGCGGAACCCAGCCAAGTATAATAAGCGGGTTAGGTCAATACATCTATAATATTATCATCTTGATTAAGGCATGTCATTGGTCGCTACCTGGAGAGAAAGAAAAGGAAACACAATAGCATGCACTCTTTAGAAGATTAGATTTGTTATTATCTTATTTAATCAGGATGGCTCCTACTATTTTTATCAAATCTTCCTTCAAACCATAAAAGGTAAGATTGGCCGGGATTAATTACACCCTACAAGTTCGCCGATCGTTCAGCCAGGCAGGTATTTGTACTCCGAGGGAATCTCCCCATGCTTTCGCATGGAACTAATTAAATAACCCTGTTTCCGTAGGGGCATCACCCCGTTAACACATTTCTTAGACACCTAATGGATCGGCTAATTGTAAAGTGAAAAACTCTCCCAGGAGTAACTCTTACTCGCAGTGGGTATCCGGATACAACTATCTCATAGAAGGTATGCAATCTCATTGCAAATTTCAATACTTGAAATCCCCAATATCTGTTTTTATCCTTAGCAGCTTATGACCTTAACTATGGTCAACAAATTATAAGCGCTGGCCAAGTTCAACCCGTCATTTCGTGATTGAATTAAACCCACCCGTAACTTTGGTTAACAAAGCCAAACGACTACCCTAATCCAATCGCATCACATGCGGCAGATAAGCACTAATCAGCTACCGCACTCTACACCTTGACTATAGTCAAAAAACGCAGCACGAATACTAAATAGCATTTATCTGAAATGACGGAGGGCTACGACTGGTTTTTAATAAAACCTTTAACATAATGAACTTGATATCGTTGTAGAATCTAGTGTTTTGAAAAGGAGTGTTTTTTATAGCTTTTGCTTGTTTTGCTTAAGAGGTCACTCCCGGCGAAGGGATCTTGGCTCTTTCGATATTCATCAAAGAATACCACTATGCAAAACAAGAACTAGAGAGGCTATTAAAACAAAACCGAGTGGGTTGTAGTGTTGGAGATAGTGCCCTCAAAGTCAATTATTGGATCGCAGGTACATGATTGCAATGATTGAGGTAGGACCTATACCAATATTACAGTCTTGCTCGAGATGATAGTATGCTATCTGGTTTATCTTTATCATCGTATAAATGCTTTAGTTCACTATTGCATGATGATAGAGCCCATAGGATTCTGCTTGACATCCAGCAGTATGATGGTGATCATATATGTGGGAGCTGGGGTCTATAAGCACATCCTTAAAGTGTCCCTAGTCGTAGGAGTTTCGAGACAAGGCATCGATACTCCAGAGTAGACTAGTGTATACGGTCGAGACCCCGACGAGGGGCGGTGGCCGGTCTCACAAGCCACTGGTTTCAGTTGGATCACCTAAGATGTATACAGGTGCTCATTGGGTTATGAGTACACCGGACAGGACTCGCCGGGAACATGCTAGTTGGTATTATACATATCGTCAGATAGCAGTTCCCTGGTGACATGTCTACAGGTTAGTTTGTCGACCTGAGATCGTCATTTGTCTCATGTGAGTTCCCACTATGCTTTGATTCCTACCCTACCACGCTCAAAGGAGTTGTGCAAACAGGTATTATTTGGGTACAGTCCCGAGCCACATGGAGGCAGTGAGCGGATCGTCGGGGATTCTTCTCTCCCGGTATTTGGGGTTGATGTCGCACAGTGCATGGGTGGCCATCACTTGAAATCCTTGGCCAAGGTAGTGGAGAATTACTGATTTGGATCAGTAGTTTCTCAGATGGTGATGGGCTTCATACCGACACGAATTATCGCGTTATTAGGGGTCTGACTTTATCCACCCCCCTAGACTCGATATGCGATACTATTAAGACGAACGGACCGGACTGTATATGCATTGTCACTGTCAGGCTCAGTAGGGTTTATAGATGAGTTCGCTCATCAGCTTCCCTTCCAATCAATACATAGGCAACCGTTACGTACAGCTTGTACCACTGACGTGCTAGAGGTTATACCCCGTGCTAGTGTGTTGATGAGTCATTAGTGTCCCCCAAAGACACTTTCCCAAGTTCGGGCGATACGTTGTACAGGACGTATGGTTTTATGGCAAGGTTCGGAAAATGCACGTGTGTTTTCGCACGTGTCATTTTTGGGGCAGATAATACTGGTCGGCTTTGGTTTAAGCCGTATCCGAGTATTATACTGTGTAGATATAATATCTTTGTCTCAGTTGCATTTGTATTCGGTCGTAATACAAATGCGGGTATGTTTATACTAATACGGGGTTGTCCTGAAATTCGTTTCAGGATCACTTTTGGAAGTTGCCAGTTTCCAGTTTTCTATCAGCCGTATTTAACATTCGGTTAAATGCAGATTTATCTTTTCTTCTTGAGGGTGAGTCGTGCTTCTAGATGTTTCTAGATGATGACTAGGATGGTGACATGGCTTAGTGACTCATGGATGCATTAATTGGTCATTAAATGAGTTGATGACTAGGTTTACTTGATTCATTGTATGCATTAATGAGTTGCTAGGTGTCGTGATGATTCATTGTCTTCATTAATTGTTAATCTCACCATTCCTCCACCTACACTCACCTCCCTCTTCCCATAAGTTTGGCCGGCCCCTCTTGTTCAAGGAGGATGGTTGTTGTTCATTTGATAAAAAAATTATGATAGTTTTGGATTCATGGAAATTAGAATAGAAAATTCTCATTTCAGCCGATTCAAATGGCAACTTCATTAAACCGTTCGTCCATAGCCTTGGACGTAATGAGACAAAGTGTTCTACTCATTCTCTACGTCATCTTGGTCGTCTCTTTTAGCAAACTTGACGATCGAGTTGTCTCGGTTCAGAGGCGGAAGCCCGTTTAAAGATCCGTCGACGTGGTGCCACCTGGACGAGAAGACTGGAGATTCAGGAGATCGGAGCAGCCGCAACAAGCGTGGGATGATGGTTGAAGACCGAAGGACTCGGATCGTTCGGTATAACGTTTCTACCCATTTGTTATTTGTTAGTTTAGCTTTAATGGCAGATCCAGGTTACGGTACACGATAGCGCCAGTTTGTAAAATGTTTTTGTTCCGCATTTGGCGTCTCTTAGACGGCCGGGGCGCTACCGTGGACTTACAGTGGTATCAGAGCCTCACCATTAAGCTATACTAACTTGTGCTAACGCGTTTAAAACATCGATCGAACCGAATTTCGAAAAACTGCAATTTCTATGATCTGAGTTTCTGTCGATTTTTAAAACAGTCTGAAAATAATTTTACATATCACAGAAGACTAAGCAGGGTTTTCTAAGAATACTGATAAATTTTGAGCACGTGATCCCACGTGACCGCCGCGGATCCGCGGTCAAACATAGGTGTGACCGCGGAACCGCGGCAGTACTGTGGGAACAGTGCTTCAAAATTCTTCAGTAGGCTTGTATGTGGAAATTGTGGGTTTTGGTATAGTTCTTTTGGACCCAGATTTTGTTACTGTACAGCAGATGTTTGTGGGACCCACTTCGGGAAATTTAGTCGATCGAAATTTTAAACTTGTTAGTATGCGGTACTTACTTTATATCTCCGACCGGGAATGTCATTTGATCGGTAAACCGCGTCTGATTGCTATAGTTCTTTTAGACGGGTTTGCGAACGTGGCATTCGCGTTGATGTTCTGTATTGTGCTGTGATGTTGCGGATATGTCGTGGTGGATGGCAGGGTGCAATGATAGTGCAGTTTGGATTTATTTGTACATTTGATATTGCGGGGCGAGCGTCCAACATGTGGACTGCCGTCACTGCCTGTTTGTATAATATTCTTTTTGGGGCATGACCGGGTAGAGCTCGATGTACCTGTTGTACATATTTTTATTTCTGTACTAGGTTTATCCCGCGACGGAGTGCATGGATAGCCGGGTTCTGGAGGGCAACGGGTCCGTATCCCATGGCTTTGAGAGGCAAAGGGACCTCACTCTAGAATTGGCAGACTATTCGCCGCACTCGTAGGGGGTACAGGTTGACCCAAGGTGGGGTGCTCAATTTACCGGATTCCGTGAAGTACCGGGTGTTCCATTCACTATGCCGTGGGGACTACCCCGCTTCAGGTTTTGGCGGGTAACTTGCCGCACCCGTAGGGGTCTAGGTTTCATTGCACAGGCTATCCACACGACTAGGGGAACGTCGGGTTTCTGCAGCGGCTCTGTGAAACCCGGGGATCCCAGATTATCTGTATTGTTCTGTGATGCTTATTACTTTTCTATAATGTTGCATATTATGACGCCTGGAGCGATTATTGTATATTGGTATATATACTATTAGATGTTGTATATGTTTTACACCCGCGCTAGTCCAGCCCTCGCTCTGTCGTTACTTAAGTAACCTAACGGGTGATGACGGGACCCAGTGGCGAATGCGAATGGCATATACATACATTTTATTTTCGTTCTTTTCTGGTGTGATTGATTGATGGGACTGCATTGATTCTTATCAATGCAAGGATAAAACAAACCTATATTTGATGTTGTTGGAACCAATTTTAAATGGTGTTATTACAAAGATGTTTCCTTTTGTTTTGCATAGCGGTATTCAGTTGGAATATCCTGCACCTCATTCCACGAGGCAAGGGCTGATATCCCTTCACTGGGAGAGACCCCTTGGGCAGAAGTTTTCGTCAGGGTAATAACTTCAATATAGTCGATTACAAGTTGTTTTGCATCGCGGTATTCAGTTGGAATATCCTGCACCTCATTGCACGAGGAAAGAGCCGAGCTCCCTTCACCAGGAGTGACCTCTTTAGCAAAACATTTTCGTCACTATATTTTTATAAAAGCTATCAGTTTCCTTCAACGAGATCAAGTTTATTACGTTAATGGTTTTTCGCCAAAAACCAGCCGTAGCCCTCCGTCATTTCTTATGGATTGTCAGTAGTATTCAAGCTTTGTTTGTTGGCCAAAGTCAAGGCATAGTGTTTGGTAGTTGCTGAACATTCATCTGTTGCATAGATAGATGCGTTGGTTTGGGACAGTCGTTCTGCCTTGTGGGCCAAAGTCAAGGGCATGTGCGGGTGGGTTCAAATTAACTTGGATAATGACGGGTAGAACTTGACATGTGACTTATGATTTGTTGGCCAAAGTCAAGGTCATAAGAGCATGAGGCAAAAATCATATCGGGAGTTTCAAACATACAGGAAACTTGCGAGGCATGCGCATACCTTCTGGAGTATGATAACTTGAGTGGCCTCCATCAAGTTATCATGCGATGATAGTTGGATCCCGATTCTCACTATTGAGTTGGTTTACTCTTCGGGTGATCCCGACTATTCTTCTTTCAGGTTTGGAGGAGAATTTGAGATTACAGTGGGAGGTTTCCTGATTAGATAAAGTGATAACCATTCTGATCTAGGTTAGAGTGCACGCAGAGTGTTTCTTTTCTCTCTCCCCCTTTAGCAGCGACCATTGACCGACCCTAGATTATGACTCAGTGACCAAAGTTGACCGAACCTTCTTAAAATACTGGCGTTTGGATTTTCTAACTTGCATAAGTCATTGCCGCTCCTTCTTTTACCCTTTGCAATTCTCAGAACACCCCGTATTACTACGGACATCCACTTCCATTGGATAGATCCATCGTATGGTTATATACGAACTCGAAAGGACTTCTTCGAGGATGGATCCAGGTTCAGGAGAAATAGAATTAGTTTATTCAGTTGTCTTTTATTACCACCTTCTCTCAGGTTGCGAGAGCTCCTTGGTTTAGGAGAGTACACCTATTACGCTTATTGGATAGTCTTATTCCAAACCATAGGCTGGTGCCGAAAGGTAGGGAATGAAGAAAAACCAATTAGCCTAAGTAGGGTGTGCAGAAGGTAATATGTAAAGACAAAATAAAGTGATTAGAAAGAGGGCAAAGTAAATTGCGACTGTTATCATTCACGACCAAACCGCGTACTTCATCGCTACTCCTATTTCACCTTTCCTTTTTCCCAGTTCGGGAGAAATAGAATAAGATATTATTCAGTTGTCTTTTATCATCACCTTCTCTCAAGATACGAGTACTCCTTGGTTTATGAGGGTACACCTATTATGCTTACTGGATAGTCTTCTTCCAAACCATAGGCTGGTGCCGAACGGTAGGGAAGGAAGAAAACCACTTAGCCTAAAAGGGGTGTACAGAAGGAAATGACTAAAGACAAATAAAGGGATTTGGAGAGTTGGCAAAGAGATATACGGTTAAAGTCATGACTTGGATTACGGAAAAGGAATTACTAGGAATACCAGGATACCCCTACGAGACATTTTAATATTTCAGTTTCACTGCGCATTGTTAAAAGAAAACTAATTTCCCGATTAGATACTTACTCTAGGGTATGTATTTACCAGGTTTCATTCTCATATCTGTATAGTTTTTAAGATGATGAGTGGGAGTAAGTTATTGGAAATTAAGGTGATCATCCTCATTATATCGGAATTCGTTGTAATTGGTGATATTTGAGGAAATTGCCTGGGTACAGTTTTCAACCTACGATGCACAGGTTTTGAGTTATTCAAACTCAGGAGACTTATACAGAGTATTGTATGTTGTCCAGTGTCCGTCAGGACAAAGGGATAGGTCCTCGTACTATGTTTACTTATGACTTCTCTAGTTTTTAGACAAGTGTTTAGTAGAAATACAATGTCTATGTTTTGAGAAGTTGTGGGTATAAGAATAAAGTAGAGAAATAGGTATCGCAAGTATCGGGATTCTTCAAAGAGATCGAAGATGTAGATTCTTGTGATTGGTATTCAGATAATAGTAATGGTTTTGAGAAACTTGTTTCTTTTTCAGGTTACTCATAATTGGATGGATTCCTAAGTTGAGTAATGCTGATTAGCCTTTCTCCAATAAGTTGATATGCACTGGAGACAGCTGCATGTTTTTGAATCTGGTTTCAATTAAATTAGTGCCTCTATTTCTATATTGTATATAGATTGGTTCATGTCTTAACGATGTTAAGATACGGGGAGTTGTCCAGCTTATGCTTAAAACCAGACACTGGATAACTCAAGGCACGTTTCTGTAATGGCAGTTTGTGGGTTGACCCTGGCTTCGACGAGGGTTGACTTTTCTACCATCTAGAAGATCAATAGTGATATTGTTCTTGACTCGCCACAGTTTTAGTAAAAATGTAATTTTTCAGAAAACAGTAGTGGGAGTATGGTAGAACTGGAAGTGATTCCAGAACCGCAAACGATTACGGAAAATTTAATAGGACCTATATATTCAATCAGGATTGACATTCTAATAGCCACTCCGCAGATGTGGTGGGTAACCTCAGACACCCGAGAGGTACTCAGGTAGCCTCAAGGACGGTGATAGGGAGGTTCTTGTTTACCCAGACTTGACACTACTGTTGTTCTAGATTATGAGACCCGGCAAGAGGATAAGTATAACGTCGTTATAAAACTAGCTTTAGAAGTATACGTATATATTATTCTGTCAGAGGGTTGTCGTAGTCAGTGGGAGCAGCGGAAGCATAGTAGGCAAGTAGCTTATGTCTATTTATAGACTTAACCAGTTAGAGCGGAGATAGATCATCTAATTTTTGATGTGACAGTCATACGTTTGACTTCATCAGAATAGGGGATGGATCCGTTAAGAAGGTAGTAGGGTGTGATGTCCTGGTATTTGGATGACATACACAGAGTAGGAAGTAAAATTCCTATACTACGATCGGTTGTACTGTAGTTGTCACACAGTTGTTTCTTCACAAAAGACATGGATATAATATCTGACATTCTGGTTACTAGATCTATGGTTTTAGATCTAGATTTTGGTAGTTTCCTAATGTGGGTACTTTGACAATATTCTAATGGTTTTTAGAATAGATGACTCCTGGCATGGTTGTGTACCTACAGGTGATGGAGTCACCCTCTCTAAAGGTGTCTTATAGACTAAAGAGGAGAGGGATGTGCATGATTGGCAGATCACTTGCTTAGGCAATTGAGCCAATCATGAGATGTCAAGTACCACAAGATGTTTTTTTTGCATTAGATACGATAAGTTTATATTAATCCAATCCTGGAGAAACATAAGGAAGCAGTTTTAGAACATAAGTGCATGTTCTACGGATTTGATGACGGCAGCTTCTCTCGGGAGACGGTTATCATTCCAGGCTTCAAAGGCGACATGGATGACAGAGGGATTGTCAGAATTATAGTTTTCCCTCTGACGAGGGATAGTATTATGGACAGGTGGTCTAAGAGGATGCTGTGGGAGGCATGGTGCTGGATACTGATTAGGTTCAGTTTTCGATACAGTCTAAGAAGTTTGGATTTGAAGTTCATTTATGAACTTGGTCGCATCAGATATTCAGACATATTCTAAGACAGGTATTACTCAATTCGGGAGATGGCTTTCTCTGCGAACTTGAGATTAAAAGAGACATAGAAAGAAACATCAAGGCGGATCCACTCACTGAGGCTATTTCTCGAAAACAAGAGTTTTACAAACTAGCTTTGTGAAACTGATTAGTACAGGAGTTGGGTGTTCGGTATCACACGGGCTGTGAGTATGTGACATCGCAATAATTAGCCTTAAGTGCAAGTGGGAGATTGTTGGAGATAGTGCCCTCAAAGTCAATTATTGGATCGCAGGTACGTGATTGCAATGATTGAGGTAGGACCTATACCGATATGACAGTCTTGCTCAAGATGATAGTATCCTATCTGGTTTATCTTTATCATCGTATACATGCTTTAGTTCACTATTGCATGATGATAGAGCCCAGAGGATTCTGCTTGACATCCAGCAGTATGATGGCGATCATATACGTGGGAGCTGGGGTCTATAAGCACATCCTTAAAGTGTCCCTAGTCGTAGGAGTTTCGAGACAGGGCATCGATACTCCAGAGTAGACTAGTGTATACAGTCGAGACCCCGACGAGGGGCGGTGGCCGGTCTCACAAGCCACTGGTGTCAGTTGGATCGCCTAAGATGTATACAGGTGCTCATTGGGTTATGAGTACACCGGACAGGACTCGCCGGGAACATGCTAGTTGGTATTATACATATCGTCAGATAGCAGTTCCCTGGTGACATGTCTACAGGTTCGTTTGTCGACCTGAGATCGTCATTTGTCTCGTGTGAGTTCCCACTGTGCTTTGATTCCTACCCTACCACGCTCAAAGGAGTTGTGCAAACAGGTATTTTTTGTGTACAATCCCGAGCCACATGGAGGCAGTGAGCGGATCGTCGGTGATTCGTCTCTCTCTGTATTGGGGGTTAATGTCGCACAGTGCACGGGTGGCCATCACTTGAAATCCTTGGCCAAGGTAGTGGAGAATTACTGATTTGGATCAGTAGTTTCTCAGATGGTGATGGGCTTCATACCGACACGAATTATCGTGTTATTAGGGGTCTGACTTTATCCACCCCCCTAGACTCGATATGCGATACTCTTTAGACGAACGGACCGGACTGTATATACATTGTCACTGTCAAGCTCAGTAGGGTTTATAGATGAGTTCGCTCATCAGCTTCCCTTCCAATCAATACATAGGAAACCGTTACGTACAGCTTGTACCTCTGACGTGCTAGAGGTTATACCCGGTGCCAGTGTGTTGATGAGTCATTAGAGTCCCCCACAGACACTTTTCTATGTTCGGGCGAAATGTTGTAGAGGCCGTATGGTTTTATGGCAAGGTTCGGAAAATGCACGTGCGTTTTCGCACGTGTCGTTTTTCGGGCAGATAATACTGGTCGGCTTTGGTTTAAGCCGGATCCGAGTATTATACTGTGTAGATATAATATCTTTGTCTCAGTTGCATTTGTATTCGGTCGTAATACAAATGCGGGTATGTTTATACTAATACGGGGTTGTCCAGAAATTCGTTTCAAGATCACTTTTGGAAGTTGCCAGTTTCCAGTTTTCTATCAGCCGTATTTAACATTCGGTTAAATGCGGATTTATCTTTTCTTCTTGAGGGTGAGTCGTGCTTCTAGATATTTCTAGATGATGACTAGGATGGTGACAAGGCTTAGTGACTCATGGATGCATTAATTGGTCATTAAATGAGTTGATGACTAGGTTTACTTGATTCATTTTATGCATTAATGAGTTGCTAGGTGTTGTGATGATTCATTGTCTTCATTAATTGTTAATCTCACCATTCTTCCTCCTACACTCACCTCCCTCTTCCTATAAGTTCGGCCGGCTCCTCTTGTTCAAGGAAGATGGTTGTTGTTCATTTGATAAGAAGATTATGATAGTTTTGGATTCATGGAAATTAGAATAGACAATTCTCATTTCACCCGATTCAAATGGCAACTTCATAAAACCGTTCGTCCATAGCCTTGGACTTAACAAGACAAAGTGTTCTACTCATTCTCTACTTCATCTTGGTCGTCTCTTTTAGCAAACTTGACGATCGAGTTGCCTCGGTTCAGAGGCGGGAGCCCGTTTAAAGATCCGTCGACGTGGTGCCATCTGGACGAGAAGACTGGAGATTCAGGAGATCGGAGCAGCCTCAACAAGCGTGGGATGATAGTTGAAGACCGAAGGACTCGGATCGTTCGGTATAACGTTTCTACCCATTTGTTATTTGTTAGTTTAGCTTTAATGGCAGATCCGGGTTACGGTACACGATAGCACCAGTTTGTAAAAAGTTTTTGTTCCGCATTTGGCGTCTGTTAGACGGCTGGGGCGCTACCGTGGACTTACATGTAGTATTTGCTAGTTTTGATAAAGAGGTCACTCCCGGTGAACGGATCTCGGCTCTTTCCTCATCGAATTAGGAGCTAGATATTCTTCAAGTAATACCACTATGCAAAGAAAAAACTGTTAGTTATATGTATGCCCTAGAGGCCATTATTGTACATGATTGTATATTATAGTGGATGTTTGGACATATATAGAGAGGACTTTCTTGCTCGATATGATAGTATGCTATCTGGTTCCTCTTGTCTTAACATGTAGACTTGTATTGTGATACTGTCTTGCTCTCACATGTTGATAAAGCCCTTAGTATGTGTACTTGACTACCAGGACTATGATGGAAATCATACTAGTGGGCCCAGGGCAGTCCACAAGTTCATCCTTTAATTGTTTTTAATCGTGGGTGTATCGAGACAGGGCATCGATATTCCAGAGTATACTAGCGTATACGCTTCTTAACCCATATGATGGGTGATGGATGATCCCATATCCAATGGTGTTTGACACCAAAGATGGTATATGGGTGCTCAGTGGAAACTGGGTACACTGCACAGGACTCACCGAGAACTCCTAGATAGTATTGTACCTATCGTCTGATAGCAGTTCTCTAGTAACACTCGTACAGGTTAGTCTGTAGACCCGAGATCGTCATAGTGTCTTATATGATTCCCACTGCGCTTTGATTTCCACCTTACCACGTTCAAGAGAACGTGCAAAACGGTGGTTTTTGGGTACAGTCCCGAGTCACATGGAGGCAATGAGCGATAGGAGGGAATTCGTCTCTTCCGGTATTGGTTGCGCTGTGCTCGATAGGCCATAACAGGTAGTCCCTGGCCAGGGCTGATACGGAGATTTACCGGTAAGTGTTATCAGTAGTTTCTCGACCCGTTATGAGCCTCATATCGGTATGAGTTATAAAGTTACTGAGGTCTGACGTTTACTACCCCTAGACTAGATATGCGACATAACGAATAGACCGAACTGTACGGTAGTGTTACTGATAGGCTTTGCGGAAGTATAGAAAAGCTTGCTTGTTGATCTTCTGATCATTCAATACTCAGGTAGCCATTACGTCCAGCTAGTACCGCTGACAGCTTGTGGGTGACTGATATGATCATCACCTAATGCCGGCGTATTGACGAGTCTTTAGAGTCCTACACAGAGGTCTCCTACTCATGCGAAATGAAGTAGGAGTACATATGTGAAATGTGGGGGACCGAGATTAATACGTGTATACAATACCGTATTCTATTCTCACGATACGTTATATCAGTCGGTTATATGTGATATAGCCGGGTTATCGAATCAAGTGTTGATTCGATAAGTTGATTCAAATAATATTAGTCGGTTGTATGTAATATAGCCAGATTATTAAATCAAGTGTTGATTTAATAATTTAATGTATAATTGTATATTTGATATATTAATTTACATTAACTAATATTAGCTCACTTAATCATTTCTTTATCTCACTTATGCATTTAATATATATGCGATATATATTAATTGTGTTTCTTTTTGTGTCATGCTTGATGATACATGCTACATGGGTGTGTGAGACTCACACCATGCTTATGATAATGTGGGGTTTATTTGATTAAAGTAAATCAAAAATTAGTTGGAAATTAGGCACATGATTTAAGCTTAGTGGAAGCTTGTAAAACCATTGACTTAGTCCACTAGTTTTATTTTACATTAGATATTTATTAACCCAACCATTACCTTAAGCCATGGTTAAGTCACTACAAGAGTTATATGAGATATTTCTCACCCATGGTTGCCATAACATTATTGGCTTCATCTTCTTCTTCATCAAGAGAGAGCTCTCTAGGTTTTGAGGAGGTGAAAAAAATTAGTGAGAAAAATAAATCTACAGTGGGCAAAATTCCTACTTCATCATCCTACACTAGATTAGCCATTTAGTTTAGGTTGTTTGCTTCACTTATCCCTAATTAGTGAGAGGAAGCTTGAGTTAGTGTCTCGTCGACGTAGATCATCATCGGCCTCGAAGACTTCAAGCAAGCTTGTTCGTTTCCCTAGAGGAGCCTTACTAGAGTCCGGAAGATCACTACTTGGAGCGAAGGGACTCCTACACGGGGCTTTTTAAGTGAAGGACCGGTCTACAAAGGTTGTATTCTTTGTTCACTTAGATATAAAGTTGTTTACATTCTTGTTTCGTCTAATTCTCTAGATAAGATTCTAGGTCATGGTTCTTTAGCATGGCAAAATTTTGAAAATGGCATGGTCGATGCCTCTCGAATCCTTACTGCCATGCTAGGTAACCCTACAGTGGTATCAGAGCCAAGCTAGAGAATTAGACGATGTTTGTAGAATTACGAAACCGAAACAACTCCGAAACAAACGAAACATAGCCCGAGTTTCTGTCGATTTTTAAAACTCCTCTAAAAATTTTTTAAGCAACAGCAGAATATTACATGTGATGTGACATGAGCACCAGAGCAAAACAAGCCATTTTCACCGGGTTTGACCCGGCGAGACTTGCCATAAAACCTGCCCCACTGGTTTTCCTTTGTAGTTTGGGATTCGTTTTGGTTTTGTGTTCTGGTCTCTGGGTTTTGGTGTTTCTGGTGTTGCTTGTTTTTTCTAAGATTGCATGTGATATTATCTTTCTGTAACGGCAATTCGGAGTGTTTTGTAGTCGTAATTTTAACATCATTTCGGGTAATCTTGACAACGTTAAAATGTTTGAACGAATATCAAATACCTAATTTTCTCCCTCGCTGAAAATTTTCCAAAAGTTGGATTTTTCCAAGTTGAAAAACATTCAAAAATAATGCAAGTAATTCTATGGATCCTCTAAAAGAATGAAACCCTAACTTGATTCTATGACCACCGGAATCACCGCCAAACCGTAGGGTTTGCCGTAGTTCCGCTGCGCCATAGGTGAGGCAAGTGTTGGCCCTTCTACGGTTTGTCCATAGGTACTGTGGCATGTTCTGAGTATTTTCAAACTGTGCTCAAGTGTTGAGCTCTTTGGGATATTTTGGGTGTTTGTTGACTTGATAGGAATGTTTAACATAGTCTAGCTTTCTGCGATGTGATACAATATTTGGAATCTACAGTAATTGGTTTTGTGAAAATCGATTAGTTGCTTGTAAATTTAACATTTCGGTCTCGGTAGAAATCGGGAATCTTGTTGAATAGGCAGATTTCTTTTGAAAAGGTGTTTTCATAGATGAGACCCAAATGTAAGATTTACACTGTTAGGCATGAAATCCGAAGTATGTGATATTCCGGATTTATGATGTCTAAGGGCCGTGTCGATTCCAAATGTTGTAGTTTGACATTTTCTTTTCTGCGACCGTAAATGTAATATGTGGTGTATCGCCGGTTTCGTTGCTATATGTCAACGACAATTGGGATATGCATATTTACTTACGTTGATGACATGTGATGTTAGTGTTGTTGGGATATGTTATATTGGATCGTCGTGTTTGAATAGCCTGGGTTTTTATGTGAGATGAGAGTTTTTCATTTTCATTCATGTAAAAAACCTTGTATGTAATATACTTTTATTGGGGCACATCCGGTTTAAGGATGATGTCACCATTGATGTATATTATTTACTTTTCCGCATTAGGATAGACCCAAGGTATGGAGCAAATGTAACCGGGTTCTAGAGTCCAGTGGGAGACAATCTCGAGGAGTCGAGACCGGGCCACCTAAGTCTAGAATTGGTAGAGTTGCTTGCTTCTCTCGTAGGGGTCTAGGGATGTGGGTTTGGCTATTCATCGTGACCGTAGAATATGTGTTTTTACTGGCTTAATATAAAACATGGACCTCCTAGTATATCCAATATTTCATATGTTGACTTCAGCTCTTGATATTCTATGATGTGATCACTTTATATGTTGAGACAAATACTTTATTATTATATATATGATATATAATAAACGTTACTTATATTTTGCACCTGTGCTAGTCCCTCCCCGCTATGCCGTTAGTTAAGTAAGCTAACGGTGTATAACCGGACACTGTGGCGAATGCGGATGGCATAAGCATACGTTATATTTTCGTTTCTTCTGTGATTCTTAGGAAGCATAATTCATAAGACTTCATTAATGAGATTAATAAAAAAGAAAGAAACCTAAAAGATGCTGTAGAATCAAATTTTCAAAAAGGGTAGCTCTAGTTTTTTCTTTGCATATAGGTAATCCTTATAGAATATCCAGCACCTCATTCGATGAGGAAAGAGCCGAGATCCCTTCACCGGGAGTGACCTCATTAGCGAAACTAGAAGATGCTACAACCCACTCAATTTTTTTATTGCTTTTTTAGTTCTTTCTTTGCATAGCGTTATTTCTTGTAGAATATCCAGCACCGCATTCGATGAGGAAAGAGCCGAGATCCCTTCACCGGGAATGAGCTCTTTAGCGAAACTAGTAAAAACCTCAAAAACACTCCTTTTCAAAAATCACTTGTTTCTACAACGATATCAAGTTCATTACGCAAAAGGTTTTCTTAAAAACTTGTCGTAGCCCTCCGTCATTTCAGATAAGGACTATTCAGTATTCGTACTACGTTTGTTGTACTTGTCAAGGCGTAGTGTATGGTAGCTGATTAGTGCTTATCTGCTAAAGCATGAGATGCGATTTGATTAGGGTAGCCGTACAGCCTTGTTGACCTTGTCAAGGGTCGTGCGGGTGGGTTTAATTCAATCATGAAATGTACGGGTTGAACTTAACTTGCGATTTATGGTTTGTTGACATTGTCAAGGTCATAGATCGCTTGGGACAAAATATTATCGGGAATTTGAAGTGTTGAAATTTGCAATTAGATTGCATACCTTCTATGAGATAGTTGGATCCTGATACCCACTGTGAGTAAGAGTTGCTCCTGAGAGAGTTTTACACATCACAATTAGCCGATCAAGTAGGTGTCTAGAAAGGTATTAACGGGGTTATGCCCATGGGAAAACGAGATTTATTTTAATTAGATCCGTGAGGAAGCACGGAGAACCTCCCTCAAAGTACCGACACCGGTCTGGCCGAAAGATTGGCGAACTTGTAGGGTGTAATTAATTCCGGCTAGTCTTACCTTTTATGGTTTGAAAGAGAATTTGATAAAAACTGTAGGAGCCATCCTGATTAGAGAATATAAAAACCAATCTAATCATGCAAGAGCATACGCTAAGTGTTTTCTTCTCTCTCTCTCCAGGTAGCGACCATGTCAGGACTTAATCAAGGTAATAATATGGATGTATTGACAGAACCTGCTTATTATACTGAGCTGGGGAACGTTGGTTCCTCTCCAACTTATAATTGTTACAAGTCCGAGCAGGGAATAGGAGAATATCCGGATTCCCACGCCACCCAAGCGAAGAAAGAGCATGTTGATGCATCTTCATCGGATGTGTTCGTTACCGAGAACTGTTTCTCAGTACACTCTACATCCTGGGTATTAGATAACGGATCGGGATCCCACATATGTAATATGTTTCATAGGCTTAAGAAAGGTAGAGAACTGGGAATATGTGATCATTCTCTAAAAGTAGGGAATGGTGCAAGTGTTGCAAACAAAGCAGTTGGTGAATATCACCTTGTATTACCAAATGGAAATACTTTGATCTTGAACGACTGTTTTTACGTACCCTCTTTGATATGCAATTTAATATCAATTTCTTTATTAGATAAAGAATGATATAAGTTTGTAGTAGAGAATAATGTTATGAACATTAACCTAAATCAAGTGTTGATTGGGTTTGGTGCATTGTGTAACGGTTTATACGTTCTGAATCAAAACACAGTTCTTAACGTACAGAACACACACAAGAGGAAGAGTTTAGAAATGAACGAATCCTTCTTGTGGCATTGTAGACTAGGTCATATCAATGCCGTTAGTTATAAGTATGCCCTAGAGGCCATTACTGTACATACGATGTATATTGTAATGGATGCTTGGACATATATAGGGAGGACTTTCTTACTCGACATGATAGTATGCTATCTGGTTGTACTTTATCTTAACATGTACTCTGATTGTCTCTATATTACATGTTGATAAAGCCCTTAGGATATGTACTCGACTACTAGGACTATGATGAGATTATACTAGTGGGGCCACGGTAGTCGACGAGTACAACCTATAACTGTTCCTAATCGAGGGTGTATCGAGACAGGGCATCGATACACCAGAGTAGACTAGCGTATACGCATCTTGACCCATATGAGGGGCGATGGATGATCCCATATCCATCGGTGTTTGATATCAAGGATAGTGTACGGGTGCTCAGTAGAGACTGGGTATACAGGACGGACTCGCCGAGAACTCCCAGATGGTATTATACCTCACGTCAGATGGCAGTTCTCCGGTGACACTGGTACAGAGTAGTCTCTTGACCTGAGATCGTCATAGAGTCTTGTGTGATTCCCACTGTGCTTTGATTTCCATCATACCACGTCCAATAGGTCATGCAAAATGGTGGCTTTTGGGTACAGTCCCGAATCACATGGAGGCAATGAGCGATAGGAGGGGATTCGTCTCTCCCGGTATAGGGAGTTGATGTTGCGCTGTGTTCGATTGGATATAACTGGAAATCCCTAGCCAGGGTTGCTGAGATTTACTGGTAAGGGTTATCAGTAGTTTCTTGAACTGTTATAGACCTCATATCGACACGACTTATCAAGCTACTGGGGTCTGACGTATACCATCCCTAGGCGAGATATGCGACATATCAGACGACGAGACCGGACTGTACGCGAGTGTTACTGATTGGATTCACCGGAGAATGTACAGGCTTGCTTGTTAATCTTCTGAGCGCTCAATACCTGGGTAATTGTTACATTTAGCTGACCACTTGCAGCTTGTGGGTGTTTGATATGATCATCACCTACTGCAGGCGTATTGACGATTCTTTAGAGTCCTACACAGAGGTTTCTTGGCTCAGGCAAAATGGAGTAGGAGCACATATGTGATATGTGCGGCACCGAGGATAATGCGGTATGTGATACCGTATTAGTTTCTCGCGATATGAGATATCGGCCGGGTATATGTGATATAGCCGGGTCATCGTATTAGTCGGTTATATGCAATATAGCCGGATTGTCGGATCAAGTGATGATTCGATAATTTAATATTTAATAATATATATGATATATTAGATTACATTAACTAATATTAGCTCAATAAAAGATTCTTTTTTCTCGCTCGGGTAATACATTGATATATATGCGATATATGTTAATTGTATTATTTTATTTTGTTACAATAAATATTATATATGTGATATATAATATTGTAACATGATATGGTTATTAATGCAATATGTTTAGTGGAGATTAAACATGGTTAGGGTTTGATTAGGGTTAAGCTTTTCTAGAAGTTTCTAGAAGCTTTCATTTTTTGTTTTGGATAGAATATTTTGTGAAGATATTTGCTTAACCAAACCCAAAACCTTGACCATGGTTGTTTCTCTACAAGGGTTAAGGATTCATTCTTAACTATGGTTGCATTTCTAACCTCACATATGAGTTATTCATTATTCATCACAAAAGGATTCCTTCTTCATCTTCCTTCTCTTTTCATGGATATGTTTTTCTGGTTTTGCTTTTGTGATGAAAGTGAGTGAGAATAAGAAAATAAATGAGAGCAAAAATCCTACTTCATCATCCTCATCTATCCTTGCCATTTAGATGAGGGTGTTCACTTCATTTTGTGAGTGTTAGCTTGTGTTAATGAAACTTCAAGGTAGATCATCTTTGTTATCGAAGATCGGAAGCAATACTGCATCTTTCTCTTCGTGGAGCCTCTCGAGAGTCCGGAACACGATGATCGCAGCGAAGGGACCTCAACATAGAGCTTAAGAAGTGAAGGACCGGATCTACAAAGTTTGTAATCCCGCTCTCTTAGTGTTAAAGTGTTTAACATGCTTGTTTTCGCCTAATCTCTAGTTTAAAGATCCGGTTTTGGGTTGTTCGGGACGGCTAATTTTTAAATCGGGTATGGTTGATGCCTTGTAGACCCTTGTGCGTGTGCCTAGCATCCCTACAGTGGTATCAGAGCCAAGCTAGAGCTTTAGGCGAAGTCTAGGCGAAGTTTAAAGTCCGATCGAACTCCGAATACAGGATATAACCTAGTTTCTGGAAATTTTTCAAAACTGTGATTTTTTGCGAATTAAAAATACTCAAAAAAATCAGCAGGGAAATCTAGGAATTACTGTAAAATACGATCACCAAATTCCACTGTAGCGCCGCGGAACCGCAGCAATACCTTGCTTTTAGCTGCGGTTCCACGGCCGTATGTGAAGATTAGGCACTCAATTTTATACAGTAATATGCGTAGGTGTCTCTGAATGTTTCAGGGCATTTCTAATTCTACTCAAGTGTTGAGTTTTCTGTGTTGTATTGGGGACTCGTTGATTCGATCGGATAATTTAACTTCATTTAGTTTGTCCAGGTAATTCTTAGAACGTGATAAAAAGTTCGAACAGATATCAATAACTCACTTTTTCCCCTTCCGGAAAATTTCCAAGCGTTAGATTTTTCCGTAGTTTTGGAACGTTCTTAGTCGTGCAAGTAACGCGGTGGACTCCCTAGAAGACAACAAACCATAACTCGATTATGTGACCGTCTTGAACCGCCTCTAAACCTTAGGATTTATGGCAGTACGGCGTGCCACTTGTGAAGCGTTGGCTTGACCCTTCTACGGCTGGACCATTGGTACTGTAGCATGTGATGGATGTTTTAAAACTAATTTCAAGTGTTGAGAACTATTTGGGAAAACTTAGGTGTTTGATTATTCGATCGGAAAGTTTACTATTGTCTATTTGTCTGGAATGTGATACAATTTTTGGAATCCACAAATAGTTATGAGATAACTAACTTGAATGTTATAAATCTAGCAGTTCAGTCTCAATTGATCAGTTGCCACGGGATTTTGATGCGATCAAAAGTCCGTCGCAATCACGTAGCGTACGCGGATATTCGCCGGGTAAACTTAATAGACAGCCACGCCCCATAGCCCCGACCAAGTGACTGTAGGAGAACCCCGTCACCGAAAGCATCCGTTCGGGTGCTCGCGGCAGCGGTGTTTCGCCTTAGTGCACTTCGTCGACGGCATCTGGTGGTGCGGCCGTCTACTAAAGTTTACGACGAGCATTCGATCAAACTGTCGGGAATCTTGTTGAATTGCGCGACTTGATATTGAAAAGAGTTTTCGATAATGAGACTAAAATACGGGGTTTATAATTGTTAGGCATGCGATGTCTAAGGAATTCATTTTGTTAGGCATGCGATATCTAAGGAGGTTGCGGATTCCAACTGTTGTAGTTTTACACTTTCTTTTCTATGACCGTAAGTGTAGTATGTAGTTGTATCGCCGGTTTTCGTTGCTATACGTCGACGATAATCGGTGTATGCATATTTACTGACGTTGATGACATGTGATGTTATGTGTTACTGTGATATGTTTTATTGGATCGTCGTGTTTGAATAGCCGGGGGTTTTATGTGAGATGAGAGTTTTTCATTTTCATTCATGTAATATTCTTTTATTGGGGCACATCCGGGCTGAGGATGATGTCACCATTGTATGTTATTTACTTTTCCGCATTAGGTAGACCCAAGACGGGGAGCACAAGTAACCGGGTTCTAGGGTCCAATGGGAGACCATCTCGAGGAGTCGAGACTGGGTCTCCTAAACCTAGAATTGGCAGTGTTGCTTGCCGCTCTCGTAGGGGTCTAGGGATGTGGGTTTGGCTATTCATCACGACCGTGGAATCCGTGTTTTATACAGGCTCGTATTGAAAACACGGACCTCCTAGTATATCCAATATTTCATATATGTTCTTCTGCTGCAATGTTCTGTGATGAGATCATATTATTGCCTGAGACGAATGTTTATATTATATATATGAGATATATATTATATTGCAGATTTCGTTTCAAATATGATGCTTATGAAGTATAATAAAATGGGACTTCATTAATGAGATTAATGAAACTAAAAGAAACCTAAGATGTTGTAGAAACTTGTTTAAAAACTGGTTGCTCTAGTTCTTGATTTGCATAGTAGTGTTCCTTGGAGAACATCCAGCACCTTATTCGATAAGGAAAGTGCCGAGATCTCTTCACCGGGAGTGACCTCTTTAGTGAAACTAGCAGATGCTACAAACTCGGTTTGTCTTTTGATTTCTTCTATAGTTTTTGCTTTGCATAGTGATATTTGTGAAATATCCTGCACCTTATTCGATGAGGAAAGGGCCGACGATCCCTTCACCGGAAGTGACTCCTTTAGCAAAACTAGAAAAGCCTAAAAAACACTCCATTTATAATCACTCGATTCTACAACGATATCAAGTTCATTACGCAAAGAGTTTTCTTAAAAAGCTGTCGTAGCGCTCCGTCATTTCAGATAAGTACTTCATAGTATTCGTGCTGCGTTTGTTGGCTTTCGTCAAGGCGTAGTGTGCGGTAGCTATTTATGCTTATCTATATAACCATATGATGCGATTGAGTTAGGATAGTCGTGCGACTTTGTTGGCATTCGTCAAGGGCCGTGCGGGTGGGTTTAATTCAATCGGGAAATGACGGGTTGAACTTGACTAGTACCCTATGGTTTGTTGGCATTGGTCAAGGTCATAGGATGCTAGGGGTAAAATATTATTGGGAATTTCAAGTGTTGAAATTTGCAATGAGATTGCATACCTTCTATGAGACAATTGGATCCCGATACCCGCTGCGAGTAAGAGTTACTCCTGGAAGAGTTTTACACATTACAATTAGCCGATCAAGTAGGTGTCTAGAAAGGTGTCAACGGGGTTACGCCCCTGGAAAAACGAGGTTTACTTTAATTAGGTTCGTGCGAAAGCACGGGGAACCTCCCTCAATGTACCGGCACTGGCCTGGCTGAAAGATTGATGAACTTGTAGCGTGTAATTAATCCCGGCTAGTCTATCCTTTTAGGGTTTGAAGGAAGATTTGTCTAAAATAGTGGGAGACATCCTGATTAGATATATTAGATAAACCAATCTAATCTTGCAAGAGCATACGCTGAGTGTTTTCTTCTCTCTCTCTCTCTCCAGGTAGCGACCATATCATGCCTTAATCAAGATAATAATACAGATGTATTGACCGAACCCGCTTGTTATACTGAGCTGGGGAACGTTGGTCCCGCTCCAACTTATAATTGTTATAAGACAGAGTAGGAAATTGGGGATTACCAGAATTCCCGTGCCCCCCAAATGAAGAAAGTGCATGCCGATGCATCTTCTTCGGATGTGTTCTTTACAGAGAACTGTTTCTCAGTATCCTTTACGTCCTGGGTATTTGATACCGGATCAGGATCCCACATATGTAATTTGTTACATGGGCTGCAGAAAGGTAGAGAACTGAGAACGGGTGATAAGTTTCATGAGATAGAAACGGCGCAAGTGTTGCAGCCAGGTCTGTTGGTCACTATCACTCTGTATTACCAGAATACATTGATTCTGAACGAATGTTATTAGATACCGAACCTGATGTACAACATCATAAAGTCTCTTTATTAGTAAAGAAAGGATATAATTTTTTATTGTTGGATAATGTTTTGAACATTTCCTATATCAAGAGTTGATCGGTTCAGGTACGTTATCTAAAAGCATTGACGTTCTAAATCAAACCACGGTTCTTAGTATACAGAACACACACAAGAGGAAGAGTTCAGAAATGAACGAATCCTTCTTGAGGCATTGTAGACTAGGTCATATCAATGCGACCCGACTAGCTAAGTTACATTTAGATGTATATTTAAATTAGTTTGAATTTACATCTTGTGAAACTTGCCGGTTATGTCACAAAGATAAGATGACCACAGCTCTGTTTATTAGAAACAGAGAAAGAGTTAGTAAACTCTTGGGAATGATACATGATGATATATGTAAGGTCCGCTGTCTACACATGTCAAGACCGGTTCTTTGTACTTCATTACATTCTCTGATGATCTTGTAAGATTCAGACATATGTTCCTGTTGAAACACAAGTCCGAAGCTTTTGAGATATTCAATGAATATAAGTTAGAGGTAGAGAACCAAAAATGGGTATAAGTATTATGTCTTTTGATGTGATCAGGGAGGAGAATACTTGAGCACGGAGATTCCTGGACTATTCTAAACGAGAATGAGATTCTCTCTCAGCATTACTCCTCCGTATACACCATAGCACGATGGTATATCGGGGCGCAGCAATAGCACCCTATGTGATATGGTGTGCTCTATGATGAGTACTATTGAGTTTTCTATTTCCTTTTGGGAGTTATACACTTGAGAAGCTGCATACCTATTCAATAGGGTTCAAATAAAAACAGATGCCTACCACTTCATATGTGATATGGAAAGGGAAAAGCCAATATCTTAAGTTTGTTAAGATTTGGGGTTGTCCGGCCTATGTCTAAAAGCAAAATCTGGACAAGCTCGAGGCAAAGTTAAATCTGTGGATGTTTGTTGGATATCCCAAGCATACGCAAGGGAATATCTTCTACCTAACCGAGGAACAAAAATGTTTTGTTTCTCAGCATGCCACCTTTGTGAAAGGGAACTTCTTGTGGAAAATTAGTGGTCATGAGGTAGAACTGGAAGGAGTTCCAGCTAGACAAACTACAGCAGATGATTTGGTAGAACCAAAGGATTCAATAGTAACCAACGACCTCAGTCTCTCCGCCGATCTAGTAGGGTTCCTCACCCACCTGAGAGATATTTCGGTTTCTCTATGACAGTGGGAGTGAGGATTGCATCATGAGATGATGACCCAACTAGTTTCGAGCTGGCCATCAGGAGTGGGACTCTGTAAGAATGGCTGGATGCTTAGCGATCTGAGATGGAATCCTTATACACCAACAAAGTATGGACTTTGGTTGCTTTATCTGAAGGGTTAAATCCCCATCAGGAGCAAGTATATCTTGAGAAGATTACTTTGTGTACATGGAAAAGTTGAGACTTTCAAAGCTATGCTTAAGTCCATCCAGATCCTACTTGCGACGGCTACATACCATGACTACGATATCTGGTGGTTGGGTGTCATGAATGCTTTTCTAAATGATGATTTGGAAGAGAGCGTCTATAAGCACGCAGCCAGAGGGCTTCGTAGACAGTGGGAGCAGCGGAAACGTGTGCAAGTTGCTTTATAGGATAAAGCAGGCATCGCGGAGTTGGAACATCTGTTTTGATGTGGTAGTCAAAGAGTTTGACTTCATCAAAATGGTAGATGAACCTTGTATATACAAAAAGGTAGTAGAGAGTATGGTGGTGATCCTCGTAGTGTACGTGGATGACATACTCTTGATAGGGAAGGAGTTTCCCATGCTATGCTCGGTCAATCTCCGCTAATCACAAGGATTCTCCATATAGGATCAAAATGATACCTCCTAAATCCAGGGTTTTGGATCTATGAGATAGATCTAATTGGATGTTAGGATACTCAATAGTTGTTAGTTGGTATCCATCGATCCTGGGGAGAATCACTGGAAAGGTTCCAGGGTGATAAGGACGACTGAATGTCAGTCGCAGGCATTGTCTTTACTCTCAGTGGAGGGACGGTATGTTGGAAGAGTTCCAAGCTAGATACGGTGACATACTAGACGATTAAAGGAAAGATACATCGTTACCAAGGATGCTACCAAAGAGACAGTCTGGATATATAAGTTCATGAGATGAACTTCGTTCCAACCATTGTGTGACAATGGAGTTGTGGCTTATGCCAAGGAACGCCCGTCCCATCAGAAATCCAGATATAATTCTGAGGCAGTATCACCTGATCATGGAGATGGTTGATCTCCAGGGAGATCGAGGATAGGAGAGTAGACACAGAGGACAACGGTGCGGATCCACTCACAAAGGCCTTTCTCCCAGTAGAGACTTTTATGGGATGGTTGAGTATGAGATACTTATACCACAGCTAATTGTTGGGTATGTGATACCACAACAGATGGCCTTAGTGCAAGTGGGAGATTGTTAGTTATATGTATGCCCTAGAGGCCATTACTGTACATACGATGTATATTGTAATAGATGCTTGGACATATATAGGGAGGACTTTCTTGCTCGACATGATAGTATGCTATCTGGTTGTACTTTATCTTAACATGTACTCTGATTGTCTCTATATTACAAGTTGATAAATCCCTTAGGATATGTACTCGACTACTGGGACTATGATGAGATCATACTAGTGAGGCCACGGTAGTCGGCGAGTATATCCTATAACTGTTCCTAGTCGAGGGTGTTTCGAGACAGGGCATCGATACACCAGAGTAGACTAGCATATACGCATCTTGACCCATATGATGGGCGATGGATGATCCCATATCCATCGGTGTTTGACATCAAGGATGGTGTACGGGTGCTCAGTAGAGATTGAGTACACTGGACGGACTTGCCGAGAACTCCCAGATGGTATTATACCTCACGTCAGATGGCAGTTCTCTGGTGACACTGGTACAGAGTAGTCTGTTGACCCGAGATCGTCATAGAGTCGTGTGATTCCCACTATGCTTTGATTTCCATCATACCACGTCCAAGAGGGCGTGCAAAAAGGTGGCTTTTGGGTACAGTCCCGAATCACATGGAGGCAATGAGCGATAGGAGGGGATTCGTCTCTCCCGGTATAGGGAGTTGATGTTGTGCTGTGTTCGATTGGCTTTAACTGGAAATCCCTTGCAAGGGTTGCTGAGATTTACTGGTAAGTGTTATCAGTAGTTTCTCGAACTGTTATAGACCTCATATCGACACGACTTATCAAGCTACTGGGGTATGACGTATACCACCCCTTAGCGAGATATGCGACTTATCAGACGACGAGACCGGACTGTACGGGAGTGTTACTGATTGGATTCACAGGAGAATATACAGGCTTTCTTGTTGATCTTCTGAGCGCTCAATACCAGGGTAGCTGTTACGTTTAGCTGACCGCTTGCAGCTTGTGGGTGTTTGATATGATCATCACCTACTGCCGGCATATTGACGATTCTTTAAAGTCCTACACTGAGTTGTCTTGGCTTAGGCAAAACGGAGTAGGAGCACATATGTGATATGTGCGGGACCGAGGATAATGCGGTATGTGATACCGTATTGGATTCTCGCGATATGAGATATCGTCCGGGTATATGTGATGTAGCTGGGTCATCATATTAGTCGGTTATATGCGATATAGCCGGATTGTCGGATCAAGTGATGATTCGATAATTTAATGTATAATATTATATATGATATATTAAATTACATTAACTAATATTAGCTCACTAAAAGATTCTTTTTCTCGCTCGGGTAATACATTGATGTATATGCGATATATGTTAATTGTATTATTTTATTTTGTTACAATAAATATTATATATGTGATATATAATATTGTAACATGATATGGTTATTAATGCAACATGTTTAGTGGAGATTAAACATGGTTAGGGTTTGATTAGGGTTAATCTTTTCTAGAAGTTTTCAGAAGCTTTCATTTTTGGTTTTCGATAGGATATTTTGTGTTGATATTTGCATAACCAAACCCAAACCCTTGACTATGGTTATTTCTCTACAAGGGTTAAGGATTCATTCTTAACTATGGTTGCATTTCTAACCTCACATATGAGTTATTCATTATTCATCAAAAAAGGATTCCTTCTTCTTCTTCCTTCTCTTTTCTTGGATAAGTTTTTCTGGTTTTGCTTTTTTGATGAAAGTGAGTGAGAATAAGAAAATAAATGAGAGCAAAAATCCTACTTCATCATCCTCATCTATCCTTGCCATTTAGATAAGGTTGTTCACTTCATTTAGTGAGTGTTAGCTTGTGTTAATGAAACTTCAAGGTAGATCATCTTTGTTATCGAAGATCGGAAGCAAGATTGCATCTTTCACTTCGTGGAGCCTCTCGAGAGTCCGGAACACGATGATCGCAGCGAAGGGACCTCAACACGGAGCTTAAGAAGTGAAGGACCGGATCTACAAAGGTTGTAATCCCGCTCACTTACTGTTAAAGTGTTTAACATTCTTGTTTTCGCCTAATCTCTAGTTTAAAGATCCGGCTTTGGGTTGTTCGGCATGGCTAATTTTTAAATCGGGCATGGTTGATGCCTCATAGACCCTTGTGCGTGTGCCTACCGTCCCTACAAATGCGACACGACTAGTTATGTTACATAAGGATGGATATTTGAATCCGTTCGAATTTTCATCTTATGAAACTTGCCGGTTATGTCTCAAAGGAAAAATGACCAAAACTCCGTTTACAGGACACGGAGAAAGAGTTACGGAACTCTTGGGACTGATACATAGTGATGTATGCAGTCCCATGTCAACACATGCCAGGAATAGTTCCTCGTACTTATTTCATTCACTGACGATCTCTTAAGATACGGACATGTGTTCCTGTTGAAACAAAAGTCTGAAGCTTTTGAGAAATTCAAAGAATATAAGCATGAAGTAGAGAACCAGACAAGCAAAAGCATTAAAATCCTACGATCTGATCGGGGAGGATAATACTTGAGCACGGAATTCCGTGGCTATCTAGAAGAGAATGGGATTTTCTCTCAGCTTACTCCTCCTTATACACCACAGCACAACGGTGTATCGGAGCGGAGGAATCGCACCCTATTGGATATGGTGCGCTCTATGATGAGCACCGCTGAGTTGCCTATTTCCTTTTGGGGTTATGCGCTTGAGACAGCAGCATACTTATTGAATCAAGTTCCATCTAAATCTGTACCTACCACACCATATGAGATATGGAGTGAGAAGAGACCATATCTTAAACGAGTTAAGATATGGGGTTGTCCGGCCTATGTCAAAAGGTAAAATCCAGACAAACTCGAGGCACGATCAGTTCTTTGCAAGTTTGTAGGATATCCAAAGAATTCATATGGATATTTTTTCTTCCACAGTGAGGAACAAAAGGTGTTTGTTGCTCAACATGCCACCTTTTTAGAAAAGGAATTTCTTGTAAAATAAATTAGTGGAAAAGAGGTAGAACTGGAAGAAGTTTCAGCTGCACAGACTACAACTGAAGATTTAGTGGAACCAGAGGATTTGATAGTTCCCAACGAACCTCAGCCTCTCCGCCGATCTAGCATGGTTCCTCATCCACCTGAGAGATATTACGGTTTTCTCATTGATGGTCGGAGCGAGGATTGCATCATGTAAGATGATGACCCAACTAGCTTCGAGCAGGCCATCATGAGTGGGGACTCTGGGAAATAGCTGGATGCAATGTGATCTGAGATGGAATCCATGTACAGCAACAAAGTATGGACTTTGGAAGATGCTCCTGAAGGGGTAAAACCCATCGGGAGCAAGTGGACCTTCAAGAAAAAACTTGGTGTAGATGGAAAAGTTGAGACTTTCAAAGCTAGACTTGTTGCAAAAGGTTTTCGTCAACGACCAGGTGTGGATTATGATGAAACCTTTTCTCCAGCGGCTATGGTTAAGTCCATCCGGATCCTACTTGCCATCGCTGCATACCATGAATACAAAATCTGGCAGATGGATATTAAGACCATCTTTCTAAATGGTGATTTAGAAGAGAACGTGTACATGACTCAGCCAGAGGGCTTCGTGGACAGTGGGAGCAGCGGAAAGGTGTGCAAGCTGCTTAAATCCATCTACGGGTTAAAGCAGGCATCGCGGAGTTGGAACATCTGTTTTGATGTGGTAGTCAAAGAGTTTAAGTTCATCAAAAGCATAGGGGAACCTTGTCTATAAAAGAAGGTGGTAGAGAGTAAGGTCGTCTTCCTCGTATTGTACGCGGATGACATACTCTTGATAGTAAATGATGTTCCTATGCTACACTCGGTCAAGCTCTTCTTATCACAACGATTCTCAAAGAAAGATCTAGGTGATGCTTCCTACATCTTGGGGATTAAGATCTATAGAGATAGATCTAAACGGATGTTGGGATTGTCCTAATCCCGGTACACTGACACCATCCTAAAGAGCTTTAGTATGGAAGATTCAAAACGTGGGAATTTACCCATAATCTCAGGAATCACTCTCTCCAAAGAGATGTCTTCCAAATCTGATTTGGAGAGGGCTCACATGCAAGGGATACCCTATGCTTCGGCAGTAAGCTCTATCATGTACGCGATGTTGTGTACCAGACCCGTTGTGGCATAGTCACTAAGTGTAGTGAGTAGGTATCAAGCAGATCCTAGAGAAAATCACTGGATGGCTGTGAAAAGAATTCTTAAGTACTTTAGAAGGACTAAAGAAATGTTCTTTGTGTATGCTAACGGTGAACTCCAAATGGAGTCCTTTACCAATTCGAGCTTCCAGAGTGAAAAGGACGACTCTAAGTCAGTCTCGGGTTTTGTCTTCACCCTCAATGGAGGGGTGGTTTGTTGGAAAAGTTCCAAGAAAGAAACTATGGCAGACTCGACGACGGAGGCTGAATACATCGCTGCCAACGATGCTGCCAAAGAGGCTATATGGATGAAGAAGTTCATAACCAAACTTGGTGTGGTTCCGTAAATCGAGCATTAAATACCTTTGTATTGCGATAACAATGGAGCAGTGGCTTTGGCTAAGGAACCCAGGTCCTATCAGCGATCCAGGCATATTCTGAGGCCGTATCACCTGATTCGGGAGATAGTTGATTACCGGAGATCGAGGTCAGGAGAGTTGACACGAAGAATAACACGGCGGATCCCCTCACTAAGGCCATACCCCAGATACAATTTGAGAGACTCTTCAGGATGTTGGGTATGAGATACTACAACAACTGGCCTTAGTGCAATTGGGAGATTGTTAGTTATATGTATGTCCTAGAGGCCATTATTGTACATGATTGTATATTATAGTGTATGCTTGGACATATATAGAGAGGACTTTCTTTCTCGACATGATAGTATGCTATCTGGTTGCTCTTTGACTTAACATGTAGACTTGTATTGTGATACTGTCTTGCTCTCACATGTTGATAAAGCCCTTAGAATGTGTACATGACTACCATGACTATTATGGAGATCATACTAGTAGGCCCAGGGTGGTCCACAAGTTCATCCTTTAATTTTTCCTAGTCGTGGGTGTATCGAGACAGGGCATCGATATTCCAGATTAGACTAGCGTATACGCTTCTTGACCCATATGATGGGTGATGGATAATCCCACATCAATTGGTGTTTGACATCAAAGATGGTATAAGGGTGCTCAGTGGAGACTGGGTACACTGAACAGGACTCGACGAGAACTCCTAGATGGTATTATACCTATCGCCAATTAGCAGTTCTCTGGTGACACTGGTATAGGTTAGTCTGTAGACCCGAGATCATTATAGAGTCATGTGTGATTCCCACTGTGCTTTGATTTCCACCTTACCACGATCAAGAGAACGTGCAAAACGGTGCTTTTTGGGTACAGTCCCGAGTCATATGGAGGCAATGAGCGATAGGAGGGGATTCATCTCTCCCGGTATTGGGGGTTGATATTGCGCTGTGCTCGATTGGCCATAACAGGAAGTCCCTGGACTGGGCTGATACAGAGATTTACTGGTAAGTGTTATCAGTAGTTTCTCGACAAGTTATGTGCCTCATATCGGCATGACTTATCAAGTTAATGCGGTCTGACGTTTACCACCCCTAAACTAGATATGCGACATATCCGACGAAGAGACCAGACTGTATGGTAGTGTTACTGACAGGCATTGTAGGAGTATAGACAAGCTTTCTTGTTGTTCTTCTGATCACTCAATACCCGGGTAGCCGTTACGTCCAGCTAGTACCGCTGACATCTTGTAGGTGGCTGATATGATCATCACCTACTGCCGGCGTGTTGACGAGTCTTTAGAGTCCTACACAGAGGTTTCCTAGCTCATGTGAAACAAAGTAGGAGCACATATGTGATATGTGCAGGACCAATATTAATACGTGTATGCGATACCGTATTCTATTCTCACGATATGTGATATCAATCATTTATATGCGATATAGCCGGGTTATCGAATCAAGTGTTGATTCAATAAGTTGATACAAATAATATTAGTCGGTTGTATGTGACATAGCCGGATTATTAAATCAAATGTTGAATTAATAATTTAATGTATAATTGTATATTTGATATATTAATTTACATTAACTATTATTAGCTCACTTAAGCATTTCTTTATCTCACTTATGCATTTAATAAATATATGATATATATTAATTGTGTTTCTTTTTTGTGTCATGCTGCATAGGTGTATGAGACTCACACCATGCTTATGATAATGTGGGGTTTATTTATTTAAAGTAAATTAAAAATTAGTTAGAAATTAGGCACATGCTTTAAGCTTAGTGGAAGCTTGTAGAACCATTGATTTAGTCCACTAGTTTTGTTTTACATTAGATATTTATTAACCCAACCATTACCTTAAGCCATGGTTAAGTCTCTACAAGAGTTATATGAGATATTTCTCACCTATGGTTGCCATATCATTATTGGCTTCATCTTCTTCTTCATTAAGAGAGAGCTCTCTAGGTTTTGAGGAGGTGAAAAAAATTAGTGAGAAAAATAAATCTAAAGTGAGCAAAATTCCTACTTCATCATACTATACTAGATTAACCATTTGGTTTAGGTTGTTTGCTTCACTAATCCCTAATTAGTGAAGAGGAAGCTTGAGTTAGTGTCTCCTCGACGTAGATCATCATCGGCCTCGAAGACTTCAAGCAAGCTTGTTCGTTTCCCTTGCGGAGCCTTACTTGAGTCCGGGAGATCACTACTTGGAGCGAAGAAACTACTACACGGAGCTTTTGAAGTGGAGGACCGGTTTACAAAGGATGTATTCCTTGTTCACTTGGATGTAAAGTTGTTTACATTCTTGTTTCGTCTAATTCTCTAGTTAAGATTCTAGGATAGGGTTCTTTAGCATGGCAAAATTTTGGAAATAGCATGGTCGATGCCTCCCGAATCCTTACTGTCGTGCTAGGTAACCCTACAAAAACTTGAGCTACCTTTTTAAAATTTCGATTCTACAACATCTTTAGGTTTCTTTTCTTTTCATTAATCTCATTAATGAACTCCCGTCATTTAATACTTCTTTAAACATCAAAGAAAAAGAAACGAAAATAGAACATACGCTTATGCCATCCGCATTCGCTACGGGGCCTCGTCATGCACCGTTAGGTTACTTAACTAACGGCAGAGCGGGGGATGGACTAGCGCGGGTGTTAAACATAAGCAACGTTTATTATATATATATTATATATATAGCATTCATCTCACGCTGTTATATGATCACATCACAGAACCAAGCAGTAGAAGTCAACATATGAAATATTGGATATAGTAGGAGGTCCGTGTTTTAAATTCAGCCAGTAATGAAAAACACGGATTCCATAGTCGTGATGAATAGCCAAACCTACATCCTTAGACCCGTACGAGAGCGGAAAGCAAACCTGCCAATTCTAGAGTTAGGAGACCCGGTCTCGACTCTTCGAGATGGTCTCCCACTGGACTCCAGAACCCGGTTACTTGTGCTCCCCACCTTGGGTCTATCCTAATGGGGAAAAATAAATAATATATATCAATGGTGACATCATCCTCAACCCGAAAGTGTCCTAATAAAAGAATATTACATACAAATTTTACATGAATGAAAATTTAAAAACTCTCATCTCACGCAAAAAGCCCCGGCTATTCATTCACGACGATCCAATATAACATATCACAGCAACACATAACATCACATGTCATCAACGAAAGTAAATACGCGTATCCTAAATTTGTTTGACATATAGCAACGAGATTTGAGATACTCCACATATTACACTTACGGTCGCAGAAAAGAAATGAAGAAACTACAATAATTTGAATCCGCATTTTCATAGACATCATAAACCCGGAATATCTCATATGCCGAATTTCATGTCTAACCTATAAGCATTGCATTTTAGTCTCGTATCAAAAATACTTTTCAATAACTTAGTCAGGTAATTCAACAAGATTCCCGACTACCCGATCGAATACTCCTAGGAAACTTTAGTAGATGGCCGCACCCCCGATACCGTCGACCAAATGCACTTAGGCGGAACACCGTGGCCGCGAGCATCCAAATGGATGCTTTTAGCAACGGGGTTCTCCTAAAGTCACTTGGTCGGGACTATGTGGTGTGGCTACCTAGTATAGTTATCCGGTGAGTTTTCGCGTACGATACGTGATTGCGACGGAGTTTCGATCCGAATCAAAACTTCATGGCAATCGATCTACAGAGCCTAAATTGCTAGATTTACAATTACAAACTAGTTTTCACAAAACTAATTAAGTGTGGATTCCAACTAGTGTATCACATATCAAACTTAAACCCGAAACGACGTTAAAATTGCGACTACAAAACACTACGGTTAGCCCTAATAGAATTGTTAACATCACATGCAAACTGGGCCAATCAAACATAACCTGAAACCCTAAAAACTAAGCCGCTCGTCCCGACCCGGTCCAAGCTCGGCCCCGAGTCCAACTCCACAACCCAAGCCCTCTGCCGCTCCCCGAGTTCCAAAAGAACGTCGTGGGGGGAGCTATAAGCACTCGCAGGACCCGGCGCCAAGGGCGTGAGAGGAGGAGGAAGAGGAGGCTAGGCCCGCCGAGGTCCCCCTCAAAAGGCAGAAGCGAACGGTCTCCCGGCCACCTCCTTCCGGGACCCCAGTGCAGGAGGGAGACTTCTATATTGAGGTGCCCTCGGGGCTCTCCGTCGCCGACAGCCTGCTTTCCGACATGGAGCAGGCAGCCGGGGTAAAAATACCCTGGGGTACCAAGAAGGCCCAGGTGGCCGCCACAGCCCAGGAGGCGGTTCAGGTCATTTCTTGAATTTTCTCAAAAAAATTCTTTTAAGTCATATTTCCTCGGTTCAAGCTTTCTAACACGTTTGCGACTTTCCTCAGGTCCTTCACCACTGCGCACTCCTCATCGCCATGGAGTTCGAGGAGGTAGCCCCGGCCATGAAAAAGGCGGGCGAGTGTGTAACATTTCAGGAAAATAAAATATTATTTTCGGAATTGAAATAAATAAAATAATAAATTCTAAGGATATTATGAAAATATGGATATTGTTTAATGAAGTAGTATGGTTATATACTTATAGATTGGAAAAATTTTGGAAAATTTATATAAATTATTGATTTTGAAAGTGTTTAGTTGATTCGAACATTTTATAATTTAGTATACAATTAATTGTATACAAGTTATTGCTATAATTAATTAATATTTCAATAATTATGCATTAATCTTGCTTATGTATATATCATGAAACAAAACATGTTGCAATACACTTGTTACATTTATATGAAACATGGATTCAATTTCAATTAATTGGTTTTTATTTATATTTTTGAAAAAGAAAAGAAAAAGAATAAAGATGAGAGAGAGGGTGAAGTGACTTGTGTCATGGTTGAGGTGAGAGAGAGGGAAAGGGAGAGACGGGAACCTTCTACACACATGGCACATTTTGTTGCCCTCCTTCATTTCCCCATCTTCATCTTCTTCATTCTTCTCATCTCCCTCTTCCTCCACCTCCTCATCCACTATGAAACACCCCCAAATCCACTCTAAAACCTCACTCTCTCTTCACAAAAAATGATCACAACCTCACAACTAAACACTTGGATGCATCAAGTTGGAACTTTGGGCACTTTGGGCAACCTTAGAATTTTCTTGGGTTGCCAAATAAGATAATCCCTACACCTTTAATCAAGTTTTTAGTTTCCTAGTATCCAATTGTAGTTTAGAGCTAAGCTAATGTGGTTTTGCGATGTTGAAAATTTCCTAGATGAGAGTCGGGGGATATTTTGAATTGAAAAGGTATAATTGAGCTTTAGTAGAGGCCACAAACCCCTGTAGTGATTGATTTATGGACTAAACCTGAGTTTAGAAAACCATAACTTGAACTTGGAATTGGCCGTTATCGGATTTTGTGAAATTTGTGATGGTATTTAGGGATCTGCTATAACTCTTGAACCCTGAAAAATATTTTGCAACCATGGTGAGACAAGCAGGTTACCTAGAAGCTAACCCTGAGACCCGAAACCCTAACTCTCACCTGAGGCCACATTTTTTCTCTTTTGACCTCAAATTGTGGCCTGGGTATGGGGCTTTGGCTTCGTGCTTGGTCTATGTCTCCTTTGTGCAGTAATTTGACTTATCCTATATGCAAAATATCCCAATTCTCACCTGAGGCAAATAAGGAGGTGTTTTTCCTAAGTTGTTGTTTTGGTTTTGCGACTTTTTAGGACTTTGTATTTGGTATTTGGGTTTTGACTCGGTGGTTTGATGTTTGTACGTTAACATCGAGGGTTGTTGGGTTATTCTTGTATGTGTAGGCCGTAGGTTCTAACCTATGTGCACTTCGTGTGCTGTATCGGTTTTCTCACATTGGATTCTTGTTTACGATACGATGTATTTGAATTGTAGGTACCTCCGCATGGACTTCAGGGCGACAAGGGAGGTCAAGGTGCCATCGACTTCGACGAGCGAGGATCGAAGGTGAGTAGATGTATATCTATGGGAAAGTCGGGTGGATGGCGTATAGCACCACCGCAACCGTTGAATAGGTAACTGTAATATTATATTATGTGTGTGTGTGTGTGTGTTGATGTGGTATATGGATACATAGCAAATAGGGTTTCTAGGAGTCCTTAGGTTAGATTAGGCGTACTCATAGGAAGATTTCGCCCTAATGTTAATTCCTTAATCGTGAGCCGTTAGTTTTATTTCGTTGCGTACACACACACTTGATATGATATGTGGTATATGTATATGTGTGTATATATTTGGACATGTTGATATATATAGTATACATATAGGTGTAAGATGAGGATATGATATATTATATGGTTTGAGTAGATACGATCGAGCAGGATGTCAAGAGATATTGATATACGATTTGAGATGAGACATCGTTTTTGATGCGATATATTAGTGCATCGTTAGGCGTTGTATACATAACATGCGATAATATGTGACTTGATAACATAATAGATTGTACGAGACCTTAGATCCCTACCCTGATTATGATATTGTACGACGATTGATACCGTACGAACTATATGATTTATATATGATATGTGACCCGTACCCTCGATTTTGAGGATGTCGTACGATGGACTATACCTTATGAGATATTTATATATGATGATTGATCCGCACTCTTGACTGAAGAATGCCGTATGATGGATATTACCGTACGTGACGCTATGAGGCTGGATCGCCTAACCCTAGATTTATCGACTCGGATAAGCTTTCGTTCGCTATTTACTTTCGAATCATTTCTTGGTTTAGTCTTTAGTTGCTTAGATAGATGTTAGCTTAGGCTCGAGTCATACCTATTTTCAAAACTACGAATCGTGGGCATTTTTCCAAAGGATAAACTGAGGGACGCTACGGATTTTCAAAAGACATCTCTTTTCTCAAAAACATCGTTGTCCCTACTTTTCTAAAAACAACGATCCGTGCTATTTAAACACGATAAACGGTATGCCTCGTATAAATATTTATATACCATATGTTGCTTTTACTGTTTACTTTTTGTTATGATCTCGTCTGCTAGGACACCTGTACCATTACCGATGATGCGTATGTTGCACGTACACTTGCGTGCTGGCTCACACACCTCACCATTGGTAATTACCATGTCACATACACTGTAGTAACCGTTATTCTATTGGGTCCACTGATAATTGTACCTAAGTAGTACTGTTTTGCATTCATGATATTATATGCTAGTTTAGACTTTGCATTCCTTACTTAGATGCCACATGCATTCGCATACATACATTCTAGTTATGCAATGATCATTTGGCTTTACGCCGGTATTCATTATCTCATTGTTGACTCATGATTATGAGATTTCAGTATTTCATGAGATTTTCGATTTGGGAAAACGCATGTGAAATATAAAACTTATGCTCCTTTTTTTAAAAGAAAAATGTGGTTTTCCTTGATATGATGTGTGACGTCCACCATGAGATTTCTCGGTACTGGAGTGTAAGTCTACGGTAGCGCCCAGGCTGTCAATCTGAGGCCAAACGCGGAACAAAAACATTTACAACTGGCGCTATCGCATACTATAACCCGGATCTTGCTATTAACGCTAAACTAGCTAACTACAAAGATGATAGAATGGCTATACTGATAGATCCGTATCCTTCGGTCTTTATCCATCATCCCACGTTCCTCGCGGTATCTCCGATCTCCTGCCTCCTCGTCGAGGTTGCACCACGTCAACGGATCTTTATACGTGCTCCCGCCTCTATATCGAGGCATCTCTGACATGATGTGTGCTAACCGACATGTCCAAGATGAAGTAGAGAATGAGTATAATACTTTGTCTCAAACACTCTTTGGTTCTCATCACATGAGAGGGTAAGAGTGGAGGTTGAAGAAGATGCAAAGAGATGAAGAGTGTGAGCTCAAGAAACTATCTCAAGAGACAAAAAACCAAACACCAAAAATTGTGATGGCTGTCCAAATATTTTGGGTGTGATATATATTAGGTTTTTTGATGAAATATCAAGGAAAATATCTTACCAAAATATCTCCACTAACCCAAAAAATATCCTACCCAAAAAAAAACATCATTAATTCTTTAATGACTCACTAGATGAGTCATTAGTGAACATTCTAGAATTAATGAGTCACAACAATGAGTCACACTTTCCAAATCCATTAATCATTTAAACCAAAATGATTAATCTAAAAAGAAACGCATCATCTAAATTAATCTCGTAATGGATTACGAGAATACCCCTCACCTGTATATACATACCTGTATCCGTATTCCGACCGAATACGAATACGATGAGACTAAAATATTCCGACTCAATATAATACTTAGATACGGCTTAAACCAAAACCCACCAGTATTATCTGTCCGAACTATGACACGTGCACAAGTGCACGTGCATGTTCAAACCCTGCCATAAAATCATACGACCTCCAAAACGTTTCGCCCGAACTTGGAAAACTATCTGTGGGGGACTCTAAAGACTCGTCAATACCCTGGCAGTAGGTTTAACCACAAGCATGTCAGCGGCACTAGCTGTGCGTAACGGCTGCCCATGTATTGACCAAAAGGAATGTCGATGAGCAAACTCATCCTGGAACCCTACTGAGCATATCAGTGACAATATACATACAGTCCGGTCCGTTCGTCTATGAGCATCGCATATCGGGCCTAGGGGCTGGTAACGTCAGACCCCCAATAGCGGTATAAGTCTTGTCGGAGGGTAGCCCTAAACACCCAGAGAAACTACTGGAATACATACCAGTAATTCTCACCTGCCTTGGCCAAGGACTTGGTTTAATGGCTCTCCTAGGCATAGCGCGATCTTACCCCAAATACCGGGAGAGACGAATCCCCTGCCAATCCGCTCACTGCCTCTTTGTGGCCCGGGACTATATCCAACTAAAACCTGTTTGCACGACTCCTTTGAGCCGTTGTAGGGTAGTAATCTAAGCACAGTGGGAACTCACACGAGACAAATGACGATCTCAGGTCAATGAACTAACCTGTACACATGTCACCAGGGAACTTCTATCTGACGCTAGGTCTAAATACCAACTAGCAGGTTCCCGGCGAGTCCTGTCCAGTGCACTCATAACCCAATGAGCACCTGTATACATCTTAGGTGATCCAACTGACACTAATGGCTTGTGAGACCGGCCACCGCCCCTCGTCAGGGTCTCGACTGTATACACTAGTCTACTCCGGACTATCGATGCCCTGTCTTGAAACTCCCACGACTAGGGACCACTTTTAAGGATGTGCTTATAGACTACCCAACTCTCACGTATATGATCTCCATCATACTGTTGGTAGTCAAGCAGGATCCTAATGGCTCTATCAACGTGTAATAGTGAACAGTAATATCACTTAAAGCTGTACACGACTGATAAAGGCAAACCGGATAGCATACTATCATCTCGAGTGAGACTGTCCTACCGGTATAGGTCCTCCCTCAATCATTGCAATCATGTACCTGCGATCCAATAATTGACTTTGAGGGCACTAAATCCAAAAATCTCCTACTTGCACTTAAGGCTAATTATTGCGATGTCGCATACTCACAGCCCTTGTGATACCGAACACCCAACTTCTCTACTAATCAGTTTCACAAAGCTCGTTTATAAAACTCTTGTGTTCGAGAAATAGCCTCAGTGATTGGATCCACCCTGATGTTTCTTTCTATGTCTCTCTTAATCTCAAGTTCGCGGAGAAAACCATCTCCCGAATTGAGTAATACCCGTCTTAGAATATGTCTAGATATCTGATGGGACCTAGTTCATAAATGAACTCCAAATCCAAACTTCTTAGACTGTATCGTCAACTGAAACTAATCAGTATCCTGCACCATGCCTCCCACAGTATCCTCTTGGACCACCTGTCCATAATACTGCCCCTTTTGTCATAGTGAAAACTATAACTCTGACAATCACTCTGTCATCCATGTCACCTTGGAAGCCTGGAATGATAACCGTTTTCCCGAAGGAGGCTGCCGTCATCAAATCCCTAGAACATCCACTTATGTTCTAAAATTGCTTCCATATGTTTCTCCACGATTGGACTAATATAAACTTATTGCTGTTAGTGCAAAAACAACATCTGGTGTGGTACTTGACATCTCATGATCAACTCAATTGCTTAAGCAAGTGATATGTTAATCATGCACATCCCTCTCCTCTTTAGTCTGTAAGACACCTTTAGAGAGGGTGACTCCATAATCTGCAGGTACACCATCATGCCAGGAGTCATATATTCTAAATACCTTTAAAATACTGTTTAAGTACCCAGATTGGGAAACTACCCAAATCTAGATCTAAAACTATAGATCTAGTAACCAGAATGTCTGATTTTATATCCATATCCTGTGTGGAGAAACAACTGTGTGACAACCATAGTATAACCGATCGTAGTATAGGAATTTTACTTTCTACCATGTGTGTGTCATCCAAATACCAGGACATCACACCCTACTATCTTCTTAACAGATCCATCCCCTATTCTGATGAAGTCAAAGCCATGACTGTCACATCAAAAATAGATGATCTATCTCCGCTATATCTGCTTTAGTCTATAAATAGACATAAGCAATTTGTCCACTATGCTTCCGCTGCTCCTACTGACCACAACAATCCTCTGGCAGAATAATATATACGTGTACTTCTAAAGCTAGTTTAGAACGACGCTATACTTAACCTCCTGCCGGGTCTCATAGTCTGGAACAGCAGCAATGGCAGGTCTGGGAAAACAAGAACCTCCCTGTCACCGTCCTTGAGGCTACCGGAGTACCACTCGGGTGCCTGAGGTTACCCACCATATTTGCGGAGTGGCTAATGGAATGTTAAACATGATTGAATCTTTAGGTCCTATTAAATTTTCCGTAATCGTTTGCGGTTCTGGAATCTCATCCAGTTCTACCATACTCCCACTACTGTTTTCTAAAAAAGTCCATTTTACTAAAAGTGTGGCGAGTCAAGAACAGTATCACTATTGATCTTCCAGATGGTAGAAAGTCAACCCTCGTCATAGCCTCTGCCAACCCACAAACTGCCATTACAGAAACGTGCCTTGAGTTATCCAGAGTTTGGTTTTAAGCATACGCGGAAAACACCCCGTACTTTAACATCGTTAAGATATTAACCATTCTATATCCAATATAGAAACTTTGGTACATATTTAATTGAAACCAGATTCAAATCATGCAGCTGTCTCCAGTGCATGTCAACTTAAAGAAAAGAGGTTAATCAGCATTACTCAACTTAGGAGTTCATCCAATTATGAGTAACCTGAAAGAGAAACAAGTTTCTCAAAACCATTACTATCAACTGAATACCAATCACAAGTATCTACATCTTCGATCTCTTTGAAGAATCCCGATACTTGCAACATCTGGTTCTCTACTTTATTCCTATACCCACAACTTCTCAAAACATAGACCTTGTATTTCTACGAAACACTTGTCTAAAAGCTATAGAGAAATCACAAGTAACAGAACATAGTATGAGGACCAACCCCTTTATCCTAATGGACACTGGACAACATACAATACTCTGTATGAGTCTCCTGAGTTAAATAACTCAATACCTGTGCATCGTTGGTTAAAAACTGTACTTATGGTTAAGAACTACTCCGTTGTTCAATGCTCCTTACCCAATCGTCAACTGATATAGGTAAATGTCATGGACATAATTTCAAAAGGTTATATCTCACTTTATAAAAATAAACGTACAGTTATATCAGTTTGAAATTAGTGCACAACAACGGATACTCAAAACCAAATACTTGCCGTCTGGCAAAATCCCAGGCGATTTCCTCAAATATCACTAATTACAACGAATTCCGATATAATGAGGATGATCACCTAATTCGCAATAACTTGCTCCTACTCATCATCTGTAAAAGCTTACAGATGTGAGAATCATACCTGGTAAATACATACCCTGGAGTAAGTATCTAATCGGGAAAGCAGTTTATCTTTAACAATGCACAGTGAAACTGAAACCTGAAAATGTTTCGTAGGGGTATCCTGGTATTCCTAGTAATGCCTCTTCCATAATCCAATTCATGACTATAACCGTATATTTCTTTGCCATCTCTCTAAATCTCTTTATTTGTCTTTATTCATTAACTTATGTGCACCCCTTTAGTCTAAGTGGTTTCTTCCTTCCCTACCGTTCGGCACCAGCCTATGGTTTGGAAGAAGACTATCCAGTAAGCATAATAGGTGTACTCTCCTAATCCTAGGAGTACTCGTAACCTGAGAGAAGGTGATGATAAAAGACAACTAAATAATACCTTATTCTATTTCTCCCGAACTGGGGATAAAAGCAAAGGTGAAGTAGGAGTGGCGATGAAGTACGCGGTTTGGTCGTGAATGATAGCAGTCGCAATTTACTTTGCCTTCTTTCTAATCCCTTTATTTTATCTTTTCTTATTGCCTTCTGTACACCCTACTTAGGCTAATTGATTTTCTTCATTCCCTACCATTCGACACCTGCCTATGGTTTGGAAGAAGACTATCCAATAAGCGTAATAGGTGTACTCTCCTAAACCAAGGAGCCCTCGCAACCTGAGAGAAGGTGATAATAAAAGACAACTGAATAAACCAATTCAATTTCTCCTGAACCAGCATCCATCCTCGAAGAAGTCCCTACAAGTTCGTATATTACCATACGATGGATTTATCCAGTGGAAGTGGATGGTCGTAGTAATACGAGGTGTTCTGGAGAAATGCAAAGGGTAAAAGAAAGAGCGGCAATGACTTATGCTACTCAGACAATCCAAAAGCCAGTGTTTTATGAAGGTTCGGTCAACTTGGTCACTGAGTCATAGTCAAGGGTCGGTCAAAGGTCGCTGCCAAAGAGAGAGAGAGAGAAAAGAAACACTCTGCGTGCACTCTAACCTACATTAGAATGGTTATCACTTTATCTAATCAGGAAACCTCCAACTGTACCGTCAAATTCTCCTCCAAACCTGAAAGAAGAATTAGTCGGGATGACCCGAAGAGTAAACCAACTCATCAGTGGGTATCGGGACCCAACTATCATCGCATGATAACGTGAAGGAATCCACTCACGTTATTACACTCCAGAAGGTATGCGCATGCCTGGCAAGTTTCAGTTTCTTTAGAAACTCCCGATATGGATTTTTGCCTCATGCTCTTATGACCTTGACGTTGGCCAAAATGTCATAAGTCACATGCCAAATTCTATCCATTATTATCTTGTTAATTTGAACCCACCCGTACATACCCCAGACGTTGGCCAAATGGCAGAACGACTGTCCCAAACCAACTCATCTATCTATGCAACAGATGAATACCCAGCAGCTACCAAACACTATGCCTTGGCGTTGGCCAAAATACATGGCTTGAATACTACTGAATACCCAACTGAAATGACGGAGGGCTACGGCTGGTTTTTAGCGAAAAACCTTTAATGTAACGAACTTGATATCGCTGAAGGAACCTGATAGCTTTTTACAAAAATATAGTGGCGAAAACCTTTGCAAAAGAGTTCACTCCCGGTGAAGGGATCTTGGCTCTTCCTCGTAAAATGAGGTGCAGGATATTCTAACTGAATACCACGATTAAAAGCAACAAGTAATCGACTATAGTGAAGCTATTACCTTAACACAAACTTCTGCCCAAGGGGTCACTCCTGGAGAAGGGATCTCGGCCCTTGCCTTGTCGAATGAGGTGCAAGATATTCCAACTGAATACCACTGTGCAAAACAAAAGAAAACGTCCTTGTAATAACACTTTTTGAAAACTGTTGCAACAACGTCAAACAGGTTTGTTTTGCTTGCATTGATCAAAGTCAATGCAGTCCCATCAATTAATCACACCAGAAAAGAACGAAAATAAAATGTACGTATTTGCCATCCGCATTCGTCACTGGGACCCGTCATCACCCGTTAGATTACTTAACTAACGACAGAGCGGGGACTGGACTAGCACGGGTGTAAAACATATACAACATCTACTAGTATATATACCAATATACAATAATCGCTCCTGGCGTGATAAATGCAACATTACAGAAAAGTAATAAGCATCACAGAAAAATACAGATAATCTGGGATCCCCAGGTTTCACAGAGCCGCTACTGAAACCCGACGTTCCCCTGGTCGTGTGGATAGCCTGTGCAATGAAACCTAGACCCTTACGGGTGCGGCAAGTTACCCGCCAAAACCTGAAGCTAGGCAGCCCTCTACAGCAAAGTGAATGGACCACCCAGCACTTAACGGAATCCGATAACTTGAGCACCCCTCCTTGGGTCAACCTATACCCCTTACGAGTGCGGCGAATAGTCTGCCAATTCTAGAGTGAGGCCCCCTGCCTGTCAAAGCCATGAGATGCGGACCCGTTACCCTCCAGAACCCGGCTATCCGTTCACTCCGTCGCGGGGTAACCCTAGTATAGAAATGAAAAATATGTACCACGGGTACATCGACCTCAACCCGGTCGTGCCCCAAAAGAATAATATACAAACAGGTAGCGACGGCAGTCCACATGTTGGACGCTCGCCCCGCAATATCAAATGTACAAATAAATCCAAACTGTACTACCATTGCACACAGCTATCCACCACAACAAATCCGCAACATCACAGCACAAGACAGAACATCAACGCGAATGCCACGTTCGCAAACCCGTCTAAAAGAGCTATAGCAATTAGACACGATTTACCGCTCGAATGACATTCACGGTCGGAGATATAATGTAAGTACTGTAAACTAACACGTTTAAAATTCCGATCGACAAAACTTCCCAAAGTGGGCCCCAAGTACAACTCCAGTACTCAAACAAAATCTGGGCCCAAACAAAATATTCCAAAAACCACAATTCCATATGAAAGACACACAGAAGAAAAATGGTGCACTGATGCACCAAAACGGCGGCGGAACTGTGACCAATACACGGCTTGTGCGGCGGTTCCGCGGCGTTCTTGAAGGTTCAGTCGACCAAATTTCTTCCAGAGTCTTAGAAAAGCCTGCTTGATTTTCTGACATACTCAAAATAATTTTTAGACGACAAAAAAAATTCGACAGAAACTTTAATTTTGGAATCGCGGTTTTGGAAATTTCATTCGATCGATATTTTAAACATGTTAGAACAAACTAGTAAAGGTTAATAGCGTGGCTCTGATTCCATGTAAGTCTACGGTAGCGCCTCGGCCGTCAATCTGAGGCTAAACGCGGAACAAAAACTTTTACAACTGGCGCTATCGCATAGTATAACCCGGATCTTGCTATTAACGCTAAACTAGCAAACTACAAAGATGATAGAATGGCTATACCGATAGATTTGTGTCCTTCGGTCTTTAGCCATCATCCCACGCTCCTCACGGCATCTCCGATCTCCTGTCTCCTCGTCGAGGTGGCACCACATCAACGGATCTTTATACGGGCTCCCGCCTCTATATCAATGCAACTTGGACATGAAGTGTGCTAACCGACATGTCCAAGATGAAGTAGAGAATGAGTGGAATACTTTGTCTCAAACACTCTTTGGTTCTCATCACATGAGAGGGTAAGAGTGGAGGTTAAAAAAGACGCAAAGAGATGAAGAGTGTAAGCTCAAGAAACTATCTCAAGAGAGAAAAAACCAAACACCAAAAATTGTGATGGCTGTTCAAATATTTTGGGTGTGATATATATTAGGTTTTTTGATGAAATATCAAGGAAAATATCAAACCAAAATATCTCCACTAACCCTAAAAATATCCTACACAAAACAAACATCATTAATTCTTTAATAACTCACTAGATGACTCATTACATGAGTCATTAGTTAACATTTTAGAATTAATGAGTCACAACAATGATTCACACTTTCCAAATCCATTAATCATTTAAACCAAAATGATTAATCCAAAAAGAAACGCATCTTCTAAAAGGAATCTCATAACGGATTACGAGAATACCCCTCACCTGTATATACATACCTGTATCCGTATTCCGACCGAATACGAATACGATGAGCCGAAAATATTCCGACTCAATATAATATTTGGATCCGGCTTAAACCAAAGCCCACCAGTATTATCTGTCCGAACTATGACACGTGCACAAGTGCACGTGCATGTTCGAACCCTGCCAAAAAACCATACGGCCTCTACAACGTTTCGCCCGAACTTGGGAAACTATCTGTGGGGGACTCTAAAGACTCGTCAATATCCTGGCAGTGGGTTTAACCATAAGCACGTAAGCGGCACTAGCTGTGCGTAACGGCTGCCCATGTACTGACCGAAAGGGAAGCCTATGAGCGAACTTATCCTGGAACCCTACTGAGCCTATCAGTGACAATATACATACAGTCTGGTTCGTTCGTCTATGAGCATCGCATATAGGGCCTAGGGGGCTGGTAACGTCAGACCCCCAATAGCGGTATAAGTCGTGTCGGAGGGTAGCCCTAAACACCCTAAGAAACTACTGGAATACCTATCAGTAATTCTCAACTGCCTTGGCCAAGGACTTGGTGTAATGGCTCTCCTAGACACAGCGCGATCTCACCCCCAATACCGGGAGAGACGAATCCCCTGCTAATCCGCTCACAGCCTCTATATGGCTCGGGACTATACCCAATTTAAACCTGTTTGCACGACTCCTTTGAGCCATGGTAGGGTAGTAATCTAACCACAGTAGGAACTCACACGAGACAAATGACGACCTCAGGTCGATGAACTGACCTGTACACATGTCACCAGGGAACTGCTATCTGACGCTAGGTATAAATACCAACTAGCAGGTTCCCGGCGAGTCCTGTCCGATGAACTCATAACCCAATGAGCACCTTTATACATCTTAGCTGATCCAACTAACCCCAATGGCTTGTGAGACCGGCCACTGCCCCTCATCGGGGTCTCGACTCTATACACTTGTCTACTCCGGAGTATCGATGCCCTGTCTCGAAACTCCCACGACTAGGGACCACTTTTAAGGATGCGCCAATAGACTACCCAACTCTCACGTATATGATCGCCATCGTACTGTTGGTAGTCAAGCAGGATCCTAAGGGCTCTATCAATGTGTAATAGTGAACAGTAATGTCACCTAAAGCTGTACACGACTGATAAAGGCAAACCAGATAGCACACCATCATCTCGAGTATGACTGTTCTACCGGTATAGGTCCTCCCTCAATCATTGCAATCACGTTCCTGTGATCCAATAATTGACTTTGAGGGCACTACATGAAACATGGAGCATATATGATATATGATTACCCGATTTGAGGAGTGAAGATACATCGTCTGTGGGTACATAGTGGACACGGTAAGTTACCTCGAGGCAAGAAGGTCGTATAGAGATTAAGACGTTGAGCCCGGCAGGGGAGCACTACCGACCGGTGATAGTTGGCGCGGAAGATATCCGAAGGATACCGACAGTTGTCGTGAGATCAAATGATATGGGCCGATCCGGACTGATGGAGCCAGATATACGAGGATTATGTGTCGCTAATGGACATGGTTTTCATGATACTTTCGAGTGTCGATGTTGGGCACTCAGATTTTCTCATGATTTTGTGTGTCGATGCTGGACACACCCATTTGCTGATGCATTCATACATAATATACATGACATATAGTAACTTTGTGGCACGAACATGAGTACTTGATACTACATTTACACTCTTACTTATATTTACCTATGTCATGGTATTACATTATGACTTGGACATGATTACTTGAGTCTTGTTATGAATATGCTTATATTATTATCCTTGCTACCACTCGATGTCTTTATGTGTTATTATTGTACTGTATGACCTAAGAGATAGTCATACATTCGGTTTCTACTCGGTGATATCTTCTACTCACGAATTGGCAACTCACCCCCGTTGTGCCACAGTTTTCTTGCAGGTTCGACCGCACAGGTTCCATTACAGCTTGCTGGCACACTACCTTCTTCAGGGTGATTGCTTTGATAGGTGGGATACACTTGCATCGTGACCACCATTATACTTGTATATTTTATTTCAGTTGTATCTAGTTCTCCATCAACCAGACTTGTATATTTAGTAGACTTAGAAACCACCGTTTGTATATTCTTTTTGACCTTGAGTTGTGATTATGTATTTATTCTTATTCCTGTTTTCTTGATGATGCTTGTTTTCTTATTTTCTTTCTGTGTTTTGATCCTCGCCTTCGGCATTGTATATTTATATCATTGCATGGTTGTTCCGCCAATTGGCGATGAGCTAGCTCCCGCTTGGGGATGCCTATTATTAATATTGCGTGTACTATTTTCGGGCTATTATTTACAAAAGTGGTGCTGCCTAAATTTCAAACGACGAAACATGTTTTAAATATAGTTACAAAATGTTGTTTTTCATATGATATTACTCATGTTTTAAAGAAAGATCTTGATTTCATTATTCCGTTATCTCAAAACCTCACCTCCACTATTTTCCCTAAAAAGGTTTAGATTTCTGGACTTTTGGCTTACTTAAATTAGGTGGGGTCCTATAGACTTCACATGATTCAAGTGCCTGTCACGTACCTTTTCCGGGTCATGACAAAGTTGGTATCAGAGCGTTAGGTTTAACCTTGGTTCGAGTCTAGGTTTAACTATGTCGAATCTAGGGCGTATATATATATATATATATTTAGAACTTAGGCTAGACCTTACGGAACTTAAACTTGGCCGAGGGGGTATTAGACACGAACTTTCGTCGACTAGGTTCACCTTGGTTGATGAAGTAGGTAACTTAAGTAGAGTGACGTACCGTGTGTATGTTCCGCGGCATACTTACGATACTTCGCTTAAGCAGCCTTAGGATGTACATTTCTTATGCATTGTATTTCTATTCGTTCCTATGATCTATCCTCATCGATATCAGATTGTGGGTTTCGTTACCTTGGTTACATGAGCAGAGAGTGCTGCGGTCAGAGTGAGCTCATCAGGGATGAGGACTGACCAGGACATATTCCGGTGACACAAAAGCGCGTTGATATATTGTTTTACTATGTTTTCTCGTTGACGTGGACGTTCGAGATCTGCACTAAATGATCGGGCCCTTGCTAGAGGCCAACCAGATTGTGAAGAATATTGAGGTACCGTCTACTCCAGATAATTGGGGCATTGTCTACCGTGCAGACGGATGAGCTAGTTGTTGCTGAGTTTGATAAGATATTGTCCCCAGACTTCAGAAGCTAATGCAGCATGAGTTTATACACGGGGATGTGATAGGAGATTAATCACCCCTGTATAAGAGACTGGGATATGTTGTTCGTTCGGATGCTCCGATGCGAAGTCATTATATTGACTAGCTTCATCTAGAAGAGGACCTCACACAGGCGTGTTGTGAGTCGATTGAGGCAGGACAAACGAAGGCGCATTACCCGGTGATTTGGACGAGTTCCCGAGGACGTAATTAGCCAGACACCTTCCACTGGATATTAGAGATGCCAAGTTCGTAGCTTCGAAAGAGACTTTAGATATGAGTACAGCCAATTGGAGCACAGTCCACACAGCTACGAAGAGATGATTCCGAATTGGTCCATACTGTAGGGAGGCAGAGTAAGAAGATCGTGCGAGATATTCACGAATTTTCATTCCACTCCGTTGATGTCAGAGATTTACTATGCACGTAGAGACGTTCCGATACGACCATAATTGCTTGAGGAAAGTCATGATGAGAATGCAGCTGTCCCGGAACAAGAAACGGACTATGTAAAGAGTGCTAACTACCGGGCAGTCTAGAAGAGATGAGATTGGAAAGAGACCCCGACAGGATCTTCTGGGAGTACGTCGCAATAAAGATTTGAACCAGGATCGATTGTACGCGCACACTCAGTGGGCCAGAGATTTCCATCATTGACATGATACATTACGAGTGACCATGTTAATTGGTCAGGAGATCTTGAGAGAAGCGCCAGAACGGAATTGTTTCCGTCATTACTCCGAATCGGGCTGTTGAGCCGAGGAGGAATGTAACTGGTAATCCATAAAGAGAAACGAGGGTCTAAGAACAAAGGACGCCAGACTGTGGGCAGGAGGCAAGTAGATATTCTTGCTCAGCCAGTCTTGGATGCACCGGCACCTTTCAACATTGGAGGAGGGGCACCTCGATGTCAGTTGTTATAATTTGTGCATTGGTGATTCATATATCATGTTTTCATCATTTTGGATTTCGGTAATCTGATGATTTGTTTCATGATTGATGTTTCCTATGTGCACCACGGTTGCACTTGATTTGTATTTTCATGTATCAGTTGTATTGATTTTCGTTTTTTGCGCACCCATTGCACTTGATTTTGATTTCGTACCCTCCGATATATTTGATTTTTGATTTCATGCATATAGTATGCACATGATTTGGACTTATGCATTCGGTGTAGTTACACTTATGCATTCGGTGTAGTTACACGAGTTTTCAGTATTGATATGACTTTGTGCTCACAGATGCACATGTTTATGAGTTTATATACCACGGTATACTTGATTTGATTTGGTGTATGTCGTATACCGTTGATTTCGATTCTTATACTCGATATTCATTTTTGTGCACCCTAGTGCACTGGATTTATGTTTTCGCGCACCTCGTGCACTTGATTGAGATTCTTGCGCACACTTGGCACACTAGATGTGATTTTATGCACACCAGATGCACTGAATCAAGATTCTTTATGCATATCAGATGCACCTGATGTTCTTGTCATGCACATCTGTTGCACTCGACGTATGTTTTTGTGCATGCTCGTTGCGCTTAGTTTTGTTTTTGTGCACATTCGTGGCACCTGTATTTGATTTCGATTTCGGTGCGCACCAGACGCACGTAGCATTATTTGTATATATTTTTGGGATTTATTTCTTCCGAGCAGCATGTTTCATGATATACATTATATGGTTTAATAACCGAGCAGGACTAGTCTGAGGACAGTACCTGAGTATTTTGCATGCATCAATATTTTACTGAAGGGATCTTCAAAGGTGCTATAGTCATATTTTCTTACGTGTCCATAATGACACGAAATTTTATAAAGAAAAACCCTTCTAAAACATTTTCAAAAGGCGGGACGTATATGTTAAACAAATGATGTACATATGTACATAGCTATTTTCTTTATAATGCACGTCCGCTACTTGTGTTTGCGCATCTCACGGAAATTTGAAAAGGTTTTGCATGCACTTTTATTCGGTTGTTCAGATAATTTCACCACGATGTGTACTACATATATGTTATAGTCCTAATTATATCATATTTGATCTTCGTATTGGATTTTGACATTTGTATTTTCTTCATAACTCCGATGATTGCGTGACGCTTGATGGAGTTTTGATTTTGAGTTTTACACTCGTTATCATGCGCATGTGTTGCGCTATGATATTTTTTATGTATTCATGATTTCGGAGCCCCAACAACTTAATTGTCTTGCTGAAGTGTTTTAGTTATTGAGTGGTTTAAATTTAAATTCCGAGACCGAATTTATTTAAGGGAGAAAGATTGTAACATTTAAGGAAAATAAAATATTATTTTCGGAATTTAAATAAATAAAATAATAAATTCTAAGGATATTATGAAAATATGGATATTGGTTTTAATGAAGCAGTATGATTATATACTTATAGTTTGGAAAATAATTTAAAATTTTAGATAAATTATTGATTTTGAAAGTGTTTAGTTGATTCAGACATTTTATAATTTAGTATACAATTAATTGTATACAAGTTAATGCTATATTTGATTAATATTTCACTAATTATGCATTAATCTTGCTTATGTATATGTCATGCAACAAAATATGTTGCAATACACTTGTTACATTTATTTGAAACATAGATTCAATTTCATTTAAATGGTTTTTATTTATATTTTAGAAAAAGAAAAGAAAATGAATAAAGATGGAAGAGAGGGTGAAGTGACTTGTGTTATGGTTGAGGTAGGAGAGAGAGGCAGAGGGGGGAACCTTCTACACACATTGCTCATTTTCTTGCCCTCCTTCATTTCCTCATCTTCATCTTCTTCATTCTTCTCATCTCCCTCTTCCTCCACCTCCTCATCCACCATGCAACACCCCCAAATCCACACTAAAACCTCACACTCCCTTCACAAAAAATGATCCCAGCCTCACTAGAAAACACGTGGATGCATCAAGTTGGAACTTTGGGCACTTTGGGCAACCCTGGAATTTTCTTGAGTTGCCAAATAAGGTAATCACTACACCTTTAATCAAGTTTTTAGTTTCATAGTATCCTATTGTAGTTTAGAGCTAAGCTAATGTGGTTTTGCGATGTTGAAAATTTCCTAAATGAAGGTTAGAGGATATTTTCTGTAGAAAAGGTATAATTGAGATTTAGTAGAGGCCACAAACCCCTGTAGCGTTTCATTTATGGACTAAACTTGAGTTTAGAAAACCAAAACTTGAACTTAGAATTAGCCAATATCGGATTTTTTGGAATTTTTGATGATATTTAGGGATCTGCTATAACTCTTGAACCCTGAAAAATATTTAGCAACCGCGGTGAGATAAGCAAGTGACCTAGAAGCTAACCCTGAGACCTGAGACCCCAACTCCCACCTGAGGCTGCAGATTTTTCACTTTTGGCCGCAAATTCTGGCTTGGTTACGAGGCTTTGGATTCGTGCTTGGTCCATGTCCCCTTTGTGCGGTAATTTGACCTATCCTATATGAAAAATATCCTAATTCTCACCTAAGGCAAATCTGGAGGTGTTTTCCCTAAGTTGTTGTTTTGGTTTTGCTACTTTTTATGACTTGGATTTTGATATTTGGGTTTTGACTCGGTGGTTAGATATTTGTATGTCAACATCGAGGGTGGTTGGGTTATTCTTGTATGCGTAGGCCGTAGGTTCTAACCTATGTGCACTTCGTGTGCCGTATCAGTTTTCTCACATTAGATTCTCGTTTACGATACGACGTATTTGAATTGTAGGTACCTCCGCATATACTTTAGGACGACAAGGGAGAGCAAGGCGTCATCGACTTCGGTAAGCGAGGAGCGAAGGTGAGTAGATGTATATCTACGGGAGAAGTCGGGTGGATGGCATATAGCACCCCACAATCGTAAAAATCGGTTACTGTTATATTATATATATATATATATATATATATATATGTTGATGTGGTGTATGGATACTTAGAAAATAGGGTTTCTAGGAGACCATAAGTTAGATTAGGCGTACTCATAGAAAGATTTACCCTTAGTGTTAATTCCTTAGTCATGAGCCGTTAGTTTTATTTCGTTGCGCACACACACACTTGATATGATATGTGGTATATGTATATGTGTATATATGTGTGTGTGTGTGTGTATGGACATGTTGATATATATATATATATATATATATATATATATATATAGTATACATATACGTGTAAGATGAGGATATGATATATTATATGGTTTGAGTCGATACGATCGAGCAGGATGTCAAGAGATATTGATATATAATTTGAGATAAGACATCGTTTATGATGCGATATATTAGCGGATTGTTGGGCGTTATATACATAACATTCGATAACATGTGACTTGATAGCTGATGGAGGCGAGAATCCCCTTCAAATGTTGCCTTTCGTTGATCTGCTGATGGCTGCGATGGGTGGCTAAGATTGGATCTAGAGGCTGCCGCTCCTGAAGCGTGTAGATCTCAATGGGTTTGAGGTTGTGGTTTTCGAGTTACCTGCAAGGAAGTCCCAGGGTGGTTGTACCACCGAGGACCCTCCGACGATCATGTTAGTCTAGAGATCCGAGAAGAGTAACGGTTTAGTGGAGTAAAAAATGGCTTAACTCGATCGTCTGAGAGAGGGGTTTATATAGTGGTGGCAGCAGGTGGGGCAGGCCCGAGAATCACGCCAGCTATTACGCTCCCCACGTCATGCTCGCGTGATGAGCGGGACCTCCCATTAATGGTGAGACATGCTCGTTAGTGGGGGATCGTGGTGGCGTGGAATGTGGGATGTGGCCGGCGGAGATCTCATGCATTGCGAGATTCATGGGATGGCGGTTATGCCTGTAAGCGGTGTCGTTGGTCGGTCGATGAGACCGAGGAAGATGACCTCAGTGGGAGAGCTCATGGACGAGTGGGAGAGCCGAGGTATCTTAGTTCTACTGTAGCCCAAGGACGAGCTGTGAGGCCGAGGAGGCCGGTTATGCAGGGGGCTCATAGGTGAGCCAGCGTTTGCTCGGTAGAACGAGCATAAGTATGGTCTGGTCGGCCACTGTAGGCCCTTTCTTGTATGCTCTGGGACATGTCATCTGCCACGCGTCATGATATAAGGAATTACCGTTAATGAGCATCATCATTAGCCCCCCATTCTTGTTCCGATCTATTTGTGGGTCGGGTCTAGAGTGGACTGTTTGGTTCATTCTGTACGGCTTGGCGCTGGTAATTCCTTATGGTGGATTATCCGGGGATGACACGGCGTTCTTGTTGTCACGCATCGAGTATGAGTCCAACGAAGGACGAGTGTGGGAAGGTCGGTATCCTCCCTTTGCCGGAGTTGAGGCGCTGATCGCGCGTTGAGTATGAGTTTATTTGGCGGGTCTTCGATCCGTATCATTATAGGGTAGGAAGCTCCCCGTTGGGGATGCACCGAGCAGGAAGGGACTCGGCGGCCTCACGAAGAGGGCTTCAGATCATCAGTGTTTGATGGGCAGGAGTCTTCCCGCTGGGGATGCGCCGAGCCGGAAGAAACTCGGCGGCCTCATGAAGAGGGCTTCGGGTCCTCAGTGTCCGATGGGCAAGAGGCTGCTTGCTGGGGATGCGCCGAGTAGGAAGGAACTCGGCGGCTTCGTGAAGAGGGCTTCGGGTTCTCAGCGTCCGTTGGGCAGGAGGCTGCCCACTGGGGATGCGCTGAGCAGGAAGAAACTCGGCGGACTCGCGATGAGGGCTTCAGATCCTCAGCGTCTGATGGGCAGGAGGATGCCCGCTGGGGATGCGCCGAGCAGGAAGGAACTCCCCGGCCTCATGGTAAGGGCTTGAGATTCTCAGCGTCTGATAGGCAGGAGGATGCCTGCTGGGGATGCGCCGAGCAGGAAGAAACGCGGCAGCCTCGCGATGAGGGCTTCAGATCCTCAGCATCTGATGGGCAGGAGGATGCACGCTGGGGATGTGCCGAGCAGGAAAGAACTCGACAGCCTCACGGTGGGGGCTTCAGATCCTCAGCGTCTAATGAGCAGGAGGATGTCTGCTGGGGATGCGCCGAGCAGGAAGGAACTCGGTGGCCTCACGATGAGGGCTTGAGATCCTCAGCGTTTGATGGGTAGGAGGATGCCCGCTGGGGATGCGCCTAGTAGAAAGGAACTCGGATGCCTCTTGGCGAGGGCTTTGATCCTTGGCGTTGTGGGGTAGGTAAGCTACCAGCCAGGGATAGCCGAGCAGGGTAGCTGCAGGGCTGCCTCTTCATGTGGGCTTTGATCCTTGGCGCAGGAGGGGCCATAGGAGGGCTGCCAAGGATGAACGAGCAGGGTAGCTGCTCGATGCCTCTTGGCGAGGGCTTTGATCCTTAGCACGGGAGAGGCCGTGAGTGGCCTACTAAGGATGGCCGAGCAGGATAGCTGCTCGGTGCCTCTTGGCGAGGGCTTTGATCCTTAAGGACGGGCCGAGCAGGGTTACTGCTCGGTGCCTCTTGGCGAGGGCTTTGATCCCTGGTTTGGTAGGGAGCTACCAGCCAGGGATAACCGAGCAGGGGCGGGCCCGGTGGCCTCTTGGCGAGGGCTTTGATCCCTTGTTTGTTGAGATAGGGAGCTGCTGGCCAGGGATAACCGAGCAAGGGCGGGCCCGGTTGCCTCTTTCGAAGGCTTTTCATCCTTAGCGCGGGAGGCGCCGTATGTGGCCTACTAAGGATGGCCGAGCAGGGTTACTGCCCAGTGCCTCTTGGCGAGGGCTTTTTGTCCTTAAGGATGGCCGAGCAGGGTTGTTGTCCAGTGTCTCTTGGCGAGGGCTTTGATCCCTGACGTTGTGAGGGTAGGGAAGCTACCGGCCAGGGATAGCCGAGTAGGGTAGCTGCAGGGCTGCCTCTTGGTGAGGACTTTGATCCCCGGCGTTGCGAGGTAGGGGAGATACCAGCTAGGGATAGCCGAGCAGGGTAGCCGCTTGGCTGCCTCTTGGTGAGGGCTTTGATCCCTGGCGTTCCGAAGTAGGGAGCTACCATCTAGGGATAGCCGAGCGGGGTAGCCGCTGGGCTGCCTCTTAGTGAGGGCTTAGATCCTTAGCGCTGGAGGGGCCGTACGAGGCCAGCTAAGGACGGACCGAGAAGTGAAGCTGCTCAGTCGCCTATTAGCGAGGGCTATGATCCCTGGCGTTGTGGGGTAGGGAATTACCAGCGAGGGATAGCCGAGCGGGGTAGCAGCAGGGCTGCCTTTTCGTGATGGCTTTGAACATTGGCGCTGGAGGGGCCGTGGGCGGCTTGCCATGGATGGACCGAGCAGTGAAGTTGCTCAGTTGCCTCTGGCGAGGGCTTTGATACCCGGCGTTGCAAGGTATGGAATTACCAGCCCGGGATAGCCGAGCAGGGTAGCTGCTCGGCTGCCTCTTGGTAAGGGATTTGATCCCCGGTGTTGCGAGGTACGGGAGCTACCGGCCAAGGATAGCCGAGCAGGGTTGCCGCTCGGCTGCCCCCAGGTGAGGGCTTTGATCCCTGGCATTGCGAGGTAGGGAGCTACCGGCCAGGGATAGCCGAGCATGGTACCCACTCGGTTGCCTCTTGGTGAGGGCTTTGATCCCTGGCGTTGTGAGGTAGGGAGCTACCGGCCAGGGATAGCCGAGCAGGGTACTGCTCGGCTGCCTCTTGGTGAGGGCTTAGATCCTTAGCGCTGGAGGGGCCGTGCGAGGCCATCTAAGGACGGACCGAGTAGTGAAGCTGCTCAGTCACCTCTTAGCGAGGGCTTTGATCCCTGGCGTTGTGGGGTAAGGAACTACCAGCCAGGGATAGCCGAGCAGGGTAGCTGTAGGGCTGCCTCTTCATTAGGGCTTTGATCCATTGCGCTGGTGGGACCGTGGGAGGCCTGCCAAGGATGGACCGAGTAGTGAAGCTACACAGTTGCCTCTTGGCAAGGGCTTTGATCCCTGGCGTTGCCAGGTAGGGTGTTACCAGCCCGGGATAGCCGAGCAGGGTAGCCGCTCGGCTGCCTCTTGGTAAGGGCTTTGATCCCCGGCGTTGCGAGGTAGGGGAGCTACCAGCCAGGGATAGCCGAGCAGAGTAGCTGCTCAGCTGCCTCTTGGTGAGGGCTCTGATCCCTGGCGTTATGAGGTAGGGAGCTACCGGGCAGGGATAGCTGGGCAGGGTAGCCACTCTGCTGCCTCTTGGTGAGGGCTTTGATCCCTGGCGTTGCGAGGTAGAGAGCTACCGGCTAGGGATAGACGAGCAGGATAGCCACTCGGCTGCTTCTTGGTGAGGGCTTTGATCCCTGGTTTGTTAGGGTAGGGAGCTACCAGCCAGGGATAGCCGAGTGGGGTAGCCGACCGGCTGCTTCTTGGCGAGGGCTATGATCCCCGGCGTTGCGAGGTAGGGGAGCTACCAGCCCGGGATAGCCGAGCGGGGTAGCCGCTCGGATGCCTCTTGGTGAGGGCATTGATCCTCGGCGTTGCTAAATAGGGGAGCACCTGGCCAGAGGTAGCCGAGTAGGGTAGCTGCTGGGCTGCCTCTTTATGAGGGCTTTGGGGAGATGGACAGTCACGAGTGACACGTGCCACGAAAGAGTGGAGGAGGCGAAGCACCAGAGCCGCGTCGTTTCGATTTTGCATCGAGCGGTGCGATGTCTGCCATGTGGCGGTATCGTTGCGTGTGAAGCGAACGACTGTTGGGCTCCTGGGGCGTTGATGGCATTCGGAGGAGGAGATTCGTCCGTGCCTCCGTTGAGGGGGAAGTTGCGGCCGGTGCTTGGATCGTCGTGATGATTGCTCGCCATTGGAATGAGATCGGAAGGTGAACTTTTGTTTTTGTGGAATCTAGCTTCCCACAGACGGTGCTAGATGATGGTGGCGAGAATTTCCTTCAGATGTTGCCTTCCGTTGATCTGCGGATGGCTGCGATGGGTGGCTAAGATTGGATGTGGAGGCTGTCGCTCCTGAAGCGTGTGGATCTCAATGGGTTTGAGGTTGTGGTTGCCGAGTTACCTGCAAGGAAGCCCCGGGGTGGTTGTACTACTGACGACCCTCTTACGATCAAGTTAGTCTGGAGATCTGAGCAGAGTAACGGCTTAGTGGAGTAAAAAATGGCTTGCCTCGATCGTCTGAGATAGGGGTTTATACAGTGGCAGCAGCAGGTGGGGCATGCGCAAGAATCACACCGGCCGTTACGCTCCCAACGTCACGCCCGCGTGATGAGCGGGACCTCCCATTAATAGCAAGACAGGCTCGTTAGTGGTGGATCGTGGTGGAGTGGACCCTGGGATGTGGCCGGCGAAGATCTCACGCATGGAGAGATTCGCGGGATGGCGGTTACGCCTATGAGCGGTGCCGTTGGTCGGTCGATGAGACCGAGGAAGATGACCTCGGCGGGAGAGCTCGCAGAAGAACGGGAGAGCCGAGGTATCTTGGTTCTGCTGTATCCCGGGGACAGGCTGTGAGGCCGAGGAGGCTGGTTATGCAGGGGGCTCGTAGGTGAGCCAGCGTTCAGTAGGATGAGCATAGGTGTGGTCTGGTCGGCCACTGTAGGCCCTATCTTGCATGCTCTGGGACATGTCATCTGCCACGTGTCATGATATAAGGAATTGAGCATCATCAATAACATAATAGATTGTACGAGACCTTATATCTGTACCCTGATTATGATATTTTACGACTATTGATGCCGTACGAACTATAAGATTTATATGTGATATTTGTCCCGTACCCTCGATCTTGAGGATGTCGTACGACGAACTATACCGTATGAGATATTTATATATGATGATTGATCCACGCTCTTGACTCGAGAATGTCGTACGATGGATATTACCATACGTGATGCTATGAGGTTGGATCGCCGACCCTTAGATTTATCGACTTGGATATGCTTTCAATCCTTATTTACTTTCGACTCGTTTCATGGTTTAGTCTTTAGTTTCTTAGATAGATGTTAGCTTAGGCTCGAGTCATACCTATTTTCAAAACTATGAATCGTGGGCATTTTTCCAAAGGATAAACAGAAGGACGCTACGGATTTTTAAAAGACATCTCTATCCTCAAAAACTCCATAGTCCCTACTTTTCTAAAAATAACGATTCGTGCTATTTAAACACGATAAACGGTATGGCTCGTATATAAATTTATATACCTTATGTTGCTTTTACTGTTTACTTTCTGTTATGATCTCGTCTTCTAGGACACCAGCACCATTACCGATGATGCGTATGTTGCATGTACACTTGCTTGCCGGCTCACACACCTCACCATCGGTAATTACCATGTCGCATACACTGTAGTAACCGTTATTCTATTGTGTACACTGATAATTGTAGCTAATTAGTACTGTTTTGCATTCATGATATTATATGCTTGTTTAGACTTTGCATTCCTTACTTAGATGCCAGTTTAGACTTTGCATTCTTTACTTAGAAGCCACATGCATTCGCATACATACATTCTAGTTATGCACTGATCATTTGGATTTACGCCGGTATTCAATATCTCATTGTTGACTCATGATTATGAGATTTCGGTATTTCATGAGATTTCGGATATGGGAAACCGCGTGTGAAATATACAACTTATGCTCCTTTTTTTTAAAAGAAAAATGCGGTTTTCCTTGATATGATGTGAGACGCCCGCCATGAGATTTCTCGGTACTGGAGCATATATGATATATGATTACCTGATTTGAGGTGTAAGAAGACAACGTCTGCGGGTACATGGTGGACACGGTGCGGTACCCCGGGGCAAGAAGGCCGTGTAGAGATTGAGACCTTGAGCCCGGCAGGGGAGCACTACTGACCGGTGATAGTTGGCGCGGCGGATATCAGGAGGATACTGACCATAGTCGTGAGATCATATGATATGGGCCTATCCGGACTAACGGAGCTCAAGATATGAGGATTATGTGTCGCTAATGGACATAGTTTTCATAATGCTTTCGAGTGTCAATGCTGGGCACTCAGATTTTCTCACGATTTTTTGTGTCGATGCTGGACACACCCATTTGATGATGCATTCATACATAATATACATGACATATAGTTACTTTGTGGCACGAACATGAGTACTTGATACTACATTTACACTCTTACATATATTTACCTATGTCATGGTATTACATTATGACTTGGACATGATTACTTGAGTCTTGTTATGCATATGATTATATTATTATCCTTGCTACTACTCGGTGTCTTTATGTGTTATTATTGTACTGTATGACCTAGGAGATAGTCATACATTCGGTTTCTACTCACGAGTTGGCAACTAGCCCCCGTTGTACCACAGTTTTCTTGCAGGTTTGACCGCACAGGTTCCATTGCAGCTTGCTGGCACACTACTTTCTTCAGGGTGATTGCTCTGATAGGTGGGATATACTTGCATCGTGACAACCATTATATTTGTATATTTTATTTCAGTTGTATCTATGTCACAACCCGAAATAGCACGTGACTGGCACTTGAATCATATGATGTCTATAGGATCCCATCTAATTCAACCAAGCCAAAATCTCAGAAATCTAAACCATTTGAAAAGAGAGAGAAGGAAAAATTTAGTTTTAAAGCAAGTGGTTTAACAAAATAAGCCATAGTATGCATTTTTAAAACATCAAGACTTTTCTGAAAATTTCGGCAGAGTTTCCTTCGTAAATATTGGCCCAAAACGGGTACAAACATGCATAATATACATAATGAATAAAGGCATCCCCAAGCAGGAGCTAGCTCTTCGCCAATTGGTGGACACAACCACACAATGCAATATAATATACAACGCCGAAGGGCGAGGCTGAAAACTCATCAAGAAAAGCAATATTCTTAAGAAAACCAGCGAAAAACCATAATGATACAGGCGCGCGACTCTATGCTCGAAAGAATATACACTGGTCTTCTAAGTCTAACAAATATACAAGTCTGGTTGATGGAGTTACTACATACAACTGGAATAAATAAAATACGACGGTGGTCACGATGCGAGTGAACCCACTTACTAAAGCAATCACCCGAAAGGAAATAGTGTGCCAGCAACTGTAACGAAACCTGTACGGCAAAACCTGCAAGAAATTGTGGCACAACAGGGGTGAGTTGCCAACACGTTAGTAGAAAACATCACCGAAAAGAAATCGCATGTATGACTCTATCCTAGGTCATACAATAATAATATATCCTCAATAACTATAGCCTAAAGCATCTAATAATGGCGAGGTATACATCTACTATAGTGTAGTATCAAGTGCTCGTGTCAGTGCCTCAGGTAGCAACATATCACATATATGATGTATGAATCCATTACAAATGAAAACAGAATACATCAAGAATGAGAAAACTGTTTTCTTTATTTAGTGAGATTTCTGTATATAGAAATCGAGGTATCATCAATGAAATCAACATAGAATCCGTGTCAATCATCGACACAAAACATATATCACAATATCCAATATCTTGGGCTCCGGCAGTCCGGACTGGCCCCTATCATATAATCTTAAAATCTCAATGTCTCAATACCTCGGGCTCCAGCAATCCGAACTGGCCCTTGGGCTCCGGCAGTCCGGACTGGCCCAAAAATCAAATCTCACGACAACTTCGGTATCCTCCGGATATCCGTCGCGTCACAAATAACCGGTCGGTAGTGCTCCCCTTCCAGGCTCAACGCCATCATCTGCGACCATCTTGCCCTGGGGTACCGCACCGGGTCCACCATGCACCCGCAGACGGTTCCTCCTTCTCCTCGAATCGAGTGTATGATACCACTCAAGAGCCGAGAAAACTCATGGTGGACACCTCTCAAATCATATCACGAGAAAACCGCAAATTTCTATGTTTAAAATGATAATGAGTTTATAAAATCCTTGCGGTTTCTCCAAATCCAGAAATCTCATGGAAATCCAAAATCCTAATCTCAATAGTAAATAAACAGTGAATTACCGGCATAAAGCCCCATAATATTGCATGACAATGAATATGTATACATGCACGGGTATCTATGTAAAGAATGCAATAACTAAACTAGCACAGTAATGATGTATCGAAACTATCAGCTAACAAGCGATATCAATGAAGTAATATTCTCTAAAGTGTACGTGACATGGCAATTACCGATGATGATGTGTGTGAGTCGGCAAGCAAGTGTTCGTGGACATACGCATCATCAGTAATAGTGCTGGTGTCCTGACAATATAGGTTCATAATAGCAAAAGAAACTACTTGTGTAAGCATGCAATGCTATAAGAACATCACGAATATATGGAAAATGAATAGCAAACGCAACATATAAGCATGTACATTTATATAAACGAGTCATACGGTCTTGGCATTTGAAATAGCGTGAATCGTGGTTTTTTTGAAAATAGGGCTACGGTGTTTTTAAGAAAAGACACATCCTTTGAAAAATCTGTAACATCCCTCGGGCTGTCTTTAAAATACTCACGTTTCGTTAGTTTGAAAATAAGTATGACTTGAGCTCAGTCTAACATCTAACTGATAAACCACAGGACTAAACTAAGAGACTGATCAATAGGGTAAATAAATCTACCTAAGTCCGAGTCAATATATCTAGTAGTCGGTGTTCCCGCCTCAATAGTGTCACGTACGATAAAAACATAATACGACATCATCGAGTCAAGAGTGCGGATCAATCATCATAATTATACTTCGTACGGTAAAATCCATCGTACGGCATCCCAAAATCGGGGTACGGGTCACTTATCACATATAACACATTATTTATCTGGTATCATTATCATAGTTTCCGAATTAGGGGTACTGATCTAAAATCTAGTACATCCCGATACCATCAAACATATATATATATATATATATATATATATATATATATATATCCGCATGTATATGAAAACACATTGCCCATCGATCCACTATACTATCATGTAGTATATCATAACATGACCCAAATCCCATCACCGATCTCACGGCATCATGCCCAATCACATTGACTCTTCTCCAAGTATCATGCACTATCCTCATCATCCGTGTATACGTATATGTATATATATATATATGAATATATATATGCACCAACGTATCCACACACACACACACATATATATATATACATACATACATACATATAACCATATACACCCCATACAACTCACGTGTGTGCATGTGTGTGTGCAACAACTATACTCTAGGGTTTCTCGACTACGAACTAAACTAAAGCATTAACCTTTAATTACACTAAAACTAACCCATGATCTCCTAAAGCATTCTTGCTAATTAATAACGTCTCACAATACACATGTCCATATATACATATACGTAGACTACACTATGAAACTGCGGGGGTGCTATACGCCATCCACCCGACTTCCCCCGTAGATATATCTACTCACCTTGATTCTTGCTTGCCGAAGTTGATGCCTCCTTGCTCTTGCTCGTCGTCCGAAGTCCGCGTGAAGGTGCCTATATATAAACATATATTATCGTAAACCGAAATCGCGGATAAAAACCAAAACGGTACGTGAAAGCACTTAGGTTAAAACCTATGGTCATGCAAGAAGAACCAATAACCCTCGACATCGACGTACAAGACAATACATAAATACCCAAGTTCAAGTTATAGAATTCGCAAAACCAAAATCAGAAATGATGTAAAACACTTCCAGATTTTACCCTAGGTTGAATTAGCCAATTTTGCATATAGGGTAGGTCTAGTTTACTGAAAATGGAGCTATGGACCAAGCATGAACCTATTCTGAAGTACCCAGGCCGCAAATTGCGGCCATGAAGAATATATTTACGGCCATGAATGGGAGGTGGGCTCTATGGTCTTTAGGGTATACTCCAAATCACCAGCACACTTCACTATAATCGCTAAATATTTTTCAGATGCCTCGGGTCGTAGCAGTTCTCTAAATATCATCACAATTCCCACAATCTTCCGATATCGGAAAATCTAAAGTTCGCAATTTGGGGTTTGGTCTCAGGTCTTGTCCTGCATTCTAACACTAGAGGGGTTTTATGGCCTCATCTAGCCTCAATTACACTCTCCCCACTCATAATCTCCTACAACACTCATCTTGGAAAATTTCAAGATCACGAAACCACACTTAATCGATTGTAAACTAACATGGATGCTAAAAGAATTGAAATACTACACTAATGATAAAAGAATTGCCACATTTGGCAACTCAAGAATTTTCTTGAGTTGCCCCAAGTGCTCAAAATCCAAACTTTCTTGGTTCCGCATGCTTGTAATGAGCTTGTGCACAATTTTAATCAAGGGAAATGGGTGTTTTGAGGTGGTTTTGGTGGTGTTGTGAGGAGGTGGAGGAGGTGGAGAGAAGGGGGCAGCCATGACAGAGGAGGAGGTGAGAATGATGATGGAAATGGAGGGAAAACAAATGGGAGCAATGGTCAAATGACCCCTCACCTCTCTCTCTTCTCTCTCATGCCCATACTCCTTTGTTTATTCTTTCTTTATCTTTTCTTTTCTTTTCTTTAAATTAAACACAAATAAAACCAAGTTATGCAGGAAATGAAGCATGGCTTTAATAAAAAGAAATTTAACAAGTATTATGCAAAATATCATGTTGCATATCATGCACATATCACACTTAATAAAAAATTAGTAAACACTAATTGAGTTTAGCACTTAACCCTTTTACAAATGAGTATTTAAAAATATATAAATGTTCATATCATATAAAACACCCTCAATTCAATAATTCTTATCAATTTCCAAATATTTCTCAATTTATCGGCATATTATTATACACTATCATTAATGCTAATCTCCACACATTAAAATATTCATAATATTTATTATTTTAATTATATAAATTCCCAAAAATAATATTTTATTTTTCTTGAATGTTACAGTTTTCCCCTCTTAAATAAATTCAGTCCCCGAATTTAAATTTAAGGCCCTCAAATACTAAAACATTTCAGTAAAATGATCAAGTTGTTGGAGCTCCGAAATCATACATACACAAAAGATATCGTAGCCCAATGCATGCGCATGAAAAACGAGTGTATAATTCAAAAATCAAAACTCCGTCATGCATCCCGCAATCATCGGTGTTATGGTGAAAACTCCAATGTCAAAGTCCAATCCGAAAACCAACATGATATACATCAAAACTATAACATGTGCATAGTACGCATCGGTATAAACTCGTCAAAACATCTGAAAGAAATGCATGCCAAACCTTTTTCAAGTCGTTGTGCGAAGCGCGTATCACGGCAGAGTAGCGGACGTTTATTGTAAGAAAATAATTATATATATATATATATATATATATATATATATCTTTTGTTTAACATACACGTCCCGCCGTTTGGAAAATAATTTAGAAGGGATTCCTTTGTAAATTGTTTCGTGTCATCTCGGACACAATAGGAAAAATGTTGAGACTGTAGCTCCTTTTTGGAAATCCCTTTGATAAGTATCGATGCATGCAAAAATAGATTCAGGTATTGTAATCTGACTAGTCCTGCTCAGCTACTATACCAAATAGTAAGTATCCTAAAACATCCTGCTCCAAAAGAAATCAATACCAAAATGTGTGTAAGAATGCCACGTTCGTCTGGTGCGCACAGAAATCGAAATCAATGAATGTTCCATACATGTGCACAGAAACAAAAATCTAAGTGCAATGGGTGTGCACAAAAACGTCTGTCAAGGGCAACGAGTGTGCCTGACAACAAAATTAGGTGCATCTGATATGCATGAAGAATCTCGATTTAATGCATCTAGTGTGCACCAAAATCGCATCAAGCGCACCAAGTATGCGCATGAATCTAAATCAAGTGCACAAGGTGCACGAAAACAAATAACGAGTATCACAATCGAAATCGACGGTATACAGCAAACCTCAATCCAAATCAGGTACACCGTGATATACAATCTCACAACTACGTGCATCAACGTGCACAAAATCGAATGAAATTACTGAAAGAGAATGAAAACTACACCGAAGGAATAAGTCAAATCACATACATCTCATATGTGTGAAATCAAAATCAAACATCTCAAAAGACATGAAATCGAAGTCGAGTACAACTGTGGTGCAAAAATCTCAATCATGCAAATAAATCGCCCAAAATACCAAAATACAAAATAACGGACACGTGATATTCGAATCACCAAATCACAAATCGTAAACACTGTCGTCGATATGTCATTCCTTCAAATTCGAGAAGGTGTCGGTGCATCCAAAGCTAGCAGAGCAAGATATCTACTTGTCTCCTGTTCCTGGTCTGGCGCCTTGTGCCCTTAGGCTCTCGTCTCTCACTGCGAATTTCCCATTACATAAATCCTCGGCTCAACGGCCCAATATGGAAATGATGACGGAATGGTTCTGCTCTGGCACGTACTCTAAAGATCTCTGGCCAGCTATCATGGTCACTCGTAATATGTCTCATCGATGATGCCAAACTCTGGCCTACTGGGTGTGCGTAATACGACCGATCCTGAGTCCAAGTATTCTCGTTTAGTATTTCCAGAAAGATTCTGTCGCGGTCTCTCCCAAATCTCGTTCATGCCGAACTGCCCGGAAGTTATCACCCTTTACTAAATCTATTTCTTGTTCAGGATCGGCTGCATACTCATCATGACTCCTTCTGGAAGATATATCCATATTCAATGCCTCTGCATGCGTATCACATCTCTGATGTCAATAGAGTGGAACGCCATCTCTTCAAAATCTCATACGAACCTCTTAGTCCACTTTTCTCTAATGTCGACTGATTCGTACTCGTCTCTTCGTAGCTGTATGGTCTGCGCTACAATGGCTATACTCATATCTAGAGTCTCCCAAGTAATATATCCCATCATATGATATCCGGACGACGTCGAACTTTTCGATCGATTCGTCAAAGTCCCATAATTTCCCGAGAGCTCAACATTCGTGCAAAGTTTAATAATATCCAGTACATGCCACAGTACCTATGGACCAGCTGTAGAAGGGCAAACCCAAGCCTCATTAATGGCACCACGGAACTGCCGCAAACCCTAAGGTTCAAAAGTATTTCCATGGTCATTATGTCGAGTTAGGGTTTCATCCTTCTAGAGGGTTCACAGAATTACTTGAATTTTTTTCCGAATACCTTAAACTTAGAAAAATGGGTTTCTGACATTCGATCGTTTTCTATCGACTTTCAACGTACCTGCGTGAAGTCTTCTCTAGCTGGAATCAATCAATCTGATGACCTCGCATCAGGGTATGCAAATGAACAACATGCCCTAGTCATTCATCCAGGGGTGACTAGCGATCTTCTATCATATCTCTAAGTACAACTCGTGCTGCATTAGCTTCCAACATCTGAGGCGATATCTTGTCAGTCGCCGCAACAATTGGCTCATTTGTCTGCATTGACGGTTATCACATTCTAGCCGGCTTCTATGAGTGGCCCAATTCTCTGGTGCTGATCTGCAGGTTCGAGAAATTTTAGTAAACCAACCGATCAAATGCTCATGGCGCGAAAAACACAATAAAATGACACATCTATGCAATCGTGTGTCACTGGAATCACGCCCTGGTCAGTCCTCGTCCAAGACGAGCTCATGTTGACCGCAACTCTAGTCGCAGCACTCTTTGCCAATGCAATCGTGGTAATAAAACCACCAACCAATATCGATGAGGATAGATCATAGGAATGAATATAATACAGTGCAAGGAAATGTACCTCCTAAGACTTCTTAAGTGGAGTAGCGTATCGTAAGTATGTCGCGGAACACACACACGGTACGTCACTCTACTTAAGTCACCTACTCCATCAACCAAGGTCAATCTATGCGACGAAAGTTCGGGTCTAATACCCCCTCGACAAAGTCTAAATTCCGTAAGGTCAAGCCTAGGTTCCGAATATATATATAAACGCCCTAGACTCTGCATAGTCAAACATAGACTCGAACCAATGTTAAACCTTGTGCTCTGATACCAACTTTGTCACGACCTGAAATGGCACGTGACTGGAACTTGAATCATATGAAGTCTATAGGACCCCATCTAATTCAAGCAAGCCAAAATCCCAGAAATCTAAACCATTTGAAAAGAGAGAGAAGGAAAAATTTAGTTTTAAAGTAAGTGGTTTAACAAAATAAGCCGTAGTATGCATTTTTAAAACTTCAAGTCTTTTCTGAAAATTTCGGCAGAGTTTCCTTTGTAAATACTGGCACCAAACTGGTACAAACATGCATAATATACATAACGAATAAAGGCATCCCCAAGCGAGAGCTAGCTCTTCGGCAATTGGCGGACACAACAATGCAATGCAATATAATATACAACGCCGAAGGGTAAGGCTCAAAGCTCATCAAGAAAAGCAATATCCTCAAGAAAACCAGAGAAAACCATAATAATACAGGTGCGGGACTCTAAGGTCGAAAGAATATACACTGGTCTTCTAAGTCTAACAAATATATAAGTCTGGTTGATGGAGTTACTAGATACGACTGGAATAAATAAAATATAACGGTGGTCACGATGGGAGTGAACCCACCTACTAAAGCAATCACCTGGAAGGAAACAGTGTGCCAGCAACGGCAACGAAACCTGTACGGCAAAACCTGCAAGAAACTATGGCACAACGGGGGTAAGTTGCCAACTCGTGAGTAGAAAACATCACCGAGAAGAAATCGCATGTATGACTCTATCCTAGGCCATAGAATAATAATATATCCTCAATAACTATGGCCTGAAGCATCTAAAAATGGCGAGGTATACATCTATTATAGTGTAGTACCAAGTGCGCGTGTCAGTGCCACAGGTAGCAACATATCACATATATGATGTATGAATGTATTACAAATGAAAACAGAATACATCATGAATGAGAAAAATTGTTTTCTTTACTTAGTGAGATTTCTGTATATAAAAATCGAGGTATCATCAATGAAATCAACATAGAATCTGTGTCAAGCATCAACACAAATCATATATCCCAATATCCAATATGTCAGGCTCCTGCAATCCGAACTGGCCCCTATCATATAATCTCAATATCTTAATGTCTCAATACCTCGGGATCCGGCAATCCGGACTGGCCCCTGGGCTCCGGCAATCCGGACTGGCCAAAATATCAAATCTCACGACAATGTCGGTATCCTTCGGATATCCATCGCGTAACAAATAACCGGTCGGTAGTGCGCTGCCAGGCTCAACGCCATCAGCTGCGACCATCTTGCCCCGGGGTACCGCACCGGGTCCACCATGCACCCACAGACGGTTCCTCCTCCTCCTCGAATCGGGTGTATGATACCGCTCAAGAGCCGAGAAAACTCATGGTGAACACCTCTCAAGTCATATCACGAGAAAACCGCAAATTTTTATCTTTAAAATGATAATGAGTTTATAAAATCCTTACGGTTTCTCCAAATCCAGAAATCTCATGGAAATCCAAAATCCCAATCTCAATAGTAAATAAACAGTGAATTAGCAGCATAAAGCCCCATAATATTGCATGACAATGAATATGTATACATGCACGGGTATCTATGTAAAGAAACATGTTCTAAATTATACAAATTTTTATCGGCATATAATTATACCCTATCATTAAAGCTAATCTCCACACATTAAAATATTCATAATATTTATTATTTTAATTATATAAATTCTAAAAAATAATATTTTATTTTTCTGAAATGTTACAATCTAGTTAAAGGCTCTATGGACCAGACTTGTATATTTAGTAGACTTAGAAACCATCGTTTGTATATTCTTTTGGACCTTGAGTCGTGATTATGTATTTATTCTTATTCTTGTTTTCTTGATGATGCTTGTTTTCTTATTTTCTTTATGTATTTTGATCCTCGTCTTTGGCGTTGTATATTTATATCATTGCGTGGTTGTTTCCGCCAATTGGCGAAGAGCTAGCTCCCGCTTGAGGATGCATATTATTATTATTGCGTGTTCTGTTTTCGGGCTATTATTTACCAAGGAGGTGCTGCCCAAATTTCAATCGACGAAACATGTTTTAAATATAGTTACGAAACATTGTTTTGCGATATTACTCATGTTTTAAAGAAAGATCTTAATTTCATTATGCCGTTATTTAAAAACTTCACCTCCACTATTTTCCCTAAAATGGTTTAGATTTCTGGGTTTTTGGCTTACTTGAATTAGATGGGGTCCTATAGACTTCACATGATTCAAGTGCCTGTCGCGTATCTTTTCTAGGTCGTGACAGAGTCCTCCAAGCCGGAGGAGGAACTCCACCTCCAACTGCGTCAAGCGGATGAGAAGGCCGGTCTCTTCGACATTCGTCTAGTCGTCGAGGGGCTGACGAACACCAAGCTAAAGGAGTCTCATTGGCTTCTGTACGAGTCCAACCGGGCTATTCAAGCCAAGTTGGAGGAGTTGAACGGCTTCTATCACTCGATGAAGAAGTCGAGGGACGCCCTCAAGAGGGATGCCCGGGTGGCTTTGGACGCGGTGGAGCTCGCCGAGTGCTGGGCGGCGAAGGACGTGGCGGCGTATATGTAACATTTCAGAAATATAAAAATATTATTTTTGGAATTTAATATTAAAATAATATATTTCGTGAAAACTATTCGATTTGCGAATAGGGTTTTTCGCAAAATGATATAAGTATATACCAATATTTGGAAAATAAGTGGAGATTAAAATGATTTAGTTATTATAATAATATTTATAGGATTTTGGCATTTTTATAATTAATAATATGCAAATTTCGATTAAAATCGATTAGTGCACTATTAATCGCGATTTGGCCAAATCCGTATTTGTATATTTTTCCATGGTTCATGCGCCATGTCATGTGCATGTTGTTAAGTGTTTGTGTTTGTGACTTGTGAGTTTTATAAGAATGAGATTTAGAAAGAAAAGAAAGGAAAAGTGAAAAGAAAAGAAAAAGAGTTAAGAGAAAGAAACAAAAATGAATGAGAAGCAGATATTTTGGGAGAGTGAGTGTAGGGGAATCTTGGTGAGTGAGAGAGTGGGCTTAAGAAGAGAGAAAGTGTGACTTTGCAGCTCCATTCCTTCATCCTCATCTCCATTGTTTTCTTCATGTCATTCTTCTTCATCTCCTTCATCTCTCTACCTCATGCATCATCTCAAATCCTTTGCCAAAACCTCATGCCACCTTCACACAAAACATGCACAAACCTATTCTAAACCCTTCAAACCATCCAAGTTTGGATTTTGAAGATTTTGGGCAACTCAAGAATTTTCCTAGGTTGCCAATTGAGGTAATCCATACACTTTTAGATTAGTAATGGTGTTTATGTGTCCTAGTTTAGTTTAGAAATCGATTTAGTGAGTTATGTGATCTTGGAAATTTCCAAGATACTGTTAAGTGATAAGTTGAGGTGTAGTGAGTGTTTACAAGACTTTAGAGATGATTTCCTGACCTAGAACAGAGAATATAACCCAAAACATAGAGTTAGAATTTCCCCGATATCGTATTTTGTGGATTTTGTGAGGGGTTACTGAGATCTGCTATAACCCGGAGACACTAAAAATTATTTACCGAACACAGAGAGACGTGCAGGCAACCAGGAACTTACCATAGTAATCCAAGCCCCTCCCCTCCTATGAGTGAACCGTGAGGCAACCAGGAACTTACCATAGACTTATGGTGGCGGCAAATTACGGCCCCGTCAGGGTGGAAAGTGAAGGTTTTTGTTAGTGGCATTGTTATCTGATATCTAGACTAACTCCATGTGCACAATTGGCTAATTTTACCTGAGTTGAAATCTGGGAGTGGTTTCTCAAGTTGCTAAATTTCGTTTTCCGATTTATGAAACATGGTTTTGATATTTGAGTTTGGATTCCGTCGTTGGACATTTGTACGTCAACGGACGAGGGTTATTTGGTTGATTTTGCATGCGTAGGCTATAGGTTCTAACCTATGAGTGAACCGTGTGCCGTATCGGTTTTTCAGATTGGTTTTAATTGCATTTCGATGTGTATTGATTATAGGTACCTTCGCGTGAATTTTCGAGATGACGAAGCACATCGACTTCGGCTAAGCGAGGAGTTTAGCAGGTGAGTAGATTTATATCTAAGGGAGAAGTCGGGTGGATGGCGTATAGCACCCCCGCAACCATTGATATGGAAAGATTGTTTTAAAAATTATAATTTTGATAAAGGATATGCTACGAACTTACGGACATGATTATAGGATTTAGTAAGATATAATATGATAAAAAGTTGACACTAATGAATATATATTGACTTGATAATATGATATAGGTATACAGAATAACATGATGTGGGATATTGAGATGATAGATATAGATGATTTAGATTGATATATGAGATTACGAAATGAGAAAGTGAATCATGATATGTATGAATTGAAAGAGGACGAGTATGGGTTGATAATAATTGGATATGAGATCGAGATCGATATGAATTGAGATTAACAAGATATGACGTATATGCAAGATGACATGATATAAGATTGTTATAGATGTGTTATGCAATTAATAAGGTTTGCCGTACGAGATTATAGATCCGTACCTTGGTGGTGAATAGGACGATAGATTCCCTACTATGTTTGTGACACCGTACAATGGATTACCGTATGCGATGCGTTTACTGAATATTTGATCCACGCTCTTGAATTGAGAATGATGATCGAGGATATTGCAATACTTGATACTATGAGACGGGATCGTTGACATAAGAGGCTACCTTACTATAGTTCATATTTATGTTGGATTATTCCTCGTGTGATACCTATCATGTTTTCAGTATTTAATGTTATATGATATCAACTACTAGTACACCTGCACAATTACCGTTGATGTGCATGTTACACTTATACAGATTTGCCGGTTCACACATATTCATCATCGAAAATTGCCATGCTACTTACACAGTAGAGCTGTCCTATTATGATATTCTCTTAAACGTAAAAGTACATTCATTGTTCAGTATTATCACTTGACATGCTTGTATGATATACTCGATATGCTCATATTACTACTCTATGTTGCATACATCGTACTTTATGGTTATATGCATTGAGATGTTGTTTTTATGAGATCTCAGGATTTGAGAACCGCTGTTTAATTTCAAAAGAAATTGTGTATTGTTTTAAAAGTGCGGTTTCTCTTGATATGATATTTCGAGGTCTCCACCATGAGTTTTTCTCGGTTCTGAGTAGTAAGTACACCCGATTCGAGGAGCGGTAGGCACCGTCTGCGGGTACTTGGTGGACCCGGTAAGATACCCCGGGGCAAGAAGACTCGTATTGTTAGACGGTGAGCCTGGCAGGGGAACACTACCTACCGGTGATTATATAGAGCTCGGCGGATATCCGGAGGATACCGTTATGGAGTTATGATATGTGATGGACATGAGGACCGATCTGAGGATGCGGCGCCTGAGATGAGATAGATATAAGGGCCGATCTGAGTATGCGGTGCCTGAGATATGAGGATTTACGTGTCGATGCTGGACATGGGTTTTCATGATGTTTCAAGTGTTGGTGTTGGACACTCAGGTTCCATGATATTGTTTGTGTCGTTGATGGACACGCGTGGTTGATATCCTCAAATATATATATATATATAGACACACACACACACACACATAGGCTTATGTTTTCATGACGTTCAAGTGTCGTTGTGGGACACTCGGGTTCCATGATATTGTTTGTGTCGTTGATGGACACGTGGATGATATCCACATGCATATAGGCATATGATGTCGGATGTTTATTTATATATGTTATTGAATTGACTCGATTGTTGACAAATATGCGTACTTGGTCACCCTAGATATCATAGTATTACCTTCATGATATAGTGACCTAGGAAAATGTTGTTTTATTCGATTTCTACTTGCTGATGTTTTTTACTCACGAGTTGACAACTCACTCCGTTGTGCCACAGTTCTTGCAGGTTTGACCACTTGGGATCAGTTGCGGTTTCGCTGGCACACAGCTTCATCCAGGGTGCTTTTCTTTCGTAGGTGGGACACATGTTGGATCGTTCCCACTCTCGTGCTTTATACTCCGTTGTATCTAGATAAACTCCATCAGATCAAATCAAATCAGATACTAGAAATTGTATATCGATAGACTTAGCTTGACTTGGTTTTGCGAGACTTAGTGATGGGTTATGTTCGCTTCTTGAGTTTTAGTGTCTTGCTTATTTATTGTTCCTTTTTGGGTTGATCTTCGTCGTTGGGCATCGTATATATGTTATTGCGTGCTTGTGATTCCGCTGGTTGGCGAAGAGCTAGCTCCCGCTTGGGGATGCCTATATATTGTTGTGTATATTTTTTTGGATCAAAATATACAAGGGAGGTGCTGCCCAAATTTTTAAAGAAGAAACATGTTTTCATCTGTAGTATAATCCACTTGCATTATCATGTTTCATTAGCTATGCATTCAAGGAAAAACATGATTCATTATACCTTTATTTCAAACTGCACCCCCACTATTTTCCGCAAAAAGGTTTAGATTTTTTGGGCTTCGGCTTACTTGATTTACGTTACGCCTTTAGACGTTGCGTAATTTAAGTGCCAGTCACGCGCTAAATTACGGGTCGTGACAAAGTTGGTATCAGAGCGTTAGGTTTAACCTTGGTTTCGGTCTGGATTTGACTATGCGGAGTCTATGACATATATATTTCGGAACCTAAGCTTGACTTACGGAACTTAGACTTGCCGGGGGGGTATTAGACCCGAACATTCGTTTCATAGGTTGACCTTGATTGATGGAGTAGGTAGCTTGAGTAGAGTGACATACCGTACGTATGTTCCGCGGCATATTTACGATACGATACTCCACTTAAGAAACCTTAGGATGTACATATCTTGAGATCTGTGATACTATTCGTTCCTATGATCATATATCCATTTGGGATCTGTTGATTTCTTCCGTTCATTTGATCTATCATCATCGATACCTGCTTGAGGTTCCTGTCACCATGGTTTGAGCGCAGATTGAGTTGCTGCTAGTGTTGCGGTCAGGGCGAGGTCGATACGGATGTGGACTGACTATGATGTTGTTTGTTGGTGACACTGGAACGTGTAGGTATAGTGTTGTGTTGTGATCTCTCGTTGAGGCGAGTGTTCAATTTTGCACCGGATGATCGGGCTATTTATAGCAGCTGCCAGATTGGGAGGACTATTGATGTACAGCCTACCTCAGAGATCGTGATGTTGTCTACCGTGCAGACAGATGACCCAGCTGTTGCTGAGATTGATGGGATGTCGTTTCCATAGTTTATGAGCTGAAACCGCTGGAGATTTCCGGAAGAGATGTGACAGGAGGTAACTAGTCTATCTCGAGTGGAGCGACTGTTATGATTCGTCAGATTTGATGTGCCGATGCAGGCTCAGTTGAGTTGAAGAATTCCAATTGAAGGATTTTACTAGGATCTAGAGTAAGTCGAGCAAGAGAGGACGTTGTTCATCAGATGCTCCTATATAAGATCGGTAAGTTGACCAGTTTAGGATAGAAGGACCTCACCAGATGTGTTGTGAGTTGATCGAGAACGGATGAATAAAGTGTATTCCTCCGATGATTTGGACGAGTTCCCAAGGATGTGTTCGGATAGATATCTTCTATAGATTGATGAAGATACCGAGTTCATAATTTCGAGTCCGTGTGAGAGACTCCAGATTGACTGTAGCCGAGGACGGATTGCAATATGCAAACAGTAAGAGATGACGTCGAAGTGGACGATAATAAAGATGAATGGAACAAGAGGTTTGTGTGAGAGGTTAACTAGCGGTTGTTACTCTCCGTTGATGACAGAGGATTGATACATGTGCAGAGGCGTTAGATACAGTCAAATTTCCAGATGAAAGCCGGGCTGAGAACACAGCTGTCCGGTTATGAGAAAAGAGTTAAGCAAGAGTGCCAACCTTCGTATAGTTCGGCATAGGTGAGATCGGAAGAAGCCAAGAGCAGGTTCTTTCCAGGACACCCCAGCGATAAATATTTGCACCCAGGATCAGTTATATCATGCGTATTCAGAGAGCCAGATGCCGCCGTCAGTAATGTGCCGTTGAGAGTGATCATATTGATTGGCCAAACGGTGATCAGAGGAGTTCCATAGCAAGACTTTTCCGTTAGTACACCTGACCAGGCCGACAAGCAGAAGGATCATGAGATTTGTAAACCACAGAGAAAACGTGGACCCTGAGACCGAAGACGCCATATCGTGAGCAGGAAGAAAGTAGATGATCTTGCTCTGCCAGCTTTGGGCGCACCGACATATTTTTCGACATTGTAGGAGGTGTACCTCAATGTAAGTTATTGAGATTTGTGTTTTATGATCCAAGTATCACACTTGTATCACTTGGACTTAAGTTTCGATGATTGGGTTTTGTGAAATATGTTTCCGTGCACCATAACTGCACCTACTGGAGATTTATATTTTGTGCACAGTTATTGCACTTGATTTATGTTTATACACAGCTACATTGGTTTATGATTTATGCATACCTTTTGCGCTTGGTATCGAATTGTGCCTTCGTTGCACGTAATTATGGTTTCGTGGATTCGATACTGTTGATTCGATTTCATGCATGCTGGATGCACTTGCCTTTACTTATGCACTCGGTATAACTTATATGTGCCTGCAGTGCATTGGGATGGATTTTGTGCACGCGGTTGCACACGTTTATGATTCCATACACCTTGGTATACTCGGTGTTGGTTTTGTGAGCATTTGAGATATTGATGAGTTTTCATGCATTGGTTGCACCGGTTTTGTATTTCGTGCATTGGTTGCACCAGATTTGTATTTCATGCATTTGTTGCACCAGATTTCTGTTTCGTGCGTGTCTGCACTTGGCGTTTGTTACCATGCACGCTACTGCACTAGATGTTTTGTGCGGACATGATGCACTTGTTTTGGATTTTCGCGCATGTTGGACGCATGATAGGAGATTTTGTGCACACCGGGTGCACTCGATGGAGATTTTTATTCGTGCATGTTGGATGCACTTGATTGGGATTTTATTCGTGCATATTGGATGCACTTGATTGATATTTTTATTCGTGCATGTTGGATGCACTTGATTGAGATTTTTATTCGCGCATGTTGAATGCACTTGATGGAGTCTTCATTCGTGCATGGTTGTTGCGCTTGATTAAGGTTTTCGTGCACTCTAGAAGCATTTGATATTGTTGTCATGCACATCCATTGCACTGGACAGATGCTTTCATTCACACCCGTTGCACTTAGTTTTTCTTTCGAGCATATTGTGACACTTGTATTGGATTTGATTTCCGTGCGCACCAGACGCACGTGGTGTTGGATACGCCTTTTGAGACTGATTTTATTTATGAGTATCGTGTTCTTATGACGGATACTATATTATATAGTAGCCAAGCAGGACTGGTCTGAGGACAATGCCTGAGTACTTTTGCATGCATGAAAAGTTACCAAAAGGTTTTCAAAAAAGAGCTATAGTCTCGCTATTTCCTACGTGTCCACGAGTGACACGAAATTTTACAAGAGAACCTTCAGGGATATTTAAAAAAAAAAGGCGGGACGAATAATTCGAGCAACACATATATAAGTATATATTTACAACTTTACAAATGATCGTCCGCCACTTGTGCCGTGAGCTATGCACATCACAGAGATTTGGAATAGATTTGGCATGAGTTATTGAACTTTTAAAATGGTTTTACAAAGTTGCGTGCTATATACGTATTATGATTTGACTATAGTGTATTTGGATTCCAGCAGTGGAATTCGACATTCGTATTTCCTTTATAACTCCGATGATTGCGTGACGCTTGACGGATTTCGATTTTGAGTTTTGCACTCGTTTTCATGCGCACATGATGCGCTGCGGTATTTTTGTGTATTCCGTGATTTCGGAACCCCGTCGATTTGAGCTGATTATTGAAAGGTTTTAGTATTTTGGGTTTTAAATTGAAATTCGGGGAACGAATTTGTTTACGGGGGAAGATTGTAACATTTCAGAAATATAAAAATATTAATTTTGGAATTTAATATTAAAATAATATATTTCACGAAAACTATTCGATTTGCGAATTAGGGTTTTTCGCAAAATGATATAAGTGTTGGATATATGTATCCCCTAGAGGCCATTATGTGATAGTGGATGTATCTATACATGTATATATATTCAGTTTGCATTCTTGCTCAACATGATAGTATGCTATCTGGTTCTTCTTTATCTGACATGTTGATTTGATCATGCTTTTATTCATTCATACATGCTGATAAAGCCCTGAGGATATCGGCTTGACTACTCTGATTATGATGGAGATCATACTAGTGGGACATCTGTAGTCCATAAGCATATCCTGGAACGTCCCTAGTCGTAGGTATATCGAGACGGGGCATTGATATACCAGAGTAGACTAGCGTATATGATACTAGACCCATACGATGGGCGATGGATGTTCCCACATTCATCGATGTTTGACATCAAGATCATATACGGGTGCTCAGTGCTGACTGGGTACACTGGACGGACTCACCGAGAACTCCTATATGGAAATATATCTATCGTCGGATAGCAGTTCTCAGGTGACACTGGTACAGGTTAGTCTGTAGACCCGAGATCGTCATGGAGTCTTGTGTGTTCTCCCACTGTACTTTGATTGCCACCCTACCACGGCTCTACTAAGTCGTGCAAACAGGTGGCCGTTGGGTACAGTCCCGAGACATACGAAGACGATGAGCGATAGGAGGGGTTTCGACTCTCCCGATATTGGGAGTTGATGCTGTGCTGTGCCTGACTGGTTATAACAGCAAGTCCCTGGCCAGGGCTGCTGAGATTTGCTGATAAGTGTTATCAGTAGTTTCTCGATCTGTTATATACCATTCACCGGCACGACTTATTGAGTTATCGGGGTCGACGTGACCATCCCTAGGCTCGACATGCAGCATATCTGACGAAGAGACCGGACTGTACGGTAGTGTTGCCGGATGGCTCGACGGGAGTTGTTGCAGGTTCGCTTGTTGTCTTCTGATCGCTCAATACCCGGGTGGCCGTTACGTTTAGCTGACCGCTTGCGGCTTGAGGGTACTTGATATGATCATTACCCTCTGCCGGCGTATTGACGAGTCTTAGAGTCCCACAAAGGAGTTACCCAGTCCAGGCGAAACGTTGTGGTGCGCGTATGCGATATGCGCATGCACCCGATTGAAATGTGCGTATATGATACCGAACATTGATCGGGTGAACTGCTTTTGGTGGGGTCATATGAGATATGACCGGATTGATAAATTAAGTGTTGATTTATCATCTAACCATTAGTTTTCTCACTTGAAACCTTTCTAGGGTTTGATGGATGTATGCATGCATGCATGTGTTTCTTTCTTCTTTTCTAGTTTCATGCACATGTAGATGTGCATACATGTATACATACATACACCCATCCATCATGGTTGATTGCATATGGAAATGGTGGAAATATAAGACTCACACCATAGATTAAATAATGGATTATTATTTAATTTTGGTTTTAAAGTAAAATGAAAAAGAAAAGGATAATCATTCTTGATTCTACACTCTTCTTCTAACCTAACCTATCTCAACTACCACTAACCTATGGTTATCCTTCTCTTTATCATTTAAAACCCAAGTTAAACTAACTATCCATCATTTAATCATGCTTGAAGTTAAGAAGGAAATAAATATATATAGTGATATATATTTCTTTTTCTTCTTAACTCAAGGTTATCTTTTACACCTCTTGTCAAAATTAGCCACGATCTTCATCCTCCTTCATCTATTCCTCTCTAGTCTTTTCTAGTGAGCTAAATACAACTAAAGAAAGGTTTTTGAAGTGAGATTCCAAACCACAACATCATTCTACTCAAGTCTAGCCGACTTGATTAGAGTGTTTCCTTCGGTTTTCCAAAGTAGCGAGCTTTGACGGAGTACTCCGTGGTGGATCGTCGTGGACGCAAGGGAACTTCAAGAGGATCTTGATTCAACACCCAAGACACCAAGGAGTCCAGCAAAGGGGAGCTACAAAGGTTGTAGCCTTCAAACCCTTATCTTTACTAGTTTAAAGTTTGTTAACCCTAATTTTCTAGGATCGATCCCTTTGCATGTTAGTTTAGCACCATAAAAATTATAACTTTGGGTCATGTGATGCTTCAAAACTCTTCATAGTGTGCTAAACAAACCTTTCATTGGTATCAGAGACGACCTAGAACATTAGGCGACGTTTTTACGAAGTGAAAACCCCGATCGGACAAAAATACGGTATTTTTGGGTGCTCTCTGGAAATTTTCTAAAATTTGATAATTTGCAGAATTAAAAATATGTAAAAAATACAGCAGGAAAAAATAAGAGTTACGGTACAAAATTTTTCCAGTGAACAGTGATTCTCGCCGCGGAAATGCGGCCTAAGCCTGCTTAGGCCGCGGTTCCGCGGCCGTATATATGTATTGATGAATATGTTTTGTACAGTAATTCATGAATCTGCTTGTATAAATTTTTGGATATTTTTAATCTGTATTTGGTTTTGAAAAATTCTGGAGATGTTTTTGAACTCGTCATTTCGATCGGGGTTTTTATTTCGTAGCGTTTCCGGGTAAATTAGAAAGTATTGAAGTGTTTGAACGAGTATCATTTACTCACTATTCACGGGGTTTAAATACTTTGGAGATACGTGCAAGTCTTTTTGCGGTGGTCCCTCTAGAAGACAACAAAGCTTAACTCGATTATGTGACCGTCTCGAACTGCCCTTTGAACCTTAGGGTTTGGGGCAGTACGGCGTGCCACATGTGAGGCGTTGGCTTGACCCTTCTACGGCTGGACCGCTACTACTGTGTCACACTCCAGATTTTTGAACCCTGCTCAAGTGTTGAGCTTTAGTGATTCTTGGGTGCTTGATCGTTCATTCGAAAACTTTAATACTGTCTGTTTGTCTGGAATGTGATACAATATGTGGAATTCATATAGTTTAGGCATGAAATACGAAATATGTGATATTTCGCATTTATGATGTCTAAAGAGAATCTGGATTCCAAATATTATAGCTTTACACTTTCTTTTCTGTGACCGTAAGTGTAGTATGTACGATATCGCCGGTTTCATTGCTATACATCAACGACAATCGGGGTACGCATACTTACTTACGTTGATGATATGTGATATTATGTGTTGCTGAGATATGATGTGCAGGATTGTCGCGATCGAATAGCCGGGGGGTTTTTGTGAGATGAGAGTTTTATATTTTCATTCATGTAAATTCAAATGTAATATTCTTTTATTTGGGGCACTTCCAGGTTGCGGTTGTGTGACCAGTGTTATATATTATTTACTTTTCCGCATTAGGATGGACCCAAGGAGGGGAGCACTGGTGACCGGGTTCTGGGGTTCAGTGGGAGGCCATCTCGAGGAGTCGAGACCGGGTCTCCTAAACTCCAGGATTGGTAGGGTCACTTGCCGCTCTCGTAGGGGTCCAGGTTGTGGGCTTGGCTATTCATCGCGACTGTGGAATCCGTATTTTCTAGTCTGGCTAAATACTAAATACGGACGTCCTAGGATATCCCACGTTATATCTATGTTTCTGCTGCCTGTATTCTGTGATATCTGGGACGAATGACATATTATATATATGATATATAGTAGACGTTGCTTATGTTTTACACCCGCGCTAGTCCCGTCCCGGTATGCCGTTAGTTAAGTAACCTAACGGTGCATAACGGAACATTGCGGCGAATGCGGATGGCATAAGCGTACGTGTTATTTTCGTTTCTTTTCTGTGATTGGCTTAAGGACTTAAATGATGGGATTACATTAATGTGATAAATGTAAAGAAAATAAACCTAAAAAGATATTGTAGAATCAGATTTAAAAACTACTCGGCTATTTATGAAAAAGCTACATTTCAAAACTGCGGAGCTTAAGCCACTCCTTTTGAAAAACTGTTTGATTCTACAACGATATCAAGTTCAAAGCGTTAAAGATTTTCTTAAAAATCATTCGCAACCCTCCGTCATTTCAGAAAGTAGAGTACTTAGTATTCGTGCTACGTTTGTTGACTTTAGTTAAGGCGTAGTGTACGGTAGCTAAGTGATGTCTTCCTACACTACATATGATGCAGATTAATTAGGACATTCATGCGACTTTGTTGACCATAGTTAAGGGTCATAAGGGTGGGTCTAATTAATCAAGAAATGACGGGTAGAACTTGACTGGTACTTATGATTTGTTGACCATAGTTAAGGTCATAAGTACTAGGGGTAAAAATTACATCGGGAATTTCAAGTGTTGAAATTTGCAATGAGATTGCATACCTTCCATGTGATGGTTGGATCCCGATCCCACTGTGGGCAATAGTTGCTCCTAGGAGAGTTTTATAGTTTACAATTAGCTAACTCATTAGGTGTCTAGAAAGGTGTTAACGGGGCTCCGCCTCTGGGAAAACGAGGTTTACTCTAATTAGGTCTGTGCGAAAGTACGGGGAACCTCCCTCAAAGTACCGACACTGGCCTGGCTGAACGGTTAGCGAAGTTGTAGACTGTAATTAATCCTGGCTAGTTTTTCTTTTTAAGGTTTGAAAGAAAAACATGATAAAAAGCAGTGGGAAACATCGATTAGACAAGATAATAAACCAATCTAATCTGTGCAAGAGCTTTCGCTGAGTGTATTCTTTTCTCTCTCTTAATGGCAGATACCAATGACTGGACTTAAGCTTCTACTAGATAAAAACAAACTGAATGGGACCAACTATAAAGACTGGCTAAGGAATCTGAAGATCGCCTTGACTTATGATAAAGTATCATATGTCCTCACGGCTTCAGCCCCGCCCGTCCGAGGTCCAAAATCCTCAGTTGCGGACATTGAAGTCCGCAAGACATGGGACGCTGACTGTGCCACGGCCACATGCCTCGCGCTTGCATCGATGGATAACACACATTAAAAGCAGCACGAGGACATGGACATTCACGGTATATTGCTCCATACAAAGGAGTTGTATGGGGAGCAATCCCGCGTATTACGATACGAAGCATCAAAGAAATTGTTTCAGATGCGAATGGCCCCTGGCACACCAGTAGGAGACCATGTTCTGAAGATGATAGCTCTTATAGAAGAGCTTGAGGACCTTGGATGGACAATGGACAATGAACAATATATAGATATTATTCTGCAGTCCCTCCCCTCCACCTTTGCTCAGTTCATAGTGAACTTCAACATGCATGGCATGGAGAAGGACCTCCCTGAACTCCTTAATATGTTAAGGAGTGCAGAGAGCACTATGAAGTTAGCAAAAACTCCCGTTATGACTATTGGACAGTCTTCCTCTTCTCGCCCGAAAGCCAAGGCCAAGGGAAAGAAAAAGAAGAAACCCACTAATCCTAAGGGCGGAGTTAAAAAGGTGAAGGGAAAGGGAAAGTCCAAGGCTGGAGACTCGGGGAAAGGCGAATGTTTTCATTGCCACAAGACAGGACATTGGAAGCGCAATTGCACGGAGTACTTAAGTCTCAAGAAGAAGCATGGTGATGCTTCTGCTTCAGGTGCGTTTGTGACTGAAAACTGTTTTTCTATAAACTCTGCTTCCTGGGTATTGGATACCGGTTCAGGTTCTCACATTTGCAATTCTATGCAGGGGCTGAGAAATAGCAAGGTTTTGAGGACAGGTAACCATACTCTCCCCGTTGGAAATGGTTCCAATGTACATACAGTCGCAGTGGGAGAGTATCACTTGGGGTTGCCATCTGGATGTATTTTGATTTTGAATCCATGTTATTTTGTACCAAGTATGCTATGTAATATAATATCCGTTTCTTTGTTGGACAATGAAGGGTATAATTTTGTGTTGCAGAACAATGTTATGAACATTCACCTAAATCAAATGTTGGTTGGGTATGGTACGCTTAATAACGGAATATATGTCCTAAATCAACACACAGTTTTCAGTATACAACACACTAATAAAAGAAAACTTTCAGAATTAAATGAAGCTTTTCTTTGGCATTGTAGACTTGGTCATATTAACGAAACAAGACTAAACAGGTTACACAAAGATGGATATTTAAACACTTTTGAATATAAATCTTATGCGACTTGCCAGTCTTGTATCAAGGGTAAAATGACCAAAACTCCATTTACCGGACACGGAGAAAGAGCTACCCAGCTCCTTGGCCTCATACATAGTGATGTATGTGGGCCAATGTCTACACAGGCTAGAGGCGGTTTTTCATACTTCATTACATTCACCGACGATTTCTCAAGATTCGGTCATGTATTTTTATTAAAACACAAGTCCGACGCTTTCGAGAAATTCGTTGAATATAAACAAGAAGTAGAAAAACAAACCGGCTTGAGTATTAAGATGCTTCGATCAGATCGAGGTGGAGAGTATCTCAGTACAGAATTTGCAAACTTCCTAAAAGAGAATGGGATTCTCTCTCAGCTCACTCCTCCTTACACACCACAGCACAACGGTGTGTCAGAACGACGGAATAGGACCCTATTAGATATGGTCCGGTCCATGATGAGTGACGCTGAGTTACCAGTCTCGTTTTGGGGACATGCATTGGAGACTGCAGCGTTTCTGCTAAACAGGGTTCCAACCAAAGCCGTGTCTACCACGCCATATGAGATATGGAATGGGAAGAGACCATCTCTTAAAAGAATTAAGATTTGGGGTTGCCCGGCCTATGTTAAAAAGCAGAATCCGGACAAACTCGAGACACGGTCAGTCATGTGTAACTTTATGGGATATCCAAAGAAATCTTATGGATATCTGTTCTACCACAAAGAGGAACAAAAGGTGTTTGTTTCTCAGTATGCCACATTCTTGGAAAAAGAGTTTTTCACAGATAAAGATGATGGCAAGGTAGTAGATCTGGAAGAGGTTCTGGAGACACAAACTACAAATGACGATTTGGTTGAACCGGCTGTTGCAACAGAAACTGAAGAACCTCGGCCACTCCGTAGATCTAGTAGGACTTCTCGCCCACCGGAGAGGTACTACGGTTTCCTCATTGATGGTAACGGAGAAGATTGCATCATGGATGATGATGATCCTACCAGTTTTCAGCAAGCTATCACGAGTGGTGACTCTATGAAGTGGCTGGATGCCATGAGATCCGAAATGGAGTCTATGTACACCAACAAAGTATGGACTTTGGACGTTGTACCCCCTGGGGTAAAACCTGTAGGGTGCAAATGGATCTTTAAAAGAAAGATTGGTGTGGATGGGCAGGTAGAGACCTATAAGGCAAGACTTGTGGCGAAAGGTTTTCGTCAAAGACCAGGTTTAGACTATGACGAAACTTTTTCTCCCGTAGCCATGCTTAAATCCATTCGGATCCTACTTGCTATTGCTGCTCACTACGACTATGAAATCTGGCAGATGGACGTTAAAACAGCATTTCTAAATGGAGATTTAGAAGAATGCGTTTATATGGATCAGCCAGAGGGCTTCATTGACAGTGGGAGCAGCGAGAAAGCATGTAGATTGCTTAAATCCATATATGGGTTAAAGCAGGCATCTCGGAGTTGGAACATCTGTTTCGATGATGTTATCAAAGAGTTTGATTTCATCAAAAATCCAGATGAACCTTGTGTTTATAAGAAGGCTGTAGGAAGAGCTGTCACATTCCTCGTATTGTACGTGGATGATATTCTTCTCATAGGAAATGATAATCCTATGCTACAGTCGGTCAAATCATTCTTATCACTAAGGTTCTCCATGAAGGACCTGGGTGATGCCACATACATCCTGGGCATAAGGATCTATAGGGATAGATCCAAAATGTTATTGGGATTATCCCAAACCAGGTACATCAACACCATCCTAAAGAGGTTTAGTATGGAAGACTCCAAGCGGGGTGCCATACCCGCTTGCCATGGAGTCACTCTCTCCAAGGATTCTTGTCCAAAGACCGATGAAGAGAGAGATCGCATGAGCATTATACCTTATGCTTCGGCAGTAGGATCTATAATGTATGCGATGTTATGTACACGCCCAGATGTAGCTTATGCACTTAGTGTTGTAAGCAGGTATCAATCCAACCCAGGGGAGAACCACTGGACAGCTGTGAAGAACATTCTTAAGTACTTACGAAGGACTAAAGAATTGTTCTTGGTGTATGGTAATACAGATCTCCAAATGGAGGCCTTTACCGATTCGAGCTTCCAGAGCGATAAGGATGACAGCAAATCTATCTCAGGGTTTGTATTTACCCTCAATGGAGGGGCGGTAAGTTGGAAGAGTTCCAAACAAGATACCGTTGCAGACTCTACGATGGAAGCTGAGTACATTGCTGCAAATGATGCCGCAAAGGAAGCCGTCTGGATGAAGAAGTTCGTCTCGGAGCTAGGAGTAGTTCCAACCATTATTGATCCAATACCTTTGTATTGTGACAATAATGGGGCGATGGCGTTAGCCAAGGAGCCCAGATCCCATCAGCGGTCCAGACATATCCTGAGGCGCTTTCATTTGATCCGGGAGATTGTAGATCGCCGCGAGATCGAGATTAAGAGAGTTGACACAAAGAACAACGCCGTTGATCCACTCACCAAGGCCCTCCCTCAGCCACAGCATGAGCGACTTTTTGAGATGTTGGGTATGAGATACGCCAATAACTGGCCTTAGTGCGAGTGGGAGATTGTTGGATATATGTATGCCCTAGAGGCCATTATGTGATAGTGGATGTATCTATACATGTATATATATTCAGTTTGCATTCATGCTCAACATGATAGTATGCTATCTGGTTCTTCTTTATCTGACATGTTGATTTGATCATGCTTTTATTCATTCATACATGCTGATAAAGCCCTGAGGATATCGGCTTGACTACTCTGATTATGATGGAGATCATACTAGTGGGACATCTGTAGTCCATAAGCATATCCTGAAACGTCCCTAGTCGTAGGTATATCGAGACGGGGCATTGATATACCAGAGTAGACTAGCGTATATGATACTAGACCCATACGATGGGCGATGGATGTTCCCACATTCATCGATGTTTGACATCAAGATCATATACGGGTGCTAAGTGCTGACTGGGTATACTGGACGGACTCACCGAGAACTCCTATATGGAATTATATCTTTCGTCGGATAGCAGTTCTCAGGTGACACTGGTACAGGTTAGTCTGTAGACCCGAGATCGTCATGGAGTCTTGTGTGTTCTCCCACTGTACTTTGATTGCCACCCTACCACGGCTCTACTAAGTCGTGCAAACAGGTGGCCGTTGGGTACAGTCCCGAGACATACGAAGACGATGAGCGATAGGAGGGGTTTTGTCTCTCCCGGTATTGGGAGTTGATGCTGTGCTGTGCCTGACTGGTTATAACAGCAAGTCCCTGGCCAGGGCTGCTGAGATTTGCTGATAAGTGTTATCAGTAGTTTCTCGATCTGTTATAGACCATTCACCGGTACGACTTATTGAGTTATTGGGGTCGACGTGACCATCCCTAGGCTCGATATGCAGCATATCTGACGAAGAGACCGGACTGTACAGTAGTGTTGCCGGATGGCTCGACGGGAGTTGTAGCAAGTTCGCTTGTTGTCTTCTGATCGCTCAATACCCGGGTGGCCGTTACGTTTAGCTGACCGCTTGCAGCTTGAGAGTACTTGATATGATCATTACCCTCTGCCGGCGTATTGATGAGTCTTAGAGTCCCACAAAGGAGTTACCCAGTCCAGGCGAAACGTTGTGGTGCGCGTATGCGATAGGCGCATGCACCCGATTGAAATGTGCGTATATGATACCGAACATTGATCGGGTGTACTGCTTTTGGTGGGGTCATATGAGATATGACCGGATTGATAAATTAAGTATTGATTTATCATCTAACTATTAGTTTTCTCACTTGAAACCTTTCTAGGGTTTGATGGATGTATGCATGCATGCATGTGTTTCTTTCTTCTTTTCTAGTTTCATGCACATGTAGATGTGCATACATGTATAAATACATACACCCATCCATCATGGTTGATTGCATATGGAAATGGTGGCAATATAAGACTCACACCTTAGATTAAATAATGGATTATTATTTAATTTTGGTTTTAAAGTAAAATGAAAAAGAAAAGGATAATCATTCTTGATTCTACACTCTTCTTCTAACCTAACCTATCTCAACTACCACTAACCTATGGTTATCCTTCTCTTTATCATTTAAAACCCAAGTTAAACTAACTATCCATCATTTAATCATGCTTGAAGTTAAGAAGGAAATAAATATATATAGTGATATATATTTCTTTTTCTTCTTAACTCAAGGTTATCTTTTACACCTCTTGTCAAAATTAGCCACCATCTTCATCCTCCTTCATCTTTTCCTTTCTAGTCTTTTCTAGTGAGCTAAATACAACTAAAGAAAGGTTTTTGAAGTGAGATTCCAAACCACAACATCATTCTACTCAAGTCTAGCCGACTTGATTAGAGTGTTTCCTTCGGTTTTCCAAAGTAGCGAGCTTGGACGGAGTACTCCGTGGTGGATCGTCGTGGACGCAAGGGAACTTCAAGAGGACCTTGATTCAACACCCAAGACACCAAGGAGTCCAGCAAAGGGGAGCTACAAAGATTGTAGCCTTCAAACCCTTATCTTCACTAGTTTAAAGTTTGTTAACCCTAATTTTCTAGGATCGATCCCTTTGCATGTTAGTTTAGCACCATAAAAATTATAACTTTGGGTCATGTGATGCTTCAAAACTCTTCATAGGGTGCTAAACAAACCTTTCAATAAGTATATACCAATATTTGGAAAATAAGTGGAGATTAAAATGGTTTAGTTATTATAATAATATTTATCGGATTTTAGCATTTTTATAATTAATAATATGCAAATTTCGATTAAAATCGATTAGTGCACTACTAATCGTGATTTGGCCAAATACGTATTTTTACATTTTTCCATGGCTAGTGCACCATGTCATTTGTATGTTGTTAAGTGTTTGTGTTTATGACTTGTGAGTTTTATAAGAATGTGATTTAGAAAAAAAAATAAAGGAAAAGTGAAAAGAAAAGAAAAACAAAGAAAAGAAAAAGAGTTAAGAGAAAGAAACAAAAATGAATGAGAAGCAGATATTTTGGGAGAGTGGGTGTAGGGGAAACTTGGTGAGTGAGAGGGTGGGCTTAAGAAGAGAGAAGGTGTGACTTTGCTGCTCCATTCCTTCATCCTCATCTCCATTGTTTTCTTCTTGTCATTCGTCTTCATCTCCTTCATCTCTCTAGCGCATGCATCATCTCAAATCCTTTGCCAAAACCTCATGCCACCTTCACACAGAACATGCACAAACCTATTCTAAACCCTTTAATCCATCTAAGTTTGGATTTTGAAGATATTGGGCAACTCAAGAATTTTCCTACGTTGCCAATTGAAGTAATCCATAAACTTTTAGATTAGTAATTGTGTTTATATATCCTAGTTTAGTTTAGAAATAGATTTAGTGAGTTATGTGATCTTAGAAATTTCCAAGATGCTGATAAGTGATAAGTTGATGTGTAGTGAGTGTTTACAAGAGTTTAGAGATGATTTCCTGACCTAGAACAGTGAGTAGAACCCAAAACACGGAGTTAGAATTTCCCCGATATCGTATTTTGTGGATTTTGTGAGGGGATACTGAGATCTGCTATAACCCGGAGACCCTAAAAATTGTTTAGCGAACACAGAGAGACATGCAGGCAACCGGGAACCTACCCTAGAAATCCGAGCCCCTCCCCTCCTATTCTGGCCGCAGATTTAATCATGGTGGCCGCAAATTGCGGCCCCATCAGGGCAGAAAGTGGTGATTTTTGGTTAGTGGCATTGCTATCTGATATCTAGACTAACCCTATGTGCAAAATTGACTAATTTTGCCTGAGTTAAAATCTGGGAGTGATTTCTTATGTTGCTGAATTTCGTTTTCCGATTTTTGAAACTTGGTTTTGATATTAGAGTTTGGATTCCGTCGTTGGACGTTTGCACTTCAACGGATGAGGGTTATTTGGTTTATTTTGCATGCGTAGGCTATAGGTTCTAACCTATGAGCGAACCGTGTGCCGTATCAGATTTTTGGATTGGTTTTAATTGCATTTCGATGTGTATTGATTATAGGTACCATCGCATGGATTTCCGAGACGACGAAGCACATCGACTTCGGCTAAGCGAAGAGTTTAGCAGGTGAGTAGATTTATATCTACGGGAGAAGTCGGGTGGATGGCGTATAACACCCCCGCAACCATTGATATGGAAAGTTTGTTTTATAAATTATAATTTTGATACAGGATATGCTACGAACTTACGGACATGATTATAGGATTTAGTAAGATAAAATATGATAAAAAGTTGACACTAATGAATATATATTGACTTGATAATATGATATGGGTATATAGAATAACATGATGTGGGATATTGAGATGATAAATATAGATGACTTGGATTGATATATAAGAATACGAAATGAGAAAGTGAATCATGATATGTATGAATTGAAAGAGGACAAGTATGAGTTGATAATGATAGTATATGAGATCGAGATCGATATGAATTGAGATTAACAAGATATGACGTATATGCAAGATGACATGATATAACATTGTTATAGATGAGTTATGTGATTTATAAGGTATGCCGTACGAGATTATAGATTCGTACCTTGCTGGTGAATAGGACGATAGATTGCCTACTCTGTTTATGACGCCGTACGATGGGTTACCGTACATGATGCATTTACTGAATGTTTGATCCGCGCTCATGAATTAAGAATGATGATCGAGGATATTGCAATAATTGATACTATGTGGCGGGATCGTTGACATATGAGGCTACCATACTATAGTTCATGTTTATGTTAGATTATTCCTCGTGTGATACCTATCATGTTTCCAGTATTTAATGTTATATGATATCAACTGCTAGTACACCTGTACAATTACCGTTGATGCACATATTATGTAAGTGCACGGCGGCGCCCCGGCCTCCATCCCGAGGCCAAATGCGGAAGCGGTGATAAACTTTAATTTTGCAAACTAGCAAACTGGCACCACCGCGCACTAAACACCCGGATCGAACCATTAACTAGTCCTAGCTAACTACAAGATGGGGAATAGAGATATACCGACTGATCCGAGTCCTCCGGTCTTCTCGTCATCGTCCCGATCTCCCGCGGAATGCCCTATCTCCACCTCATCGCCGGAAGTGCACCACATCGCCTACATCTTTTACGGGCTCCCACCTCAATGCCGAGGCAACTCGGGCACGAAGCTGGCTAGTCGACGTACCCAAGGTTTGCTGTAGAATATGGTGTAGAACTTGTGTCTCATTTTGGGGATGTAGGAATTGCCTTTTGGTGGAGGGATCAACTATATATTTCTTTTGATGAACAAAGGGATTTTTGGCATGGAAATGAGACTCATTTTTCCCCTCTCAAAAATTGGACAGCCCCCACCTCAAATGAATGGCCGGCCATGACATTGAGAAGAATGAGAGAGAGCAAAACAAGTGGGGGAAAAACTATCATCCAAAAGGGAGAGAGAAAAAAGGATATGATGATCAAGAATCATTTTAACCAAAACCCCACTCCAAAAACCCATCAACTACAACCATGATTGCTCACAAAGTTAAGCAATCATGAACCAAGGAAAGTCAAGGTATGGTCCACCCACCATGATGCAACAAAAAGGCAAAGTCCCCCTCCACAAATGCTTATTTGCACAAATGCAAATAAGCTCTCCTCCACCAATCTTCGGCCAATGAACGATACAAAGGAAATTGGCCGAAACGGAAATCAAACTGGCAACTCCAGAAAACTGGTCCCGTAATAAATTACAGGAAAAACCCCGATACTGTGCATACACACCCGCATTTGTATTCCGACCGAAATACAAATGCAATGAGACAAAGTCTACACTGTACTATACTAGGATCCGGCTTAAACCAAAGCCGGCTAGTAATATCCGTTCGATCCTGATCCGTGCAATATCGCACGTATCTGATCGAACCCTGACATATATCCATACGGCCTCTAGTACAAACCGTCCTATCCTGATCCGTGCAATACCGCACGTATCTGATCGGACCTTGCCATATCTCCATACGGCCTCTACAGCTTTTCGCCCGAAAGCTGAGTAACTGAATGTGGGGGACTCTAAACACTCATCAACACCTTGGTTGTGGATTTAACCACTAGCACGTCAGAGGTATAAGCCAATACATAACGGGTTACCAGGTATTGACAAAATGGGACGTCTGTGAGCGAACTCAGCCTGACACCCTACTGAGCCTGTCAGTGACAATATCCGTACAGTCCGGTCCGTTCGTCTATGAGCATCGCAAGGCGGGCCTAGGGGGTTGGTAAAGTCAGACCCCCAATAGCGGTACAAGTCGTGTCGGAGTGTAGCCCAGAACACCCTGAGATGCTACTGGAATACCTACCAGTAAATCTCCTGCCTCGGCCGAGGGCTTCGTGTAATGGCTCTCCTAGACACAGCGCGACCTCACCCCCAATACCTAGAGAGATGAACCCCTGAAGATACGCTCACTTCCACCATGTGGCTCGGGACTGTACCCAACTAAAACCTGTTTGCACGTCTCTTTTGAGCGTGGTAGGGTAGTAATCAAAGTACAGTAGGAACTCACACGAGACAAATGACGATCCCCAGGTCGATGAACTAACCTGTACACATGTCACCTGGGAACTGCTATCTGACGTCTGGTATAAGACCAACTAGCATGTTCCCTGCGAGTCATGTCCGGTGTACTCATAACCCGATGAGCACCTGTTTACATCTTAGGTGATCCAACTGATACCAATGGCTTGTGAGACCGGCCACCGCCCCTCGTCGGGGTCTCGACTATATACACTAGTCTACTCTGGAGTATCGATGCCCTGTCTCGAAACTCTCACGACTAGGGACCATTTAAGGATATGCTTATAGACTACCAGCTCCCATGTATATGATCGTCCTCATACTGCTGGTGGTCAAGCAAGAATCCTAGGGGCTCTACCAACGTGTAATAGCGACCTGTAAGGTCACCTAAAGCAGTACACGATGATAAAGGTAAACCAGATAGCATACTATCATCTCGAGTAAGACTGTCCTACTGGGACAGGTCCTCCCTCAATCATTGTAATCACGTACCTGTGATCCAATAATTGACTCTGAGGGCACTATCTCCAACAATCTCCCACTTGCACTCAAGGCTAATTATTGTGATGTCGCATACTCACAGCCCGTGTGATACCGAACACCCAACTCCTCTACTAGTCAGTCTCACAAAGCTCGTTTCCGAAACTATTGCGTTCGAGGAATAGCCTCAGTGAGTGGATCCGCCTTGATGTTTCTTTCTATGTCTCTCTATATCTCAAGTTCGCGGAGAAACCCATCTCCCGAAATGAGCAATACCTGTCTTAGAATGTGTCTGGATGTCTGATGGGACCTAGCTCATAAATGAACTCCAAATCCAAACTTCTTAGACTGTATCATCAACTGAACTTAATCAGTATCCTGCGCCATGCCTCCCTCAGTATTGCCTTCGACCACCTGTCCAAAATACTGCCCCTCATCAGAAGGAAAAACTATAACTCGACAACCTCCTTGTCGTCCAGGTCACCTTGGAAGCCTGGAATGATAACTGTCTCCCGAATGAGGCTGTCGTTATCATATCCCTAGAACATCCACTTATGTTCTAAAACTGCTTCCGACTGTTTCTCCAGGATTGGATTAATGTCAACTTATTGCATCTAGTGCAAGAACAACATCTGGTGTGGTACTTGACATCTCATGATTGACTCAGTTGCCTAAGCAAGTGATTTGTCAATCATGCACATCCCTCTCCCCTTTAGTCTGTAAGACACCTTTAGAGAGGGTGACTCCATTACCTGCAGGTACACTACCGTGCCAGGAGTCGTTCATTCTAAATACTCATAGAATGCAGTCTAAGTACCCAGATTGGGAAACCACCCAAATCTAGATCTAAAACCATAGATCTAGTAACCAGTATGTCTGATATAATGTCCAAGTCTCATGTGGAGAAACCACTGTGTGACGACCAAAGTATAACAGATCGTAGTATAGGAATATCACTTCCTACTCTGTGTATGTCATCCAAATACCATGACATCACACTCTACTACCTTCTCAACAGATCCATCCCCTATTCTGATGAAGTCAAACCCATGACTGTCACATCAGAAATAGATGATCTATCTCCGCTATATCTGCTTTAGTCTACAAATAGACATAAGCCACTTGTCCATCAATGCTTCCGCTGCTCCCACTGACTACGACAACCCTCTGGCTGAGTCATATAAACGTACACTTCTAAAGCTAGTTTAGAACGACGCTATACTCATCCTCCTGCCAGGTCTCACAGCCTGGAACAACAGCAATGGCAAGTCTGGGTAAACAAGAACTTCCCTGTCACCGTCCTAGAGGCTACCGGAGTACCTCTCGGGTGCCTGAAGTTACCTACCGTATCTTTCGGAGTGGCCAATGGAATGTCATTCCAGATTGAATCTTTAGGTTCCTTATCAAATCTTCAGCAATCGTTTGTGGTTCTGGAATCATTTCCAGTTCTACCATACTCCCACTACTGTTTTTCTGAAAAAATCCATTTTTAATTTATAACTGTGGCGAGTCAAGAACAATATCACTATTGATCTTTCTTATGGTAGAAAGTCTACCCTCGTCATAGCCTGGGTCAACCCACAAACAGCCATTACAGAAACGTGCCTTGAGTTATCCAGAGTCTGGTTTTAATCATAAGCCAGACAACTCCCCGTACCTTAACAACGTTAAGATATGAACTGTTCTATATCAATATAGAACCAGAGGCACTGATTTAATTGAACCAGATTCAAATCATGCAACTGTCTCCAGTGCATATCAACTAAATGGAAGAGAGGCCGATCAGCGTTACTCAACTTAGGAATGCTTCAAATTATGAGTAACCTGAAAGAGAAGCAAGTTCTCTTAACCATTACTATCAACTGAATACCATACACAAGTATCTACATCTTCGATCACCTTGAAGAATCCCGATACTTGCAACATCTGGTTCTCTACTTTATCCATATACCTATAACTTCTCAAAATTCGGACCATGTGTTTCTACGAAACACCTGTCTAAAAACTAGAGAAGTCATAAGTAAACCGAATATAGTACGAGGACCAACCCCTCTGTCCTGATGGACCCTGGACAACATACAATACTCTGTATAAGTCCCTTGAGTCTGATAACTCATTCACTGTGTGTCGTAGGTTGAAAACTGTACTTATGTTTAAGAAGAATTACACCGCTGTTTAATGCTCCTTACCTAACCATCCACTGATATAGGTAAATGTCATAGACATAATTTCAAAAGGGTATATCTCACTCTATGAAAATAGATGTACAGATATATCAATTTAAAATTGGTGCACAACAGCGGATATTCAAAACCAAATATTTGCCGTCTGGCAAACAACCCAGGTGACTTCCTCAAATATCACTGATTACAACGAATCCCGATATAATGAGGATGGTCACCTAATTCCCAATAACTTACTCCCACTCATCATCTGTAAAACCATACAGATGTGAGAATCATACCTGGTAAATACATACCCTGGAGTAAGTATCTAATCGGGAAATCAGTTTTCCTTTAACAGCACACAGTGAAACTGAAACATTGAAATGTTTCGATGAGGTATCCTGGTATTCTTAGTAATGCCTCTACCATTATCCAGATTCACAACTGTAACCGTATATCTCTTTGCCACCTCTCCAAATCCCTTTATTTGTCTTTAGTCATTACCTTCTGCACACCCCTTAGGCCAAATGATTTTCTTCCTTCCCTACCGTTCGGCACCAGCCTATGGTTTGGAAGAAGACTATCCAATAAGCATAATGGGTGTACTGTCCCAATCCTAGGAACACTCGCAATGCGAGAGAAGGTGAAGATAAAAGACACCTGAATAAACCTTATTCCTATTTCTCCTGAACCAGAATCCTTCCCCGAACTGGAACAAGTTCCTTTCGAGTTCGTATATAACCATACGATGGAGTATCCAATAAACTGTGGATCTTCGTAGTGATACGGAGTGTCCTGGAGAAATACAAAGGTGAAGTTGGAGTGGTAATGAAATACTTGGTTTGGTCGTGAATATCAGTTGCAATTTACTTTGCCCTCTTACTAATCCCTTGCTTTGTCTTAACTTAATACCTTCTGTACACCATCGTTAGGTTAATTGGTTTTCTTCATTCCCTACCGGTCGGCACCTGCCTATAGTTTGGAAGAAGACTATCCAATTTGCGTAATAGGTGTACTATCTCCTAAACCAAGGAGTACTCGCAACCTGAGAGAAGGTAAAATGAAAAGACAACTGAATAGTCCTATCCGTTTTCTCCAGAACCTGAAACCATCCTCGAATAAATCTCTTCGAGTTCGTATCTAACCATACGATGGTTTTGTCCAATGGAAGTGGACGTTCGTAGTAATACGGGGTGTCCTGGAGAAAAGGGTAAAAGTAGGAGTGGCAATGAGGTTTGCAACTCTGACAATCCAAAAGCCAGTGTTAAGAAGGTTCGGTTAATTTTGGTCTCTGAGTCATAGTCTTAGGGTCGGGTCAATGGTCGCTGCCGAAGAGAGAGAGAAAAGAAACACTCAGCGTGCACTTTAACCTAGATCAGAATGGTTACCAATTTATCTAATCTGGAAACCTCCCACTGTACCGTCAAATTCTCCTCCAAACCTGAAAGAAGAATTAGTCGGGATCACCCGAGGAGTAAACTAACTCATCAGTGGGAATCGGGATCCAACTATCATCGCACGACAACATGACGGAATCCGCTCACGCTATCACACTCCAGAAGGTATGCGCATATCTGGAAAGTTTCAGTTCTTTTGAAACTCCCGATGTGAATTTTTTTTGCCCCATGCTCTTATGACCTTGACGAAAGCCAACAAATCATAAGTCATATGTCAAGTTCTACCCGTCATTCTCCAGGTTGATTTGAACCCACCCGCACAAGCCCTTGACGAAGGCCAACAAGGCTATATGACTGTCCCAAACCAACGCATCTATCTATGCTGCAGAAAGGCAACAAGCAGCTACCATACACTATGCCTTGACGAACAACAAACATAGCATGAATACTACATGGTACCCGTCTGAAACGACGGAGGGCTACGAATGGTTTCTGGCGAAAACCTTTAACGTAAAGAACTTGATATCGTTGAAGGAACCGGATAGCTTTTTGAAAATATAGTGACGAAAACCGTTGCTAAAGAGGTCACTCCCGGTGAAGGGATCTCGGCTCTTTCCCCGTAGAATGAGGTGCAGGATATTCAAACTGAATACCATGATGCAAAGCAAAAGTAATCGGCTATAGTGAAGTTATTGCCCTGACGCAAACTTCTGTCCAAAGGGTCACTCCCGGTGAAGGGATCTTGGCCCTTGCCTCGTCGACTGAGGAGCAGGATATTCCAACTGAATACCACGATGCAAAACAAAAGTGAACGTCCTTGCAATAACAGATTTTTGAAAAGTGTTCCAACAACATCAGATTAGGTTTGTTTTTAACCTGCATTGATCCGAATCAACGCAGTCCCATCAATTGATCACACCACAAAGAACGAAAATATACCGATGTATGTATATGCCATCCGCATTCGCCACTGGGTCCCGTCATTACCCGTTAGGTTAGCTAACTAACGACCGAGCGGGGACTGGACTAGCGCGGATGCAAAACATATACAACATCTGCTAATATATATACCAATATATAATATTTCGCTCAAGGCGTGATAAAATGCAACATCACAGAAATGTACAGCATCACAGAACAATACAGATATTTGGGATCCCCGGGTTTCACAGAGCCGCTGAAACCCGACGTTCCCCTGGTCGTATGGATAGCCTGCGCAATGAAATCCTAGACCCCTACGGGCGCGGCAAGTTACCCGCCAAAACCTGAAGCGAGGCAGCCCCCTTCAGCGACGTGAATGGACCACCCAGCACTCCACGGAATCCGGCAACTTGGGCACCCCTCCTGGGTCAACCTGTACCCCCTACGAGTGCGGCGAATAGCCCGCAATCCTAGAGTAAAGCCCCCTCCGTCCCAATGCCATGAGATGCGGGCTTGTTGCCCTCTAGAATCCGGCTGTCCGTGCACCCCTCCGCGGGGTAATCCTAGTACAGAAAGTAAAATATACATAAAACGGGTACATCGACCGCAACCTGGTCATGCCCCAAAAGAATAATACAAACAGGCAGTGACGGCAGTCCACATGTCGGACGCTCGCCCCGCAATATCAAATGTATATAATACAACAAAACTGTACTAGCATTGCATCCAGGCTATCCCCCACGACCGATCCGCAACATCACAGCAATACACAGAACATCAACGTGAATGTCACGTTCGCAAATCCGTCTAACCGGGCTATAGCAGTTAGACAGGATTTACCGATCAAGTGACATTCACGGTCGCAGATATAATGTAAATACTGTGAAAAAATGTGTTTAAAATATCCGATCGATCAAATTTTAACAAGTGGGCCCCAAGTACTACTGTAGCACATCAAGAAATTCTGGGCCCAAAATTAATATTCCAAAAATCCTAATTTAAACCCAGAAAGCAACTGATGAAATTTGATGCAGTGATCTCAACATAGTGCGGCGGAACCGCGGCCTAAAGGGGGGTTTGGCCGCGGTTCCGCGCTCCTATTGTGGAGTCACTGTATCGAATTTCTACAGTGTTCTTAGAATTTCCAGTACATCACTTTTCTACAACCTGAAAAATTTTTCGACTCCAGAAAATTTCAACAGAAAACTGATGCATGTGAAAAACGCGGATTTTGGAATTTTGGTCGATCGGAAATGTAAACACATTAGACAAAGCTAGATGAGGTTAATAGCGAGACTCTGATACCACTGTAAGTGCACGGCGGCGCCCCGGGCTCCATCCCGAGGCCAAATGCGGAAGCGGTGATAAACTTTAATTTTGCAAACTAGCAAACTGGCACCACCGCGCACTAAACACCCGGATCGAACCATTAACTAGTCCTAGCTAACTACAAGATGGGGAATAGAGATATACCGACTGATCCGAGTCCTCCGGTCTTCTCGTCATCGTCCCGATCTCCCGCGGAATGTCCTGTCTCCACCTCGTCGCCGGAAGTGCACCACATCGCCTACATTTTTTACGGGCTCCCACCTCAATGCCGAGGCAACTCGGGCACGAAGCTGGCTAGTCGACGTGCCCAAGGTTTGCTGTAGAATATGGTGTAGAACTTGTGTCTCATTTTGGGGTTGTAGGAATTGCCTTTTGGTGGAGGGATCAACTATATATATCTTTTGATGAACAAAGGGATTTTTGGCATGGAAACGAGACTCATTTTTCCCCTCTCAAAAATTGGACAGCCCCCACCTCAAATGAATGGCCGGCCATGACATTGAGAAGAATGAGAGAGTGCAAAACAAGTGGGGGAAAAACTATCATCCAAAAGGGAGAGAGAAAAAAGGATATGATGATCAAGAATCATTTTAACCAAAACCCCACTCCAAAAACCCATCAACTACAACCATAATTGCTCACAAAGTCAAGCAATCATGAACCAAGGAAAGTCAAGGTATGGTCCACACATCATGATGCAACAAAAAGGCAAAGACCCCCTCCACAAATGCTTATTTGCACAAATGCAAATAAGCCCTCCTCCACCAATCTTCGGCCAATGAACGATACAAAGGAAATTGGCCGAAATCGGAAATCAAACTGGCAACTCCAGAAAACTGGTCCCGTAATAAATTACAGGAAAAACCCCGATACTGTGCATACACACCCGCATTTGTATTCCGACCGAAATACAAATGCAATGAGACAAAGTCTACACTGTACTATACTAGGATCCGGCTTAAACCAAAGCCGGCTAGTAATATCCGTTCGATCCTGATCCGTGCAATACCGCACGTATCTGATCCAACCCTGACTTATATCCATACGGCCTCTAGTACAAACCGTCCTATCCTGATCCGTGCAATACCGCACGTATCTGATCGGACCTTGCCATATCTCCATACGGCCTCTACAGCTTTTCGCCCGAAAGATGAGTAACTGAATGTGGGGTACTCTAAAGACTCATCAACACCTTGGTTGTGGATTTAACCACTAGCACGTCAGAGGTATAAGCCAATACGTAACGGGTTACCAGGTATTGACAAAAAGGGACGTCTGTGAGCGAACTCAGCCTGACACCCTACTGAGCCTATCAGTGACAATATCCGTACAGTCCGGTCCGTTCGTCTATGGGCATCCCATGGCGGGCCTAGGGGGTTGGTAAAGTCAGACCCCCAATAGCGGTACAAGTCGTGTCGGAGTGTAGCCCAGAACACCCTGAGATGCTACTGGAATAGCTACCAGTAAATCTCCTGCCTCGGCCGAGGGCTTCGTGTAATGGCTCTCCTAGACACAGCGCGACCTCACCCCTAATACCGGGAGAGACGAACCCCTGAAGATACGCTCACTGCCTCCATGTGGCTCGGGACTGTACCCAACTAAAAGCTGTTTGCACGTCTCCTTTGAGCGTGGTAGGGTAGTAATCAAAGTACAGTGGGAACTCACACGAGACAAATGACGATCCCCAGGTCGATGAACTAACCTGTACACATGTCACCTGGGAACTGCTATCTGACGTCTGGTATAGGACCAACTAGCATGTTCCCTGCGAGTCCTGTCCGGTGTACTCATAACCCAATGAGCACCTGTATACATCTTAGGTGATCCAACTGACACCAATGGCTTGTGAGACCGGCCACCGCCCCTCGTCGGGGTCTCGACTGTATACACTAGTCTACTCTGGAGTATCGATGCCCTGTCTCGAAACTCTCACGACTAGGGACCATTTAAGGATATGCTTATAGACTGCCAGCTCCCACGTATATGATCGCCCTCATACTGCTGGTGGTCAAGCAAGAATCCTAGGGGCTCTACCAACGTGTAATAGCGACCTGTAAGGTCACCTAAAGCAGTACACGATGATAAAGGTAAACCAGATAGCATACTATCATCTCGAGTAAGACTGTCCTACTGGGACAGGTCCTCCCTCAATCATTGTAATCACGTACCTGTGATCCAATAATTGACTCTGAGGGCACTATCTCCAACATATTACACTTACATAGATTTGCCAGTTCACACACATTCATCATTGGAAATTACCATGCTACTTACACAGTAGAGCTGCCCTATCATGATATTACTCTTAACCATAAAAGTGCATTCATTGTTCAGTATTATCACTTGACATGCTTGCATGATATACTCGATATTCTCATATTACTACTCTATGTTGCGTACATCGTACTTTATCGTTATATGCATTGAGATGTTGTTTTTATGAGTTCTCTGGATTTGAGAACCGCAGTTTAATTTCAAAGGAAATTGTGTATTGTTTTAAAAATACGGTTTCTCTTGATATGATATTTCGAGGTGTCCACCATGAGTTTTTCTCGGTTCTGAGCAGTGAGTACACCCGATTCGAGGAGCGGTAGGCACCTTCTGCGGGTACATGGTGGACTCGGTGAGGTACCCCGGGGCAAGAAGACTCAAATTGTTAGGCGGTGAGCCTGGCAGGGGAACACTACTTATCGGTGATTGTATAGAGCTCGGCGGATATCGGGTGGATGCCGTTCTGGAGTTATGATATGAAAAGTTTATGAGGACCGATCTGAGGATGCGGCGCCTGAGATGAGATAGATATGAGGGCCGATCTATGTATGCGGCGCCTGAGATATGAGGATTTACGTGTCGATACTGGACCCGGGTTTTCATGATATTTCGAGTGTCGGTGTTGAACACTCAGGTTCCATGATATTGTTTGTGTCGTTGATACACACGCGTAGTTGATATCCTCATATATATGCAGGCTTATGTTTTCATGACGTTCAAGTGTCGGTGTGGGATACTCAGGTTCCATGATATTGTTTGTGTCGTTGATGGGCACGTGGATGATATCCACATGCATATAGGCATATGATGTCGGATGTTTATTTATATATGTCATTGCACTGACTCGATTGTTGACATATATGCGTACTTGGTCATCCAAGATATCATAGTTTTACATTCAGGATATAATGACCAAGGAAATCGTTGTTTTATTCAATTTCTACTTGCTGATGTTTTTTACTCACGAGTTGGCAACTCACCCCCGTTGTTCCACAGTTCTTGCAGGTTTGACCGCTTGGAATCAGTTGCGGTTTCCTTGGTACATAGCATCATCCAAGGTGCTTTGCTTTCGTAGGTGGGACACATGTTGGAAATTGCCCACACTCGTACTTTATACTTCGTTGTATCTAGATAAACTCCATCAGATCAAATCAAATCAGAGACTAGAAATTGTATATCGGTAGACTTAGCCAGACTTAGTTTTGCGAGACTTAGCGATGGGTTATGTTTGCTTCTTGATTTTTGGTGTCTTGCTTATTTATTGTTCCTTTTTGGGTTGATCTTTGCCGTTGGGCGTCGTATATAAGTTATTATGTGGTTGTGATTCCGCCAGTTGGCGAAAAGCGAGCTCCTGCTCAAGGATGCCTATATATTGTTGTGTATATTTTTTTGGATCAAAATATATAAGGGAGGTGCTGCCTAAATTTTTAAAGACGAAACATGTTTTCAATTATAGTATAATCCACTTGCATTATCATGTTTCATTATCTATGCATTCAAGGAAAAACATGATTCATTATACCTTTATCTCAAACTGCACCATCACTATTTTCCGCAAAAAGGTTTAGATTTTCTGGGCTTCGGCTTACTTGATTTACATTACGCCTTTGGATGTTGCGTAATTTAAGTGCCGGCCACGCGCTAAATTACGGGTCTGTATACCGCCGAATTCTCCGTAGTCGAATTTGGGGGCAGATGTTATTTGGTTTTATCTGTCCACCTCTCCGAAGATGCCAAGTTGATTTATAGCACCGTATATCGGAGGCTTAGACAGATGCGACCGTTGTAGCAGACTGCATCAGATTCCCCCTCGTTTGCGAGGGCTTTTTGATTGTTGGGACGCTCTTCCCTGCAGGCGCAAGCCCCTGCAGTTAATTACGCTACCGCATCGCGGTAACCACTTTCTCCTTCTCCAGATGTTCACTTCGTATCGTGTGTGTTTGTTTTGTTTTTGGTTGCCCGTGGATTGTATACGGAGACTAATTTATGTTGTCGCCCGTAGGGCGTGGACTAGTCCAAATCCGTATTTTCTTAGATTTGGTTTTGGGTTTGATTTAAGGCTCGTTAACCTCTTTTAAGGTTAAGATCAACTTAAATATTTGTTAAGGATACGTTATTCTAGTTTTTAGACTAAGATCTACTCAACAGGATTTTGGGATCATTTAGATCCAACAAAAAAGCATTTGGGCTCTATCGTTTTAGTTTAGGGACGTTACGGTCCATTGGGTTTAGGGAAATCATAGTCCATGGAGTTTAAGGACATCATAGTCCACAGTTTAAAGACGTCATAGTCTATAGAGTTTAGTTTAGGGACGTCGCGGTCTTTGGGGCTTATGGACATCATAGTCCATTAGTTTAAGGACCTCATAGTCCATATTTAAAAACATCATAGTCTGTAGGGCTTTAGTTTGACAGTTTGGGGATGCGCCAAAAGTTATTGGTTGTTGGGACCCACCATCTCTCTGAAGACATTGAAGAATGACAATGACATGTAATAGAGGTGTGGAGAGATGTACCCTCGAAGCAATGTCCCGACTGAGGGGAATGTGATGAACATCAATTTAGATGCCATCTGTTGGGAGCTCATTACCTATCTTTGGGACTGAGATCGGTTTAGGAGACTGTTCATACCAGAATATTGTATTTTATACCGCCCATTCTTACGATCATTTGTTTATCGGTAGGTACTCTTGAGCCGTGTTTGCTAGTTAAATGCTGGATACTGGTTCTCAGCTCTAAACAGTGAAATCAATGGATAAGTACGACAAATTCCGGATTACTGCCAACCACAGATAAAACTCGGGTCTCCGCTCTCTATCCGTATGTTTCCACACACCAGTTTAAGGGACAAAATGGCAAATCGTTGTCATTTTCATGCACAAAGCTCAATGTCAACACAAGATCCAACATATCTACGCGGAGCTCGAAGAAATCTTGGCAAAAGATCCACATCACATCACTTTTTGATCTACTAAAATTCTGAAAGAATTGTGAAGAGATTATGAGAAACAACATATACCACACTAAAGAGTACAGACAACCAGGGCATACGACAAAAGATGAAGGCCCAAGCCCTCTTTATGGCTGCGGTTCCGCAGCATAAGCACGCTTAGGCCGCGGAACCGCGGCCATATAGGCTCCGTAGTGGATGAAATTTTAGGGGCTTTTTGGTCATTTCATGATGAGGCATATTGTTGCCCTAGGTTTCCAGTTCCCTGCCTATAAATATCCCAGAACTTGGCAAGCCAATGTTGTTCTTTTTTATGCTCCCTTTTTGTTAGTTTTTAGTTTTCTTCTTCTTCTTCTTCTTCTTCTTCTTCATCTTTCCTCCATTAAATTGTTGTGAGAGGTTTTGAGTGGATGTTAAATGAAGATGAGGGTTTTTGTATCATTCTTTTGCTTAGCTTCCCCCTTGAGCTCTCTACCTTAACTTGATCTTGCAACATCTTAAGTGAGCTTGCAAGTTTAAGCTTTGGTCATTGATCTCAAGGGGTTGTATCATTTTGTTCTCTCTTTTGTGCTTCATTCTCCATGAGTTCTTTGCCTTTTCTTGATCTTGTAACCTCTTAAGTGAGCTTGCAAGTTTAAGATTTGGTTATTGAACCCATGTCTTGTATTTGGTTCTATGGTTCTTGTTGTTATTTTCTTGCTTATTTCTTTCTTGCTTTTTATTACCTTGCTTTATTTTCATGAACTTAAATTCCAAGCACTTTTAATTACATGTTTGTAATCTTTTCTTTTCTTTGTTTATCTTTTTTCTTTTGCTCTTTTTGGTTCATTTTGTGAATGGTTGTAATATGTGTTGTTAAGAATGAATACGATATTGTAAGTTAATGTTTCTTTGCTCATTTCCTTTTCCCGTTATTTTCCTTTGAACTCCGCCCAAACATTACACAAGCGCTCCATTAGGCACCCTACCCAACCAAGGTAACGGTGATTCCTAAACGCGACCGGTTGCGTCCGGTTTGCCTGGAGGCGAAAGCAAGAGACAAGAACGGAAGCACAAGGGTAAATAAGCCGGATTCCACGAATACCGTGCTTAAATCCCCTAATCCACGTTGTTGCCGATTGCTCTAGCTTCAATTGGTCAATACTCGGCTCAAAGGTTTTGAGTGCGGACTTCCTTAGCTTACACTTTCGTATCTTTTTCTTAACAACTTTATACTTGCATATAAAACACATAGGTAAGATTTGAACAAACATATACAAATTCTTCATTGACTCGTCTAAAACTCGAACGGACATACAACCATCTCCCTGTGGATCGACCCGTGCTCAACCGGCTAGCTGCATAGCGACACCGTCCTGATCGCGGTTATAACTTTAGAACTTTGAACATCCGACATGCCAAGAGCGTGCGATCAAATGGCGCCGTTGCCGGGGAGACGGTAACGTATTTTCTTTCTTGTTTTTCGGGTTAATATTCTTTTTGTATATATATATATATAAAATAAAAAATAAAAAATCTTTTTGTTATTTTTGATAATTTTTGTGTGCAAGTGTGCAGGCTAATCTGGAGCAAGTACAGTAATTCAATCAAGAAACAGAGCATTGTTTTTTGGAGTAGAGATCAAGGGGAGTGCAGGGAACTAAAAACGAGGCGCCAATTTTTCTGTTTGACTACGGAACCGCGGTCAAAGTAGGGATTTGACCGTGGATCCGCGGCTGTATTGTGGCCTCGGTGCCCCAATTTTTTCCTACCCTGTCTCTGTAAATTCCACTATACTGTATTTGTTGCAGATTTTTGCGGATTTGCAAACGGCGATTGTGGGGAGCAAAGTGTACGTTCAAAGCTAAGGTGATTGCAAAGTACAGTACCAAAGATCCGGGTAGTTTGACCCGCGCAAGCAAACTTTTCAAGCTTACCGGATTTGATTCAACGGGGGTTTCCTAACCCAAAAACTTAACGGTATGTATTTCTTAAACACCTTCTTCTCAAATCCGGCGCATCCAATATACTATTCTTTGCAGGATTCTTTGCAAGTTCGCTAGCAAACGCTAAAAATTGACTAACCCGTATTTGTTGCAGTGCCGTGCTTAAACTAAAAAAACGAGTGCTTGATTCTTTGTAGAATTTTTATTGAATTGGGCATTGCATACATTAATACGGACTTAAGGGCAATCGAACCCCACAACATACGGCAAAGGATTTCATCACCTTTTCCGTGGCCCACAAATCACAAACTTGAGCATAACATTTACCCGCACAAACTTTAAAAGAAACTAGACTTTAAGCCTTAAGGACTTCGCGCTCACTAGGAGAAGTTAACTGTATTTAGAACCTCGCTTAACGGTACATTGTTTACGGGGTGTTTAGGAAAGTGTTAACGGCGAAACCGCCAAAAGAGAAAGGCTTATTTAATTAAGGACTTTCGCGAAAGCGTCAGAAAACATCCCCTTATCTCTGCACATACTTGGCCTCGTGATCAGTGTATCTTGAGCCCGTTTCTCGACACAGTTTTATTTCGACAATCAAGTTCTGGAGCAGGTCTAGTTGACCTAGGTGAACCCTAGAACGATTAGGTGTGTGGTATTTTTGTGCCGTGATTGTTTTTGGTCTAGATTCTTTTTGTGTGTATATTTCAATCTTTTGTTAATAGCTAACTAAAAAACAAATTTAAAATAAAATCACATTCTTTTTTCCCCTCCTTTTCTCTGCCTTTCTTTCTTTCTCTCTTCATATCATGGGTACCCCACCTCGCAAAACTCTTGCCGAACTTTGGTACCCACAACCAGACATTACTTCTTACGGTTCCTGCTTTGGCCGAACATCGAACAACCCCTCCATGCCCAAAATGTCATTGAAAGATCGCATAGACGCATCTAGGACAAACACTTGCCCTCCGCATTCCACTTTGTATCAACCTTTTCAACCTCCCGCACCCGCTTATGTTGATACCCCTTTTGCAAGTCGTCCTTTGTCCATCGCTGAACGTATTGAACAATCTCATAGTCGATCTTTCACTCCTTCCACCACTTCAAATTCTTGGGATCAATAATTCCATTCACCTTCGTATCCAAATGTTGATCCTACCCCTGTCCAGCTATTCAATTCCTACCAGTCCTACCCGACTTTTACACCTTCCCTAGACATTGTTTCTGAACCGTCATTTGGGAGTTTTCAGTATCCAAACAACTTTGAATCTTTTACTGAAACCCCTTCACAATCCATGTCTATTCTGGAACAATCATTGGAAGATTTTAGGGTAGCGTCGTACCAACAGATGATGGATTTGAATGCGTCCATGGCCGCCCTCATACAACCTAGTGACCCGATAGCTAGTTTTCAACTAGCTCCAAATTTTCCAATGTATGAAGAGGCGGTAGGACAGGTTGAGAATTTGAGTGGAGAAAGTGAGATGTACCCCCTTCCGAATCAAGCCTACCCGTTTCAACTTGAATCCCACAACTCCGGTTTTGATTGTTTATCTAGTGTTCCAAACGATTCATTGATTAAAGATAGAACAGATAATGAGTTGTGTAATTTTGTAGTGTTTGATTTGCCCGATTGTGAAGGGTCCCTTTCGAGTGAAACGGCATCCAACCCTTTGGACCTCTACACATCCATCTTAGAACCTGAATTGATTGATATCCATACTTTTCTTGAGGTGTCTGAGAATATAGATTTTCACTTGATTGAGGATATTGACGCTGGGAATATTTTGGATGATGAACCCGTAGATTTAGATGAGTTTTTCTCTCCAATACATCATCCCGAGTCATTAAATGTTTTTCTCGAACCCCATATGCGTCTGGATTTTGAGGATAAACGCATGGATGTGCTTAACTTTGAGGAGACTATTGAGGATATTTTTTAGGATGAACCAGTTTTAATTGATGAGTCAGATTTTCCAATTCATCATGTTCCTTTCATTGACTGTGTACACCCTCTTGAACCTTTAACCGATAACCTTCCTCAATCACCTACCTCCATCCTTTCCATCGTTCCGACATTGCAAGAAACCGTATCATTTTCACTTCCAGTGTCTGGTTTACCAAGTTTGGCGTACCCAAGGTTTCTCACGAATCTTGAGGGATTTCACCCCATTTCTCGCCATATTGATAGATTAGTACAATACATCTTTTCACATCGATCATTACAGATTGTACTAATTTATTCAATCCATTTCCACCCTCAAGTTCGTATTCCACTTCTTTCTCCTTTCCGCCAATCTTCTTCTCATATACCGAGACCGTATCCCGCTTCTATCACCATACGGTCTCGCGTATTCTCCATTTCTTACCTCTCTGCATTCTTTCACCAACCAGCACATTATAGAGATAAAATCTTTGAATGGTTGGTGTTAACTTTTGGCCTGTGTAAGGCCTTGTATAGATTGATACTATTCTCTTCCCCCCCTAATCCTGAACTTCAACGCTTAACAGTGGAAACACTGTTTTACTTAAGTTTGGGGGGAAACCTTTTTGTATATTTTTTTTTGTTTTCCTTTTTTGTTTTGTATATAATTTGTTTCTAGGGAGCGCCGACAATTTTGACCCTCTTGGTGTAGCCTGACATTGAGGGCACTGTCAAGTTTATGTTTGGGGGTACGCTCGGTACGCATTTCTAACCTTCGCATTCATATGTATATTTTACATCTGCATTCTAAAATCCATAAAATCCATAAAAATCAGAAAATTTTCCAAAGCCATAAAAACTTTTCTGTCAAGTTAGCTAGTGGGAGAACTCGGATTCAACATTTCGACGGTTTTGTTTGATAAGATAAGAATAACTAAATATTATTTTTAGATTTTGAAAACCTGAAAGATAACTCTCCTTTGAAGTTAACTATAGCTGATATACGTCTTTACATCACACTACACGTGTCGTGAGTTTTGGAAATTAGATGACAAGTCTATTATGTCTAAAAACTTTTAAATGGATAAATGATTTTCTGAGGATCAAATAGGTTTGTTCTGAAATAAGTAATATCAAGAATAGTTTATGAAGTGACGCGAATATAAAGGAATGTTATTGATGCCTTAATTGGAACTAATTCTGAAAAATAACCAATCTGGAACTTGATTGGAATGATTACACACCTAACCCACTAAAATACGTCATTTATCCAAAAAATAACTGAACTGCCGGTTATATCTCCTTTCGCATTTAATCATCATGATTTTTACGCTAAATTGTCTTTTGTTTTTGGGCCTAGGTAACTTGAGTAATTAAGTCCGCTGGGGTGTCTCTACACCTAATGCTCTAAAGCCAACTGGTTTGGGTGCATTGGCCCAAAGCTCGTTAAGAAGCCTAGAAAGTCCAGTTTAAAACAAAGTCAAGCAAGTGTTCTCTCCGAGTTAAAATTCCTAACGGTTCTTTGTGTGAGAATAATCTTGACAAAAGACAGGTTTTTATAAAAAATATTTCTAACGGATATATGAAGGTTTTATTCTATGATAAAAACTATTGCACGTTTACAGAGGTGTGTATGAAATGAAAACAAGAAAAAGGTGGAGTGAAAAATAAGACCTAGTTTCCCTGTTAGGGAAGATAGAAATTCTGAAGTTGAAACTTTACTGGAAAACGAAACTTGAAAAATGCTTAACTCTTTATAAAACTTATGTGATCCTTTTAAAATTTTTATCTGGGCTTTATTGTGTGACATGATGACTTTAATCGATCCTTCTGGAACTTAACGACACTATTTGCACTGCACGTAAAGACATATAAAATCTTTAGTTAAATAAGAAGCGGGGTGTGAAAAATAAGGGTTCGATAGTCTAGACTTAGGATCATAGAATTGTTATTTTCTAAAACAAAACTATAGGGTTTGAATCATAGTTATTTTGCAAAACTAGCTTGACCGGATTTTGTGGGTAGTATCCGGTGAAAACCCTTAGGAGACAACACTCCTCCTACTAGGGATACCTAGAGGTTTAACGGCTTGTTGCACATGCTCAGTGCAATCGCGTTCCCTGCGAAAGTGAGGTTTGGAATCTTTTTTGTGAATAATTGGTTTTGCTCGGGACGAGCAAAAGTTAAGTTTGGGGTTATTTGTTCATACCAGAATATTGTATTTTATACCGCCCATTCTTACGCTCGTTTGTTTATTGGTAGCTACTCTTGAGCCGTGTTTGCTAGTTAATTGCAGGATACTGGTTCTCAGCTCTAAACAGAGAAATCCATGGATAAGTACGACAAATTCCGGATTACTGCCAACCACAGATAAAACTCCGGTCTCCCCTCTCTATCCGTATGTTGCCACACACCAGTTTATGGGACAAAATGGCAAATCGTTGTCATTTTCATGCACAAAGCTCAATGTCAACACAAGATCCAACATATCTACGCGGAGCTCGAGGAAATCTTGGCAAAAGATCCACATCACATCACCTTTTGATCTACTAAAATTCTGGAAGAATTGTCAATAGATTATGAGAAACAACATATACCACACTAAAGAGTACAGACAACCAGGGCATACGACAAAAGATGAAGGCCCAAGCCCTCTTTATGGCCGCGGTTCCGCGGCATAAGCACACTTAGGACGTGGAACCGCGGCCATATAGGCTCCGTAGTGGATGAAATTTTAGGGGCTTTTTGGTCATTTCATGATGAGGCATATTTTTGCCCTAGGTTTCCAGTTCCCTGCCTATAAATATCCCAGAACTTGCCAAGACAATGGTGTTCTTTTTTATGCTCTCTTTTTGTTAGTTTTTAGTTTTCTTCTTCTTCTTCTTCTTCATCTTTCCTCCATTAAATTGTTGTGAGAGTTTTTGAGTGGATGTTAAATGAAGATGAGGGTTTTTGTATCATTCTTTTGCTTAGCTTCCCCCTTGAGCTCTCTACCTTAACTTGATCTTGCAACCTCTTAAGTGAGCTTGCAAGTTTAAGCTTTGGTCATTGATCTCAAGGGGTTGTATCATTTTGTTCGCTCTTTTGTGCTTCATTCTCCTTGAGTTCTTTGCCTTTTCTTGATCTTGCAACCTCTTAAGTGAGCTTGCAAGTTTAAGATTTGGTTATTGAACCCATGTCTTGTATTTGGTTCTATGGTTCTTGTTGTTATTTTCTTGCTTATTTCTTTCTTGCTTTTTATTACCTTGCTTTACTTTCATGCACTTAAATTCCATGCAATTTTAATTACTTGTTTGTAATCTTTTCTTTTCTTTTCTTTGTTTATCTTTTCTTTTGCTCTTTTTGGTTCATTTTGTGAATGGTTGTAATATGTGTTGTTAAGAATGAATACGATATTGTAAGTTAATGTTTCTTTGCTCATTTCCTTTTCCCATTATTTTCCTTTGAACTCCGCCCAAACATTACGCAAGCGCTCCGTTAGGCACCCTACCCTACCAAGGTAACGGTGATTCCTAAACACGACCGGTTGCGTTCGGTTTGCCCGGAGGCGAAAGCAAGAGACAAGAACGGAAGGACAAGGGTAAATAAGCCGGATTCCACGAATACCGTGCTTAAATCCCCTAATCCACGTTGTTGCCGATTGCTCTAGCTTCAATTGGTCAATACTCGGCTCAAAGGTTTTGAGTGCGGACTTCCTTAGCTTACACTTTCGTATCTTTTTCTTAACAACTTTATACCTGCATATAAAACACATAGGTTAGATTTGAACAAACATATACAAATTCTTCATTGACTCGTCTAAAACTTGAACGGACATACAACCATCTCCTTGTGGATCGACCCGTGTTCAACCGGCTAGCTGCATAGCGACACCGTCCTGATCGCGGCTATAACTTTAGAACTTTGAACATCCGACATGCCAAGAGCGTACGATCAAATGGCGCCGTTGCCGGGGAGACGGTAACGTATTTTCTTTCTTGTTTTTCTGGTTAGTATTCTTTTTGTATATATATATATATAAAATAAAAAATAAAAAATCTTTTTGTTATTTTTGATAATTTTTGTGTGCAAGTGTGCAGGCTAATCTGGAGCAAGTACAGTAATTCAATCAAGAAACAGAGCATTGTGTTTTTGGAGTAGAGATCAAAGGGAGTGCAGGGAACTAAAAACGAGGCACCAATTCTTCTGTTTAACCGCGGAACCGAGGTCAAAGTAGGGATTTGACCGCGGATCTGCGGCTGTATTGTGGTCTCGGTGCCCCAATTTTTTCCTGCCCTGTCTCTGTTCTTTTATCGTCTTTGTAAATTCCACTATACTGTATTTTTTGCAGATTTTTGCGGATATGCAAACGGCGATTGTGGGGAGCAAAGTGTACGTTCAAGGCTAAGGTGATTGGAAAGTACAGTGCCAAAGATTCGGGTAGTTTGACCCGCGCAAGCAAACTTTTCAAGCTTACCGGATTTGATTGAACGGGGGTTTCCTAACCCAAAAACTTAACGGTACGTATTTCTTAAACACCTTCTTCTCAAATCCGACGCATCTAATATACTATTCTTTGCAGGATTCTTTGCAAGTTCGCTAGCAAGCGTTAAAAATTGACTAACCCGTATTTGTTGCAGTGCCGTGCTTAAACTAAAAAAAACGAGTGTTTGATTCTTCATAGAATTTTTATTGAATTGAGCATTGCATACATTAATACGGACTTAAGGGCAAGCGAACCCCACAACATACGGTAAAGGATTTCATCACCTTTTCCGTGGCCCACAAATCACGAACTTGAGCATAACGTTTTCCCGCACAAACTTTAAAAGAAACTAGACTTTAAGCCTTAAGGACTTCGCGCTCACTAGGAGAAGTTAACTGTATTTAGAACCTCGCTTAACGGTACGTTGTTTACGGGGTGTCTAGGAAAGTGATAACGGCGAAACCGCCAAAAGAGAAAGGGTTATTTAATTAAGGACCTTGGCGAAAGCGTCGGAAAACCTCCCCTTATCTTTGCACTTACCTGGCCTCGTGATCAGTGTATCTTGAGCCCGTTTCTCGACACAGTTTTACTTCGACAATCAAGTTCTGGAGCAGGTCTAGTTGACCTAGGTGAACCCTAGAATGATTAGGTATGTGGTATTTTTGTGCCGTGATTGTTTTTGGACCAGATTCTTTTTGTGTGTATATTTCAATCTTTTGTTAATAGCTAACTAAAAATAAAAAAAAATTTAAAATAAAATCACATTCTTTTTTCCCCTCCTTTTCTCTGCCTTTCTTTCTTTCTCTCTTCATATCATGGGTACCCCACCTCGCAAAACTCTTGCCGAACTTTGGTACCCACAACCAGACATTACTTCTTACGGTTCTTGCTTTGGCCGAACATCGAACGACCCCTCCATGCCCAAAATGTCATTGAAAGATCGCATAGACACGTCTAGGACAAACACTTGCCCTCCGCATTCCACTTTGTATCAACCTTTTCAACCTCCCGCACCCGCTTATGTTGATACCCCTTTTGCAAGTCGTCCTTTGTCCAACGCTGAACGTATTGAACAATCTCATAGCCGATCTTTCACTCCTTTCACCACTTTAAATTCTTGGGATCAACAATTCCATTACCTTCGTATCCAAATGTTGATCCTACCCCTGTCCAGCCATTCAATTCTTACTAGTCCTACCCGACTTTTACACCTTCCCTAGACATTGCTTCTGAACCGCCATTTGGGAGTTTTCAGTATCCAAACAACTTTGAATCTTTTACTGAAACCCCTTCACAATCCATGTCTAGTCTGGAACAGTCATTGGAAGATTTTAGGATAGCGTCGTACCAACAGATGATGGATTTGAATGCGTCCATGGCCGCCCTCATACAACCTAGTGACCCGATAGCTAGTTTTCAACTAGCTCCAAATTTTCCAATGTATGAAGAGGCGGTAAGACAGGTTGAGAATTTGAGTGGAGAAAGTGAGATGTACCCCCTTCCGAATCAAGCCTACCCGTTTCAACTTGAATCCCACAACTCCGGTTTTGATTGTTTATCTACTGTTCTAAACGATTCATTGATTAAAGATAGAACAGATAATGAGTTGTGTGATTTTATAGTGTTTGATTTGCCCGATTGTGAAGGGTCCCTTTCGAGTGAAACCGCACCCAACCCTTTGGACCTCTACACCTCCATCTTAGAACCTGAATTGATTGATATCCATGCTTTTCTTGAGGTGTCTGAGAAAATAGATTTTCACTTGATTGAGGATATTGACGCTGGGAATATTTTGGATGATGAACCCGTAGATTTAGCTGAGTTTTTCTCTCCAATACATCATCCCGAGTCATTAAATGTTTTTCCCGAACCCCATATGCGTCTGGATTTTGAGGATAAACGAATGGATGTGCTTAACTTTAAGGAGACAATTGAGGATATTTTTGAGGATGAACTAGTTTTAATTGATGAGTCAGATTTTCCAATTCATCCAGTTCCATTCATTGACTGTGTACACCCTCCTAAACCTTTAACCGATAACCTTCCTCAATCACCTACCTCCATCTTTTCCATCGTTCCGACTTTGCATGAAACCGTATCATTTTCACTTCCAGTGTCTGGTTTACCAAGTTCGGCGTACCCATGGTTTCTCACGAATCTTGAGGGATTTGACCCCATTTCTTGCCATATTGATATATTATGACAATACATCTTTCCACATCGATCATTACAGATTGTACTAATTTATTCAATCCATTTCCACCATCAAGTTCGTATTCCACTTCTTTCTCCTTTCTGCCATTCTTTTTCTCATATACCGAGACCGTATCCCGCTTCTATCTCCATACGGTCTCGCGTATTCTCCATTTCTTACCTCTCTGCATTCTTTCACCAACCAGCACATTATAGATATAAAATCTTTGAATGGTTGGTGTTAACTTTTGGCCTGTGTAAGGCCTTGTATAGATTGATACTATTCTCTCACCCCCTAATCCTGAACTTCAACGCTTAACAGTGGAAACACTGTTTTACTTAAGTTTGGGGGGGAACCTTTTTGTATATATTTTTTTTGTTTTCCTTTTTTGTTTTGTATATAATTTGTTTCTAGGGAGCGCCGACAATTTTGACCCTCTTGGTGTAGCCTGACATTGAGGGCACTGTCAAGTTTAAGTTTGGTGGTACGCTCGGTATGCATTTCTAACCTTCGCATTCATATGTATATTTTGCATCTGCATTCTAAAATCCATAAAATTCATAAAAATCAGAAAATTTTCCAAAACCATAAAAACTTTTCTGTCAAGTTAGCTAGTGGGAGAACTCGGATTCAACATTTCGACGGTTTTGTCTGATAAGATAAGAATAACTAAATCTTATTTTTAGATTTTGAAAACATGAAAGATAACTCTCATTTGAAGTTAACTATAGCTGATATACGTCTTTACATCACACTACACGTGTCGTGAGTTTTGGAAATTAGATGACAAGTCTATTATGTCAAAAAACTTTTAAATGGATAAATGATTTTCTAAGGATCAAATAGATTTGTTCTGAAATAAGTAATATCAAGAATAGTTTATGAAGTGACGCAAATATGAAGGAATGTTATTGATGCCTTAATTGGAACTAATTCTGAAAAATAACCCATCTGGAACTTTATTGGAATGATTACACACCTAACCTACTAAAATACGTCTTTTATCCAAAAAATAACTGAACTGCCGGTTATATCTCCGTTCGCATTGAATCATCATGATTTTCATGCTAAATGTCTTTTGTTTTTGGGCCTCGGTAACTTGAGTAATTAAGTCCGCTGGGGTGTGTCAGCACCTAATACTCTAAAGCCAACTGGTTTGGGTGCATTGGCCCAAAGCTCGTTAAGAAGCCAAGAAAGTCCAGTTTAAAACAAAGTCAAGCAAGTGTTCTCTCCGAGTTAAAATTCCTAACGGTTCTTTGTGTGAGAATAATCTTGACAAAAGACAGGTTTTTATAAAAAATATTTCTAGCGGATATATGAAGGTTTTATTCTATGATAAAGACTATTGCACGTTCACAGAGGTGTGTATGAAATGAAAACAAGAAAAAGGTGGAGTGAAAAATAAGACCTAGTTTCCTGTTAGGGAAGATAGAAATTCTGAAGTAGAAACTTTACTGGAAAACGAAACTTGAAAAATGCTTAACTCTTTATAAAACTTATGTGATCCTTCTAAAATTTTTATCTGGGCTTTATTATGTGACATGATGACTTTAATCGATCCTTCTGGAACTTAACGACACTATTTGCACTGCACGTAAAGACATATAAAATCTTTAGTTAAATAAGAAGCGAGGTGTGAAAAATAAGGGTTCGATAGTCTAGACTTAGGATCATAGAATTGTTATTTTCTGAAACAAAACTTTAGGGTTTGAATCATAGTTATCTTGCAAAACTAGCTTGACCGGATTTTGTAGGTAGTATCCGCTTAAAACCCTCTGGAGACAACACTCCTCCTACTAGGGCACCTAGAGGTTTAACGGCTTGTTGCACATGCTCAATGCAATCGCGTTCCCTGCGAAAGTGAGGTTTGGATTCTTTTTTGTGAATAATTGGTTTTGCTCGGGACGAGCAAAAGTTATGTTTGGGGGTATTTGTTCATACCAGAATATTGTATTTTATACCGCCCATTCTTACGCTCGTTTGTTTATCGGTAGGTACTCTTGAGCCGTGCTTGCTAGTTAAATGCCGGATACTGGTTCTCAGCTCTAAACAGTGAAATCCATGGATAAGTACGACAAATTCCGGATTACTGCCAACCACAGATAAAACTCGGGTCTCCGCTCTCTATCCGTATGTTGCCACACACCAGTTTAAGGGACAAAATGGCAAATCGTTGTCATTTTCATGCACAAAGCTCAATGTCAATACAAGATCCTACATATCTACGCGGAGCTCGAGGAAATCTTGGCAAAAGATCCACATCACATCACCTTTTGATCTACTAAAATTCTGGAAAAATTATGAAGAGATTATGAGAAACAACATATACCACACTAAAGAGTACAGACAACCAGGGCATACGACAAAAGATGAAGGCCCAAGCCCTCTTTATGGTCGCGGTTCCGCGGCATAAGCATGCTTAGGCCGCGGAACCGCTGCCATATAGGCTCCGTAGTGGATGAAATTTTAGGGGCTTTTTGGTCATTTCATGATGAGGCATATTGTTGCCCTAGGTTTCCAGTTCCCTGCCTATAAATATCCCAGAACTTGCCAAGCCAATGGTGTTCTTTTTTATGCTCTCTTTTTGTTAGTTTTTAGTTTTCTTCTTCTTCTTCTTTTTCATCTTTCCTCCATTAAATTGTTGTGAGAGTTTTTGAGTGGATGTTAAATGAAGATGAGGGTTTTTGTATCATTCTTTTGCTTAGCTTCCCCCTTGAGCTCTCTACCTTAACTTGATCTTGCAATCTCTTAAGTGAGCTTGCAAGTTTAAGCTTTGGTCATTGATCTCAAGGTGTTGTATCATTTTGTTCTCTCTTTTGTGCTTCATTCTCCATGAGTTCTTTGCCTTTTCTTGATCTTGCAACCTCTTAAGTGAGCTGCAAGTTTAAGATTTGGTTATTGAACCCATGTCTTGTATTTGGTTCTATGGTTCTTGTTGTTATTTTCTTTCTTATTTCTTTCTTGCTTTTTATTACCTTGCTTTACTTTCATGCATTTAAATTCCATGCACTTTTAATTACTTGTTTGTAATCTTTTCTTTTCTTTGTTTATCTTTTCTTTTGCTCTTTTTGGTTCATTTTGTGAATGGTTGTAATATGTGTTGTTAAGAATGAATACGATATTGTAAGTTAATGTTTCTTTGCTCATTTCCTTTTCCAGTTATTTTCCTTTGAACTCCGCCCAAACATTACGCAAGCGCTCCGTTAGGCACCCTACCCTACCAAGATAACGGTGATTCCTAAACACGACCGGTTGCGTTCGGTTTGCCCGAAGGCGAAAGCAAGAGACAAGAACGGAAGGACAAGGGTAAATAAGCCGGATTCCACGAATACCGTGCTTAAATCCCCTAATCCACGTTGTTGCCGATTGCTCTAGCTTCAATTGGTCAATACTCGGCTCAAAGGTTTTGAGTGCGGACTTTCTTAGCTTACACTTTCGTATCTTTTTCTTAACAACTTTATACTTGCATATAAAACACATAGGTTAGATTTGAACAAACATATACAAATTCTTCATTGACTCGTCTAAAACTCGAACGGACAGACAACCATCTCCCTGTTGATCGACCCGTGCTCAACCGGCTAGCTGCATAGCGACACCGTCCTGATCGCGGTTATAACTTTAGAACTTTGAACATCCGACACGCCAAGAGCGTGCGATCAGAGACCCTAAGCATGAGGAGCTCAATTGACGGTCCTCGGGAAATTTTGTCTGAGTTTGGTTAATATTGGCCTTTTATAGTGTGCAACACTAGTATATGTTCAGCGCTCTCCCATGTAAGGCGCTTGAAGTAGTGTTAAACACTAGAGATTCGAGGCGCTCATGTGGGGTCATGTGAGGCGCTTGGAGTAGTGTTAAACACTAAAAAATTTGAGGCGCTGTTTCTTTGGGTTTATTCCCTTGTTCTTTTCTGAGCGCTAAGTGGTATTGGGTCACTTGAGATCACGTGAGGCGACCCAGAAAGGAAAAAAATAAAATGCCTTTGATTTATTCCCTATTTGCTTTGTAGGTGCTAAGCACTACTTTGGGGTCACGTGGGATCACGTGAGCCAATCTCGGTTATCCTCTTTTGTTCATCAAAGGTGCTCACGTGGGAGCACGTGATCGACTGTTATCATGTTGGGTGCCAATCCTTTTACGTGCTTGAAGATCCTGAGTTTCGAGACTTTCAAGCCCACTATTTTGTAAGAATTAAATTCTTAGAACCTAGTTTTTCTCTTAGGTTTAGGATCTGCATGGCAGAATCTCCCCGATGAGAATTGAATTCTCAACTTGTAGGGAGATCTGCTTCTGCAGATCTTTCACTATAAAGAAGAACTAAGTTCTTATATGAAGGGTTAAGCCCTTATTTTATCAGAGAAATTAAATTCTTATATACTTTTTGGGAGAATTAAATTCTCTGAAATTAAATCTCCCCCTAGGTTTTGGATCTGCATGGCAAAATCTCCCCTATGAGAATTAAATTCTCAACTTGTGGGGAGATATGCTTCTGCAGATCTCAACAAGAGAAAGAACTAAGTTCTTTTTAGAAGAGTTAAACTCTTATGGAGATGAAGAAGAGATGAGATATTCTCTGTGTTTTGTACCTTCTTTTAACTCGGGTTTTTCTTTCTGTTTTCTCTCTTTAAGTTGAAGTTTATGGGTGGTTCTCTCTTTTTCTTCTTCACTTTTTGGCTCCTATTTATAGGAGAAAGAAAAGAATCAATTTGTTCGGAAAATATCTTATTAAGAGATTTTGATTGACTTTATAATTAACCAAAATGATCTTTTAGATCAATCGGTGAATTTTATTCACCGTTGGATTTTTAATCCAAGGACTTCTATTTTATAGAAGATATTTCTCACAAGATTAGGAAAATATTTCCCTATACAGAATCTACTTCTGTAAATTGGTGATTTTTAGTCACCATTGGATTTTTAATCCAAGGGCGCTCTGCTTTGCAGAGCGCAATCTTTCTTGTTTAGAAAGATCTAAAGAAATGTTTTCCAAATAGGGCATTGACCCCTTTTATTTTAGAATTTGATTCTATCGGTTCAGAAGGCATAGGAGCCCATCCCGTGTAGCACGTGACCCCACAAAGTTAAGCCCATTAAAGAGCATCACGTGCTATCACGTGAATTTTTATGGCCAATTGTTTGTTTTTAGAAGGCGCTTATATACTTTGTATATAGAGGTCACGTGTCTGCACGTGAGGCTCAGTTTTATCCTTGTTTTGTCAAGCGCAGTTCCTATCACGTGTGGGCACGTGATGCTCCATTTGGGGACTTTTCCTATTGCTTTTTATATTTATTATTCAGTTTTCATGAGGGAACAAATGCCTCCACAGCGTTGTTCTCACGTGGCTTGCACGTGAGTGCAACACTGTCACCTTAACAGCCGTTGGATTGCCTAGGGGAACGGGGAGGTGAACCGTCATTGTCACGTCTTATAAATGCAAGGGTTTGGTTCCTTAGACAGCCACTGTTTCTTTGATCTTCTTCTTTCTTCGTTTTCTTTGAGAATTTAATTCTCCTCTTCAGAGCTTAGTTCTCTGCCATTGTAATTCCAGAGTCAAACTCTGTCAAAAAGAAACCTTTTTAGGTAAAGATCTTGCACATCGGGAAAAAAACCTTTCTTTTTGAACAAAAATTTCTAGATTTTAAATCCATTATGACAGCTTTGCTCTCCTCTGAAACCCATCCTCTTATGGATCCAAAGATGTGAACTTTGAGCAGTAAACCTCCATATCTCGGGCATTCCCCTCTGATTTTTGAGGATTCAAGAGATTTTGTTTCTTATATAATTTTTTATAAGTTCTTGGAATTTAATTCCATCACATAAAAGGAATTTAATTCCTCTGGCGAAGAGCTTAGCTCTGAAAGATCAAGAGGACCTTTTGGGGATTTTATTCTCTGGTGTTCTTGAAAATCTTTTCATAGGGCTTTACCCTTATTCGCACAAATTTGAATTTGTTGTGTGCTTAACAGAATTTGTTTTCCCAAGAATTTGTTTGAATTCCAATGTCTGTTTAATGAGGACCTTCTAGATCAGTTTGATCACTAAACTCTCATTGATTTTTCTTTTCAGACACTATGGTCGCTCATCTGTACGATCTTGACGAAATTATTTCTTATGAAGACATTCGCGCACAAGGTCGTTGCCAAAACCAGGAGTTTACAAATACCCACTGCACTGAGATTATGTGTCTCTTTAATGAATACAACGGTCGGCTGCTTCCTCGTTGCTCCGCTCTTTTGAAGATCGTTGAGAGTGATTTGGGAAGCACTTCCTGGATTTTATGAAGCCATGCCGATTAAGGCATTGGATGATGCCGAAGACAAGGTGCACTCAGTATATCTGATGGGACTGATCTTGAAGAAGCGGCGAGATAATCTCGTTGATATCTTGCATCAAATTTTCCAACAGACGAAGATAATCTCTGCCTATCAGAGGACGGATGACATCAGTGAGGACCCTGACGGTTGCATTCGTGAGAGGATGCACACGAGAATGGTCAGAGAGGCCAGAAGTATTTTAGACAGCCTTACTTCTGAATTTCTCAATCCATGTCCTGGATTTAATATTTTACCATTGTAAACATTCCTTTTATTTTTACACCATGTATAAGTTCTTAGAGTATGATTGACAAAATTTCATGTTTACCTTCCTTTCTTCTTATGTTTACATGTGTTCTGTATATGGTGTTGTTATATTGCTGTTGGTGTTCACGTGTTTTGCGCAAGAGGCACCGCTGGGGATTTTAATCCTGCACTAGCGCCTGTGCTCACGTGTTATGCACGTGTGGTGCCGTTTAAGTTTTCAAAAGGGATCAAGTCTGGCGCTCATATGCCATGCGCGTGAGGCTCTGCTGATGAGGTCGTTTCATCTTCCTACTCTGATTCTAATGAGTCACTTCTTTCATTTCTCATGCTCTCCCCTTTTCCTAGGCTTTGGGAATAGTTCCACCATGCACAACATTTTCTGTGCATAGTATTGAATGCTCCCTTTTATAACCTGAAGCCGTGCCTTTCTTCCTCTCTAAAAAGAAAACCATTTAGACCTTAGGGTAATAATCTTGAGAAACAAACCGAAGGTTATGGCTTGCAACCGCCCTCACGCTCGTCGGCAACCATGGGAGTTGCCCATTAAGGAGATTATTCCTCGATTTGCCGCACGGCCAGTAGACCCTCTTTTTACCGACGCTCAGTGTGACGCGGTGATGTATAAGCTCCTGACTCGTAGGAGCTCTCCTCTTCCTATGGGCTCCATTTGGCTCCGGATGATCTTTCTATCCGTGCTTGCCGATATCCCCCCTCATCCGGCGGAGATGACTCCGACGATTCTGGATACGGCAAAGGACAAAATTGAGTGTTTCCTTGATGCACACTTAATTACCCAGCCTATGAGTGATCGTTCAGTTCATTTACTGAATAAAATATGGGCCCGACGGGCCATCATGTTCACTTTCTTTGATGAGCACAGTGCTAACCGGTGGTGAGCAACGCCTCGCGAAAACCGTCGCTTTGACATGTTGGAGAAGGCAGAGTGGGAATTGGAGAACTTTGTATTTTGTTTTGTTAACCCCTGTATCTCTGATCCTATATTTGATGATCTTTTCCCCGTAGAGTAGTATATTAAATCATTGTATTTCTCTTATTATTGACTGTTGAATGCTCTCTGTTGAATTTTTCTGTTCGTCATATATTCATACGTGCATCCCACCTGTGTACATGAGCTTTATATTTAATCCCTAGGAATTTTCTTTAAGCGCGAACACTATCGTCGTGTTGCCCGCAAATCAGCGCGTTTTGGATACCATTCCAATTTAAACAGGCATATAGTCGCAAATGCACGCTTAATGAGGTGTATACCAATGACTCTCCTTACTGCCTTACATAGCGCATGGTTTATGCATGTTTTGAATTGAGTATTGCGTCGAGTAGAGGCTCAATCGGAAGTTTTCGGTGAGGGAGTTAGCTTTGAATGCTTTGGGGGAACTTCAAGCTCAACTCACTACTAAGACCACTCGTGCGTACGAACTTTGGCGAGTGCTTCAAGAAGATATCACGGAGGTGGTGGCTCTTGATAAAGCCATTATCTTTACCCGCGAGATGGTTGAAGCTCACAAAATTGCTGAAAAGGAACTTGAGAGTCGGTTTGCCTCGTATCAGGCTCAACAGTCTCAGGCGGAGACCCGTCTCGTAGCAATAACAAAACTTGAAGCTGAGGCCCAGCGGAATAGTAACGAATTGACGAACTTATTGCACCGTCCGCCGGCTTGAAGATATATATGTTTTTTTTATATTCTCCTTTTCTTCTATTCACTCCTGAATTAGAGAATATTTGGTGTCCATTTTGATTCTTTTCATGACATGTATCTTGTATTCATTTTGAATTCATGAATAAAAGACATACTTTATTTCATATTGGCGTTTCCCTTTTAGCAAATACGTTAGAAATAGTCTATCTTGATCTCCTTGCAGGACAGCGACGGCTTATGAAACAGGTTCAGATCTGTCGCCTAAGACTTTTCAACTTTATGAGCCGTGAGGGTCTCATAAAGACTTTTCTCCCTACGAGTCGAGAGGATCTCATAGATGTAATTTCTCCTTAGGAATCATGAGGATTCCTATGTGTGTATTTTCCCTCGAGAGTCGTAAGGATCTCACAAGAGAATTTTTCCCTTTTACAAGTCGGGAGGACTCATAAATGATTGTTTCCCTCCTTATCGAGATTCGAGTTTGGAGAGTGTGACCCGTGAATAGTATACAATAGCCCACCTTGGGCCGACTTGCAGGGTCCCAATGCTTAGAAAACGGGTCTTTATCCTCATTGTCTAAGGCTTTCCCCTACGAGTCGAGATGAATCGGGGATTATTGGTTGACTGTCTCCGCTTTCTGCGGTGTCAGGGTTGACGTGCTCCGCTTTCTGTTGTGTCGGGGTTAACGTTCTGCTATTTCTACGGTGTCAGGGTTGACGTACTCCGCTTTCTGCGCTGTCAGGGTTGACGTACTCCGGTACTCCGCTTTATGCAGTGTCAGGGTTGACGTACTCCGCTTTCTACGGTGTCGGGGTTGATTTGCTCCGTTTTCTACTTTGTCGGGGTTGACTTGCTCCGTTTTCTACGGTGCCGGGGTTGACTTTCTCCGTTTTCTACGGTGTCGGGGTTGACTTGCTCGGTTTTCTACGGTGTCGGGGTTGACCTTCTCCGTTTTCTACAGTGTCGGGGTTGACTTGCTACGTTTTTTTACGGTGTCGGGGTTGAATTTCTCCTTTTTCTATGGTGTCGGGATTGACTTGCTCCATTTTTTATGGTGTCGGGGTTGACTTTTTCCATTTTCTACGGTGTTGGGGTTGACTTTCTCCGTTTTCTACGATGTCGGAATTGACTTGCACCGTTTTCTACGGTGTCAGGGTTGACTTTCTCCGTTTTCTGCGGTGTCAGGGTTTACGTACTCCGCTTTCTGCGGTGTCAGGGTTGACGTACTCCCCTTTCTGCGGTGTCGGGGTTGCGGTGTCAGAGTTGACGTACTACGCTTTCTGTGTTGTCGGGGTTGACGTACTCCGTTTTCTACAGTGTCGGGGTTGACTTTCTCCGTTTGCTACGGTGTCGGGGTTGACTTGCTCCGTTTTCTACAGTGTCGGGGTTGACATGCTTCGTTTTCTACGGTGTCGGGGTTGACTTTCTCCGTTTTCTACGGTGTCGAGGTTGACTCGCTCCGTTTTCTACGGTGTCGGGGTTGACTTTCTCCGTTTTCTACGATGTCGTGGTCGACTTTCTCCGTTTTCTACGATGTCGGGGTTGACTTGCTCCGTTTTCTACTGTGTCGGGGTTGACTTGCTCCGTTTTCTACGGTGTCGGGGTTGACTTGCTCCGTTTTCTACGGTGTCGGGTTGACTTGCTCCGTTTTCTACGGTGTCGGGGTTCACTTGCTCCGTTTTCTACGATTTGGGGGTTGAATTGCTCCATTTTCTACGGTGTCGCAGTTGACTTGTTCCGTTTTCTACGGTGTCGGGATTGACTTTCTCCGTTTTCTACGGTGTCGGGGTTGATTCTAGGTTATCTGTGAATTGTAGAGTCTTAGAACTAGGGATTGTGTCCTTGCTCTGATTTGTGTTGTTGCGTTGGTATCCTGGTGGGATGAGGAAGAACACCGTTGCTGATCTCTAGGCTGTAGATGTTGCCGTTAAGATCTGGAACTAGGGACTTTGTCATGGCTCCGTTTCGTTGTGAACCTAAGGTCAGTTGTTGACGTTATGTCTACATCCTGCTGGAGTTGAGAATGAACGCCGTGTTGATCTTTCGGCATGCAGATGTTGCCGTCGAAATCTGACTCTCCCTTTGACAGAGTCTGATGTGAAAATGTGGTTCCCTTTTCGTTTATGCCCATGGATTGTATACAAGGGTCAGTATGGACTCGCCTATAGGGCAAAAGTTTCATTCTTTCATTTTTCTTTATTTCTTTCCGCGATGCTCTATCATTTCGGCTTTTATATCGCGAAAGTGGCGATTGTCCAACTATTTCAGCTATTTTTCGTGGTGCCCAATCATTTCGGCTATTTTTCTTTTTACTTGCTGTTTTTTTATTGTGAGTTGCCCAATCATTTCGGCTATTTTTGTATGCATATCTTTTATTTGCTGATTTTGTTGCAAGTTGCCCTATCATTTCGGCTATTTCATATGCATTTATAGCTCGCTGACTTCTTGCTGCGAGTATGGAACTTGGAATCTGATGCCAATCTTAGCATCAGCATCGCTGCGACTGGAATGTTGCCAGGAGCGACGCATCACTTGCCGTAAAAGGACATGTAATTTGATACCGATTTAGGCATTAACATCGCTACCACTGGGACATTGCCAGGAGCGAATCATCATTTGCCTCTGTTGATGTCGAACAAAGGTGGCTTAGCAAACAGGGTTAGGATCCTGTCGACTAAGGCTTTTGACTTCATGAGCCGTAAGGGTCTCTTCAAGATGTTTCTCCCTATGAGTCGTGAGGATCTCGCAGGTGCATTTTCTCCTTAGAAGTCGTGAGGACTTCTAAGTGGTGTTTTCTCTTATAAGTCGTAAGGATCTCATAAGAATATTTTCTCCTTATAAGTCGAAAGAAATTACAAGTGTTTGTCCACCAAACATGGGGATTTCACGCCATTGGCGGAACTTGTGGGGGAGACGTTTATTTGTGCCCATGGATTGTATACAAGGGTCAATATTGAACCGTTTATAGGGCAATCTGGGAAATATGATGGCTTAAGAACAGGTTCAGATCCCTGTAGCTTATGGCTTTTGAATCCTATGAGCCGTGAGGGTCTTATAAGAGGATTCTCCTTACCTGTCATGAGGATCTCGTAAGTGTAATTTCTCCTCAGGAATCGTGGGGATCCCTAAGTATGTTTCTCCTTTGCGAGTCGTAAGGACCTCACGCTGGTATTTTGTCCTTACAAGGTCGAGAAGACCTTGCAAGTGTGCATGATTTTTTTACGAATATGCGCCCTTTCGGGTTTTCACAAACTCGCCGGTTGCCCTGCCATTTTTACTCACGGAGCCCTTTCGGATTTTCATCCGTGCCCATTTTGCTTATGGACGTACCGTTTTTGTTTTTGGTTTTTTTGCGTCAGCCCTAGGATGCTGCGGTTTGTAGTAGTTTAAGGACATTACGGTCCATAGCTAGCTTCAGGACGTTTCGGTCCGTTGTTACTTTAAGGACGTTTCGGTCCGTTGTTAGTTTAAGGACGTTTCGGTCCATTGTTAGTTTAGGGACGTTTCGGTCCGTGGCACGTTTTTAAGGCGAGGTTTCGCCGGATACTACTTATAGAGTTTGGGCTTAGGAAGATAGCGAGCGAACATAGGCGTCGTCATCTATCGTTGACCTAGGCCGTGACTCGTCAGGCGTAGTATTTTTTTAGAAACCGACCGTTTATTGTCCTGAAGGGTCTTTCGCCATACATATCCATGAGTAGATAGGCCCCTCCTTGGTAGACCTTGTCTATAATGTATGGGTCTTCATAGTTCGGCTCGAATTTCTCCCTTTTGGCACGATTGGGGATCATAGGTCTCTTGACCACTAGAACGAGTTCGCCTTGGCGGAATGTTCTCGGCTTAGTTAATCTTTCGTATGAGCGCGTCATCCTTGCTTTGTAAGCTTCTAGGTTTTACTGCGCCATGAGACGAGTTTCATCGAGGGCGTCGATCTCCTTGAGCCGAAGATGAGCATTCCCTTCTTCTGTTAGCTCGTAATGAACCGCCACTTGATTGATATCGTTTCCGTGTCGTGTTTAGAAAAGTGTAAAAGATCACAACCAAAGAAATTTATACCGCAGTCAATTGACGATGTCTATTGTAGTTTCGTCGGTGAATGCGGATCGTCCACTGGGAAAGCGTGATTTGTTCCTTATCATTTTAGTTGAGTTAAAAATTAAAAGATAAAAGAAAATTGATTCAAGATTTAAGAAATTTAGTTTCAAGAATCATCAAGAAATATATCTAAAATCAAGAAATTATAGAGATCAAGAAAATATCCAAATCATTTGAATTATCAAGATTTGTAAAGAGGCTTGTCGGAGTCGATCCAATTGATACTGATGATGAATACTAATGGTTACAAATTCTTATCTATTGAAGACTTGTTTCTAGATCGATGACGATCAACGAGGTTCAGGGATATATTCTTGAGCGATAACATTCAAGAAAGTGATCACGCTCAAATTAGCTTTTCGATGATTGAATTTCCTAAAGTTTACAAAACTCATAAGATTTAAGAATCGTTCAAGAATTTAATCATTATCATCTACCTATTTTCTCGATTCCGCTACAAGCGGAGAATTTACTCACGCATCATTATAAAGCAATCAAGAACTAAGGATATCATAATGCGAGAATGAATAGAAAGCAAGAATAAAGATTTTCTCCTTTATTTAGATCTTCTTCAAATTACAACCCTCACTCAAGTTTACAAGACTAGCTCTAACTCACTCAATTGAGAAGGAACTTGGCATCGATCTTTGCGTGGCTCGATTGTCGTGAGTCGCGGATCGTCGTGGATCTCTTGCTCGGATGAAGATCAGCGTTGCTTCAAAGGCTCGTTGATTGCTTGCTTGATTTGGTACTCGATGAATCTTGATTTGGCTTTGGAATTGGATTCGGGCTAGGGTTTTGAGTTGCAAGTTGTGTCACTCAACTTGCGGAATTTTGGCTCAATATTCAACAAGCTCTGTAATGAAGCACTAGGTCCCTTTTTATAGATTTCCTTTAGCTTCCCCTAGATGCTAGGTCTAGCTTCCCTTAGAAGCTTGGTTGTTATGAGGCTTGCATAGGAAGCTAGGGTAGAGAAGTGTCTAGATTAAGCTAGTTAGCTAGCTTGAATGAGAAGCCTGGTAGTTATGAAACTTGCACAAGAAGCTTGGCTGTTACAAGGGAAGCTTCTGGAGATAACTACACAATTCGGAACGTCTTAGAGAAGCTTGGCCGTTAAAAGGAGACCTCTGCAAACATGACCAACCGCCAACGAGTCAACTAGGCCGCGGATCCACGGCGGATCGACCTGACTCGGCCGCGGTTCCACGGCCGTTTGAGGAGCTTTCTGCATTATTCTTCCTGGGTAATTCTTATGTTGGATTTATGGCACTTTCCTGATGTCTGGAATATTTTTATATTTTCTTGTTTACTGCCGAATTTCAAGTCTTTGACTTGATGCGTTTTATCAGCACTTTTATCAATTCTGGCTCTTTTACCTGGAAAATTTCCTGCACACAATCTCGAGACAAGTGTTTGATACACAAAAGATCACGTATGCAATAATAAACACACAATTTCCCTCATAATGCTGGTTATAATGTATAACACATGTTATTTGGTATTTTGCAGACAAATTGCTAATATGTGCTATATTTATACCAAACACCTTTAGATGATTACGAAGAGTAGGGAAATTGCTGTGTTAATAATGCAGTATTTTCGACGGATCAAATTCCCCAAAACATAATTTTGGTCGTCTCGAGCAAACTTGTTTTATTTAGGTGAAGGAGAAAATAAAAAGAAAGAGAAAAACTAACTAGCACGCTTTCGGAGGCAACACGATTGCACTGAGTACGTGCAACAAGCCTTTAAACCTCTAGGTGTCCCTAGTAGGAGGAGTGTTGTCTCCTGAGGGTTTTCAGCGGATTGCACCTACAAAATCCAAAAATAGAAGAAAGACCGTGAAAGTTACATATAAAGATAAGAATTGTAAAAGAAAGACTTCGAAAATTAAAGTTTCCAACTATACTAGTTTTTCGGTTATCATGAGCCCTATCTTAATAGTCTTGAAAAAATGTTAAAAATCACATCATCCCTCAATAAAACATCGTCTTTATTCTTCATTCACCTTTCTTTCAAACATCGGTCATATACCCCTACGTATGTGTAAAAGACATCCCCACACTCGGAGAATTAAATTCAAGCTATCATACTCTTGTCCATCTACCTCAGTACTTTTTAATCGGTGAATATTTAGATGGATTTGCTCACATATTTTTCTTGCGACCGTTAATACTTCTTGAGGTACTAACCGACCGATTACTCATGTGCTTGTTGATTAGGTGTATTAGCATTTTTCTCGTCTTGCAACACCTAAGGCTTAGCAGTGACTCCCAAACCAGTTGGTCTAAGGCACTAGGTGATGAAGCACCCTCGCTATATTTTTTATTGCTGCCTTCGTGATAACAATACCAGTGTTCATTTTTCTTCAACATTTTATATTTTCTTCATTTATTATTTCCTTCATACTTTGGCTTTTAAACAAGTGCATTTCAAGGTATCCTCTACTATCCCGAGTTTCAAAACGTGTGTAAGTGCGTATAGTAGGGTATCAACATTCAAATGTTTGGCTTCCAGAATAGGAACTATTTTTCAGACTTATTTTTATCCTCAGATTAGTGATTTCTTTCATCTTACTAACCCTTGGGACAACGGCTCATAACTACTTATTATTAGTCCGTTTAAGAAAACTTCTAATTTTCTTGGTTTCCTTAAATTTTTCCAATCTTTTGGATGTAATTTTTCACTATCTAATCTTTTATTATAAAGTTAAATATTAAATATTTTTTATCTTCGGATTTTTTTAAATTTTTATATGTTTTTAAAAGTTTTGTGCTTATGCAAAGTATGATGCAAAACGATGCGTAAATAAGCACAAACCTCCCCCAAACTTGTTTTCAACAGTGTCATCACTGTTGTCTTCTGCTAAAGCTCAAAAACTCGTAAGCTTGGGAGGAAATTTATTAACGGGGGCAATAAATATGATCGTGAAAATCTCCCCCAAACTTATTCTTTTCACTCAACTCCATTCGAAAGATGATACAATATTTTTCAAGACATGGAGGTGAGACGGAGGAATTTTAATCAAGATAAAGCAGCTCCTGTAAAAACAGGAGCTCCTTCGAGGGGTTAGTGGAAAAATACGGTTTTAATCTATGTCCATTTACTTTGAAAAATGTACCGTTTTCAACATTTTCAACCTCAACTGCCCCGTGCGGGTATACATACAACACAACAAAAGGTCCTTTCACCGAGATCGTAGCTTACCCGAATGAAGATGGAGTCGTGAATCATAAAGAAGAACTTGTTGAGCAGGTGTAAAAGTTTTTCTCAAAATATTTTTATCATGAAATACCTTAGTCCGATTCTTTACAATCACAGCATTATCGTAAGCTTCATCGCGGAGTTTGCTTAGCTCGTTTAATTGCAACTTCCGAAAGTTGCAGGCTTGATTTAAGTCAAAGTTAAGTTCTCTAATGGCCCACATTGCTTTATTCTCAATATCGACTGGAAGGTGACAAGCCTTTCCAAACACTAGTCTGTAAGGAGACATACCTAGATCGGTTTTGTATGCAGTTCGGAACGCCCAAAGAGCATCCGTCAATTTGGTTGACCAATCTTTTCGATTTTTAGAAACAGGTTTCTCCAAAATTTGTTTGATTTGTCTGTTTGAAACCTCAGCTTGCCCGCTCGTTTGGTGATGATAGGGTATAGAAAGTTTGTGGTTGATTGCATATTTCCGCGTTAAAGTCTCGAAAGACCGATTGCAGAAATGTGTCCCGTTATCGCTAATGATAGCGCGTGGGTGTCCAAATCGCGAAAAGATATTTTCTTTAAGGAATCTAATAACAACCTTTTTGTCATTAGTGCGACAATGAATAGCTTCCACCCATTTTGAGACGTAATCAACCACAAGCAATATGTATAAATTCCCAAAAGAGTTGGGAAAAGGACCCATAAAGCCAATACCCCAAACGTCAAAAATTTCAACCACCAACATGGGTTGAAGTGGCATTTCATTTCTCCGGGAAATCCTACCCGTATGTTGACACTGTGTACAGGTTTTGCAGTGATCAAATGCATCTTTGAATAAAGTCGGCCAGTAAAAACCACATTGCAAAACCTTTTCCGCTGTCTTTCGAGGACCGAAATGACCCCCATATGCCTGATCATGACAAAAAAATAGAACACTCTTGAATTCATCATTAGGGACACATCTACGAATGATCTGGTCAGGACAATACTTAAACAGATAGGGTTCATCCCAGTAAAAGTGTTTTACTTGGGATAGAAATCGATGTTTGTCCTGTTTCGACCATTCGTGGGGAATAAGTCTCGTAGCAAGATAATTCACAATATCCCTGAACCAAGGTTCAATAGATACATTCAAGACTTGCTCATCTGTAAAAGAATCATTGATCGACAGGGTCACAGGTGAAGAAGCGATGCGTGAAAGATGGTCGGCAACTACGTTTTCACATCCTTTCTTATCTCGAATAACAAGATCAAATTCTTGTAATAGAAGGATCCAACGTATTAGCCTTCCTTTAGCAACCTTCTTTGCCAAAAGATGATTCAAGGCGGAGTGGTCAGTGTACACAACAATTGGTGAGCCAATCAAGTAAGGCCTGAATTTTTCTAATGCATACAACTGCCAAAAGTTCTTTTTCGGTAGTTGTATAATTAATTTGAGCACCATTCAGGGTCTTACTTGCATAATAGATCACGTGTAGCATCGTTTCAATGTGTTGTTCTAAGACTGCACCAACTGCAAAATCTGATGCATCACACATAAGCTCAAAAGGGTGGTTCCAATCTAGAGATGATAGAACGGGGGCTTTAGTGAGAGAGTTTTTAAATGAGTCAAATGCAGCCTCACAATCCGAGTCAAAGTGAAAGGTTGTGTCCTTAGCCAAGAGAAGAGTTAAGGGTCTAGCAATTTTGCTAAAATCCTTCATGAATCTCTGATAAAAGCCTGCATGGCCAAGAAAGGATCGTATATCCTTGATGCATTTGGGATGAGGAAGGTTTTGAATGACATCTATTTTAGCTTTATCAACCTCAATGCCTTTCCGTGAAATAACATGTCCAAGCACAATTCCCTCTTGGACCATGAAATGGCATTTTTCCCAATTCAAGGTTAAGTTCTTCTCTTTACAACGAGTAAGAACAGCGTCAAGATGAGATAGGCAGTCAGCAAAAGAATCTCCGAATATCGAGAAATAGTCCATGAAAATCTCCAGAAAATTCTCGACCATATCCGAGAATATCCCCATCATACACCGCTGAAATGTAGCGGGAGCATTGGATAACCCAGAGGTTATGCGCCTATAAGAAAAAGTACCAAAAGGACAAGTAAATGTGGTTTTGTCTCGATCCTTTTTAGCAATAGGGACCTGGTTATAGCAAGAGTACCCTTCCATGAAGCAGTAATATTCCCGTCCAGCTAAGCGTTCTAACATCTGGTCAATGAAAGGTAGAGGAAAGTGGTCTTTTCTCGTTACGGCGTTGAGTTTTCTATAATCAATACATACACGCCACCCAGTTTGAGTGCGTGTCTCGATTAACTCATTTGCCTCATTTCTTATGACCGTAATGCCAGATTTCTTAGGGACTACATGAATTGGACTAACCCATTGGCTATCGGAGATTGGGTAAATGATACCACTGTCAAGGCATTTGACGATTTCCTTCTTCACCGCATCCTTCATGACGGGATTTAACCGTCTCTGTGGTTCTCGGGTTGGCTTGGCTTCATCCATCAAATGTATATGATGTTCAACAATCAAGGGACTAATCCCTTTGATGTCGGCCATAGTCCAACCAAACGCCTGTCTATTAGATCTCAATACCGTCAAAAGCGCATTCTCTTGCTCTGAGGTTAGAGAGGTGGATATGATCACAGGTGAGGACTCATTCTCACCTAAACATGCATATTTAAGATGAGAAGGTAAAAGTTTGAGATCTAATGCTGCCGGAAAAACTATAGAAGGTGGGGTCATCGAATGTTATTCAGAGTCACGAAGAAGCTCGTAGCCTGCATAGGATACAGACTCGGAAAGTGATGAGTCAAGAGTGTCAGACTCAGGAGTGGGAAGAGTGTCCTCACTAAGATGTGCAAGATCAAACATTTATGTGCTAGTGTCATCGAGATCTTCAAAGCAAAGTTCATCAACTTCGCAACTTTCGGTAGCAATCTCGTGGACATAACAGACATCAAGTATGTAAGCAGAGGGTTCAGACGGCTGACTTCCAATTTTGTAGATATTCAGTTCAATTGTCATTTTTCCAAAAGATAGATTCATAGAACCGTTTAGACAGTTAATGACAGCATTGGAAGTGGCAAGGAATGGTCGACCAAAAATCACTGGAATTTGGTTCTGTGGGTTTGCTACAGGTTGTGTATCGAGAACAATAAAGTCCACAGGGAATATAAATTCCCCGACTTTTATCAAAACATCCTCCAGTTCACCCTTAGGTTTGGTGATTGATCGGTTTGCCGTTTGGAGAGTGCAATGAGCTGGTTTTAACTCTCCAATCCCTAACTGTACGTAGACAGAATATGGAAGCAGGTTAACACTTGCGCCCAGGTCAAGTAAAGCACTGTTGATGTTTTTACCCCCAATAGAAATCGATATCGTAGGACATCCTAGGTCCTTACGTTTCTTTGGTAACTGTAGGGTAAAAGCAGTGCTAACATTGTTTGTCATGAATACCTTCTTGGGCACTTGAGCCTTCCTCTTCCTAGTGCACAAGTCTTTGAGAATTTTCACATAAGCGGGGACTTGTTGAATAGCATCTAGGAGAGGGATTTTGATGTTAACCTTTTAGAACATTTCCATAATCTTCTCAATATGTGGACTCGATTTGTTTCCCCTTAACCGATTCGAATAAGGAGCTTTAGCAATATGAGCTGGGTCCAACATTGGAGAAGGTGGTGTGTGTGGAACTGATCCCAGATTAGGAGTGGGGATCGTATTTGGTGGACTAGAAGAGTTATGCTGAGGTGTCGAGCCTTGAGGAAAACGAAGAATAGGCTCGCAAGAAGGTGGTGGGGTAGAAGAACAAGGATCAGAAGTAGAAGTAGATGAGGAAGGAAAAGTGTCAGCCAGGGTTTTATTGATTAATTCTTCATGATTATAAATCTCTTCCCCAACATGATTATTCAGCACTTTTCCTGATCTCAACGTTGTAATTGCATTCACATTGTAGTGTTGTGAATGTCCAAGATTCGGTAGGGGTTGAGACGGAAGTTTCCCTTTCTCTTTAGCACTCATTTCGGCTTTTAATTGTTCAATTTGTGCTTCCATCGATTTTATACTCTCATCATGGGAGTCAAAGTTTTTCTGGATTTTATCAACAGAAGTCTTTATTTCAGCCGAAACTTGCATGAAATTTTTCAGAATCAAATTCATGGTTTGTGCAAGTGAAGAGGATTCATCAGTACCGGTCACCTGCAAAGGATTATACGGTGCAGGTGTGTTGACCGGGTTTTGAAAGTTTTATGATTGATAGGGGTGCTGAGTCAGTTGTAGTGGTTGCTGTTGTGGTGGAGGAGCCCTTTGGAAATTGTTTTGATTTGAAACCGTGTTTTGAGTTTGTTGTTGGTTCCAAGCAAGGTTAGGGTGATTCCTCCAACCCTGATTATAAGTGGAAGAATACGGATCGTTTCTAGGTCTTTGTTGGAAAGCAGCATTGGTATGCTCTTGACCTTGAAACGGAGAATTTAAAGGACAGTCTTCCGTAAGATGAGATGGATCAGAACATCATCCACAGACAGTTTTGGAGAGTGACATCTGATTTATGGAGGCTGCTAAAAATTTATGTTCCATAGTTTCGAGTTTCTTTTGCATTGCTGCCATTTCAACTCTAACGCCTATGGAAACATCAAGTTGATGAATGCCACCCTTAGACGATGACTGGTTTATTCTCTCCCACTGTAAAGTTTTTTCAGCGAAATCTTCTAAAAATCTTCAGGCTTCACCATCATTTTTATTCATGAAGGTGCCTTGACACATGGATTCAAGGGTCTGTTTTGTTGTAGGATTAATGCCCTCATATATGATTCTGCACAGGTCGCATCTAGGAATTCCGTGATGAGGACATTGAACTAACAGATCCTTGAAGCGTTCAAAACACTTCGAGAATGGTTCATTTGGAAGCTGGGTAAATTGATTTATTTCACTACGGACTCGAGCTATTTTATGATTGGGGTAGAATTTCTTTAGGAAAGCTGTTACGAATTCTCCCCAGTTCAAAATAGAATGTGCGGCTGTGTTATAAAGCCACTTCTCGACTATATCGCACAAAGTGAATGGGAGAAGTCGTAATCTCATAGCATCCACAGAAAGCTGTGAAGTACCCATCATAGCGCATACATTTTCAAATTTGGTAATAAAGACGTATGCGTTTTCAGACTCGAGACCGTGATATTTGGGTAGAAGATTGATGTATTACGGTTTTATTTCAAAGTTGTCGCTATTGGCTGCTGGAATGGTGAGACAGGTCGAAAGAGGACCTCGCATAGGATAACATCTCACTTGGAGAGAGATGTGGGGCGGATTCTGCGCACCTGCGGACGGTGGCAGAGTAGTGTTAAAAAAGTTCGATGGAGAATTGTCCATCGAAGTGGGTGTGGTGGAGGGTAAAGAACAAGTAGACGTAGAAATACCGACTTCGGAGTCGATAGGAGGAACGCGGACAAGACGGGCACTAGAATCCTGTGTCCAGCCGAGCATGCACTAAATGGTTTAGCACAAGTGGCAGCGTTGTGATAATTGAGGAAAAGATGAGTTTGGTGTTTGTTTTGAAAAAGACGGATTTTTGAAAAATTCACACAAACAATGCACAAGCAACCCAAAATCTAGTGGTCACCTAGGTCAAGGCTCTAGACCGCTCCTAGAGTTCCAGAAGACTAGTCGCAAGATAGATCCTATACTGCCTCTTTGCCCCTTTTGTGGCCAGGTAAGTGCTAGATAAGTGGGAGGTTCTCCACTACGTAAGTAGTGGGCCTAATTAAGTAACCACTTGCCTTAGACACACTTGCCTTAGACACCACAAAAGAAACGCGGATAAGAAATAGATTACCCATGACCTTCTTCTGTCCTAAGTGAGTGCGACGGTCCTTAGAGTCATGTCTAGATATTTTTTAGTTAATGAGGGTGATACGGATGCAAGTTTGTGATTTTTGGGGCTTAGGAAGGGTAATAAACTCCCATCCTAATCTGAATTTGGTCTTTGCCCCTTAATTTCCGTATTAAAAATGCAAACAACCATGATCAAACACGCACAATTTTTTTTCTTTTTGCAGCGCTGCGAATTTTTGCAAAGAAAGCTGCAGAAATTGGTTAATGGACAGAGCAGGGAGGAGATAAGAAAGTCAGAAGTATACCTGAGAAGTTTGGTGCAGTGAAGCCCTAAAATTGTTGCGGAACCGCTGCAATATTGCCTAACCGCCGCGGATGCACGGTCTGATGTTGAGACTGCACAAAAATATCTCAAGATGCTTCTGTTGCCTCACTGAACTATCTGTGATACTCTGAAAATTTTTCCTCTCGCTCCACAGATTCCAGATCTCCTTGCAACAAATCACAACAAATCGTTAAGCGCTTGTTGCGGATTTTGATCTAAAAAACTGATGGAATAATAAATTTTCCAACTCAAATTACAAAAGCGAACAAATTAGCACACCATCCCCGGCAACGGCGCCATTTGATTGATACCATTTCCGTGTCGTGTTTAGAAAAGTATAAAAGGTCACAACCAAAGAAATTTATACCGCAATCAATTGACGGTGTCTATTGTAGTTTCGTCGGTGAATGCGGATCGTCCACTAAGAAAGTGTGATTTGTTCGTTATCGTTTAAATTGAGTTGAAAATTAAAAGATAAAAGAAAATTGATTCAAGATTTATGAAATTTACTTTCAAGAATCATCAAGAAATAGATCTAAAATCAAGAAATGATAGAGATCAAGAAAATATCCAAATCGTTTGAATTATCATGATTTGTAAGAGGCTTGTCGGAATCGATCCAATTGATAGTGATGAGGAATACTAATGATTACAAATTCTTATCTATTGAAGATTTGTTGATAGATCGATGACGGTCAACGAGGTTTAGGGAACTATTGAAGAAACTCTGGTTTCTTCATCATCATCCATTGTCCTTTCATTGATTATCACTCAAATTCAAGCCTCTAGCAAATTAAATCACCGATCGTTGATCTCAAATTTGGAGCAAAAACATTCAAGAAAGCGAACTCGATCAAATTAGATTTTCGATGATTCAATTTCCTAAAGTTTTCAAAACTCATAAGATTTAAGAATCGATCAAGAATTTAATCATCATCATCTAGCTATTTTCTTGATTCTGCTACAATCGGAGAATTTACTCATGCATCATTATAAAGCTATCAAGAACTAAGAATATCATAATATGAGATTGAATAGAAAGCAAGAATAAAGATTTTCACCATTATTTAGATCTTCTTCAAATTACAACTCTCACTCAAGTTTACAAGACTAGCTCTACGCTCACTCAATTGAGAAGGAATTTTGCGTTGATCTTTGCGTGGCTCGATCGTCATGAGTCGCGGATCGTCGCGGATCTCTTTCTCGGATGAAGATCGGCGTTGCTTCAAAGGCTCGTTGAATGCTTGTTTGATTTAGTTCTCGATGAATCTTGATTTGGATTTGGAATTAGATTTGGGCTAGGGTTTTGAGTTGCAAGTGTCAATCAACTTGCGGAGTTTTGGCTCAATATTCAACAACCTCTATAATGAAGCACTAGGTCCCTTTTTATAGATTTCCTTTAGCTTCCCCTAGAAGCCAGGTCTAGCTTCCCTTGGAAGCTTGGTTGTTATAAGGCTTGCATAGGAAGCTAGGGTAGAGAAGTTTCTAAATTAAGGTAGTTAGCTAGCTTGCATGAGAAGCTTGGTTGTTATAAGGCTTGCATAGGAAGCTAGGGTAGAGAAGTTTCTAAATTAAGGTAGTTAGCTAGCTTGCATGAGAAGCTTGGTAGTTATGAAACTTGCAAAAGAAGCTTGGCTGTTAGAAGGGAAGCTTCTGGAGAAATCTACACAAATCGAAATCTCTTGGAGAAGCTTGGCCGTTAAAATGAGACCTCTGCAAACATGTCCAACCGCCGACGAGTCAACTCGACCATGAATCCGCGGTGGATCGGCCTGACTCGGCCGCGGATCCGCGGCTGTTTGAGGAGCTTTCGGCATTATTCTTCCTGGGTAATTCTGATGTTGGCTTTATGGCACTTTCCTAATGTGTGGAATATTTTTATACTTTCTTGTTTACTGCCAGATTTCAAGTCTTTGACTTGATACGTTTTATCAGCACTTTTATCAATTCTGGGTCCTTTACCTGGAGAATTTCCTGCACACAATCTCGAGACAAGTGTTTGATACACTAAAGATCACGTATGCTATAATAAACATACAATTTCCCTCATAATACTGGTTATAATGTATAACACATGTTATTTGGTATTTTGCAGACAAATTGCTAAAATGTGCTATATTTATACCAAACACCTTTAGATGATTACAAAGAGTAGGGAAATTGCTGTGTTAATAATGCGATATTTTCGACTGATCACCACTCGCAAAGAGGGTAGCTCTATCTCCAAGGGAAGTACTGGTTCTGTGCCGAATAACAATGCATACGGCGTTGTATTCGTAGCCGTTTTGAACGTGGTCCGGTAAGCCCAGAGAGCTTCATGCAGTCTCTCATGCCAGTCCTTTTTATTTTTGGACACCGTCTTCTTTATGATCTTCGTCAAGGTCTTGTTGAAAGCCTCAGCTAGACCGTTAGCTCAGGGATTATAGACTGATGAGTATTTCTTGTCTATGTTATGCTGCTGTGCGAAGCGACCGATTTTATGGCTTCTGTAGGATGGCCCATTATCGAAGATAATCCGTCACGGAGTGCTGAACTGATAGATGACGTGTGTCTTGAAGAAATGGAGGATGTTCTCCGTCTTCACTTCTCTTAGCGGTACTGCTTCTTTCCACTTGGAGAAATAATCGGTTGTCGCCAATATGATCCGATTTCCTCTGGTTCACGCTGGTTCGATGGGCCCAATTATGTCGATTCCCAACATTTCGAACGGTCAGCTAGCCACCATTGGGTATAGCGGGTTTGGATGCTGGTGGATGAAGTCTCCATGAATTTGGCACGAGTGGCACTGCTTCGTGTATTCGAGGTAGTTCTGAATTATCGTGGGCCAATAGTATCCCATTCTTTTGATCTTCAGCTTCATCTTTGGCCTAGCTTGATGAGAACCGCAGAGTCCGTCGTGAGTTTCTTGGACGACTTTCCTTGCTTCTTTCGGTCCCAGGAATCTTAGCTATAGAGATTCGAACGATCTCTTATACAGAGTATCATTGACGAAGGCGAAAGAAAGAGCTCGTTTAATAAGCTGATGTCTTGAGAATGCATCTTTAGGTGTTCGATGGAATTTGAAGTAGTCTATAAAGACTTCTCTCCAATCCTTAGCCTTTTCCTGGTGCTCTATTTGTAGGGCTGTTTGCTTGGTCGCTTCCTTTTCTTTGGACGACTCCGGAGATATTTCTACTGGTGTAAGAACCCGAAGGTTTTGGACAACGATCCTTACGTCATCAAGGTTTTCGTCAGCGAGTTCTTTAGCGAGTTTGGCTAATGCGTCCGCTTTGCTATTCTCCGCACATGGTATGCCCTCTAGGGCATAAGAAGGGATTTGAGTCAGCAATTATTGCACTCTCTCGCCGTACTTCACCAACTCTAGTTTGCACATTTGATAGTCGCCGTTTACTTGACTAACGACCAGATGGGAGTCTTCGTATATGAGGAGGTTTTCGATTCCCATATCAACATCGATCTCAAGACCTGCTATCAAAGCTTCATATTCTGCTTCGTTGTTTGACCTTGGCTCTGTCAAGGAAAAGGCAAAGTGCATTATCCCTCCTTGTGGAGTTATGAAGATGAGGCCTACCCCAGATTTGATCATGGGGGAGCTATGCTTTCGCTTCATCAGGGAAGATGCCCTATCGAAGTAGAGTTCCCATCGGGTATCACTCCCTCATCTCTCCCTGTCGATCGTGTCAAACGCATGCTCATCTGGCAATTCGCAATTTAAGGGTGAATCGGAAGGTATCGGATGCTTAGCGAGGAAGTCGGCGATGGCCTGGCCTTTCACTGCCTTGAGAGGTCGGTATGTTATCGAGAATTCCATTAAGAGTAGGGCGCATTTAGCGAGCCGTCCCGTTAGTATGGCTCTTGACATCAAGTAGTTGAGAGGATCCACTTTTGATATGAGATGGACCTCATGTGCCAACTCATAGTGTCTGAGCTTCGTTATCGCGAAGAATAACTCCAGGCAGTGTTTTTCGATGGGGGAGTAGTTGTTTTCTGCCCCTAGGAGAACTCGAATTAAATAGTAGAGGTCTCTCTCCTTCCCTTGGTCGTTCTCCTGTGCCCATAGCACGCCTAATGAACCTTCAAGGGCTGTTGTGTATAGGATGAGGGACTTTCTCTTGACTGGAGTGGTAAGTACCGGCGGATTCTGCAGGTATTGCTTGATTTCGTCCAGTGCGCTTTGGCATTTACGATCCCAAACGAACGGGGTCCCCTTCTTCATCTGGTGACTGTAGGGACGACATTTGCCGGAGAAGTTAGCTATGAACTGCCGGATATACGCGATCCTTTCTTGGAGAGACCGTAGTTGCTTCAGAGTTGTTGGCGGAGGCATCTCCATAACCGCCTTAATCTTTCACGGGTCTATTTTGATGCCCCGGTGTCATACGACGAATCCTAAGAATTTTCTTGAGGAAACTCCGAACGCGCAATTCAGAGGGTTCATCTTCAGGTTGTATTTCCGAAGGCGCTGGAACATGATCTTTAGATGCTCCTAATGCTCCTCGTACGATTTGCTTTTCACCATGAGGTCGTCGATATAGCATTCGACGATTTCATGTATGAGGTCATCGAAAATCTTCGTCATAGCCCTCTAATAGGTAGCGCCGGCGTTCTTCAGACCGAAATGCATCACTTTGTAGCAGAATATGTCCAGAAGAGTCCGAAAAGTGGTATGCTTCTGGATGAATCTTTATTTGATTGTACGCCGATGATCCATCCATAAAGGAGAAGACTTCATGAGTGGACGTGTTATCTATCATCAGCTCGGTTACCAGTATGAGAAAGTCATCATTCGGACATGCTTTGTTGAGGTCCCAAAAGTCCACGCAGATGTGCACCGTCCCATTTTTCTTCATCACTGGGACAATGTTGGCGATCCAGTCAGGGTATTGAACTTCTTGGATGAAGCCAGAGTCGATTAGCTTCTTAACTTCGGCATTGATGCTCATTTCAAGTTCGAGCCGCATCCTTCTTGGTGCTTGTTTGACTGGCTTAAGGTCCGGAGATATCGCCAATTTATGCATATCTATTTCTGGATCTAACCCCGGCATCTCGGAATAATTCCATATGAAGCAGTCCTTATACTGCATGAGCACGTCTTTTAGCATAGCCACCTGTTCTTTAGAGAGCAGCTCACTGATGAACGTTGGCCGCGGGTCGTTTGCCGTCCCCAAGTCGATTTTCCTTAGGTTCTCCGCAGTAGTATGTATTCCATCTTCCAACTTTTTTGGTGCTTGTGGGAATTCTGAGATCAACTCTTATTCATCCTCATTTTCGAAGCACCAGGAGAGGTCATCCATGTTCTCGGGTGCTCCTTTTTCTGACAGCGTTATCACGTGACAGGTACGAGTTCGTTTCCAAGAACGATGTTGGCCTTGTTCTACTCTCATCATATACGTTGCTTTTGGCACATGCTTTTGTGGTGGGGCTACTCTCCAATTGTTGAATAGAGCGAACCTGCCGAGTTGATATTGGTCTTCGACGCAGTTTTTGAAGGTGAAACAGTTTTCAAGAGGATGTCCGATCACTTTATGAAAGGATAAGTAATCCGGGTGATGAACCCCATTTGCTTGATCTGGGTACCGAGACTCCGGGAGTGTCATCATCTGGTGTTTCATGACAGGGTCAAAGATTCTCTTTGTCTTGTCTTGAGGGAAAGAGTATGCTCGACCCATCTTTTTCATAAGAGACGGATTCCGGCTGACCCTTTCTCGATCGCGTGGCCTTTTGGATTCGTTTTGCCGTTGCCGAACATTTTTTCAGTTTTTTAACTTGTTTTTGCCTCTGTGTCGGGCCATATTCTTGTCTTGGGAATGCATAGCGGGCTGACGGCGGAGGGCATTGTCATCCTCCGTAGCCTGTTGAAGGAGACGTTGCGTCTTGGCTTTCTCGTAAATGGCCATTTCGCGGCTGTGGTCGTTCCGAACCTTTTGACTCGCTTCCCGTACTAGCTTGTCCATCCTTTCTTCAAACAATGAAATCGACATTTTTATGGCAGGACTGCGTTCTGGTTCAGCGTCCGCGTTTTCTAAAAAAGCATCCTCTTGTTCATCGAGGTCCTTTATGACATGGCAGCCATGGAACTGCTACCGTTTCTTGGACTGGACATATCTAAGCCTGATCGTTTCCATTTTTCCGTTGGGTAATTTTCGCTGAGTTCCTATGACGTTCCAGATCCTGTTGTAGAATTAGGCCTATCGCGCGGTTTGCTTAAAGGGTACGCCTTGGCATCTCAATAACCTTTTCAATCCTTCTGCGTAGTATCTGGGCAGACGGATTGGTTGGAACCTGTCGATCGCAAAATCAGCACCATGCCAGACTTCTCTTATGACTTTAGTCTCCGTAGATTGGTAGAATAGGATCGCCTTTTGACCTCTTCGCCTGGGAGGGACGTAGAATGTCCGTAGCTCTTGCACACTATATGTCTTAAGCGCGTTAAGCTCTCTGTAGTGCTGCCGCGGAACCATGGCGATCTGCAAACTCTGATCATTTCCAGTGAGGGCATGAATTAATGGACAACCGAGAACACTGCGTTGACTTCGTCTTCAGAGTTACTGCTAAAAACCAGAATAGGGGTAGATGGTCCCGACTTGTTGCATTGGGGCGACCCCAAATAGACTATCTCTTCTTCCTCCTAGGGATCGCTCCCAAAGACCGGAATACTGGTGATAGCTTTTTTCTAATTCTCCGGTTTATGGCATCTTTCTGTGTCTTCAAAGTCTGGGAGGAAATACTTTGCATCCTAGTATTTGCGGACTTCATTCACGGAGAATAGGTTTAGCTCCCCCGTTACAGTGTACTCGAAACCATCTTTGAAATACTTCATACACTGATGTTGGGTAGAAGGAATGATGTTGTACTCGTGTAACCAAGTCCTGCAGAGTAAGGCGTTGTAGCAGGTCTTGGCGTCAATGACATGAAATTTGATGTAAGTGATGAGCAGCCCAAAGCGTAACGTCGATATTACAGACCCGAGCTTCCGTGATGACTGGGAGTCGAACCCGGAGATGGTGATTTTATCCCGAGCAAGGTGCTGGACGCTCTTGCAGATTTCTTTTAGCACCATTACATTTAGGAGGTTGACAGAGGACCCATTGTCAACTAAGATCTTCCCTATCTTGATGTCATGGCAGTACCCGGTGACGTACACGGGACGGTTGTGCTCGCATGTTCCAAGAAGGAGATCTTCATCGCCGAAAGTGATGTCAGCTGTGTGAACCTCTTCGAGCTCGTCCTTCATTTTTTCTTCGGCAAGGAAAGCTTGAAACAGGTCGGGCTCTTGTAGTGCCTTGATCAGAGAATCTCGCGCCTCTTTAGACAACAGAAGGGCATCCAAAATGCTTAACTGCGAGGGTATCTTCCTCAGGTGTGCCAGAAAATTGTAATCCACCTTGTTCTTCTTAAGCGGGTCCATGGCTGTCAGTTCTTCGACGACACGATCATCGAGGGCGATATCTTCAGGGACTTTTTCCTTCCCCTTATCTTTTTTGTTCGATCCCTTGTTTGTAGGTCCGAGATTCTTTTCGGGCATCGTACGACTACGCAGCTGAATGTTTTCACAGTTCTTTATCTCCTCCTCTTTTCCTTAGGTGGATTCTTTGAAGATAGGGTCGAGGGATATTTCTTCATCAAAATCGCTTCCGAAGGTGAGAACTTGCGATCCTCCGGAATCAACCATGTGATAGTTACCGGCAGTTCTCTTATGCTCATCGGTCGTGCTTCTTTGCTCCCGACGAGCCTTATGCTTCAATCGTTTGAAGTGATGTCGGTGGGCAACATATCCCTGCTTCCAATTTTTAAAGGCGTTGCACTCTTCGGTAGGGTGTGTGACCCTTCGATAGTACAAGCAATGGTGAGGATGTATCATCTCGTCTGACGGTTCCAAGGATTTTGGCACCGACCCTGCCCCAGTTCCTCTTTGTTATCTTTTAACGCCGAGTGAGCTTCTTCGTTATTTAGCAACGAATGAGAGATCATGTGGCAACTTGCCATATAATCTTCGGGTTCCTCTGACGAGTCATCTCCCTCATCATTGTCGTTATCTCCACTTTCAAGGATATGGTTAAGAAACTCTTGGAGCGTAACTGGGATTCATGCCTTCTGGTTGTATTCTTCCAGTGCGTCAATGTGTTTTTGCAGATCTATACGTTTGTCATCAGACTTAGCGGGCTTTTTGGTCTTCTTTTTCTTCCTTGAAGAATTCGCCGGCTGGGTCTGGATATTTTTCTCATTGCTACCAGCCCCTGATGTTGGTCACGGTTTTAGCATCCCCTCAATGATTTCTAGCTCTAGCGGGCTTCTCCACCTAATTGCTGGGCATGCTTGAAGATCTTTCAGCATTCTTTTATTTTTTGCCGAAAGAACTACTTCCCATGGAGCTTCCTCTATGAATGAGCATGATGCCCCCGGCGTGTCCATCTTTTTCAGACCGTGCGGTTGTGGAGGGTTCACCCTCCAATTTTCAGATAGCGCGAATTTTCCTTGCTGGTATTGGTCCTCAATCCAGCTTTTTCAGACGAAGCAGTCTTCGATCGGATGGCCCAACATTCGGTGGTATGGGCAGTAGTTGGATTGTTGACGTCACCGGGCTGCAGTGGGCGCTTCGGATCCGACAGGGTGATGAGCCTGTTGCGCACTTCTAGTTCGAACCGTATCCTCGTTTTATCCCGGGGAAACGAGTAAGGACGTCTCAATTTCTCATCGAGGAATCGCGGTTTGTTGCCTTGGTGAGCAGCTGGTTTCGGATAACTCGGCTGTTGCTGAGCATTGGCGATAAAGGTCGCTTTCCCTTTGCCTTTTTTCGAAGCTCTGTTTTTTAGGAGGGCGGTCTATGGCCCATCTGGTCCATTTGGGCCAGCTTGTCGATCAAGGCCTGAAAAGTGGTCGGCTTGAAGAACATCATAAACTGAGATATAGTTGCCTGCGGATCCAGGGTCCCTACGAACATGCCCACGGCAAGAGCTTCTTCTATGCGTTGTTCGCATCTCGACCATAGATTTCGCCACCGGATTGCATACTGTACCCATGTCTCTCCTAGCTTCACTCTAGCGTTGATCAATGCCGTGACCGGGGTACGTTCGCTGGCGCTTGCGAACCTTTATGTAAACAGTAGCTCCATTTCTGCAAATGTCTTTATAGAGTCATTCGGGAGCTCGGAGTACCATTCGAATGCTGTCTCTGAAAAGCTGCCAACAAACTGGCGAAGCAGCAGTTTATTGTCATTCCCAGTATTACCGTACAAGGCTCTGAATTGAGCAACGTGCTGGTGTGGATTACCCGTCCCCTTATACAAGTGGAATTTAGGGATCATATATCCCGGCGGGTACTTTATTTGATTGTACCAACCCAGATAGGGTCATCCAGTTTTGACAATTTGGCCAGTCACTTCGCTCGCTGATAAGCATGTATCTGTTGAGCTATATAGTCGTCAAGCGCAGCTTTCTAGATCGTCTCCTCCCTGACTGCTGATAAAGTCGGAGGTGGTTTTGATGTCTCTCCTCTGTCGTCTTCAATGATTACTGGAGGATCTTCAGCTGGAGGGTCTGGCTGGATCATCATCTCGACCATATCTTAAAATAGTAGCGCCATTTGTTTTATGTTGCCGCTTGCTCCGCGGCCTCTTTCTCTTTCTTCTCGAGCATTCTTCGGTGGAATTCGGCATCGTTTCCCTGCTCCTGGCGCTGTTCTGACGATGTCTCTGGGCTTTCTTTTAGCCCAATGAGTGCGACCATCTTTGTCAGCATCTCCTGGAGCTTTTGCTGTTGTCGCTCTTGAGCCTTAGTTGCTGATCGCGTAAGTGGTCGATGACCCGTGGAGGTACGGCTATCCTCTTTTCCGGATGCCATGTAAATGGTGTACACTACCATGGCCCCAAACTTGGGGTGTTTGGATTCAGTACCTTTGAGATTTTCTGCAGACACAGGGATCTTCTCCGGCCTTCTCCTTTTATGGGCGGTCGAAGTTGAGGGGGCTGTTGCAGCAGATACTTTCTATGGTACAACGATGGTGAGATGGTCTTCCTGTTGCCGAACCTTCATTTTCTTCTGTCGGCGTGAGTAGTCTTTATGGATAACGGAGTCTTGGACTCTTCGCCAGACCCTGTGGATTTTTGAGGACAGCCGCTGAGGTGGCTGCTCCGGCTTCGCCTTAATAACATTTTCAGCGGGTGGAGGAGAATTTTTCAACACGGCCGTTCGAGAGTTCTTGCGCACCCTCCTGAGCGGCTCAAAGTTGTTCCCAGTTGGAACAGCAGCATCGACTTCCACCATTGGAGTCGGTGGAGTCAGTACAGAGGGAGAGCTGCCTCCAGTTTTTCTCACTCGGCGCTAGTGGAGACGTCGAGCATGTCTTGTAGATGGGACTCGCTCGGTTACGGGAGTGGCTTCGTCATGCTCCCTTTTCAGGTGAAGGGATGTTGTTGGCGCCAGCCTATCGAAGAATGACGTCCGTTGAGAGGGAACGATCAATCTTGCAAAGGCTGACTTTTGGGCAGGGGAAGCATTTTTAACGACTTCGTCTGCAGCAGGAGTTGGGACGACCAGTCTTATGAAGACCGATCCCTTAGCAGGAGAAGCCCCTTTGACGACTTCGTACGTCGGAGTTGGAATGGCTATCCATTTCAGGATAACTCCTTCAGGTATTACAGGCTTCATTATGGGCACACTTAGGCTCATTCTATCGAAGATTGATACAGTAGACTTGGAACTGGACGAACTGTTGAGAGGGGCCGTGGTAGTTGTATGCCAAACGAAGACCGACTTCTTTGGAGCTTCTTGTGACGGCATTGGAGCGTTGAAGCTCATTGACGGGAGCATGGTCCGGAAGAACAATCCAATGGTGGCCTGAGTCACCTGTTCCACTGGCATGGTGAAGATGGAGGCCACTTGGGGCCTATAGGTCACTCCTCCAGTGATGATGTTGTTGGAGTCGCTGTTGCAGTTAGTGCAGTTGGAGGCCATTGCTCTTCTTTTCTCTGCACGGGAGCAAAACACCAAATCTTAGTACCTCGAATCCACAGGCAACCATAGAAGACCGTGATTTGTTCGCAAAACACGACATACGAAGTGTGGAGTGGAAAGAGGAAAAGGTCCCAACGGGCGTGCCAGAATCTGTTTACCGCCGAATTCTCCGCAGTCGAATTTGGGGGCAGATACTATTTGGTTTTATCTGTCCACCTCTCCGAAAATTCCAAGTTGATTTATGGCACCGTATATCGGAGGTTTAGACAGATGCGGCCGTTGTAGCAGACTTCATCAGATTCCCCCTCGTTTGTGAGGGGTTTTTGATTGTAGGGACGCTCTACCCTGCCGGCGTAAGGCCCTGCAGTTAATTACGCTACCGCATTGCGGTAACCACTTTCTCCTTCTCCAAATGTTCACTTCGTGTCGTTTGTGTTTGTTTTGTTTTTGTTTACCCGTGGATTGTATACGGAGACTAATTTATGTTGTCTCCCATAGGGCATGGATTAGTCCAAATCCGTATTTTCATAGATTTGGGTTTGGGTTTGGGTTTGATTTAAGGCTCATTAACATCTTTGAGATTAAGATCAACTTAGATATTTGTTAAGGATACGTTAGTCTAATTTTTAGACTAAGATCTACTCAACAGATTTTGGGATCATTTAGATCCAACGAAGGAGCATTTAGGCTCTATCGTTTTAGTTTAGGGATGTTACGGTCCATTGGGTTTAGGGACATCATGTTCCATGGAGTTTAAGGACATCAATGTCCACAGTTTAAAGACGTCATAGTCTATAGAGTTTAGTTTAGGGACGTTGCGGTCCTTAGGATTTAAGGACATCATAGTCCATGAGTTTAAAGACCTCATAGTCCATGATTAAAGACATCATAGTTTGTAGGGCTTTAGTTTGATAGTCTGGGGATGCGCCAAAAGTTATTAGTTATTGGGACCATCCATCTCTCTAAAGACGTTGAAGAATTACAACGACATGTATCAGACGTGTGGAGAGATGTACCCTCGAACCAATGTCCCAACTGAGGGGAATGGGATGAACATCACTTTAGATGCCATATGTTGGGAGCACATTAGCTATCTTTAGGACTGAGATCGGTTTTGTAGACCCTGAGCATGAGGAGCTCAATTGATGGTCCTCGGGAAATTTACTCCGAGTTTGGTTAATATTGGCCTTTCATAGTGTTCAACATTAGTATATGTTCAGCGCTCACGTGCTCCCACGTAAGGCGCTTGAAGTAGTGTTAAACACTAAAGATTTGAGGCGCTCACGTGGGGTCATGTGGGGCGCTTAGAGTAGTGTTAAACACTAAAAAATTTGAGGCACTGTTTCTTTGGATTTATTCCCTTGTTCTTTTCTGAGCGCTAAGCGCTATTGGGTCACGTGAGATCACGTGCGGTGCCCCAGAAAGAAAAAAAATAAACTGCCTTTGATTTTTTCCCATTTAGCTTTGTAAGTGCTAAGCACTACTTGGGGGTCACGTGGGATCACGTGAGCTAATCTCAGTTATCCTCTTTTGTTCATCAAAGGTGCTCACGTGGAATCACGTGATCGACTCTTATCATGTTGGGTGCCAATCCTTTTACGTGCATGGAGATCCTGAGTTTCGAGACTTTCAAGCCCATTGTTTTGTAAGAATTAAATTCTTAGGCCCTAGTTTTTCTCTTAGGTTTGGGATCTGCATTGCAGAATCTCCCCAATGAGAATTGAATTCTCAACTTATAGGGAGATCTGCTTCTGCAGATCTTTCACTATAAGGAAGAACTAAGTTCTTATATGAAATGTTAAACCCTTGTTTTATCAGAGGAATTAAATTTGTATATACTTTTTGGGAGAATTAAATTCTCTGAAACTAAATCTCCCCCTAGGTTTTGGATCTGCATGGCAAAATCTCCCCGATGAGAATTAAATTCTCAACTTGTAGGGAGATCTGCTTCTGCAGATCTCAACAAGAGGAAGAACTATGTTCTTTTTATAAGAGTTAAACTCTTATGGAGGTGAAAAAGGGATGAGATATTCTCTATGTTTTGTTCCTTCTCTTCCCTCAGGTTTTTCTTTCTGTTTTCTCTCTTTAACTTGAAGTTTATGGGGGTTCTCCCTTTTTCTTCTTCTCTTTTTGACTCCTATTTATAGGAGAAAGAAAAGAATCAATTTGTTCGGAAAATCTCTTATTAAGAGATTTTGATTGATTTTATAATTAAAAAAATTGATCTTTTAGATCAATCGGTGAATTTTTTTCACCGTTGGATTTTTAATCCAAGGACTTCTGTTTTACAGAAAATATTTCTCACAAGATTGGGAAAATATTACCCTATACAAAATCTTCTTCTGTAAATTGGTGATGTTTAATCACCATTGGATTTTTAATCTAACGGCACTCTGCTTTGTAGAGCGCAATCTTTCTTATTTAGAAAGATCTAACGAAATGTTTTCTAAATAGGGCTTTGACCCCTTTTATTTTAGAATTTAATTCTATCAGTACAGAAGGCATAGGTGCCCATCACGTGTAGTACGTGACCCCACAAAGTTAAGCCTATTAAAGAGCGTCACGTGCTATCACGTGAATTTTTCTGGCCAATTGTTTGTTTTTAGAAAGCTCTTATATACTTTGTATATAGAGGTCATGTGTCTGCACGTGAGGCTCGGTTTCGGCCTTGTTTTGTCAAGCGCAGTGCCTATCACGTGTGGGCACGTGATGCTCCATTTATGGACTTTTCCCATTGCTTTTTATATTTATTGTTCAGTTTTCATGAGGGAACAAGGTCGTGACAAAGTTGGTATCAGAGCGTTAGGTTTAACCTTGGTTCGAGTCTGGTTTTGACTATGCGGAGTCTAGGGCATATATATTTCGGAAACTAGGCTTGACCTTACGGAATTTAGACTTGACGGGAGGGTATTAGACCCAAACATTCGTTTCATAGGTTAACCTTGATTGATGAAGTAGGTAGTTTGAGTAGAGTGACGTGTCGTACGTATGTTCCGCGGCATATTTACAATACGATACTCCACTTAAGAAACCTTATGATGTACGTATCTTGAGATCTGTGATACTATTCGTTCCAATGATCATATATCCATTTGGGATGTGTTGATTTATTTCTTTCATTTGATCTATCATCATCGATACCTGCTTGATGTTCCTTCACCTTAGTTTGAGCGCAGATTGAGCTGCTGCTAGTGTTGCGGTAGGACGAGCTCGTCATGGACGAGGACTGACCATGATGCTGTTTTCTGGTGACACGGGAACGTATAGGTATAGTGTTGTGTTGTGATCTCTCGTTGAGGCGAGTGTTCGGTTTTGCACCAGATGATCGGGCTATTGATAGAGGGTGCCAGATTGGGTGGACTGCTGATGTACAGCCTACCTTAGTGATCGTGATGTTGTCTACCATGCAGACAGATGGCCCAGCTGTTGCTGAGATTGATGGGATGTCATTTCCAGAGTTTATGAGCTGAAACCGCTGGAGATTTCAGGCAGAGAGGTGACAGGAGGTAGCTAGTCTATCTCGAGTGGAGTGACTGTTATGATTCGTCAGATTTTATGTGCCGATGTAGGCTCAGTCGATTTGAAGAATTCCAATTAAAGGATCTTACTCAGATCTAGAGTAAGTTGAGCAAGATAGGACGTTGTTAGTCAGATGCTCCGATGTGAGATCGGTAAGTTGACCAGTTTAGGATAGAAGGACCTCACCAGATGTGTTGTGAGTTGATAGAGAACGGATGAATAAAGTGTATTCCTCCGATGATATGGACGAGTTCCCGAGGATGTGTTTGGCTAGATATCTTCTATAGATTGATGAAGATACCGAGTTCGTAATTTCGAGTCCGTATGAGAGACTCCAGATTGACTGTAGCCGAGGACGGATTACAATATGTAGACAACAAGAGATGACGTCAAAGTGGACGATAATAAAGACGAGTGGAACAAGAGGTTCGTGTGAGAGGTTAACGAGCGGTTGTTACTCTCCATTGATGCTAGAGTATTGATACTTGGGCAGAGACGTTAGATACAACAAAATTTCCAGATGAAAGTCGGGCTGAGGACACAGCTGTCCATTTATGAGGAAAGAGTTAAGCAATAGTGGCAACCTTTGTATAGTTCGGCATAGGTGAGATCGAAAGAATCCATAAGCAGGTTCTTTCCAAGACACCACAGTGATAAATACTTGCACCCAGGATCAGTTATATCGTGCGTATTCAGAGGGCCCGATACCGCCATCAGTAATGTGCCGTTGAGAGTAGTCATGTTGATGGGCCAAACGGTGATCGGAGGAGTTCCAGAGAAGGACTGTTTCGTTAGTACACTTGACTAGGCCGACGAGCAGAAGGATCGTGAGATTTGTAAACCACAGAGAAAACGAGGACCCTGAGACCGAGGACGCCATATCGTGAGCAGGAGGCAAGTAGATGATCTTGCTCTGCCAGGTTTGTGCGCACCGGCATATTTTTCGACATTATAGGAGGTGTACCTCAATGTAAGTTATTGCGATTTGTGTTTTGTGATCCAAGTATCACACTTTTATCACTTGGACTTGAGTTTCGATGATTGGGTTTTGTGAATTATATTTTCGTGCACCATAGCTGCACCTACTGGAGATTTATATTTTGTGCACAGTTATTGCACTTGATTTATGTTTATACACCGCTATATTGGTTTATGATTTGTGCATACCTATTGCACTTGGTATCGATTTGTGCCTTCGTTGCACGTAATTATAGTTTCGTGGATTCGATACTGTTGATTCGATTTCGTGCATGCTGGATGCACTTGCCTTTACTTATGCACTCGGTATAGCTTATTTGTGCCTGCAGTGCATTGGGATGGATTTTGTGCACGCAGTTGCACATGTTTATGATTCTATACACCTTGGTATACTCCTTGTTGTTTTTGTGAGCATTTGAGATATTGATGAGTTTTCGTGCATTGGTTGCACCAGTTTTGTATTTGTGCATTTGTTGCACCAGATTTATGTTTCATGCGCGTCTGCACTTGGCGTTCATTATCGTGCACGCTACTGCACTAAATGTTTTGTGCAGACCTGACGCACTTGTTTTAGATTTTCGTGCATGTTGGGCGCATGATAGGAGATTTTGTGCACACCGGGTGCACTCGATGGAGATTTTTATTCGTGCATGTTGGATACACTTGATTGGGATTTTATTCGTGCATATTGGATGCACTTGATTGATATTTTTATTCGTGCATGTTGGATACACTTGATTGAGATTTTTATTCGCGCATGTTGGATGCACTTGATGGAGACTTCATTCGTGCATAGTTGTTGCGCTTGATTAAGATTTTCGTGCACTCTAGATGCTTTCGTGCACACCCGTTGCATTGGACAGATGCTTTCATGCACACCCGATGCACTTAGTTATGCTTTTGTTCATATTGTGACACTTTTATTAGATTTGATTTCCGTGCGCACCAGACGCACGTGATGTTGGATACACCTTTTGAGGCTGATTTTATTTATGAGTATCGCGTTTTTATGATGATACAATATTATATAGTAGCCGAGCAGGACTGATCTGAGTACAGTGCCTGAGTATTTTTGCAAGCATGAAAAGTTACCAAAAGGTTTTCAAAAAGGAGCTACAGTCTCGCTATTTCCTACGTGTCCATGAGTGACACAAAATTTTACAAGATAACCTTCTGGGATATTTCAAAAAAAATGCGGGACGAATAATTCGAGCAAAACATATATTGGTATATATATTTACTACTTTACAAATGATTGTCTGCCACTTATGCCGTGAGCTATGCATATCACGGAGATTTGGAAAAGTTTTGGCATGAGTTATTCAACTTTTAAAATGGTTTTACAAAGATGCGTGCTATATACGTATTATGATTTGACTATAGTGCATTTGGATTCCAGTAGTGGAGTTCGACATTCGTATTTCCTTTATAACTCCGATGATTGCGTGACACTTGACAGAGTTCTATTTTGAGTTTTACACTCATTTTCATGCGAACGTGATGCGCTGTGGTATTTCTGTGTATTCCGTGATTTCGGAACCCCGTCGATTTGAGCTGATTATTGAAAGGTTTTAGTATTTGGAGGTTTAAATTTAAATTCGGGGACCGAATTTGTTTAGGGGGGAAGATTGTAACATTTCAGAAATATAAAAATATTATTTTTGGAATTTAATATTAAAATAATATATTTCGCGAAAACAATTCGATTTGCGAATAGGGGTTTTTCGCAAAATGATATAAGTATATACCAATATTTGGAAAATAAGTGGAGATTAAAATGATTTAGTTATTATAATGATATTTATCGGATTTTTGCATTTTTATAATTAATAATATGAAATTTCGATTAAAATCGATTAGTGCACTACTAATCGCGATTTGGCCAAATCCGTATTTTTACATTTTTCCATGGCTTTTGCACCATGTCATGTGCATGTTATTAAGTGTTTGTGTTTGTGACTTATGAGTTTTTTAAGAATAAGATGTAGAAAAGAAAAGAAAGGAAAAGAGAAAAAAAAAAGAAAAACAAAGAAAAGAAAAACAGTTAAGAGAAAGAAACAAAAATGAATGAGAAGCAGATATTTTGGGAGAGTGAGTGCAGGGGAAACTTGGTGAGTGAGAGGGTGAGCTTAAGAAGAGAGAAGGTGTGACTTTGCTGCTCTATTCCTTCATCCTCGTCTCCATTGTTTTCTTCATGTCATTCTTCTTCATCTCCTTCATCTCTCTACCTCATGCATCATCTCAAATCCTTTGCCAAAACCTCATGCCACATTCACATAAAACATGCACAAACCTATTCTAAACCCTTTAAACCATCCAAGTTTGGATTTTGAAGACTTTGGGCAACTCAAGAATTTTCCTAAGTTGCCAATTGAGGTAATCCATACACTTTTAGATTAGTAATTGTGTTTATATATCCTAGTTTAGTTTAGAAATCGATTTAGTGTGTTATGTGATCTTGGAAATTTCCAAGATGCTGTTAAGTGATAAGTTGAGGTGTAGTGAGTGTTTACAAGACTTTAGAAATGATTTCTTGACCTAGAACAGAGAATAGAACCCAAAACACAGAGTTAGAATTCCCCGATATCGTATTTTGTGGATTTTATGATGGGATACTGAGATCTGCTATAACCTGGAGACCGTAAATATTATTTAGCGAACACAGAGTAATGTGCAGGCAACCAGGAACCTACCCTAGAAATCCGAGCCCCTCCTCTCCTATTTTGGCAGCAGATTTAATCATGGTGGCCGCAAATGGCGGCCCCATCAGGGTGGAAAATGGTGATTTTTGGTTAGTGGCATTGTTATCTGATATCTAGACTAACCCCATGTGCGAAATTGGCTAATTTTACCTGAGTTAAAATCTGGGAGTGATTCTCATGTTTATGAATTTCGTTTTCCGATTTCTAAAACTTGGTTTTGATATTTGAGTTTGGATTCCGTCGTTGGACGTTTGTACATCAACGGACGAGGCGTAGGCTATAAGTTCTAACCTATGAGCGAACCATGTGTCGTATCGGTTTTTCGGATTGGTTTTAATTGCATTTTAATGTGTATTGATTATAGGTACCTTCGTGTGGATTTCCGAGACGACGAAGCACATCAACTTCGGCTAAGCGAGGAGTTTAGCAGGCGAGTAAATTTATTTACGGGGGAAGTCGGGTGGATGGCGTATAGCACCTGTTGGATATAGTGCCCTCAGAGTCAATTATTAGATCACAGGCACGTGATTGCAATGATTGAGGGAGGACCTATACCGGTAGGACAGTCTTACTCAAGATGATAGTATGCTATCTGGTTTATCTTCATCATCGTGTACAGCTTTAGGTGACCTTACAGGTCACTATTGCACGTTGATAGAGCCCATAGAATTCTTGCTTGACGGCCAGCAGTATGATGGCAATCATATACGTGGGAGCTGGGGTCTATAAGCACATCCTTAAAGTGGTCCCTAGTCGTGGGAGTTTCGAGACTGGGCATCGATACTCCAATAGTAGACTAGTGTATACAGTCGAGACCCCGACGAGGGGCGGTGGCCGGTCACACAAACCATTGGTGTCAGTTGGATCACCTAAGATTTATACAGTTGTTCATTGTGTTATGAGTACACCGGACATGACTCGTCGGGAACATGCTAGTTGGTATTATACATGACGTCAGATAGTAGATCCCTGGTGACATGTGTACAGGTTAGTTCTGTTAGTTATATGTATGCCCTAGAGGCCATTACTGTACATTGGATGTATATTGTAGTGGATGCTGGGACATATATAGGGAGGACTTTCTTGCTCGACATGATAGTATGCTATCTGGTTACACTTTACCTTAACGCATACACTGATTGTCTCTCTGTTACATGTTGGTAAAGCCCTTAGGATGTGTACTTGACTACCTGGACTATGATGCGGATCATACTAGTGGGGACATGGTAGTCCATAAGTACATCTTTCAAGGTCCCTAGTCGTGGGTATATCGAAACGGGGCATCGATATACCAGAGTAGACTAGCGTATACCTTCTCGACCCATACAGATGGGCGATGGATGATCCCATATCCATTGGTGTTTGACATCAGAGATGATATACGGGTGCTCAGTGGAGACTGGGTACACTGGACGGACTCGCCGAGAACTCCCAGATGGTATTATACCTTACGTCAGATGGCAGTTCTCTGGTGACACTGGTACAGAGTAGTCTGTTGACCCGAGATCGTCATAGAGTCTTGTGTGGTTCCCACTGTGCTTTGATTTCCATCTTACCACGTCCAAGAGGGCGTGCAAAACGGTGGTTTTTGGGTACAGTCCCGAGTCACATGGAGGCAATCAGCGATAGGAGGGGATTCGTCTCTCCCGGTATAGGGAGTTGATGTTGCGCTATGTTCGATTGGCTATAACCGGAAATCCCTGGCCAGGTTGCTGAGATTTACTGGTAAGTGTTACCAGTAGTTTCTCGAATTGTTATAGACCTCATATCGACACGACTTATCGAGCTATTGGGGTCTGACGTTTACCACCCCTAGGAGAGATATGCGACATATCAGACAACGAGACCGGACTGTACGGTAAGTGTTACTGGTTGGATTCACAGGAGTGTGAGCGGGCTTGCTCGTCGATCTTCTGATCGCTCAATACCCGGGTGGCCGTTACGTTTGGAAGACCGCTTGCGGCTTGTGGGTGCTTGATATGATCATCATCTGCTACCGGCGTATTGACGAGTCTTTAGAGTCCTACACAGAGGTTTCCTGGCTCAAGCGAAACGAAATAGGAGCGCATATGAGTTATGTGTGGGACCGAGAATAATGCATGTATGTGATACCGTATTTCATTCTCGCGATGGATGTATCGATTGGTTGTATGCGATATAACCTAGTTATCGAATCAAGTATTGATTCGATAAGCCGATACATAGGATACTAGTCGGTTATATGCGATATGACCGGATCGTTAAATCAAGTGTTGATTTAATGATTTAATGTATAATTATATATTTGATATATTACTTTGCATTAACTAGTATCGGTTCACTTTAAATGGATATTCTCACTCGGATGTGCACATTGTATATGTGATATACTTTTGTGCACTTGATTGTATCATGTTTGATGATACATGATTGCTAGGGTTTGTGTAAAGAATTAAACCTTGGTTAAATAAATGGTTAGGGTTTTTATTTGATTATTCATTCTTTTATCTATTTATTTTTGGATTAAAAGAAATGTGAAATGAAAAGATAATGGTTGCTTTCATTCATGATGCTTCTTGAAGCTTCATGCAACTTTGACCAAAGTGACCATTTTGTGTTCATTTCCAAAACCCTAACCATTCTTCTAACCTTAGTTAATTCTCTACATCTAACCATGGTTTAAATTATGATAAGAATGATTTTTTATTATTCTTTTGAATAACTTATCATAATATTATCATCTTCTTCTTCTTTTTCTTCATCTTCTTCAATGAAGAAAGCTTCACTTCATCAATGGTGATTTGATGAAATGAGTGAGAAATCCAATTCTAAAGTGAACCCACTTCCTATTTCTTCATCCTCTACCTCTTGGCAAGTAGTATAGGGTGTTTTCTTCACAAGTTTCTTGACTTGGTGAAGTTGGAGCTTGATCTAGTGATGCCTCGACGTAGATCATCTTCGGCGTCGTAGTCGATGACCTAGCCCGTCCATTCTCCGATGAAGCCGACACTAGAGCCCGGGATCCGATTTGTACAGCGGAGAGGACTTCACCACGGAGCCGTGGAGGTGGAGGACCGGATCTACAAAGGTTGTATTTCCGTACTCTTAGTTAAAGTAGTTAACTAGTTGCTTTGTCGCCTAAACTTCTAGCCAACGATCCGTATTAGGGTTTCTCGGCACCTCTAATTTTTGAAATTGGCATGGTTGATGCCTTGTGAGACCTCTTGAGAGTGCCTAGGAACACTACAGTGGTATCAGAGCCTAGCTAGAGCCTTAGGCGATGTGTAGACGACGTTTGAAACCCGATCGAACCAAAACCCTAACCCCAAAATAGCTCTCTGGACTTTTTTCAAATTCTGGGATTTTCCTGAATTAAAAATATGCAGAAAACTCAGCAGGGAATTAGAAGAATTACTGTGAAGCCCGTACTCATGATTCCCCCAAAGTGCGGCGGAACCGCGGCAGAAGCATGCCTTCTGCGGCGGTTCCGCGGCCAACTGATGACGTCACCTTCCCATTTTTGCACAGTAATTCCTCTTTCACAGTGTTGAATTTTCTGGGAATTTTTAATTTTATTCAAGAGTTGAATTTTCTGGGGTTGTTTTGGGGATTCGTTTATTCGATCGGATTGTCAAACTCTGTCTATGTGTCTTTCCGGATAATTTTTGAATATGTTAAAAAGTTCGACCGGATATAAATACCCAACTTTTCCCCTGTCGGGAAATTTCCAAGTGTTGGATTTTTCCATAGTTTAACGACGTTCTAAGTAGTGGAAGTAACGTGATGGACCCTCTAGAAAACAACAAACCTTAACTCGATTATGTGACCGTCTTGAACTGCCCTTTGAACCTTAGGGTTTGGGGCAGTACGGCGTGCCACATGTGAGGCGTTGGCTTGACCCTTCTACGGCTGGACCGTTGGTACTGAGGCACGAACTGAATGTTTTTAGACTACTTTCATGAGTTGATCTGTATCGGGAAAACTTGGGTGTTTGAATGTTCGATCGGAAAGTTTAACATTTTCTAATTATCTGGAATGGGATACAATAATTGGAATTCACAAAGAGTTATGAGATAACTGAATGAATGTTATAAATCTAGTAGTTTAGTCTCACTTGATCGGTTGCCACGGAATTTTGATGTGATCAAAAGTCCGTCGCAGTCACGTAGCGTACGCGGATACTCGCCGTGTAAACTTAATAGACAGCCTCACTCCAAAGCCCCGACCAAGTGACTGTAGGAGAACCCCGTCGCCGAAAGCATCCATTCGGGTGCTCGCGGTAGCGGTGTTCCGTCTTGGTGCACTTCGTCGACGGCGTCGGGGGTGTGGCCGCCTACTGAAGATTGCGACGAGCATTCGATCAGGATGTCGGGAATCTTGTTGAATTGCCCGACTTCATATTGAAAAGAGTTTTCGATAATGAGACTAAAATGCGGGGTTTATAATTGTTAGGCATGCGATGTCTAAGGAATTCATTTGATTAGGCATGCGATGTCTATGCAGGTTGCGGATTCCAACTGTTGTAGTTTTACACTTTCTTTTCTGTAACCGTAAGTGTAACATGTGATATCGCCGGTTTCGTTGCTATATGTCAACGACAATTGGGATGCGCATATTTACTTACGTTGATGACATGTGATGTTATGTGTTGCTGGATATCTTATATTGGATCGTCGTGTTTGAATAGCCGGGGGTTTTTATGTGAGATGAGTGTTTTTCATTTTCATTCATGTAAAAACTTGTATGTAATATTCTTTTATTGGGGCACTTCCAGGTTGCGGAAGATGTCACCCTTTGTATATTATTTACTTTTCTGCACTAGGATAGACCCAAGGAGGGGAGCACAAGTAACCGGGTTCTGGAGTCCAGTGGGAGACCAACTCAAGGAGTCGAGTCCGGGTCTCCTAACTCCAGAATTGGAAGGGTTGCATGCCGTTCTCGTAGGGGTCTAGGGGTGTGGGTTTGGCTATTCATCGCGACCGTGGAATCCGTGTTTTATACTGGCTCGTATTGAAAACACGGACGTCCTAGTATATCCAATATTTCATATGATTCTTCTGCTGCGATATCTGTGATGTGATCATGTGATGTTCTCTGATAGATACAGTATATAGTATATATGATATATTATATAGGCGTTACTTATGTTTTACACCCGCGCTAGCCCTGCCCCGCTCTGCCGTTAGTTACCTAACCTAACGGTGCACGAGGGGACATCGAGGCGAATGCGGATGGCATAAGTGTACGTCGTATTTTTCTGTGATGTTTAGGTACTATAAATGATGGGACTTCATTAATGAGATTAATGAAATAAAAGAAACCTAAGATGTTGTAGAATCGAATTTCAAAATAAAACAGGTAGCTACAGTTCTTGCTTTGCACAGAGGTATATGTGATATATCCTGCACCTTATTCGATGAGGAAAGGACCGAGATCCCTTCACCGAGAGTGACTCCTTTAGCAATAACTGGCAGATGCTACACACTCGGTTTGTCTTTTGATTGCTTTTAAGAGTTTTTGCTTTGCACAGTGATATATATGATATATCCCGCACCTCATTCGACGAGGAAAGGACCGACGATCCCTTTATCGGGAGTGACTCCTTTAGCAGAACTAGAAAAGCCTCAAAAGCGCTCCATTTCAAAATCATTTGATTCTACAACGATATCAAGTTCATTACGCAATAGATTTTCGGAAAAACCTGTCGTAGCCCTCCGTCATTTCAGATATGTACTGGTTAGTATTCGTGCTGCGTTTGTTGACCTCTGTCAAGGCGTAGTGTGCCGTAGCTGATTAGTGCTTATCTGTATAAGCATATGATGTGATTGATTTAGGGTAGTCGTGCGACCTTGTTGACCTCTGTCAAGGGTCGTGCGGGTGGGTTTACTTCAATCAGGAAATGACGGGTTGAACTTGACTAGCAGCCTATGGTTTGTTGACCTCTGTCAAGGTCATAGGACGCTAGGGGCAAAATATTATCGGGAATTTCAAGTGTTGAAATTTGCAATGAGATTGCATACCTTCCATGAGATAGTTGGATCCCGATACCCACTGCGAGTAAGAGTTACTCCTGGGAGAGTTTTACACATTACAATTAGCCGATTAAGTAGGTGTCTAGAAAGGTGTTAACGAGGTTACGCCTCTGGGAAAACGAGGTTTACATTAATTAGGTCCGTGCGAAAGCACGGGGCACCTCCCTCAAAGTACCAACACTGGCCTGGCTGAAAGATTGGCGAACTTGTAGTGTGTAATTAATCCCGGCTAGTCTTTCTTTTTAGGGTTTGAAGAAAGATTTGATAAAAAGCAGTGGGAGCCATCCTGATTAGATAAAATAATAACCAATCTATTCTTGCAATAGCGCACGATGAGTGTTTTCTTCTCTCTCTCTCCTGGTAGCGACCATATCACGCCTTAATCAAGATAATAATACGGATTATTGACCGAACCTGCTTGTTATACTGAGCTGGGGAACGTTGGTCCCGCTCCAACTTATAATTGTTATAAGACAGAGCAGGAAATTGGGGAATACCAGATTTCCCGTGCCGCCCAAACGAAGAGAGTGCATGCTGATGCATCATCTTCGGGTATGTTCATTATACAGAACTGTTTCTCAGTATCCTTTACGTCCTGGGTATATGATACCGGATCAGGATCCCGCATATGTAATATGTTACATGGGCTACAGATAAGTAAAGAAGACTGAGAACGGGTGATAAGTTTCATGAGGCAGAAAACGGGGCAAGTGTTGCAGCCAAGTCTGTTGGTCACTGTCACCCTGTATTCCAAATACATTGATTCTGAACGAATGTTATTAGATACCGAACCTGATATACAAAATCATATCAGTCTCTTTATCAGTAAAGAAATGATAAAATTTTGTATTGTTGGATAATGTTTTGAACATTTCCTATATCAAAAGTTGATCGGTTCAGGCACGTTATCTAAAAGCGTTGATGTTCTTAATCAAACTACAGTTCTTAGTATACGAAACACACACAAGAGGAAGAGTTCAGAAATGAACAAATTTTTCTTGAGGCATTGTAGACTAGGTCATATCAATGCGACCTGACTAGCTGAAGTTACAAGTAGATGCATATTTAAATCGGTTTGAATTTACGTCTTCTGAAACTTGCCAGTCATGTCACAAAGATATAATGACCATAGCTCTGTTTATTGGAAACAGAGAAAGAGTTAGTAAACTCTTGGGATGATACATGTTGATGTATGTAGGTCCCCTGTCTACACATGCCAAGACTGGTTCTTTGTACTTCATTACATTTTCTGATGATCTCTTTAGATTCAGACATATGTTCCTGTTGAAACACAAGTCCGAACCTTTTGAGATATTCACAGAATATGATTAAGAAGTAGAAAACCAAAACAAGGGTATAAGTATTATGTCCTTTGATGTGATCAGGGAGGAGAATACTTGAGCACGGAAATCCTGGACTATTCTAAAGGAGAATGAGATTCTCTCTCAGCATTACTCCTCCGCATACACCATAGCACGATGGTATATCGGGGCGGAGCAATCACAAACTATATGATAAGGTGTGCTCTTTGATGAGTACTATTGAGTTTCCTATTTCCTTTTTGGGAGTTATGCATTTGAGAAGCTGCATACCTATTGAATAGGGTTCGAATCAAATCAGTTGCCTACCATTTCATATGTGATATGGAAAGGGAAGAGCCCATGTCTTAAGCTAGTTAAGATTTGGGGTTGACCGGCCTATGTCTGAAAGCAAAATCCGGACAAGCTCGAGGCAAAGTCTGTAATGTAGAACTGGAAATGTTCCAGCTATACAAACTGCAGCTGATGATTTGAAAGAACCAAAGGATTTAATAGTTACCAATGAACCTCAGCCTCTCCGCCGATCTAGTAGGGTTCCTTACCCACCTGAGAGATACTTCGGTTTCTCGATGACAGTGGGAGCGAGGATTGCATCATGAGATGATGACCCAACTAGTTTCGAGCTGGCCATCAGGAGTGGGACTCTGTAAGAATGGCTGGATGCTTAGTGATCTGAGATGGAATCCTTATACACCAACAAAGTATGGACTTTGGTTGCTATATCTGAAGGGTTAAATCCCCATCAGGAGCAAGTATATCTTGAGAAGATTACTTGGTGTAGATGGAAAAGTTGAGACTTTCAAAGCTAGACTTGTTAAAGCTTTTCGTCATCGACCAGGCGTGGATAATGATGAAACCTTTTCAAGGATCTATGCTTAAGTCCATCCAGATCCTACTTGCCACGGCTACGTACCATGACTACGATATCTGGCGGTTGGGTATCATGACAGCTTTTCTAAATGATGTTTTAGAAAAGAGCGTCTATAAGTACACAGCCAGAGGGCTTCGTAGACAGTGGGAGCAGCGGAAACGTGGACAAGATTCTTTATGTGATAAAGCAGGCATCGCGGAGTTGGAACGTCTGTTTTGATGAAGTGGTCAAAGAGTTTGACATCATCAAAATGGTAGATGAACCTTGTATAAACAAAAAGGTAGTAGGGAGTATGGTGACGATCCTCGTAGAGTACGTGGATGACATGTACTTGATAGGGAAGGAGTTTCCTATACTACGCTCAGTCAATCTCCGCTTATCACAATGATTCTCCAGATAGGATCAAAGTGATACCTACTAAATCCTGGGTTTTGGATCTATGAGATAGATCTAATTGGATGTTAGGATTCTCACTAGTTGTAGTGAGATGGTGTAAGTCCATGCTACCTCTCCCGGTACTTTCGGGCATGCGGAATTTGATAAAAAACGATTTTTCTAGAGGTGGTAACATGGACTTAAAACCCGGATCTTTGTTAAACATCTAACTAACATCCTAACTAGGAGTCGTTAACTACTCGGTTAGGAGGTTTATACCTTGCTTGTCTTGAACTCCTTCGTCTTCAAACTCCGATAGTGGTCCGGATCGGCTTCTTCTCGTCGTCTCCTTACGCCGAAGATAGATCCACCTGAAATCTTCAACCTTTTGGCTCCTTCTTCGAACTTTGAAGAAACTAGTTCACTCGGTTTGCTAAACCTTGTGAACTAGAGTGAGTAGAGAAAAGTTTGTATGGGATTTTATCTATGGTTCTTAGTTCTCAACTCATGAGACAAGTGAACCATAGAGTCAAGAGAGGGAGCAAGAGGAAGAGGGTGAGAGCAAGAGAATGAGAGCTCAAGAACAAGAGAGAGAATGGTCAAGTGAGAATGAGCCTCTCTTTTGTTTTTCACCCTCTCATAATCCAAAACAATGATAACAAATCATATCAATCAAGTGTTATGTGATGGTTTAAGCAACCATAGCCATATCATTTCATGCACTCATTTTGCACAAAAGAGCAAGCAAGCAAAAGTCTTTGCCATGAAATGATAGCTATGGTTATCATGATGGTCAACTAGTCAAGCCCAGTCAACCGGTCAACAAAGTCAACAAGTCAACAAAAGTCAACAAGTCAACAACCATGTCACCATAATACTTAATTAATATAATCACATATCATATTCTTATTAGGGTTGAGCAAAAAGTTAATAGTCAACGGTCAACAACCCTAATGAGAATCCTCTGCCTCTGTCTCTCCGTCAACTGTGCATACACACCCGCATCCGCGTTCCGAGGAACACGAATACATACTGGATAAATCCAATCCCAAAAGGTACACTAGGATCTTTCTTAAACCTAAGCCCGCTAGTGTAAACTGTCCGGACACTGTACGTGCACAACTGCACGGATGTGACCGAACCCTGTCGCAAAACCATGCGACCTGTCGTAAAACCATGCAACCTCTACTCTTTTGCCTAAAGGCGAATAGCGTTCTGTGTGGGACTCTGAAGACTCGACACTACGCTGGAAGTAGGTTTAACCACAGACCGCAAGCGGCACTAGCTGTGCGTTACGGTCCCCAGGTAGATGCCGACAAGAAGACTGACGAGGTGAAACCCATCTGAACTCCTACTGAGCCTGAATGTGACAATCTTCGTACAGTCCGGTCGATTCGTCTGATACATCGCATGGCGGGCCTAGGGGGCGGTAAACGTCAGTCCCCCAATAGCGGTACAAGTCGTGTCGGAGTGAAGCCCAAAACACCCTGAGATAAAACTGGAAGCCTACCAGTATATCTCGTTTGCCCTGGCCAGGGACTACTCGTGTAATGGCTCTCCTAGACACAGCGCGATGTCAACCCCCAATAACGGGAGAGACGAATCCTGTCTAACCGTCACTGCCTCCAAGTGCTTCGGGACTGCACCCAACTACCACCTGTTTGCACGACTCGTTTGAGCCGTGGTAGGGTAGTAATCAAAGTACACTGGGAACACACTCGAGGCGAAGTGACAGTGTCAAGTCAGCGGACTAAGCTGTACTCATGTCACCTGGGAACCGATAACTGACGATAGGCATAATACCAACTAGTCAGTTCCCGACGAGTCCTGTCCAGTGTACTCGTAACCCAACGAGCACCCGCATACTATCTCAAGTACGACGTACTGACGGCTGTGGGACAGACCGTCTCCCACACTGGGATGAGAAGCGCATGCGCTAGTCTACTCCGGAGTATCGATACCCTGTCTCGATAGTCCTGCGACTAGGGACCTGCATAAGGATGTGCTTATAGATTACCCAGCCCCACTAGTGTGACTGCCATCACAATGCTGGTAATCATGCAAAGATCCTAAGGGCTCCACTAATGTGTATAGGTGATATACAAAAATAAACACATGTACACATTGAAGTAGAAACAAACCAAGTAGCATAGTACTATTTTGAGCAAGATTGTATATACAAGATGAATATCCCAAGCTTCCATTAAGTAATATACAAACCAGTATGATACAGTAATGGCCTCTAGGGCATATACACTAACAACCTCCCACATGCACTAAGGCCATGTACTGGCGTATCGAAGACCTATCATCTCGATCAGCCGCTCGAACTGAGTCTGGGGCAAGGCCTTGGTGAATGGATCTGCAGTGTTATCTTCTGAAGAGACTCTCCGAACCTCGATCTCTTGGCGATCCACGATCTCCCTGATCAGGTGATACCGCCTCAAGATGTGTCTGGATCTCTGATGGGACCTGGGTTCCTTCGCTAAAGCTATAGCCCCGTTGTTGTCGCAATACAGAGGTATTGGATCAACAATGGACGGAACCACCTGAAGTTCTTTCAAGAACTTCCTCATCCAGACAGCTTCTTTTGCGGCATCAGATGCAGCGATGTATTCCGCTTCCATCGTCGAGTCTGCAACGGTTTCCTGTTTGGAACTCTTCCAACACACCGTCCCTCCATTGAGGGTAAAGACAAAATCCGACATGGACTTGGAATCATCCTTGTCACTCTGGAAGCTGGAGTCAGCAAAGGCCTCAATCTGGAGGCCTTTTCCGCCATACACCAAGAACATCTCCTTAGTCTTTCTCAGGTACTTGAGAATGTTCTTTACCACTATCCAGTGTTTCTCCCCAGGGTTTGACTGATACCGGCTTACCAAACTCAGTGCATAAGCTACATCCAGTCTGGTACACAACATCGCATACATTATAGAGCCTACCACAGAAGCGTAGGGTATAATAGACATGCGATCCCTCTCCAAATCAGTCTTGGGAGACATCTCTTTAGAGAGGGTGATCCCGTGACAAGCCGGTAGGTTACCGCGCTTGGAATCTTCCATACTGAATCTTTTCAGTATGGTGTCGATGTACCTGGACTGTGAAAGTCCTAATATCCTCTTGGATCTATCACGATGGATCCGGATCCCCAGGATGTATGAGGCATCACCCAGGTCTTTCATGGAGAACCTGTGCGACAAGGACCCCTTGACAGATTGTAGCATAGGAATGTCATTTCCTATTAAGAGAATGTCATCCACGTATAAAACGAGGAATACTACAGTTCTCGCTACAAATCTACTGTAGATGCATGGTTCATCTGGATTTTTGATAACCAAATTCCTTGACTGTCTCATCAAAACAGATGTTCCAACTCCGCGACGCCTGCTTTAGTCCATAGATGGACTTAAGCAACTTGCACACCTTTCCGTTGCTCCCACTCTGAATGAAACCCTCTGCTGGTCCATATAAACACACTCCTCTAAATTTCCATTTAGAAAAGCGGTCTTTACGTCCATTTGCCAGATCTCATAATCGTGGAAGGCAGCAATGGCAAGAAGGATCCGAATGGATTTCAGCATAGCCACTGGAGAAAAGGTTTCGTCATAGTCCAAGCCAGGTCTTTGACGGAAACCCTTTGCTACAAGTCTAGCTTTATAGGTCTCAACCTGTCCATCTACACCAATCTTCCTTTTGAAGATCCACTTGCATCCTACGGGTTTTACCCCTTCTGGAGCAATGTCAACGTCCATACTTTGTTGGTGTACATGGACTCCATTTCGGTCCGCATTGCATCCAGCCATTTCACTGAGTCAACGCTCTGAACGGCCTGCTGGAAGCTAGTAGGCTCATCATTAATCTATGATGCAATCCTCTCTATCCCCGTCTATGAGAAAACCGTAGTATCTCTCGGGCGGATGAGACTGCCTACTACTTCTGTGGAGCGGCGTAGGAATGTCCTGTTCTTTTGAACCCTCTGGTTCCACTAAGCTTTCAGTAATAGCTCGTGGTTCTGGAATTTCTTCCTGTTCTACTGTGCTCCCACTTATCTGGGTTTCCAAAAACTCAGTTTCCATGAAGTAGGCATGACGAGAAACAAGAACTTTTTGTTCCTCTTCACAGTAGAAGAAATATCCCTTGGAGTTCTTTGGATATCCCACGAACTTACACTGTACTGAGCGTGCCTCGAGCTTGTCCGCATGCTGCTTTTTAACAAAAGCTGGACATCCCCATGTCTTAATGTGCTTAAGATAGGGTCTCTTCCACACCACATCTCATATTGTGTAGTAGGCACAGTCTTAGTCGGAACTCGGTTCAAAAGGTATGCAGCTGATTCTAGCGCATAACCCCAGAATGATCGCGGTAACTCAGCGTTACTCATCATGGACCGTACCATATCCAATAGGGTTCGGTTCCGTCTCTCCGATACACCGTTATGTTGCGGAGTGTATGGAGGAGTAAGCTGAGAGAGAATTCCGTTCTCTTTTAAATAGTCCAGGAACTCGGCACTCAGGTATTCACCACCTCGATCCGATCTTAGGATCTTGATACTTTTGCCGGTTTGTTTTTCTGCATCATTCTTATATTCCTGGAACTTTCCAAAGGCTTCGGACTTATGTTTCATTAAGAAGACATAACCGTACCTTGAAAAGTCATCCGTAAAACTAATGAAGTAAGAATAACCGCTTCGTGCATGTGTAGACATTGGACCGCACACGTCACTGTGTATGAGTTCCAAGAGCTCGCTCGCTCTTACTCCGTGTCCAAGTAAACGGAGTCTTTGTCATCTTTCCTTTGAGACATGATTGACAAGTGGCCATACGATTGATATTCGAACGGATTCAAATATCCTTTTGTATGTAACTTAGTCAACCTTCTCTCATTGATGTGACCCAGTCTACAATGCCATAAGAAAGTCTGATTTATTTCCGGAGACTTCTTTTGTGTGTATTCTGGACATTGAAAATCTGTGGTTGGTTTAATACGTATATACCATTGCTCAATGTACCTGACCCAATCAAAACTTGATTAAGGTGAATGTTTTACAACATT